>CM060910.1:25240000-26440000 GCA_030737875.1 Allium sativum | reverse complement strand
TCAATATTTTCTAATTCAGATACATCATACGTATTACGGGGCTTAGCCTTCACCACAACATGCCAATCACCGTGCAATTTAGTATCTGTAACATAAAAGACTTGCTCTGCTTGGGTAGCCAACACAAATGGATCATCTTTATACCATGTTCGAGAAGTATTAACAACTGTGAAATGATCATCTATTTGTATGCCATATTTTTTTTGTTCCTTGATCCCACCAATCACATTTGAAAAGATATACGTGTTTTCCAAATAGGTAATCTAATTCCAGAATGTCAGTCAAGACACCGTAAAAATCAATTTCTTTTGATTGATGCTGTCCTTTTACAACCACGCCGCTATTTTGGGTCCTCAAATGTGCTTCATGATCTTTTGTGTGAAAGCGTATGCCATTCACAATGCAACCACTATATCGTTTCACACGTAAATCAGGTCTGCATGCCAATGAATACAATTCATTGGTAGCTTTCACGGACTTTTCATGTCGCATTTTCTCCATCTGCCAACCAAATGTATAAAAGTAAGAAAAAAAATTCCATTCATGGTATATCATTAATAAACTCTACATAAACACTTACAACTTGTTCGAACCATGTAATAAAACCTTTTTCTTGTTCATCATTTAACATGTTTGCATTTTGATTATTATGTTCCTGAGTGTATTGTCTGCACAAAATAAGAATAAGAATATCATGTCACTTTCAACTATATAATATAAAAAATTCATTGCTTACTCTATGTATGAGGATATTTCATCAGAATTATTCAGCACGTAATATCGAGCTTTATCAAAATCTTTGCTCTGAAGCTTGATAATTTTGTAAGCTCCAATTGGTCGTGCACTTTGGGTGAAAACCTTTAGACCAGTACACAATGATGTATTACTATTATCATAGTTTCTTTCTTCACGATTGAATCGTGTTTCAATATCATGGAGATACATGAAGCAAAATGTTAGACATTCTGTGTCTACATACGCTTCTGTTATTGATCCTTCAGGTCGTGCCATGTTTCGAACATATCTTTTTAGGACAAATTTTCAAAATAAGCTTGTTTTTAAAAATAATAGCTGATTTAGGCTAGTTTTGAAACTATTTGCAGAAATAGGCTTGTTTTTGGCAATAGTTGCTCAAAAACATGCCTATTTCTTCAAATAGTTTCAAAACTAGCTTAAATCTGCTATTAGTTTTTAAAAAAAAGCCTATTTTGAAAATTTGTCCCTTATATTTTTATAAGGGGCGCACTTCACAAGTCCGCTCATGTGTACTTTTTTTTAAACAACAGGCCACCTCAGCGCTGAGGTCGACAAAACAAGCCTATTTCTGCAAATAGTTTTAAAACTAGCATAAATCCGCTATTAGTTTTAAAAACAAGGCTATTTTGAAAATTTGTCCATCTTTTTAATGTGTATAGAAATCTGTATGTATTGTCTAAATTAAATAAATAAAACCATTATTTTTTGAAAAATGTTAACTAAAAAGAAATAATAAGAACTACCTTTCAATTGGATACATCCACCGATAATGCACAGGTCCACCAAGCATTGCCTCACGAGGCAAATGAATGGCTAAATGGACCATTACGTCAAAAAATGCAGGTGGAAATATTTGCTCAAGGTTGCAAAGTAATATAGCAATCTCCTTCTCCATTCTTTCTAGTACATCCAACTTTAGTGCCTTGGAACAAAGCTCCTTAAAGAAGCTTCCCAACTTAATCAATGTCTCAGATACATGATGAGGCAAGAAACCACGCATTATAATTGGAAGAAGACATTGTAAAAATATGTGACAATCATGACTTTTCATTCCTGATATCTTACAATCTCTTGAATTCACACATCGAGCAATATTTGATGCATAACTATCTGGAAACTTCACTGATTTTAACCATTCACATAATGATTGTCTTTCTTTAGATGACAACACATAAGATGCGGGAGGTATAATGATTTTGTTGTCTTTTTTGATTGTATGTAACTCATGCCTCAAATTCATCGCTTCAAGATCAAGTTATGCTTTTACTGTATCTTTTTTTTTACCATCTATACTCCATAATGTACCCACGATATTTTCACAAATGTTCTTCTCAATGTGCATAACATCAAGATTGTGTGTTATTTTGTTTGTTTTCCAATAAGGCAGTTCAAAAAATATGCTCACTTTTGTCCAATTCAACTAGATCTCGGTACGCTTTCTTTTCTTGTTACTTGTAGCTTTCCCTAAATTCTTTTATTCGATATGTTCTAATTGAGATAACATTTGATCCCCAGATAATCTTCTTGGTGGTTCTCTATTTTCATTCTTTCCATCAAATAATTGTTTTCCACGGGTTCGCCAAGCATGTTTCTACGGTAAAAAACGACGATGACCCGTGTAACATAGTTTTCTACCATTTCTCAAATACATAGAACATGTATCCTTGTTGCAAATAGGACAAGCCATGTTCCCTTTAGTACTCCACCCAGACAAGTTTCCATATGCAGGAAAATCGTTCATCGTCCACAACAAAGCTGCATGTAACCTAAAATTTTCTTTTGTTACCGAGTCATAAGTATCCACACCATACTCCCATAATTATTTCAACTCATCTATCAACGGACGTAAGTATACATCAATATCATTACCCGGCTCTTTAGGTCCAGGTATGAGTAAAGACATGAAAATAAATGTCTCCTTCATGCACTTCCAAGGTGGCAAATTATACGGTATGACCATTACTGGCCACATGTTATATGAGTTGCTCATATCATGAAAAGGGGTAAAGAAATCGGTCGCTAAACCAAGGCGAACATTTCGCGGATCACTAGAGAACCACTCATGTTCATTACCGAACTCTTTCCAAGCTTTGGAATCTGCCGGGTGGACGAGTACATTCTCTGTTGGGTTACGTTTATCCATATGCCATCTCATATCTTCAGATATCATCTTTGAACCAAATAACCGTTGAAGCCTTGGTTTCAATGGAAAATATTGAAGAACCTTTCTTGGTATTTTCCTACCTTTTCCTTCGACAACTTTATACCTTGGCTCATTACATATAGGACAATTCATGTAACAACCTGAATTTTAATAACGTATTAAGACAAGGATCAAGGCAGAATTTAATAATAAAGTCTGAATCAGGGGAAACGGGCTATGCCATTGCGTTCATCTCGGAAAAATACGCGAAATAGAGTCCGATTTTTCGAGCATCGGAGTCTGTATGACCCAGTTGTGGCCAATCAAAGTTTTCAGAAAAAATCAAGTTCAAAAACAGTTCGAAATTCAAATCTGGAGCCAAACGAACTGGGCGGGAAAATTCCCGCCCAAGCCCCATGTCGACTGGGGAGTCGACACGCCCAGGGGGCAGGTTGACTGCCCAGTCGACATGGGTGTCGACCTGGGTGGTCCGACCACTTGGGCCTGGGTGCACCTGCTGCTGTCTTGGCTCGGTTTTATGGGCCTTGATGGATTTTGAGGGCTCAGATCTATCCTAGGGTTTATCCTATGGTCTAAACTACTCCTAATCTCTATAAAAACACCCTAGGACCTAACTTAAATCACTAAAAATCATTCTAGCAACTAAGTGCTGCCAAAATCTATCTTGATCATGGCCTCCATCTCCAACTCCAAGGGCTTATGCATTCAAATCGGGTTCAAATCAAAAGGTGCAAGCTTTCTACATCAAATCGAGGGTAGATCAATGTTGCTATGCAAATTTCATGACGATTTTTCAACAAAGGAGCCACCTTTCTTCGTCAAGACGATTCATGCTCCTAGCCCTCTTGCCACGCTATGTAAGTTCTAGCTACTTCTAGATCTAAACGGTAGTTTAATGATGGCATGGAATAAAACGAGATTAAACCATGCATGCTAGCCTATATGAACCTTGTCATGCCTCCTTTGCTTGAACCTATGACTTTTGGCTATGCTTAGTGACTAAATCATGCCACTTATGTTATGTTTAACTTAGTCCATCATGAAAGATTGAACCTTTACTTGCGGAATGTTGGCATGAATACTTGAAACCACTTTGACTTGTGAAATATGCACATGAATATAACTTGGGGCTTATACATGTAAATGAACCCAAACCCCCTTATGATATCATTCATGTTTGTGGCTAACCCCGTTGTGACATTATGCATGTTTGAGGCCAAAAACCCCTTATGATGCTATGCATATTTTGAGGCCAAACCCCTTATGATACCATGTATGTTTGTGGCCAATCCCTTTTTGACATCATGCATGTTTTGAGGCCAATATGTAGCATAGTATCCTTACTATGTTGACTCGCTTTTACTTGGGTTGGAAACACGATTTAGGTGGGTTAGACCTGCGTGATTATGACATGACAATTTGATATGGGATTTCATGAAAATATGGCACTCATGATACACCTAAATTTGGACATGACATGTGGGGTAAACATGGGACTTGAAACTAGACACGTATAGGTTGTAAGTGTAATATGACACTAGACCAAACATGAAAGTGGCCAACTCGAGGTTGGGTTGAGTTTGTAGCATAAATCTACCCGGACCCGCCCGGCTTAACTAGTGGCTACAAACAATAGGACCCAATGTGAGTAGTTGGTCATATAGCACTTAAAACCCGAGGTTAGACTAGGTTGTGGTGTAAAACTACCCGGACCCGCCCGACTTAACTAGTAACCACAACAAAGTCTAATGTGAGAGGTTGGGGTGCATTAATCTAATTAATGCCACATGAAAAGGTTAAGTAATTTTGACTAATGACACTTAACCGATATGACACGAATGGGTAGGTTAAGTGGAACCGGACTTTATTTCTTAATGACACTTAACCATATAAGACAATTAGGGGATGGGGTTAAGTAATTTACGCTTAACTGATCTAAACACGGTACTTTGATGGGGTTAAGTAACCTAGACTTAACTAATCTAACACGGTAAATTCGATGGGGTTAAGTAATCCACACTTAACTAATCTAAACACGGTAATTAGATGGGGTTAAGTAACTTAGACTTAACTAATCTAAACACGGTAATTAGATGGGGTTAAATAACTTACACGTAACTAATCTAAACACGGTAATTCGATGAGGTTAAGTTAAATACTTAACCAATCTAAACTTGGTAATTCAATGAGGTTAAGTAACCAATACTTAACCAACTTAACATGATAATTTAATGGGGTTAAGTAACTTATACTTAACTAATTATACATGATGGTTTGATGAGGTTAAGTAACCTATACTTAACCAATCTAATATGCGGATCTGATAGGGTTAAGTCACAAGACCTTTTAAATATACTTAACCATTGTAATATGATTAGTGGATGGGGTTAAGCTAACCCATACTTAACCAATCCGACTCGATAATCTGATGGGATTAAGATAATCTATGCTTAATCAATCTAACACGATAATCTGATAGGGTTAAGACAAACAAATACTTAACCAATTTGACTTGATAGGGTTAAGTCATGAGCTTCTTGGTATACTTAACCAACTTGTAGGGCTAAGCCTTAAACTTAAATACTTAGCCAATCTTGACATGATTCGTAGGCGGGTTAAGTCATGAACTTGAATGACAACACTTAACCCATTAGACAAAACTCTAGCTCAGTGGACTAGGTTGAAAATCGTAGTTAACAAGAATAGCGGGAAGAGAAGCTAAGTGATAAATCTTAGTTAAGGATAACTTAGTAATAATTCTTAGTAAAGGGAATTAGACCAGTTCACGAATGGATGAATAACCTGATATGGCAGGTCATCGCTTAAACAAATACACGAGGAGGAGCAATATCTGATCTAGATAAAGGCTCCAACGAACTGGGTGACGAAGCGAAAGCTTCGAGGGACGTGAGGATACTCTTGGTATCCCTCTGTGAGGTTGCAGATGATCCGCCTGGGCTCACAAGAGGTTAAGGTCTGTGGTAGAAGAACCAAGAGTATGCCTTGGTTGGTATGCGAGCGACCTAAAGACTGGGATGGATTAGCGTGGAGTCGTCGATTCTTGTTTTTGCCCTGGATAGCGCGTCGTCGACTACCTACCATCTTTAGTCAATCGTGTACGTACGGAAAGGCAGAGAACTCCCAACGGACCATATACTTGCTATCGAGTTATGGGTGAGGTTGGCCAATAGGTAAATGGGGCATAGTGGGGCCGGGATGTAGTTCTCATACAAGATCTTTCTTGGTTTGCCTTTCATTAGTTGAGGGAGGGGTCACGTGGGACCATAGCCACGGATACAAAAACAGACCTTGATATCTGCATCAACAGACGACTTAAAGCTCCCGACCGAGTTCCGTATTTCTCGATTTGCCCTGGCACGGAACTCGGATGGCACATTGAGATACATGTGCGTCTAGACATGGAAAACGATTCACGATACCTACGTGGGATAAAGGGCGTGGTTGACGGGTGGCATAATCCCTAGTGGCCCTAGGTGGCTTGAACCTAAACCGAGACACGGAAACGTTAATTAGGTAGCATAATCCCTAGTGGTACTGGGTGGCATAAATCCTAAGTGAACACGCAATAGTTCATGGTAAGAAAACATAACCAGATCAAGGATAGCAGTCCAAAACAACTTCAAGGATAAAATGGTACTACGTTGAGGTGGTATAGATTTACATGGGAAATCCCGTACGGCCTACGACAAAAAACTGAACTTATACATGGAAAGAAACATACGAGTTGGGAAAAACCTACATATGCTATATATTAGGTTGACATGGACCATTACATGACCTTGGGCAAGGGACATTCATAGTTAACACATGACGCGGGTTGGGATACTAGTACGAGAAGTGCAGAGCAAATATACATGATAAATACCATGGGATGTTATACATGATAGATACCTTGGGATAGTATACTTGATAGAAACCTGACAATGTGATACCTTGATTTATCTTGACACCGTAGTTTATCATGATACCTTAGTTTATCTTGCTACAGTAGTTCATCCAGTTATCTTGGTTTAGCTTATCTATCTTGTCGTCATCCTTATGTTTACTTTCAGTTTATGCATGTCATGTTAAATTTACCTGTTTTTATACTAGAAGTAGATAGGACTTACCAGTCTTTATGACTAACCCCGTTTTCTTTCGCCTCTTTGTCTTCCGTTCCCCCCCCCCAGGTTTTCAGGGAGGAAATGATGTTGTGTAGTTCGGACCTCTTATGCTTGAAGGTCATCATGTATAGCTTGGTCTTCTCTTGGCTATGGCTGCTTCACCGCTTTATTTGGGGAATAATTCATGAAAAGGTTTTATGCTTCTTTACTATTGCAAGACAGGTTTTGATGTATTCTGATGTAAAAGGCTTTAGTCCTTATTTTATAAGGTAATGAAATTTGTTTTACTTCCGCTGTTTTATATATGTTCTGTCTTGTAATATTTCTGTGCATGTTTACCTCGATAATGCTTCACCAAACCTAGTGCATTCCCTTTGTGAGTGACCCTAGCGGAGGTGGGGTGTTACATTTGGTATCAGAGCAGAAGGTTACCAGACTGGGCAAAAGTTTTTAAAACTTTCTGAAAACTATTTGAGAAACCTTTTACAAAGAAGCATTTTTCAAGAAAAGATTTTAAAGGCTATTCCCCAAAAGCCATTAACATTATTCTTTGTTTCCTTGATTGAATCTCTTTTCCTTTCTTTCCTCCATCTGTAGTCACAGTAGTTTTAACTGCGACTAATCCTTGTCTAGCTACAAAGTGTTTTTCATGAGATGGAGGTGGTTCTCGAGAGGCATGTTACCATGTTACAAGGAAGGGTAATAAGAGCAAGGATAAAGGACACGGACGTAATGATAAGCAACTTGTTGGTATGGATTAGTCCACGAAGGAAGGAAAGGACAAGATCAGCGAGAGAGCAATTGTATGCTCTCACTCCTAGCGTACCTAAGAGGGATGGTATCGTTTCTGTTAAAGGTTTAGCCTTTCTTTTCTATCATCCTCTCCAGACTTTGTTTTGATCATCGCATCATTTAAGTCTGCTTCGATAGTTAAGTCTCTGTACCTTAGTACTAGCATGGTAGAAGATCCCACTTTTGTCCAAAAATCTGGTTGGAGAGTCGGTCCATTTATTCATGACTTGTTTGGAATTGAGGGTGTAAATGCCAAGTGTTGAGATTAGAAGCAATGCTTCCATTGTCGAGCTATGGATGGATTCTAGGGATGAAGTGGTTATCCAGTAAGGGATGCCATTCTCGATTTTGAAAGGAGGGTAGTTAAACTCTTAACTTGCCTTGGTAATACCCTCGAAGTCTCGTGTAACCTTATGAGTTCTGTCATGGTTAGTTACCTAGAATCTCTTGATGCATTTATCGGAAATCTCTGATCCGATCGAGTAACGTTCGCCAATAAGGCGGATGGTTCATTCTGCTTAAGCATGGGCTGTAGAAATCACCCTAGTGAGTACAATGGGCAACATGGCTGGCATCGGTTGTTTTCAAGGGAAAGCTCTTCTGCGTGGAATACCTCTTAGTAGGTAAACGAGATCCAAGATTCGCTGGTGAATTGTTGGAAAGCTTGCATGAAACCATGAGTACGCAATTATGGTTGAGCCAAGTATTCTAGAAAAGAATAAGTGAAAAAAAACAAGAGGCGATAGTGAAATGAGTTCCAACTCATACCTTGGAAATAGGAACCAAGGAGCTACGAAAATCATGAAGTCAAAGGTGGTCAAGGCACACTAGAATTAAGCTCAAGGAAATGCGGCCTAAGCACGCGCATCATATCTCTTTTTAAGAGTATATCGTTGATCCCTGGTTCTCCTGTAGAGCTTGCTTGCATGCTATCGCTTGGTGGGTATCCTCTCGGTCCCGTTTCTGTTGCAAACCCCGTAAGGAGTTTGTCTTGTTTATCTTCTCGATCCTATCTTGGGAACCTTAGGTAGAACTCTATGGATGTAAACATGTATTTGAAACATGTTATGATTGATATGGTTGCAAATGGTTGCAAGTGGTTGCTCGTGGATGCCCGAATACACGTTAGATACTAGATCGACTCAGTCACATTTCATTTTGCATATGCACGAGTATTTATACTTGTTTATGGATGAAATTGAATATGTCATCATGTGGATGTTGCATGTGGATGAATGGTTGTGCACACATATAGTGTTTATATGACTAGGAATATTTGCATACATGTTGGACTCATGGTACTAAACATATTTTGCATTAGAAAGATCATTCAGGCCTGATCATTAGCATTAGCTAAGGAACATATACACACACTTTCTGCATGTGTTCATAAAGCGTTAGGAGCCTTTTAAGGACCATGGTTGCCTATGGATGATGTTTTGAGTAGATGGATGATGGATGGTAGGATACGTTCTTCCTAACTTGGAGATTTCGGGGACGAAATCCTTAAAGGAGGGGAGAATGTAACAACCCGAATTTTAATAACGTGTTATGACAAAGATCAAGGCAGAATTTAATTATAAAATCTGAATCAGGGGAAACGGGCTGTGCCATTGCGTTCATCTCGGAAAAATACGCGAAATAGAGTCTGAGTTTTCGAGCATCGGAGTCCGTATGACCCAGTTATGGCCCATCAAAGTTTTCAGAAAAATTCAAGTTCAAAAACAGTTCGAAATTCAAATCTGGAGCCAAACGAACTGGGCGGGAAAATTCCCGCTCAAGCCCCAGGTCGACTGGGGTGTCGACTGGGGAGTCGACACGCCCAGGGGGCAGGTCGACTGCCCAGTCGACACGGGTGTCGACCTGGGTGGTCCGACCACTTGGGCCTGGGTGCACCTGCTGTTGTCTTGGCTCGGTTTTATGGGCCTGTGACGGATTTTGAGGGCTCAGATCTATCCTAGGGTTTATCCTATGGCCTAAACTACTCCTAATCTCTATAAAAACACCCTAGGACCTAACTTAAATCACTAAAAATCATTCTAGCAACTAAGTGCTGCCAAAATATATCTTGATCATGGCCTCCATCTCCAACTCCAAGGGCTTATGCATTCAAATCGGGTTCAAATCAAAAGGTGCAAGCTTTCTACATCAAATCGAGGGTAGATCAATGTTGCTACGCAAATTTCATGATGATTTTTCAACAAAGGAGCCACATTTCTTCGTCAAGACGATTCATGCTCCAAGCCCTCTTGCCACGCAATGTAAGTTCTAGTTACTTCTAGATCTAAACGATAGTTTTAATGATGGCATGGAATAAAACGAGATTAAACCATGCATGCTAGCCTATATGAACCTTGTCATGCCTCCTTTGCTTGAACCTATGACTTTTGGCTATGCTTAGTGACTAAATCATGCCACTTATGTTATGTTTAACTTAGTCCATCATGAAAGATTGAACCTTTACTTGCGGAATGTTGGCATGAATACTTGAAACCACTTTGACTTGTGAAATATGCACATGAATATAACTTGGGGCTTATGCATGTAAATGAACCCAAACCCCCTTATGATATCATGCATGTTTGTGGCTAACCCCGTTGTGACATTATGCATGTTTGAGGCCAAAAACCCCTTATGATGCTATGCATATTTTGAGTCCAAACCCCTTATGATACCATGCATGTTTGTGGCCAATCCCTTTTTGACATCGTGCATGTTTTGAGGCCAATATGTAGCATAGTATCCTTACTATGTTGACTCGCTTTTACTTGGGTTGGAAACACGATTTGGGTAGGTTAGACGTGCATGATTATGACATGATAATTTGATATGGGATTTCATGAAAATATGGCACTCATGATACACCTAAATGTGGACATGACATGTGGGGTAAACATGGGACTTGAAACTAGACACGTATGGTTTGTAAGTGTAATATGACACTAGACCAAACATGAAAGTGGCCAACTCGAGGTTGGGTTGAGTTTGTAGCATAAATCTACCCGGACCCGCCCGGCTTAAATAGTGGCTACAAACAATAGGACCCAATGTGAGTAGTTGGTCATATAGCACTTAAAACCCGAGGTTAGACTAGGTTGTGGTGTAAAGCTACCCGGATCCGCCCAGCTTAACTAGTAACCACAACAAAGTCTAATGTGAGAGGTTGGGGTGCATTAATCTAATTAATGCCACATGAAAAGGTTAAGTAATTTTGACTAATGACACTTAACCGATATGACACGAATGGGTAGGTTAAGTGGAACCGGACTTGATTTCTTAATGACACTTAACCATATAAGACAATTAGGGGATGGGATTAAGTAATTTACGCTTAACTGATCTAAATACGGTACTTAGATGGGGTTAAGTAACCTAGACTTAACTAATCTAACACGGTAAATTCGATGGGGTTAAGTAATCCACACTTAACTAATCTAAACACGGTAATTAGATGGGGTTAAGTAACTTAGACTTAACTAATCTAAACACGGTAATTAGATGGGGTTAAGTAACTTACACTTAACTAATCTAAACACGGTAATTCGATGAGGTTAAGTTAAACACTTAACCAATCTAAACTTGGTAATTCAATGAGGTTAAGTAACCAATACTTAACCAACTTAACATGATAATTTAATGGGGTTAAGTAACTTATACTTAACTAATTATACATGATGGTTTGATGAGGTTAAGTAACCTATACTTAACCAATCTAATATGCGGATCTGATAGGGTTAAGTCACAAGACCTTTTAAATATACTTAACCATTGTAATATGATTAGTGGATGGGGTTAAGCTAACCCATACTTAACCAATCCGACTCGATAATCTGATGGGATTAAGATAATCTATGCTTAATCAATCTAACACGATAATCTGATAGGGTTAAGACAAACAAATACTTAACCAATTTGACTTGATAGGGTTAAGTCATGAGCTTCTTGGTATACTTAACCAACTTGTAGGGCTAAGCCTTGAACTTAAATACTTAGCCAATCTTGACATGATTCGTAGGCGGGTTAAGTCATGAACTTGAATGACAACACTTAACCCATTAGACAAAACCCTAGCTCAGCGGACTAGGTTAAAAATCGTAGTTAACAAGAATAGCGGGAAGAGAAGCTAAGTGGTAAACCTTAGTTAAGGATAACTAAGTAATAATTCTTAGTCAAGGGAATTAGACCAGTTCACGAACGGATGAGTAACCTGATACGGTAGGTCATCGCTTAAACAAATACACGAGGAAGAGCAATATCTGATCTAGATAAAGGCTCCAACGAACTGGGTGACGAAGCGGAAGCTTCGAGGGACGTGAGGATACTCTTGGTATCCCTCTGTGAGGTTGCAGATGATCCGCCTGGGCTCACAAGAGGTTAAGGTTTACGGTAGAAGAACCAAGAGTATGCCTTGGTTGCTATGCGAGCGACCTAAAGACTAGGATGGAATAACGTGGACTTGTCGATTCTTGTTTTTGCCCTGGATAGCGCGTCGTCGACTACCTACCATCTTTAGTCAATCGGGTACGTACGGAAAGGAAGAGAACTCCCAATAGACCATATACTTGCTATCGAGTTATGGGTGAGGTTGGCCAATAGGTAAGTGGGGGCATAGTGGGGCCGGGATGTAGTTCTCATACATGATCTTTCTTGGATTGCCTTTCAGTAGTTGAGGGAGGGGTCACGTGGGACCATAGCCACGGATACAAAAACAGACCTTGATATCTGCATCAGCAGAAGACTTAAAGCTCCCGACCGAGTTCTGTATTTCTCGATTTGCCCTGGCACGGAACTCGAATGGCACATTGAGATACATGTGCGTCTAGACATGGAAAACGATTCACGATACATACGTGGGATAAAGGGCGTTGTTGATGGGTGGCATAATCCCTAGTGGCCCTAGGTGGCTTGAACCCAAACCGAGACACGGAAACGTTCATTAGGTAGCATAATCCCTAGTGGTCCTGGGTGGCATAAATCCTAAGTGAACACGCGATAGTTCATGGTAAGAAAACATAACCAGATCATGGATAGCAGTCCAAAACAACTTCAAGGATAAAATGGTACTACGTTGAGGTGGTATAGATTTACATGGGAAAGCACGTACGGCCTACGGCAAAGGACTGAACTTATACATGGAAAGAAACATACGAGTTGGGAAAAACCTACATATGCTATATATTAGGTTGACATGGACCATTACATGACCTTGGGCAAGGGACATTCATAGTTAACACATGACGCGGGTTGGGATACTAGTACGAGAATTGCTGAGAAAATATACATGATAAATACCGTGGGATGTTATACATGATAGATACCTTGGGATAGTATACTTGATAGAAACCTGACAATGTTATACCTTGATTTATCTTGACACCGTAGTTTATCATGATACCTTAGTTTATCTTGCTACAGTAGTTCATCCAGTTATCTTGGTTTAGCTTCTCTATCTTGTCGCCATCCTTATGTTTACTTTCAGTTTATGCATGTCATGTTACCTTTACCTGTTTTTATACTGGAAGTAGATAGGACTTACCAGTCTTTATGACTAACCCCGTTTTCTTTCGCCTCTTTGTCTTCCGCCCCCCCCCCCCCCCCCCAGGTTTTCAGGGAGGAAATGATGTTGTGTAGTTCAGACCTCTTATGCTTGAAGGTCATCATGTATAGCTTGGTCTTCTCTTGGCTATGGCTGCTTCACCGCTTTATTTGGGGAATAATTCATGAAAAGGTTTTATGCTTCTTTACTATTGCAAGACAGGTTTTGATGTATTCTGATGTAAAAGGCTTTAGTCTTTATTTTATAAGGTAATGAAATTTGTTTTACTTCCGTTGTTTTATATATGTTCTGTCTTGTAATATTTCTGTGCATGTTTACCTCGATAATGCTTCACCAAACCTAGTGCATTCCCTTTGTGAGTGACCCTAGCGGAGGTGGGGTGTTACAATTCATTAGATTCTCATATTCCTTCCAAAATATGACACAGTCATAAATACATGCATGAATTGGTACATACCCAAGCCCCAAATTTCTAATTAAGGTCTTCGATTCATAATACGATTTTGGAAGTGTCTCGCCTATAGGTAGCGCTGCTTTAAACAACTCAATAGCCATATTATAAGATTTGTTAGTCCAGTTGTTGATTATTTTTAGATGAAGCAGCTTTACAACAAAATCCAACTTCGTAAATTTCAAACATCCTGGATAAAGGGGTTGAATTGCATCATCCAAAAGATTATCAAAAGTATTTTGATTTACTTCGTGCGCATTAGAATAATTAGCAAATTCTTCATTTTGCGTTGCATTTTCAAAATTTGCAAATGCTGCAGCTCGTAGTTCTTCAAGCATGTTATGCAATCCATTGGATCCTTCTTCTTCACTACTAGAAATATTCTCTTCATCGGAATCATCATCAGATAGAGTTTCGTAATCTTCACCATGATGCACCCATCGAGTATAAGTTCTATCTATTCCATTGTTCCATAAATGCTCTTCAACTATATTAATATGAAGATAACCTGCTCTGTTTTTGCATGTACCACATGGGCACATCACTCTTTCCATACTATCTTTATTATTATGGGCAGCCCACATGAATTCTTTAATACCATTTATGTATTCAGACCAATGTCTATTAGGCAAACGAGCCCAACTTCTATCCATTTTTGCTCAATATAAAAAATTCATCACACACATATAAAATGACTTTCAAGTTACATAAAAGTAGATGGCATCATTCGATATCAAGGAGTATATTTTCCAACTTTTTTTTTAATTTCCATGCATATTGAGTTTGATTCCTATTAAGGAAGATTAACAAATTATCTAGGCTTATGACATAAAAATGGGAAATTAAATTTGGAACTTTAAAATTATACGTTTGACATATGTGATGTTATCATGCAAACAAAAAAGTAAAAAAAAAAATCATTTTTCTTGTAAATTTTCATACTAAAGCATGCAAAATAGCATGATATAAGTGAATAGAATCAATTTTAAAAAAGATTAGACAAAAGACATAAAATAAAAATTATCCATTTATAATGATGACAAAGGTTCAAGTTTTGTATCCAAATTCAAATTTCTTGACTTAGCTCATAAAAATTGATGTTCGGATCGTAATCGTGTCCATATTCAAATTATACTTTAACTTTAACATTTATATGTTCTTTGGAAAAATAGAGCAACTCCACTAATCATTTTGGCTTGGAAAAAATTTAGTCAAATGAATATGATACATAAACACAATTTGTTTTGATATTACAAGCTTAATATTGAAATGTATGTAATGCATCAAAAACATGGAGCATATTCTCATAACTTAACTACCACAAAATAATGATTATTAAAGTTGATGGCTAATTTTATTCAACTTTGAATAAAATTCAAAATGGAAATAGAACTACTTCCTATAAGAAAATTAATGTGATTAAGCAAAAATTAGGACAAGCATCCATTAATAGACTACTTAAAATGCATTTTTTATTTGCACAATTTAATTGTTTATAAACTGATGTGAAGCATGTTACCTGAAAATGAATATTGTATCAATTGCTAATACTTGTAGAAAAGCAGTTTGAAGTTATAAAAATGTTTCATTGTTTGACATATTTTCTAGTGTCATTCAAATATAATGATAATAATATAAAAGGATGTTCTTTGAACTTTACGAATGAACAAAAAATTTGCTTTTTCAAAATGACTATTAATAAAGTGATATACGAGTAAAACTAATTTTGTTGCAGAATAATATAGCAAACTTCGGTGGAACGCAAAAGATTATAATAATAATCTTGTAATTGTTAGGAATGCTTAAAGGGTTAATTTCGTATTACAAAATCAGATCATGTTAACTGAATAATAATACAATTCTTTGAACCACTTGTCATGTTTCAAACATTAGTCATAAGAAATGAAGGAAAAACCTCATAAATAAATAGTATAACAGACGTATAGCGAGTCTGTAAAGAATATGCATATAGAGCAGAAAGATGCATAGTATGGAACATTTAAAAATTATTATTATCCCCTAAAATCCATGAAATCTTGAACCACAAGCATTTGCACATGTAATAAGTCTAGAACAACAACCATGCATGTCTCATCCTTATCAAAAATCTTGAACTTGTTTCTAAATTATGGAACAAAATATATTGGCATCATGGGATTCTTGTTAGATCTTGGAGCAAGTTGAATAAATATCTATCAAAATTATATGATAGAGAAGTGTTTAGCAGAGTTGTGTACAGCTGCAGCTGCAGCTGTTGTACCAACACAAATTTATGTCTTATGAGATGAGGTTGTGAATCTTGTGATGACAATTTCATTTGTTAGAACTAAAATAGAGAAATTTTATTTAATTCGGAAATATCAAGAATCTAAGAAATGAAGAACATGCTCAAAACTTCACGGATGCTGAAATTTATCTTTGGTTTACTGTCAGTATTAATGTATATTAAGTTCAGAGTACAACATATAGTTGGGTTTAGTAAGTGAGAAATATAATTCTTTTTTTTCAAGTCTATTTCTAATTATGTCAGAAAATAAAATTGTAGCAATAAATAAATAAATCACAATTCCTTTAATATTATTGTATTAAAAATATTTCAATACTAAATGCCTTGAAGAAATATATATTTCAATGTTTACCTAATATGAAACACCATATCTCACATATACACACACGTACACACAAACACACACACACACACACACACACATACATATTACTATAACATCGTAAATTTTTTATCACGACAAATATTAAATTCTATGTTCTTTTAGAGAGAAAAATCGAAGAAGAAAAAAAGATATGTCATGTTTCCTAAAATAAAAGGCCAAATTTATCACAAGAAAGTAGAGATGGTTAAAATGATATTACTCAAACGAACATGAACAACAATTCCTAAAATAGCGATACCCAAAATATCAGCAGGGATAAATGATATTTTCAATTCCTATACCGTTTTATCAAATTTTTAACAAACCTTAAATAATTTACATTGAAACGCAACCAGTATAAATGTTATGTTTCAAAGATTTCTAACTTTTCTACATGTCCTCTCACTGTTAAGGTTTATTGCATTCATAAAAGATGATTTCAATCATCTCTGGGCACTATTCAATGCAAGAAATAAACTGTAAACTGCTACTAAAGAACAAGAACTAATATATTTTTAAACGTTTAAAAATTCAGATCCTATATTTCATATCTCACTATAGAAAATGACACGAATCAAAAACAACGATACCCAAAAAAAGAAATCAATAAGAATTTACCTTATTTCTACATGTCCTCTCACTGTTAAGGTTTATTGCATTCATAAAAGATGATTTCAATATCTCTGGACACTATTCAATGCAAGAAATAAACTGTAAACTGCTACTAAAGAACAAGAACTAATATATTTTTAAACATTTAAAAATTCAGATCCTATATTTCATATCTTACTACAGAAAATGACACGAATCAAAAACAACGATACCCTAAAAAAGAAATCAATTAGAATTTACCTTATACGACAAGAGATGGAGATACTGCTGAAAATAATTGAATGACTACGGGTGACGATGAAGTGAATCGATGTTATGGGTCGCCTAAATCCAGTGAAATGCTGAGCGAGATTCACTAACGGATTAGGCTTTCGGAAATCAGATGGGGATTCAAGAACGAGAGATGGTGATTCAAGAGCAAGCTTCGAAATTGAAAATGAGAGACGAGTGAATTAGGGATTTAGGGATTATATCGTGCTCTTACTTCCGAGCGCAGTAGGTAAATGACCTTTCAGGGGGAAACGTTTGTTCATTTTCTAATTCACAAAAAGACAAAAAAAAAAATCTATTTGGGACGTTTGTTCATTTTCTAATTAACAAAAAGACAAAAAAAAATATTTGTATTTTCCCATTACATTGCAATTAGCATACCTAGTAAATGTACCACCTTATTTACGACACAAGGTGACGTCGCTATAAATTTTTTATTGAAATAATGTAAAAAGTTAATAATTTGCAATATAAACACAATGTTAATATTGATCTTTAACGACATAAAGATGCGTTGATAATGTCAAAGAGACATTAACAACTTAAATTAGCGTTGTAAAAAATTAATTTCTTTTGCAACACATGCAGTATGTAGCAAATACGTACAACTTTGGAGGACTTTAATTTGTGTACTTAATCGCAACGTAAAATAAAGTCGTAGAAAACTGAAATTAATTTACATGAGCATTTACTACCTATATTAGTCATGACATAAATAAGCATCACAAATAATGATTTTTTGCGACTTATTGTTTTGCGTCGCAATATTAAACGTAGCTAAAAAGAAAATTTGTTGTAGTGTAGCATTTAGGTGATGGGATAAAAGAGGTTTATAAATGTTCTTCTGAGAATGTACGAAGCCTTATAAGGATTAAAAACTGAAACCTGGATTAGGGTAATGACATAATAGAAATCCAAAGGTCTACTTCTGGGGAATATACAGAACTTTATACGGCCTAAGAATATCAGGACCAAGATTCGGGTAATAAGATAATAGAGGTCCAAATATCATCTTCTGGAAATAGACGGAGCCACTTTTGTCTTTTGAATCCCAGATTCAGTAACAGGATAATAGAAGTCCAGAGATTATTTTCTAGAAGTCGGAGCCTCTTTCAGCTTAGGAAACCCATATTCAGGTAATAAAATAATAGAAGGCCGGAGATTATTTTCTAGAAATAGTGGGAGCCTCTTTCGAGCTTTTAGGATGAACTTAGAATGTCCTCTTTCAGTTTAGTTGAAATCGCTTTCAGTTTTAATGTACTTTTTTGCCAATATAGGCACTTTATAAAGGAGAGGCTTGGTCTTCTTTAGTGCTCCTTCTGAGCTTTTGATCCCTTCTTTGGGATAGGACATAAACAGAGGCAGTGCGTGCTTATGTCGAAGAAGAGGCATGGCTTGATCATGTAAGGAACAAAGGAATAACTTGATCATGTAAGGATTAGAAGCAAAGCGTGCTTCCTTCGGAGTCATGTCCTCAGGACGACTCGTCCCTTCTTTAGACGACGCCTTAACCCGGCCCTCGGGTGCGATTAAGGGTTTCGGTGTATCACCCTGGTCCTTGGGGGAAGATGATGACTTACCCTCCTCCCTCTAGAAAGCGATAGAGATATACCCTAGGCTTGGAGCCAGGCGCACAATGCCCTATGCTTTCCCTCTTCCCACAGGGAAGGACCCAGGCGGGATATACCCAGAAATTTCTAACTAAAATGCATTAATAAAAAGGGAATTCTTCTCCCAACCGAGTAGAAATTATTATTTTGAAATCTTATTCATGTAGGTCTTATCTTAAGACAAAGTGTCATTTCATTCATTTAACTTTCCTTTATATATTCTTTGAGTTTCCCTTTCCCTAATGATACGATAATCGCTTTTTCTAACGCTCTACATTGGTTAGTTCCATGATCATTAACTTGGTGATAGAGGCAATAAGTCTTCCCTTTGGGTTTATTAACTTTCGTGGGTTTTTATTAAGGGGGCCAGTGATCCAACTTATCCTTCGTGGACTAGTATATCTCTTTGATAGAAGTAAGATTAAACCCTTTCACTACTTGCAGCTTGGATTTTCCTTTAAAAGTCGCAGCCCTTAACTTCTTACAATTCGGTAAGATTCATTTTCTTTTAGATACACTTTTGTTTCTCTTAAGGTTGTTGGAAAGTTTAGAGTCACCGACAGGGTTCTCTTCATCAAATATCCATGGTATAACCCTTTTTGGTTTTGCTAAAAAAGCGCTGGAACTCATTAAGTTTCTATTTTGAATTTCATTCCTCGTTCTTGCAAACACATTGTCATCCTTTACCAAGATCCTTTCGTAAGTGAAGAGGAGCTTTAATCCAATATGATTACTCTAGTTATCTAGGTCATAATCTCATTCCATTTTTTGTTGAGTTATTCTCAATGTTTCCATTTTTAAATTGATTCTTTCATAAGAGATTTCCATTTCCATGGAGTCAATGACTTTTTGCTTGGGTTTAGTGAATTCATTCCCAATGTTGAATTATCGTTGTACCAAAACAGTTAGTACCTTCTTTTCCTCTAAAAATATGCTTTGGTTTTCCCTATCATCCGAAGGGATCTTTCTTACCTCCTTTGGCTGTGGAGGTACCCATTGCATGCCTTCAAATTTATATTGGCCGTTTTGGTTATACATATTCGTAGAGGGAGCTTCCTTTCTAAACATGTTACTATCCATCCTTTACTCATGTCGAAGACTACTTAAAGGGCTAGTTGCTTTTGTCAACCTTTCCCAAGTTGATTTAAACTTTTATCCATATTTATCAAAACTTATAAACAGAAACTTTGAAAGGTTAAGGACGTTTTTGAGGTTTCGCATGTTTGACCCCTCCCTATAGCGCCAAAATTGTAAGCGAAATTTATGGTCGACACTCCAAAAATAGAGCTCGATCGAAGATTTCCTTGACCATAGAAGAAACACAATAGGTTGGAGTATTATTCTGGTTACGGAGCCCTCGAACACATGCCTTCGCAAGATTCTGAAAGTAGTTTCTTGTAGAAAGGAAAACTTGTTGTATGTTTCCCTTGGTTTTGAAGATTAGGATCCATCCATTGAGCAAAAATGTTTCCCCAAAATTCCCTTTTATGGCTTCAAAACAACGCTTTCAGTATTCTAGTTGTTGGGTTGTTTGCACGGTTCCAGGAGATCCTTCTAGGGACTCCTGGTAAGATTTTCTAGAAGCTTACTGAATGAGAAAATTGCCCTTGGAAGACATTTAAATATCTTATATAACCATGAGATAGGGAGGTTCTAGTAAAATTCCGAAAGACGAAGTCACAAGTCTTAAGTACTTAAAGATGTCATGAGTCCTTAATGGGGGAATAACTAGGTTTTGGACTAATCTCTCAGTTAAGGGAAGTAAGGCTTTTCCTAGGTTTCCTAGAGATTTCCGAGATGATTAGTTAGTGTTATTTAGCTAAGTTTCTATTGTTTCTACACAGTATAAAGATTATACCTGCCATGTTTGCACAAAGATAATAGTTAATTGAAGGCTCCTTAGTAAGAACTTATAAGATTACAAATGCTTTTCCCCAAATTGATTTACAAATTAGAGTTTCATTCCACAATATAGAGTTGCAAATTTTTGGATATTGAATTTCGCCCCCTTATTCTGGATGCCAGGGTCCTATTTTATAGGTGCAGATTGTCCTTTCATCTGCCTTAAGGGCTTGCTTCCATAACCCGATGAGGGGGTATATGTAAAGGTTTTACAAAAGCGCTCGTTGCTTTTCTTTATGAGAGGGTTTGTGAGGTTACACCCAAGGACTTCAAAGAAGGGTGCCTTCTGTTGAGCGTGGAAAAGATAGATATATTTGGGTTTTCAGCTTTTTCCATCTTTGTATGACACTTTGCTTGTGAGTCTTTACTAGTGAAAGCTTAAGTTTTCGGTATTTTCATTTTGAGTAAACTGTAAGGCTTATTGAACTTCGAATTTTGGGCCTAGAGATGTTGAGTCTGGATCTGTTATCTTTCATGTTACACCAATTACGGCTTTTCTTCTTGAAGTCGAAAGGCATGCATCAAATGCTTACTTTCATCTCTTTTGGTGAGGTCTATCAAGGCTCTTTAGGTACTGACTATTTTTTAAAGCTTTCATAAGCTTTCATTTCTGGGTGCGGATTCAGTTGGTATGGAAGGCTTGTGTGTGTGTGTCAATTTCAGACTATATCGGTTGCTAATTTCGAAACGACACTCCTTTTTTATGCTTATTGTCTATTGCCTCTTCCGAAGACCATTTTCTTCTTCCTTTTCCTGGCCTTATTTAACTTTGCTTAAGCGATTGCTTGGGTTAGCCCTTGCAACTCCAGGGCTATTGGTCTTTGGGTTATGTCGAGAGGGGCTTTCCTGGCTGATTTGAGATTCTTTGCTTATTCCTTTCGCATTTTGAGGGCTTGTGCAAGAAGCTTGTTATCATTCCTTCGGAAGGGCTGCAGGTACTTCCTCCCTTTCATCCTTATTGCTGGTTATCAGTTGGCCTTGGTTATTTTTGTTGCTAACATATGTCCTCTCATGCCCCCAATAAATTTCAGCCACACATCTCTACATTTTCAACAAATTGTTAAATCTACCATATTTAATGAATGGTTGATTATATAAACGAAATATTCAGATTACTATGGTACATATGGGGATAGGTATGTAGGGAACGGAGGAATTTGTCCCCTTAAACATTAGCCTATTTTTACTGCTCTTACCGCACTTCTTACACCAAATCACTACAAGAGAATACGACTATTCCAACAGCCGATAGCTGTTGGCGGCCGTTGGAATAAGATTAACGAGGTCTAACAGTTTCCAACGGAGCCAACAGATCCATCCCAACGGCTTGAAACAGTGCATAGCCGTTGGAAACCGATTGCAGCTGTTGGAAAAACCAGGTTATTTTTTTTATACCAGCAAGCCTATTATCTTTCAGCCACCCCATTTCCAATCCATTCCATTTTCAATCCAATTCTAAGCAACTCCATACATATATAACACATATATACCAATAACAATATAAACAACTAATATAAATCAAATAAACATCAATATAACAAAACAAACCATCCAAACATCTCAAAAACCAATACATCAACGTTACATGTCTACAAACCAAACACAAACCATCAAAATATATATAAAGTATCATCCTCACCCACTCTGCACCAATATATACAACATCAAAACAAAATCCTCACCATCTCCAAGTCAAACACGAAAAAACATACCTCAAGCGCCTTCTTCGTTTCCAGAAGCAGTACCAGACGATGAAGGAAAAGTACCATGATTATGCACATACTCCGCAAGATTTTGATTTTGCTGCTCCATCTGTATTGCCTGCATAAGATTTTGCCCCTGCAGCTGCTCAATCATTGTCCTAAGCTCCTTAATTTCTTCTTTGTCTTGGGCCTTCTGAGCTTATCTAGCCTGCAAATAGAATAAATAGCTAAAATGTTCTATCAACATATAAATATTATAACACTATATATTTAAACGCTAATTTGTTTTATGTACGCAAAAGGATTAATTACCATTAGCTGGTGATTAATAAACTTATCGATGTGAGTAATAGAATATAAAATACACATGCATATGCAGTCGTCGCCCTATCCTGATGACCCCACTGATACGTGATGTTGCCAACCTTGTCTACTTGCACGGATGCGCTGGTGTGAGAAAATATGTCCATGTAGGACATGGGATGTCCACAAGCTCGTTCCTACGATTGATAATTTGGATAAATCAATTCCATATAGTTAATTACTAAACTGATCAATATACAAATGTAATAATTGATAAATTTACCAAGTCCTAGCGGTGATGCTGGAAAGACTTGGATCCTCCACGATGAGTTATTGGGTTCTTATTCTTGTTTGTTGTGCTCCTTGCTGACTCCTCCTACAAAATTACATTGACTAATTTTTTAATAATCGGCAAAAAAAACTAATGAGATTTAGATTTGTTATAGATTTACATTGAATTCATTTGTGTCCCACTAGTCAACCATCTTCTTTCATACCGCCTTACCCGTCCACCTTGGTTTCTTCCCCATTTTTTTAATCTCATTCATTTTCTCCCTGTAGTTCTTAGCAACCTTTGAGTTCCAGTATCATTGAACTAGGTTGATGTCAGACTCCTGCAAATCTACTGCACCCTATACAATGATATAATATTACTATTTATTTATTTTTATTTAATCATTTTGTAAAGTAGTACAAACTTACCAGAAAATCTTTCATATGGACTCTCTCACGGTGTCAGGGATCTTGCTCCACTTAGGCCAAAAATCGCTCATTCTAGTCATACACGCATCCTTAGAAAAGTTCAGAACTCTCTGAGATGGCTCCAACTCAAACCCCATGTGTTAAATATAAAATAGAACTTTAAACAATTATAGATATATCATGTACAAAAAATTAAATTGCTATGCTACTAATTTTGATACTTACATAGTCACTAATTTCACCAGGTTGCTGGGAAGAGCTACGTCGTCGAGAGCTAGACATAATTTATCTTCCACACATACATATATAATTCATAATAATTATGATATGATGAACTATTAAAAAAAGTAATACATGTTACTCATGTGTCATGTTGTGAATGTGTTGTGCGTGTGATTATACACTTGTTGTCGCTAAAATTGTAAAACTTGGATAAATGCAATATTAAACATAGACAAATGCGATGTGAATAATTGTGAAAATTACTAGATATTAATCAGTCCTCGTCATTTTTTGATTCAGACTCAATTTGGTGTTCTATGTCATTTTCCTCTACACTCTCAAATGCTTCGACTAATATATTTGTCTCATTATTTAAGGGTCCAAAATCAGTTTGATTGTCTGTAATTGCTATTTCAACATTTTCCTCTGTATCTTCTTGGTAGGCTCGTTCGTCAGGAATATTCTTTTCATCGAAATTAAATCTTGCCTTAGTTTTAAAAACCATAGACCAATCTACTTTATCCCTTTTTTGAGATGGATAAGGGGCATTATAAGCTTCTAAGGTCTGTTTGGCTAGTACAAAAGGGTCGTACTTTTGATAATGCGAGGAATGTTTAGTTTCTATAAGATTATAATTTGGATGCATGTTAATACCAGAACCTGAAATATTGTTGAACCAGTTGCATCTAAACAAATAAACATCCACCACGATCCTTGTAAAGCATGCCAATTGTAAAATCTAAATTAACATGCCATAAAAATCATTTATATGATTATTAGGATCATCACTGCCTTTAGCAAAAACATCAGTATTGTTTGTTAATTTTTCAGCATCGTACTCTTTGATGTTGAATTAATATCCGTTAACAAAAAAATATTGGATACGTTTTAACTTTTCGTTTTGGTCCAAATGCCAAATGTTTCAGTCCTTCATCAAGTACATAATTTATGGGATCGGAAACATAATTTGTAAATCAACTACCAAAATGTTTGCTTAATTAAATCACCACTTGGATTTTATGATTCATAAATACTACAACACAAACATGATATATTGCATTATTATTTATTTACATATGTAACTTAAATTTAACAAAATTTGTAAGGTGATAATTGCCTAACAAACAGTGTAACTTCAGGACAATTAAGAAGAATATACGTGTGTGCTACATGGTATTCTTTATCATCAAGTCATATTTCCACACATTTTTCAGCATGTCAGGCATGTTGTTTAAAAATAAATAACATTGCTTTAGAAGAAGAATCTTAATCAACGAGCTCATCATTACGCAGAATGATTTCAAATGATAAGCTCACATGATCATTAAAATAATGAGAGAAAAAAAGAAGCTTCTTCTTCGATATATGATTTGCAAATAGAGCCTTCAACTCGAGCTTTTTGTCTCACTTTTTTCTTTAAATGATTTAAGTACCTAATAAAAAATATTACGGTTCACTATTAACTTCTATTTATAGTTAAATTAACATTTGCATACTTAGTATAGTAACATACCTTTCGAATGGATACATCCATCCATATTGCACAGGACTTCGAAGACGTGCTTTATATGGGAGATGAACAGGTAAATGCTCCATTATATTAAAGAAACCCAAAGGAAATATTTTCTCTAGTTTGTAGAGCAGTATATGGATTTCTCCTTCAAGTTTAAGTAGAAGGTCAACTTTTAACGTAGTTGAACAAAGCTCCTTGTAACATAAACTAAGTTATGTTATGTAACGTCCCAGATTTTTAGCTATTTAATAATTAATTTAATTATTTAAAGCGAAAATTAGGCTCACATCCCTAAAACATTTCAAAATATAGCGCACGTCCCCCCTAAACTTTATATGCAAACCCGGTTCCTAGAATTAAGTTGCATACATCTGTGCAACTATTGCCAATAGTAGCATACATACATGCATATATTCATATAGTGTTTTCTATTGAAAATCTGGACCAATATATGCATACATGTATGCAACTATTATAAATAGTCGCATACATTGTATGCATACAAAGTTGAACTGAGATTCATGTGATACGAAAAGTTTCATACATGAATCCAACTATTCTGTATATATGTGTGCATGTGTGCAACTAATTTAAAAGGGACGACGACTTCTGAATATGCGCATGAATGCATGCATGTATTTTGTACAAGAGCATAAATGTGTGCAACAATGTATGAAAACGGCGAACGCTTGAAAAAACAGGTCAAATTTGAATATATGCATAAAAGGATGCATATAATGTTGTTTAGTTGCATACATGTATGCATTTATATTGTAGTTTGGCGCAACACTGAAATATAAGCATGAATGTATGCAACTATTTGTGAATAGGTGCATCTTTTGATGCAAAAACATGTTGTTTTGCTGATTTTATGTTATTTTGGGTTTTGATGTGGTTTTCGATTGTTTTAACACATGATTTTTTCGGCGAGAACATTTTTTTTAATAATGAATTATCGTGATTTTTTTATATTTTTTGATGATTTTTCGAACAATAGGGACCTAATTTACAATAATTTTTGGACCGGACTTGAGCCTAATTTAAAACCTTAACAGGGACCTGTGCCAAACGGACCTTTATTTAAATATGATTGGGCAATTTAAATATTTAGATTATTTAATTAATATTTATTATGGGATAATAAATTTTAAATTCTGAAATAGTCGAAATTAGTAGAATTCACAATATTGTGTGAATTGGACTACTTATAATATTTAATTCAGTTTAGAATTGAGTTATATTAACAAATATATTTAATAAACGATGTTTGAATGTATTAATTATATTATAATTATAATCGAGCCCGTAATGGCGTAGTAGTTCGTAATATTGAGTTTTGAACTTCAATTGAATATACAAAATCCATTTTAAGTTGGATTTATGTGGAACAAGAAACGTTCAGATCTGGTGAACTATATTTTTCTAATAGAAGAGAAAAATCGAGATTTCGTCGTGTAGATTGTAAGTTATGTCCAAATCAAATTTTTAGAAAGTCGATATGGAATTCGTTTATAATTTATAACGATTTATTTATATTAAAAATGGATTTTTAATATAAATGGAGTACAAATTTAACTTGGATTTGAGAACATCGAGTTATAAATCCAAATGTGTTTATTTTATAGGTGTATGATATTCTATGTGAATATATACGATAATATTAATTTATTAATATTAAATTAAACTCTTTTTAAATATTAATGAGTTGAAAATAAGAATTTTGAGTAAGTTGGAATCGCGCCATGAAAATATTGTAGTTGCGTTCATGACAAGATTCTGACCCGTTTGCGTATTTTATTTGCTGAAACGGAGTCCGTATCGAAAAGATGTTAATAAAACAAGTTGTGCGTAAATATTAACACACAATGTTTGAAATTCAAATATATATATATATATATATATATATATATATAAATTTGGGATACATTAATTATGGATTAGCATGAAAATAATATTCCATGTGAATTTGAATTTGTGTGTATATACTTATATACAACGGGGAACAAAGAAAAGCAAACAAAGGAAAGAAATCAATGTAATAAATAAACGTTTAATAAATTAGGCCACTAACCAAGAGAATTAATCTCCCAGATGAATCATGACCCAAGGGGTCGACCGCTCCTAGCATAGGGTTCGACCACTCTTGGTGTTGAGGGGCGGTGAGAGCTCGTTTTTGTGAGGGGTTTTATATAAATTTGCATATACAGACTGATTGGATTTAATCTAATAGATCCTACGATCTTTATTAACACTTGCAATACCGCCATCCTAGCCTCTCCCGAACCCTATTCTCCATTTCATTCTTATGCCTTCACTATCCTTCTGCCATTACTAAATTTAGAATATAAGGTTAGATTTCTCTTATCCTTCTCCAACCTCAATTCTATCCACTCTAATATAAGATTTATATATGTTTGAGAATTCTGGAATTTAGTTTGTATATATATAATACTTTGATTTATCTGATTCATATATATATATATACATATATATATATATTAATAGAAGGATCCAAGCACGTTTGCCAAGGCTAGATCCAAATCTGCTTCTACTCATGTTCTATTGTTCTTCATTTCCAAAGCATTGTGTGTAGAAATCATTTAAGTTTGCTATTTTCTTTGATTTAATGGTCTAAAATTGGGTTATTTTGCCTAGGAAGAATTTGGCTTCTACGAATAGAAAACAATATCAAATCCCTCAAATCTTCCATTATTTGTGTTTTTACGTAGACATGGTCAATCAATTTTAGTTGGTTTGAGATTATTGATGTAATGGAAGAAAAGGCTTTTGGGCGTTGGTACGATTCTTGAATATGGTCTAATTCTCTTATAGTAAATGTAAATTCATATATATATATATATATATATATATATATATATATATATTTGTTGCAAAAGCTTAAGGACTTGAATGTTGCAATTTAAGTAGGTTTGAACATTGAACGTCTATTTTCTAAATTGGATTGTTTGAACGTATTATTTGCAAATTATCGAAGTATTAAAATTTGGCACAAAAAAATGACATAAAAGTGAATTAGTACCAAATTGAGAATTTTACTTATGTATTTAGGAACATTACGTCTTGTCTCCATTCTGTTATTGAAGTAATCATTCAAGCCTCGATTACAAGTTATATGTTAATGTTGTTATTTCCCTTTTTATCATTTATTTTGAATATGCATGTTGGACCATGTTAATTGATAGGGAAATTAACTTGCATACCTTATTGGTGATTGTTAGGATTGACATTTCAAATGGTAAGGACATTAATCTCATTCGCATAATTCACGTTTATTTATATATAATTATAGCATAATTAAACGTAAAATTAATACGTATTAAGTGCGTAATAAATATGTTTAATTTAGGAATTTGTATGTGTGTGTATGAGTTAATGGTCTTGTATTATGATTAATGACACATAGACACAAGGTTAACCATTACTTGTAGTAGAAGCATGTCTAGAACCTACCGGCATATCCAGCATCTACAAGTAAGACTGGTTAATGTGAGAGGTCTAGGTGTCATGAACCACTATAATTATTACACTATGATACAATGTTAGGCCCAACTTGTAGAAGAAGTCTTCCCGGTAATGCCAAACAAATCCAGCATCTACAAGTGACCGACCTAATGTGGGATGTCTAGTATGTGTGTGTGTGTATTATGTGTAAAGTAGGCATGCCTGGGGAAAAAGATATTAAGTGGATGACCTACCTCTTATTGAGTACTAAGTGGTTAGGATTAGGTCCCGCTTCTAAGGTTCACTCCTTGGTTCTGGGCCAAAGTCATAGGACCTGGCCTTCGAGGTTTTAAGTGGCCTTTTGGGTCATACTTTCTCCTATAAGATATTAAATGGTCTTAATAGACGGTGGCGTGAGTAGGGTAGTTCTCCAAGTAACGTCTGCTTCTTATCTGGGGGTAATGAGGGTTGGCCTAAGGACGGATTATGTGTCTGTGTGTGTGTGTGTGTGTGTGTGTGCGCGCGCGCGCGTGTGCTTGTAATGGCCTAAAGGAACCGCCATCGAATGGGAGTATTAAGTGACAAGGAGTTCAACCGTATGGACAACTAGATAGTAACAAGAGGGTCTGCAGGAGGGTTTTCTTAAATGAAGTTGTGTTCCTGACCCAAACCTGGTAGTAAGTGGTCGTTATTATTTCTCGACCTACAAGGAGAGTTATTATTTATGACGCTGACGTTAGAGACGATGTCTTAAGGGCTGGGGGTCAGCCATAGGGTATTAAGTGACTATAGGGATGTCCACCCTCAATAAATTAGGAACTGACCTTAAGTGACTAGGTACAACCCGCCTCGTGGGGGTATTAAGTGACTGTAAGTATGTTTGTCCTTAGATTACTTTGTCAGGAATTAAGTGACTGTAAGGATATCCGCCTTTAGATTTACATATAGGCCTTAAGTGACTGTAAGGATGTACGCCTAATATATTTAGTTGTGAATGTTTGTTTGCGTAAGCATAACATGAAGAATTTACACTGCCAAATATAAGAAATAGTCATTTCTAAACTTATATGGTTTTCATTCACGAGAACTTTATGTTTTGACATCCTCCTCATAACATAAACATGTTAGTAGGTGAGGACGCTTGGGATTAGTGATGATCAGTGGTGCTTTGGTGATGGAGCCAGATTGTGGAGGCTTTTAGTTAATTATGGTAGTATTATTATATTCTTTGGATAACTATTATTGTTGTACCTCTTATGATTGATTGAGACTTGTCGTGACCAACATTTATTATGGTTTTAATTAAAGGTACATCTATTTTAAGTTATTATATTTATCCCTTCCGCTGTATGAGATTCTAATTTCGTATAGACTTCTCTATGATATCGATATTTAGCATTTCCTTATAGGAACCAAGAATTCGTTTAGAATGACTCTAAGTTCTGATGGGTCTTTTTTAATCGGAATTTAGGCCTATTCCCGGTGGATTGTTACATTATCTATGTAAATAAATCAGAAAATCACCACGAATGCGATGGTATAAGTTTTGAGGACAAACTTCCAAAAATGTTTATTTTCTCTGTTTGTAATTATATTAATCATTCATCCTGAAAAAAATGTGGGGTGTTACGGAATTTCCATATCTTTTATCGTATATGATTACTCAGACAAAAGGTCTATATTTTATGATGGATTTTGAACTTTAATATTGACTTTCGAATATGGATTATTCACCCAATTAATATTGAATCTATGGGCTATTAATTGTCGTGACTTTATATGGGTGATGACATGTTTATGCTTGGTTTCATGGCTGTTACTATTTAGTTATTCGACAGTTTGTATGTCGTCGCTGTTATACAATGCATATTCTATATCAATGTGTGTTGACTTCTTGATTTAAAAATAATCTGACCTATTTGTTATTTATATAATACTCAGGTCAATCCGAGATATTTCAGATGTTTGGGTAATATGACTTGCTTGTGTTGTTTTGTACGTAGAGAGGACTTTTGTTATTACATAGTATAGCATGTTATTTTGTTTTGTGTAGCCTCTTGTACGTAAATTCATGTGATGTACATTGGATCTTGTATGTTCAGTATTATATATTAACGATGTGATTCAGATTCTGTTTTAGCTGCTATTTATTATACATTGTGTATAGTTTTGTCCTAAAAGCATACATATTTATTGTTTTGTGCCAATACTATGTACGTATACAGGAGTAAAATATTTGATGTTTAGATACATACCGATGATTGCCCAAGTGAATATTCACGCGTGTACCACATATCGCCTCATTCTTCATATTATTCGACGATTTCACCTAGTAGTGCTTTTGCGTAGTATGGTATGCGTGTTACCTATGTTGTTAAAGCGCTTTTAATGCGACAATGGTCCTAAACGTCATAGTGGGAATAAAGCCAAAAAATAGCAGGATATAGCGGATGACTCTAAAATAGCACATATAACTTGTTTTTAATGTTTTTACGGATACACAAACAATAATTAAGTGAAAAACTAATACTAAGTTTAACTATAATTAATACATTCTTAATTTTAAATAAATACATGTGCAAATATCAATAAATAACATTACATATTATTTAAATTAACTGAATTTAATAAAATATTTGAGTATTTTTGTTTCTAAAACCATAAATTAAAAAAAAAATCAATTTTAAAATCTAATTTCATAATTTTTACAATATATAAATGTCATTTTTCAGTTTGTTTCTTTTATCAGGGATATAACAGAAATAATGAAATCGGAATATATCGAGAATAGTGGAATATAGCGGAGCTTAAAGCGAAAAGACTATATTAAAGGCTATTTAGGAAAAGCGTAGCGGTAGTAATCTGCCACAAGATATTGCGAGATTATAGCAGGGCGTTAATTACATGGTGTGTTACTTTGGATGTCTTTTGATTTTGAGGAGAAAATGTTGAGCACTGAGAAAAGCATATGAAATTTCTTATGTCTTTCTAATGCCAATGTTTTGTATGTAAGTAATAGGTTTTCATCAAAAAACATAAATATAACTTTTATGTTCATTACATTGTGACGATATTTTCATGGAGATGTAAATACGTGGAATGAAAAAGTCTAGTAACTACTATTTGAACATGCAGTTATCACTAATTACTTTTAATTATTAAATTCCATAATTACCCCTACGAGAAACGTTATTATCGTACGAAACCATAAATAATTTCTTTTAACTTTACAATGGTCAAATTTTCATAAAAATTAAAATAAATATGTGTTTAGTTGGTAGGTAACCAATTTGTTATCAGAAATGTGAAAAATGATAACCTGTTTTGTGGAGGAAGAATAATTTTATTAGAAGAGGTTGACATATTTTGAGCTAAATGGTGAACATTTATACTGAATGATGCAAAGCATGCATGTACTTGTAAAGCGCACAATCCGAAATGATCTAGCTCTGATACCATATTAGATAACCATAGTATATCTTAAAACCAATTTGTAATGCAAAGAGTGATCCCTTAGCATGTGTAGATGCCTCGAGTCAAATACATAGTAGATATTTATATTGGGTAATATCATCGAACATGTGCAACAACTAAGGTCGTGTTTGGTTTACCATTTTAAGTTTTGAGTTTTCATCCATACAAAAATAAGCATGATATACATATATTGTTGAAAACAGCCAATTTAGAAAACAAAGTTAATATACAAAATAGAAAACATTTTTTTTTTCATTTTCCATGTTTTGAGAAATAAGATGAACATGAGACATAATTCATTCTTACATTACTCATCCACCCCCTCCGCAGTCCCCTCCATCTTTTTGTAATCATTTTCATCAATTACTCCACTCTTTTCATTTTTGACATATTAACTGAAAACCGAAAACACAAAATAATTTTTAAACCAAACACTACCTAAATGTTCATATATTAGATATAGAGCATCTCCAACAGTGGATTTAATGTCAACGTGAGGAGAAGATTTAAAACTTCAATTTATCTCACTTCTCCAACAGTAAAAAAGAATAATTGATCTTTTTTATATATAAAAAATATAATAAAATTCTACATGTAGTATTCAGAAATTCGTTTATAGTGTAAATGAGTTTCAGAAACTGGTTTATAGTATAATAGAGTTTACGAAAACCGTTTAAATTATAAACAAACTTTAGAGACTCATTTATAATATAAATAATTTTTTGAAAACACTCATGAAAACAAATGGGAAGAATCTTTGTCACTTTCTCTTTCTTCTCCTTGCACTTACACGTTAGAGGAAAAAAAAACGTTGATCTTTCATGTTTTGACTAGTGCTGCTGCTGTTGGAGACCCCTTTAGATACCATATTACAAAAAGGACTCTGTTAACGCAAAATAATTTGGTGTCGCACAGAGAGATCTTTGTATAATAATGGAGTTAAAACACGCAAAATAATTTCATGCAGAAGTACCATGATATGAAAACCAGCATAATATATGAATTTCAGCTGATTAAAACTGTATAACAAGGAAGTTCAATGCAAGTTTCCCTACATAAGAAAGCTTCACCTGATAAGTCAAAAGTAATTTATAAACTGCAATTAGACTTAACAAAATCGATATTTTTAGACTGAGATTCACAGGGAGCAAATGCAGGTAGGGGTGTCAAATGGGTTGGGTTGGGTCTAAATGGGTTGGGTCGAGTTTTGACCCAACCCATTTATGACCCATTCTCTTTGACCCATTTATTACCCAATCCGTTTGTAACCCAACCCACTAATAAGTGGGTTACCCATTTAACCCAGGTATCTAAAGTTGATTTAGCAAATAAAAACAAATGCTAAATTTTTGAAGTTAAAAAGGTCAAAATTACGAAAATACCCTTCATTTTGAAAAAAATAAATAAATTTCAAAAAATCCAAAAAATTACGAAATGAAAAGTAAAAAAAATATTCGAAAATTACGATTTTTAAAGCTAAATATGTCAAAATTACGAAAATGTCCTTCATGTTGAAAAAAGTGAAAAAAATAAATAAAAATTAAAAAATCCAGAAAAATTACGAAATGAAAAGTAAAAAAAGAATTATTCGAAAATTACGATTTTTAAAGCTAAATATGTCAAAATTACGAAATTGCCCTTGATGTTGAAAAAAGTGAAAAAAACAAATAAATTTTAGAAAATCCAGAAAATTACGAAATGAAAAGCAAAAAAAGAATTATTCGAAAATTACGATTTTTAAAGCTAAATATGTCAAAATTACGAAAATGCCCTTCATGTTGAAAAAAGTGAAAAAAAACAAATAAATTTTAAAAAATCCGGAAAATTACGAAATGAAAAATAAAAAAAGAATTAGTCGAAAATTACGATTTTTAAAGCTAAATATGTCAAAATTACGAAAATGCCCTTCATGTTGAAAAAAGTGAAAAAAAACAAATAAATTTTAAAAAATCCAGAAAATTACGAAATGAAAAATAAAAAAAGATTTATTCGAAAATTACGATTTTTAAAGCTAAATATATTAAAATTACGAAAATGTCCTTCATGTTGAAAAAAGTGAAAAAAATAAATAAAAATTGAAAAATCCAGAAAATTACGAAATGAAAAGCAAAAAAAGAATTATTCGAAAATTACGATTCTTAAAGCTAAATATGTCAAAATTACGAAAATGCCCATCATGTTGAAAAAAGTGAAAAAAACAAATAAATTTTAAAAAATCCGGAAAATTACGAAATGAAAAATAAAAAAAGAATTATTCCAATATGAAGGGCATTTTCGTAATTTTGGCCCTTCTAGCTTTAAAAATCGTTATTTTGAATTAATTCTTTCTTAGCTTTTCATTTTGTAATTTTCTGGATTTTCTGAAATTTTTTCATTTTTTTCACTTTTTCCAAAATGAAGGGTATTTTCGTAATTTTAGCATTTTTAGCTTTAAAAATCGTTATTTTAAAATTATTCTTTTTTTACTTTTCATTTCGTAATTTTTTGGATTTTCTGAAAATTTTTCATTTTTTTCACTTTTTCCAATATGAAGGGCATTTTCGTAATTTTGGTTCTTTTAGCTTTAAAAATCGTTATTTTGAATTAATTCTTTTTTAACTTTTCATTTTGTAATTTTCTGGATTTTCTGAAATTCTTTCATTTTTTTTCACTTTTTCCAAAATTAAGGGTATTTTCGCAATTTTAGCATTTTTAGCTTTAAAAATCGTCATTTTAAAATAATTCTTTTTTTACTTTTCATTTCGTAATTTTTTGGATTTTCTGAAATTTTTTCACTTTTTCCAATATTAAGGGCATTTTCGTAATTTTGGTCCTTTTAGCTTTAAAAATCGTTATTTTAAATTAATTCTTTTTTAACTTTTCATTTCGTAATTTTCTGGATTTTCTGAAATTTTTTCATTTTTTTCAATATGAAGGGCATTTTCGTAATTTTGGTCCTTCTAGCTTTAAAAATCGTTATTTTAAAATAATTCTTTAACCTTTCATTTTGTAATTTTTCTTGAATTTTTAAAAAAAATTCATTTGTTTCACTTTTTCCAAAATAAAGGGTAGTTTTGTAATTTTGACATTTTTAAGTTTTTATAAATGTGTGTTTTTAATTTTAGATTTTAAGTTTTTTATAAATGGGTATAATGGGTTACCCATTTATGACCCTTTTAAAAATGGGTCAACCCAACCCATTACCCATTTAATAAAATTCATAAATGGGTTAACCCAACCCATTTGTGGATAGGGTAAATGGGTTGGGTAAACGGGTTGGGTCATATTTTGACACCCCTAAATGCAGGCACAAGATTGTTAGACTAACAGCATTAGCTTCCTTCCAAAACATGAAATGTTACATTCGTAATTTTTCTTAACCTCCCATCTACATGGGCCTTCGTAATTTTTTTTACACCTCCTATCTACTTGGAACCTTTCAGTTTTACAGAGATCCAAAACCACAAAATAAGATACCATTTGTCAAATGTTATAATCCTCCAAAAACTACAGCCATAACATGTTACCTAACCATGTGCATCAGATCTAACAGAAGATGAAGGATTTCATGCAGTCTGTAGAAATAAGGATTAATACAGAGTTATCTAACTACTGCCTGCGTCGGCCTCGCTTGCATCCCCTCTTGCTTCTTTTTCCAGGTTTATACTCTTCATCGTCCCTTTCACCCCTACAATTTATAAACAAACATAAATAACAATCATCTACGTACAGAGATGGTAATAATAACTATTTATGATATTGTTATGTTGTCCAATTATCACTAATGTCTGATCATGATATTATAAACAGTTGGTTGACAAAATGAATGTTTTTTCCTTATTTTTTTTTCTTTTGTTTTGTATTTTGAAAGGTGTTAGAAAAGGGAACATATGTGTGTTTGGAATTGAATCATTGGTCGTTATGACTCAACAAGATTACAGGACATTATCTCATTAGCATTCATCAACTGGGCAATTTGGAACCGAATTACAATACTAAGCACTATGCCAACGTGTGTTGAGTTTTGATTCTGATGCCAAAAATGCAGTTGATTTACCGTTTTGAGTCTCAAATTCCCATTCATAAAAAAATTCGCATGACGCATGTATATCGTCAAAAATGACCAACTTAAAAAGCAAAGTTAACATTAAAAAAAAAAAAAAAAAAAACATTTCTTTTTGAAAAACATCAAAAAAACAATTGATTTTTTCTATCATTCCTTCGTCCCATCTTCATCTTTCTTTCACCCTCTCAATCATTCTCATCTCATATAATATTTTATAATTAATGTTGAAAACTCAGAATAAACCAAATGCTCTGAACATTTAATGTCCTCAACATTTAACAAAATGACCGTGGAGTGAATATATACATTGATGCTGCAGCTGCTGATTGATGTTATTGTCCTTTTTTACAAGGGAAGGTGGTACTTACAGAAAAGAAATTGAACCCAACTGAAACTGCGATCTAACTGAAACACTTTTTTACTTGAAAAAATCATTAATTTCATTCATGCAAGTGTCAAATTGCATCTGTTAATGATATATCAATCACATCCATTACTATAGATTTTTGTTATCTTGTCTTGTTACTTGATTTATGATTTTGTATAGTTCATAACATGTACTTTGCCTGTTTCCTCCTCTAAATTGAGAAGTGCACATCTCGTGCCACTTCTACTTTAACTTTTCCTTCTGTTGACATTACTTCTAACGCTGCAAAATAGGTTCTGGTAGACCTTAAGCAGCTATTATTCCATATATGCCTATGCTATATGCTAAGCTTCTTGCTCTTTCTTGCACATGATGAATTCTCATACCATGCTTGGTGTAAATGTTCCTTTGTTTGGTTCCATGTTCCCATCATTGTGGATTTGAATATTCCAAACGTAGTTGCATATGGTAGTTAGGATGTCAGCATTATCGATAATTCTACTTTGACCGCGTGGAAAACCTAGACAATTATGCAGCAGAAGCTATAGCGGTGCGATTGAATTAGCCAACGCTATCCCCTGTAAGACCCACACGGCCGCATTCCCCGTATAATCAAACAGCCGGTTGATCTAGCACTATTCCGATATCATTGAAAAACCATTCGCCATTGTTTACTATGTTGTTAACTGATTTATTATGTGATCTACTCCTTGTCATGAAAGAATCGTCCGGTACATTCAGACTCGGCCGAGCGGATAGTTCACCAAGTCCATGGGTTGGGGCAATCCCCTTGGCTAGGGGCAACCGAAATCGGTTTGAATCCCAAGATGAGTCTGTATTTTTATTTTATTTTTTATCTTTTTTTATGCTTTAGAATTTTGCATGAAATATAAATGGGCTTTGGACGACCCGATGTTTGGACCGGCTCCGAATACATTATCTATGGACTTGCCGTTAAGTGATGAATCCATCTATAGGCATGTGTCTCATGATTCATCCATCAACAATGCTTAACTCTGAATTGTGTTCATCAAGAGCTTCCAAGTATATGATGCATTATTGTCTAACCTGAGATTCCAAATGTTTTCATTGTGGCTTACATCTGCCAAATCATTTTGTAAGAATTTCCACAGAAGTTCAATGCTATGGAATCTTCTAAATCTTCAAGTTTCTTTAGACCCAAGCCCCTTGCAACTTTGGGGTGCAAACTATAGTTTATTTTCAATTTCCTTTCCTGCCATATAAGGGAGTTTGCACTTATTAAGTCTAGGTTTATCCTGTGCACCCTTTCCTGCCATAGAAGGGAGTTTGCACTTATTAAGTAGAGGTTTATCTTGTGTTTCCTTCCCTGCCATAGAAAGTTTGCACTAATGAAGTTCCTATTCATTTGTGTTGTTTGGATTATTTAACATATTGTATCCGATACTGATTGTGTATGCATGCTTGTAATGCAGAGATGTGAAAATATGAAAATAGAAATGAAATTGTGTAACCATTACAATCGTACACACCACCATCCAACCAAGAACCACTTGTTCTATAGAAAATACAACAGTTTTTCTATAATTTTAACGCCAGTTTAAATTTTTTTTTTTTTTTTCCTTTCCCTCTTGTTGACCCACCCAAGAGTTGCCCTAGACGGCTGCCTGACCGCCGTTGACCTGAAATCAGGCCTGCATCTCCTAGATATACATATGAGTCAACCATTTTACTTAGTTTGATGTTAGATGTGTATGTATAGAGTTAAGATCTGCAGCTTCCCTTATCTAGCACCATCATGTAGTCTCATGTCTTCAATCATACATTCTCATTTAAATAATAAAATGACACGATTGTCTCCAAACTCCATAATCGAAATTGAAAATGATTTCATCTTATGATTCACTTTAAACTGCTAAGTAGATTAGTTTAGCCTTTGCACATACAATTTGTTGTAGATTTGTTCGACCAACCAATACCATCTTTGTCTCCCTCGTGTTAAGATTGAGTTCGCATCACCTTTGTTGATTGAGTTAGCATCACCTTTGTTGGAACAAAAGTGTAACTTTATTCAAGCAAAGCACTCATTTTGATGCCTCGATAGTTTGAACTCATGACCTTTAAAACTTTAATTTTGAACATCACAATGCTTGCAGCTTGAGCTAGAGTTTCAATTCGTCAAGTTGCATGGGAAGCTAGCCTTGATGGTCAAACGACATGCCGAATTGAGTGCATTACCTTCTTCGTTCCTTAGAATCTTCATCCTGACTTCAAATTCATTAACAAAAACGAAGTTTATGGTAAATTATATATTGTGCCAAAATGTTGATACAAATTTTCATTACTTAGCGACTTGTAGAAAGATCAAAAGAAAATTGGTGTTGTCCGCCGATTATCCAGGGAAGACCAACGAATGTTGTGTGTGGTTCAATGGCTAGCTACATGGTTTATAGATAACATAAGTAATAATTCTATGAAAATCGTAGTTTATAACACAATAATACAAAATGAAATGACTAGGAAGGAATTCCCTTTCTAGATACTTCCAAGAACAAGTCCATTAAAGACAGTGTGTGTGGCTTATAGCTCAAAGGATTAGAGCACATGGCTGCAGGGGCGGATCTACCCTATGCCCAGCTAGTGCAAAGGCCCTAGCTCAAATTTACTGATTCAATGTAAAAATGGTTCTTTTGAAGAGCTTGCCCTACCTAAAAGTGTTTGTCTGCTTGCCATCTTCTCTTCGTTGCCCTATCTAACATGATTTTCTAGGTCCGCCTCTACATGGCTGTGAACCATTGCTTTCACGGTTCAAATATCTCCTAGCCCGCGATCAGCCCAAAAGGAAGAACGATCTTCAGACTCAGTCCAAGGAATAGACAGGCAACGTTGTCGTCTAGGGTAGCACCATCCGAGATGGCAGAAGGGGCAACAAAATTACTTGATGTGTTTTGAAAATATTGATATAAAAATATGAGAGAAAGTTAAATCATAGAAGCTGAAAGTGGTGGAGTGGAATGGTTTAAGTATTTGAGAGTTGAATCTACATGGGTTCAATTCTCATTACTTGCATACATATTATTCACTATGATATATGTGCACTTTTTCCACTTCAGTTTCGCCGGGGAAAGCAACAGCATTGGACCAGCCCCAACAATCTCCCACTAGGAAGTAAGAAAATAACAATCCAGGTAGGAAGTAAAGCAATTGTTAAAAACTTAAAATATTCTAACTTCATTTGTCAGGTCAAGTGTTTATGATTTCGATTAAGTATTCGAATTTGTGGTAACAGCCATGCAATTTCCAAAGGAAACAAAAGGGCCAACAGTGGAATTTAAGAGAACATGGTGGGTACAGGTAGATTGTATAATGTGTTATATGCATTTAGGGTGTGTTTTTGTCCTATATGCACTTAGGGTACTTTTTTGTGAACGGTAACGGAGAATTTGAGTGTAGCATTTAAAAGTGGTATTTGAACGTTGCACGCTAGTGAACAGAGAATGCGTTTTTTTGCTGTAAACGGGATATTTGAATGTGGCGTTTATATATAAGATATTAATATATAATGCTGCATACGGAGAAGAATAGGCTGAAAAATGAACCCGCATCGAAAGCGAACAATTCATTTTTCAGCATTCAAAATGATCAGGATTGGGCGTGGTCATGCATCGGACGCGTCCAACGCGAACTACACTGAAACGTGCTTTATAATCACCGCGAATAGCACCTTAATATTACTGAAATCAAGTGAGGCATCACTGGCTCTGCTGCTATAAAATTTAATGAGCAAGGTAGACCCCCTTCATGCAGGGCACCGTACATATGCGCATGTTACCAAAAAGACAAAATATGTATGTGTAGAGCCTTAGGGAAACAAGAGTATCCCTGTTTGATCTGCCTTTTTAATTGATTGATGAGTTTTCATTTTATCTCTCTCTATTTTTGAAACAGGATTATGACACCAAGGGTACGCTCTTGACGAAATGGGGATGTGGCATTTGAGTGGGTTATTTGAGCGTGGTATTGCAGCGAACGGAGAATGTGTTTTTTGCAGCAAACGGGGTATTTGAGTGTGGTATTTGAACGGAGTAATTAGTTGTTAATTTGTTTGTTTTGAATTAATTTACACTAATTTTTAAATGGAGGGTAATTAATTGTTAATTTGTTAGTTTTAAATTAATTAAACACTAATTTTTAAGCGGGGGTAATTAGCGTTCTTAACCAATTTTCCATTATTGATTAACCTGGATGTTCTAATACTAACTTTTAGCATTAACAAATAGGCCAAAACTTCAAACCAGTCTACAACAAAGTGATCTAAACACTAACTTTTCACTGCTAAGTAATATTTTTGTTGTTGTTGTGCTTTTTGATCGTATTTAATTGATGCAAAATATATAGATAAGCCATTAATCAATGGCTGCGTACATGAATACAACATGGAGATGCTAAGATGCATGTGCCCCATAACTTTACACGACTAGTCCAATCATATTAGCAAATGTGCAGCAAAATGAGGTAAAGGCAGGACTTGAATCCTGGTCTACCTCCAAGGAAGCATGGACATACACCAGATATATTTTCATTACCAATTGAGATTAAATAAATTAATGGACTTGCGTCGGACGCATCCGACGCCAAAGGCTCGATTTCCACTGTTTACAGATCGTTCTTTCTGAACGGTGGAAAATTTGTTGGCGTCCGACGAGTCCCATGCTTCGGACGCAAACAAAAATCCCGACATGTCAAATACTGACTGCGACTGGATCCCAAATAAGGTTAGCATGTTTCCCATGTCATGCCATTTTATTCGTATTGACCTCTCCCCTGTCTTCTCCAAAAATGTTGTTTTGATTGTTGATTGAATAGCATGCTAAACTATTCCTCAGATAGTACGCTGAATTTACTGTACTGACAGGTCCATCTTCTCTGTCCACAATTTAATAGTTCCATTTAGTAGTCCCAATGTTCCGATGTGTCGCTTGGATCTTAATCATTGTTTCAGGTGTCAATTTGTGCGTTCAAATCACTGATCAGTTCATTTATGGATGGTGGAGAGCAATTGACGCACGTGCAGCACTCGAGAGAGAGACGGAGAACTCAGTTGGAGATAAGCTACGAAGAACATGTTTAATAACTGCTAATAAGCAGTCAACTACTTGTAAATCACTTATTTTTTTATTCTAATGTTTGGCAGCTCCATGTAAAACTTAACCAAAATGGCTAATAGCCAATAATATAAGAAACAATAGGTTGTTGCGTATGACTAATGGGGATATTTCATATGGTTTAAGATGGCTAACAAGCAAAAAATACAAGAAACAATAGTTTGTTGCTTATTCACGTTAAAAATATGAATAAGGTGCATTCACGCCCCGGTTTACACTTCCGGCCACCTTTATAAATTTAATACAAATAACTATTTTTCATATTCTTCTGTGCACCACATTATTTTCACTCGGTTTCACCACCGTACTTCTCCTAAGAAAAACACGTATTTCTCTACAATTTCAAACCATAAACTCTAATAAAAGAAGATATTCTTTTGTGTTTAATAGAGATGGAAGATAAAGATAAAAAAATAAGTTAGAATTGCTTGAATTTTTTATTGTTTTCTATTATGTTATAGAACATGTTAGGTTTTTTTTTTTTTATTGCATTTTAGGATATTTTTCCGCTTTATTGGAAATTTCAAGTTTGGAGTACATTAAATTTGACGACGTTGTAATAGAGAATGACAGGTTTTTATCCATATAGCTTACATACCTTCTTTTACAAATTGATATATTAATTTTTGTTTTCGTTTGATTGATGGAATATTTAAATGATGATAAATTGGACATATGATGGTTGTGATAATATGATGCAAAATGTTTGATCAAATGACTCAAAAAGACAAATACATCATGTATGTGAGGAAGGAAACGTTTGTGTAGAGAAAGGTGTTGGTGGCCTCTTCATTGTTAGATCATTAATTTAGACGGTGGCCAGCAGAAGAAACTTACAATATTTAAGGTGTTTTTAAGTTTGGTGGCCAGAAACATAAATCGAGGTGTGAATAGTACACCCTATGAATAAGCAACAAACTTTTGTTTCTTACAAACAAACTATTGTTGCTGACATTTGTAAACTCCAAATGGGCATCCACTGAAGGCTCCATATATGCTTGGATAAATCACGATGTCATTACCAAGACATACGGATCCATAATTTTTTAACATGAATGAAATTTTCTTCTAAGTCCTCATTATGAGTTAAACCGTTAGTGAAACTCTAACTACAACCACCCGACCAAACTACCTTTTTGACAATTCATATTCAAGGAACCCTGGTATTGCTTATTTTATAGTAAAATGAGGGGAATGATTTTAGTATATTTATTTATTTTTCCTTTTAACGTTGGTTTAGTAATACCATATGCCTTGCTATTTGCTAATCTACAATTTAGTTCAGAATGTTCCAAGTTATCACACATAGGATCTAAGTTGAATCAGCTGGCAATGGACGCATTTTTGAAACAGAATACAAAAATGAGTTTCCTGGTATATGTTAAAGCAAAAGAAAGAGTTTAAGATTGAACCTACTTCTTACGACCACCACCCTTCTTTGTTCTTGGTTTTTCTTCTTCATCTGCACTCTGGCACCTTCAATAATATATTGACAGTAAATCATCTGAATAGACAAAGCAGTATAATATCGATTTCCAGTACAACGTGTCCACAATATTTGCATTCACCAGTAGCTAAAACAATGGTTCTAATATGATTATTCGATCTAGCTCAAGCACATGGCATCCAAGCAAATAGGATAGATCCATCATCTAAACAGGTGAATTAGAGACAGAGAGAATATATCTTCAGCATGTGCAACAGAAACGACAAACAGCTTCAGAATACACCACTGGTCGGACAATTGTGAACTTTCTCAATTCGTGCAATTTTAGTGGGAAACGGTTGATAATTAACCACCCCTTGCAAAACTAAGCAAAGTAATTGTTCAAAAGTTACCAGTCTTAACCAACATACCCAAAGCTCTACTGAAAAAGACTCAAATTTTGAATCCCATAAAAGTTTATCTCCTGGAATAACCGCTCTACATATCTTTCGCGCGTGAATTATTTCTCTACAAACTATATTTGCACAAACATTTACATTTTTACATTGAAATCACACGTAGTTTGTTTTGATTTTAGTTCTAAGTTACACTGTTATCCGTTCGTAGTGTTTTTTTTTTTTTTTGTATTATTAATTAATAATAAGCAACTTTGTAGCGGAAATTTATTAGATTCTACTTTTAAATGAATTTATGATTTGCTAATATTGGATGAAAGAAAGTTTGAATTTGTAAAAAAAAAAAAAAAAAAAAAAAAAAAAAAAAGCTAATCACTTGATCGACCGAAGGGGTATATTTGGTAGTTTATGTTGATATCAAAAAAGTACGACACCAAAAGATATATCAGCTATTATTAAAGATGAATCACAACATCCCGATAATGAAACCCCTTTTTTCTTTTCTTTCCTACATGGCAAGAAAAAATTTGCTATCCAACAATGGAGAAGGTTTAACAAGTGGAACTTTAAAAAAAATACAAATAACACGCACACACCGCCAACTAAAATATATACTCCACCAAATAAAAACCTACTGGCCTACTAGTGCATTTTAAATTTGGTAGGACCCACAGGATAAAAGATACTAAAAAATTAACGAAAATTGGACAAGTGTATATGGTAATAATGTGAAGGGTGGACCATTTATATTTGTATTGAGATTATTTTATAAATCCTCCAATGTGGGACTTGTCTCAACACGTCCTCACACGTGTGGATCTTGAGCCTAACACGTGGATCTTAAAAGTAACATGGACAAGCGTGGCATGTACACACGAATTAATTGCTCTGATACTATGTTAAAGAACCCCAAATTATCACAAAATCAATTGGCGATGTGAAGGGTGAACCCTAAATATTTGTACTGAGTTTATTTTATAAATTCTCTAATGTGAGACTTGTCCCAACACGCCCTCGCACGTGTGAATTTTGAGCCTAACACGTGGATCTTAGGGTAATGTGGACAAGTGTGGCTTGTGCACATGAATTAACTGCTCTAATACCATGTTAGAAAACCCAAAATTATCACAAAATCAATTGGCGACGTGAAGAATGAACCCTTAGTATTTGTACTGAGATTATTTTATAAATTTTCGATGTGGGACTTGTTCCAACACTGTCCAGCACGTGTGGATCTTGAGCCTAACACGTGGATCTTAGGGGTGACGTGGGCAAGTGTGGTTTGTGCACACGAATTAACCACTCTGATACCATGTTAAAGAACCCCAAATTATCACAAAACCAATTGACGATGTGAAGGGTGTACCCTTAATATTTGTACTGAATTTATTTTATAAATTCTCCGATGTGGGACTTGTCTTAACACGCCCCGCACGCGTGGATTTTGAGCCTAACACGTGGATCTTAGGAGTAACGTAAGCAAGTGTGGCACACGAATTAACTGCTCTAATACTTATCATAAAACCAATTGGCGATGTGAAGGATGGATCCTTAATATTTGTACTGAGTTTATTTTATAAATTCACCGATGTGGGATTTGTTTCAACATATTACCACACTGGTTTTACCAAAAAATCTAGATTGTTTACCACTACCGGTTTATCGGTATATTGAATGTTGATATATTGATAAACTGATAATCATTGCTTTGATGATGGTGAATTACCGTTTGAGTAAAAAATATTGAAAAACTTGATTTATTTTTACATTGCAGTAATGTTAATCATTGTCGATTGTCAATTAATATAGTTGATCGATGATAAATAAAAGAAATGTATATAAACGTTATTTGAACTGAATTTATGAATTGATTCTTATCGTTTTGTTACTTCTGAATGCTTGTATTACAACATATTACGTGAATATGCATGTACTGCACTATTGGTTTTAAGAAAACAATATCGATGTTTACCGTAAAAACTGATAAATTTATTGTTATCATACCAATTATATTGATATACTAACTTCAAATTTTTTTTTAAAAAAGACCAAATTGGTCGATAATGGCATTTTAATGAGAAATTTATCATTATCATGATAATACACAATACACTATGAGATAGCTAAATAACCGATCTTAGCTACTTTGCGGCTAAAAATGAAGAACACCCCATCTAGTAACCTTCGAGTGGTACGAATGCTCTAGATGCTTCTTTTAGAATGCTCTAAATAAAATGGTTGTATTTCAAAGTACAAAAATTAAAGTTTAACCAGCATCATTTAAAACACTAATATCTACAATATGTAGTATTGCAAAATAATAAACGATGATAAAACTAAGCACAAAGAATATTATGAGCACATGGAGATGCATGATGAATAGATAAAGCAAAATTAGGTAAAAGAATATAGAACAGATGGGATATTATGAGCATATGGAGATGCATAGCTTGAAAATATATGGTCCAAGATTTTAGCAATTTATTGATCAACTTTCTTGAATTTTTAATGTATGGGTAAGTGTGCATATAAGGTTTGGTTACACCTCCCTTATTTTTAACCTACACAGTTTGAAATCGAACGAAAATTTGTTGACATGCTCGCACATTACTAAAGATGATCTCTACAAAATTTGACTTAATTTGAACAATCCTAACATTTTCAACGATTTAGGAGCTTCAAAAGGATCTCATTTTTTTGGACATGATGTTCATATCGTAGACTAAGCATCTCCAAAATTTCATTTGATGTTCATGGTTTAGCACTGAAAACCATAGAGGTGCAGAACAGGGTGTAACAAAAGAGAGGTGTAGACACACACATACATGGCCAACCCTGGAAAGTGGACAACCCTAAGCATGACTACTTTCCATGCCATTTATTTGCTCTCTGCAAGAAACTTAAGTTTTAACCATATAAAATATTAATCAATAATAAATTCATGTGTAATCATGATACTCTTAAGAAAGGAACCTTCAAAATTACTGATGAAATTATATATTATGTCTTTGATGAATTTATATATTATTTTTTATTTTTTATTGAAATATGAAAATATATTGGTCAGTGGAAAAGAAAAGAAAGGATGAGAGGCGCCAAAACTTAAAAAATACCGACATAAGCATGATTTGAACTCACACGGCCTTCTTAAAGGCCACACGCTACAACCACCCAACTGAAGTAACATTTAAAAGTCACATTATAGAATTGTTATTGATATTTCAACTTTTCTGATGATGGTTGAGATCCTGCGATTTTCAACTCGTTTTAGGGATTATTACATGCCCCACGAATAACAAATGGCTAATGTTAGGCTGCCAAGTCTCAAACCTCTTCCTTTTGCTGGGGAGTTGTAAACTATTACAAACCCCACCAGAGCTGTAGGGTTAAGGCAAAGTGATCTTTGTTATTTTGAAATGTAATGTCATGGACAAGAAAACCATTATGCAAAAACTTGTTTCACAACTGAAATTATTGATACCAAATTGTTGTGGATAATTACTCTACTAGGACAAATACAGACAACGAATATTTAGAAGATCCAAAATCCATTCGCATTAGAAAATATCCATGAACAAAAAAAAAAAATGAAAACCTAAATTGCAAATGTCCCAAAACCAGAATAGCTTTTTGGGTGCATGTGCAAAGATAATGATATCCACATTCGCAAAAATTCATTCAGGATAAAAAATTAATTCACACTGACTATATTGTTCATGAAGCATGTGTCGCGGGTATGATGTGTACATTTTTACAGTTTACAAGTAAAAGCTTGATCCTCTAGATCTTTTAAAAAAAGAATTGAATAAATTGCACTTTTATGGACAAACACCTTATCCAAACTGATCAAGTCACTTAGACATGATGCAAAAAATCATGGGTTTGATTCTCGTGTTGTGGGTTCCAACCTATGAAGTATGTTAGATACTACCTAAACTTGTATATAAAACACCAAAAACAGCTACACTTCTATGATATTTATTGGAAATTGTGTATTTCATGAGAAAACTGCTCTCTTTCTGACTGCCACAAGCCTTTATGATGATAGACCGCGGATTTGAGCAAATTACATGTTTTCCACATTAAAAACTGCATTTTAGATACCCATAGAGTTGCACAGTTGATGTGTGATGTGTTAAGTAACCGAAAGTTCCAAGTTCAAACCTTGATAACCGTGGTGGATTGGTAACCCTTGTGGATGATGTCGAATGCGTCGATAGGTTTGGTACATACATCCTTGAAGCTTTCAAATAAAAATTAATAAACCTTGTGTACGGCATTAAGTATATGGTGAGGATTTGATACATGTTCCACCTGAAGCTTACAACCAAGGATGGTTCTTTTGCATATCCAATTTTCCTTCATTTTCTCCTGCATCTTCTCCAATTCATTTGCATTCCTCACTTTTTTATTCTCTCGGTCATGAACCTTTTTTTTTTTTTGGATGAAGACACCACCCCACAACTTTATCATGTTAGTCACCCCTAAAGATTTGCCTCGCTTTATGTCTCTCCGAGGCGTTTGCCTCACTTTATACCTCTTTTGTGGCCGTGTATCCCCACTAGAGTACAAATGTGCAATTTGATGCACACCAAAACTTCAAAGATTCGAATCGAAGTTCACCCTTCTTGGCCACAAGTGCATGGTAATATGATAACATTTCTTGTTGATCGATCCAATTACTTTCTTGAGAAGAATGTCGTAGCGGTGTTGTGATTATATACACCACCACCTTCAATGGACTGCAAGCTTCACCCGTACACATCCCTCCAACAGTTGGATATTGTAAAAAAAAAAAGTTACTTTTCTATTACAAAAATAAGTATTGAATTGCAAAAATAATTCCCACATTCTAAGGTCCAAGCTTCAAGATTTTATCCGGCACCATCAAGTTCAACCATTCTGACCCAATGCCGATGTTGGTTGGGACATAATTTCACCAAATTTTGGTTTCACTGGCTCAGACTATATTTTTTTTTTATTATTATTGAAATAAATCATAAAGGAATTAAAATAGAGACGAAAACAGGAAATAAAAGGAAAAAACAGAAAGAAAAATAAATACTTCGAGCAAGGGCAATGTTTTAAAATGCAAAAGGCGTATGCGATGCGTTTTCGTGTCCGTAAGGCGAGGCATATGCCTCAAGCGTAAGCCTTCCAGCTTAAAAAAAAAGCAACATGTATACTTAATGTTTAATATGGAATAACATTAAACGTCAAATACAAAGTAAAAACCATAAAAGCATTCGAAGCAATTCAAACAAAATACAATCATTCTTGCACATTTGACATAAAATGCAAAAGATCAAATGATATCTTCCTCCTCATCCATAAGCATATTGTCATCCAATCACTAGCATAAAAAAGATCTCGCGTCCATGGTTCGAACAAAGGATCATAATCATCAACATCATCATTCTCAATTCTTACACTCTATCCTTTTAAATCATTGCCTATAAAGTAAGCAATATAAGTTAATTTTATATTTTAAAATTAACAATTTGCTTGTTCCTAAATTTTTTAATACTTGTACAACCATTGTTATTGCGCTTTTTTGTGTATACAATAATAGCAGGAGTTGAAGGGTTAGATGCTCTTCGTGGTGGTGGGGGAGTAGGATCTCTAGTAGATGTAGATTCACGGTTTAGAATTGTTGGTTCTCTGATGCGTAAGGTATCTTCATATATCAGAGCGGGCATATTCTTTATGGCATCAACATCAAGAAAGTGATCTTCTTCTACAAGCCAACTTGGATCGGAGGGAAGAACCGGATTTTCCGATTCCGCAATTCACTCATCATCGGATTCAATTTCTTCCACAACAATTGGATCCATCTTTCTTCTTCGCATGATTTCTCTTTGCCTCAAAGCGGTGTTATATTTTACATACATCAAAGAATGCAACCGTTTATGCTCAAGTCTATTTCTTTTCTTTGCATGCACCTAGAGTAAACATGATAAATTTGATTCAATATGAAAATAAAATTACAACGATTTACTAGAACGTTTTAAATGTGACTTATCCATTGAAATGTACTCCAATTTCTTTCACATTCGGATGCGCTACAAGTTAGACTTAGTACCCGAACTGCAAAATTCATCAACTCGGGTGTAACAATCCCAAAGCTTTCCCACCAATACATTAATCAATCATTAAAACATGAAAAACCATATATTTAGTACAATAAATTTTATCACAAAATGCATTATTAACAAGTGAATTACTAACCCGGACTTCTTATCTTTCTACTCTTAATTGCCATAGGATGTCCAAATAAACCATTTTGACGATCATACACGTCCAATTAACAATCTGCCATGCAACGTTCTTCGCTATCACTACCAAGCATTCTATCCATACAAATATACAAACCTTTTCTTACTTCATCCACATTAGAAAAAGAATCTTCATTACGAAATTGTGGATTCAAATAGTAGCCCGCCGCATGTAATGGTTGGTATAATTGTGATTCCCACCACCTATCTATACGACTCCAAATAGGTTTATATTTTCTCTCGTTGTTCCCAACATTTCTTGCAATTTTTTCCTTCGCCGCATCCAACTCGTATATGTATCCCATGGCAGGTCTATCTTCTCCATCAACCTCTCGCAAAACACAAGCAAGAGGGAGAACACTTTTCACACAATAAGCAATACGTTGCCCAAAAAAACCATCAAATAATACATATTTTCTACTTTGAATACCATCAACTTTTTTAGCAAATGGACCTTAAACCCATTCTTTAGAAGAAAACAAAGAAACGATACCTTCTTCTTGCATGTATAAACTTTGAAGAGTAAGAAAAGAGGTGGCAAATCTAGTGACCACGGGACGAATGAGCTCTTTATCTTTGTTAAACTTTCTCATCAAACAAGAACCCAAGAATGCCCATACATGAATTTCACCACAAATTTTGCTTTTTGAATTGTTTGGCTAAACACCGTCAATTTACTAATATCCTGAAGCATCAAATCAATGCAATGAGCCGCGCATAGAGTCCACCATAATTTCTTTCTTTCCTCCATTAGAAGATTACCGACTCTTCTATAGTTAGAAGCATTATCGATAACAATTTGAATCACATTATCCTCTCCAACTTCATCTATAACATTGTTGAAGTATCCGATCAACAAATCCACATTCTTTATCGTATCCGATGTACCAATGGATTTCGAAAACCATGTACCTTTCGGGCTATTAATTATAAAATTAATAATAACCCTACTCTTTCCATCCGTCCAACCATCGGACAGAATTGTACATCCATACTTCTCCCAATCTTTTTTGTAAGCTCCAACCATGTTGTCAACGTCTCAACGCTTTCTTTAAGGATCCAAGTCATTGACTCATGACTAGAAGGTGGCTTAAATCCAGGACCATATTTTGCTACATGATCCATTACCACTTGCTGATATGGAGCGTTTGTTGACATTGAATGGAATTGCACTAGTGTAAAACCATAATCCAATTTTTTTTGCAAGCTTCCTTTCTTTCATCTTTCTTACAACGGTTATTCAATGTACTTTGCTTTGCCTCTAAATTGACAAACTTATTCATTGCACCTTTAGGACTGGAAACATTACAACTTCCATTTTCAAGTTCAAATTTAGTATCATCTTCTCCAACGCTTTCACTCCTACCAATCTCACGAAACATATCAAGTTTTGGTTGTTTAGCGTGTTTAATTCTCTAGAGCAGCAATGCATTCATTTTTCACATTTTGTGGGACTTCTGGACATGGAATAATCCCAACATGAGTACATGCTAAATGTTGTTTAAAACGAGCAATCCCTCCGATGCTATGATCACAAAATCCACAAAGAAAATATTTTGAATTGGTAGAATTCGGTATATCTTTGACTCACTTTCATGCAATATCCCGTTTGCTCATTTTAAATTAACCTAGCCAACAATGGAAATGAAAAAACAATTAAAATGACAAACACAGCAAACAGAAAGAAAAAGAAAAAGACAGTACAAAAATGGCCTCTTAGAAAATCTCGATTCCAGCTAAATTGAGGGATTCAAATTCGAAAATTCAAAAATGATTTACCTTTTTTCCGCTCTGGAGTAAAACGAAGCCGCAGTAAAAGTGAAAATTGGTAAGTGCTGAAAGTAAAAAAGGGTTTGATTATATATATATATATATATATATATATATATATATATATATATGTGTGTGTGTGTGTGTGCGCCTCAACCAATTGAGGCTCTGAGGCATACGTTTTTTATACCTCAACTAACTGATGCTTAAGTCTCGCAGGTAAAACGCTTCTTGAGATGCGCCTCAAGGCGTTTTTGTCTGCGCCACTCCTCAAGGCGCGCCTCAAGACGCGCCTCAGGCGCGTTTTTTAATACACCAAGCAAGGGGCAGCATGCAAATTGAGAATCATCAAATAAGCTGAGATTCACCATCATGAAGAAAGAAAAGATGTCTGAAAATGATGTTCAATTTTGTAAAGATGTTTGAAACCGGGGTTTAGCTGACTAATTTCTTAGCAAGCAAATCAGCATGAGCGAATGTGAGTGAACATTGGCGAGGGCACATGGATTTGATAACGATGGTATGGGTTAATTATACCAGTAGATGGGCCATTTAAGTATCTGGCCCAATTGGTTTATTAATTATCAATGCACAGGCCCAGCCCATGGAAAAGCCGGGTGAGAAATTCGCCTAGGGCAACACAATCGGAAGTGGAAGAGGGGCAACAATTGAGGGGGAAAGGTATATAATAATAATAGGTAGGGCAACACGTTTGTTGTCTTGTATGTGTCGTCCAGGGGTTTACTGCCTTGTAATGGATCGGTTGGTGCAGGATAAATACCCATCTTCATCAATTCACGCTAGCATAGTTGAATATGTATGGCCAGCAATGTTGATGCATCGCTCTGCTTGCAGTTTTTTTTTTTTTTTTTTTTTTAGTATGTGCTTAGAAATTATAACCCATTTAGCTAATGCTATCCTAATGGAAGTTCCCGAAAAAGAAATCCAGAAATGGAATCAAAATTTGAAAATTTTGAGATGTCCTAAATAGAACCGAAAACCAGACTTTTGAACTTCGAAATGGTCCACCGAACGTGGTAGGCAGAACTAATTACATACAAATTTGGGGCTTGAGAGAAAAAACTGGACTTTAAAATCATCGATTTGGTGGAAAATTGAATAAAATATTAGGACCGGAAGATTGTGGTATAAAATTTGAATATGTAGATCATGGGGGGGGGGGGGGGTATTTTCCTTTATTACGCCGGAACAATATTATTTTTGAAGGATTTCAGCTGAATTTGAATAAATATCTTCTGTTGTCTAACACACTTACTTCTCGCCTGATAAACACTTCTTCATATCCTTCACAACTTGCATAAGTGCATGCAAAGCTATTTTTTTCACCTGACACGAAATGTAATAAAAATTGTTAATCGGATGTGCAAAACAAAATAACTTTAGGAACAAACGTTAATAACTGAATTTTACAAACTGAGAACAGATAGCGAAAGGAAAGGTTACTAAGGCACCTCTAGTTTGTCTTCCTTGGCTCTGTGGCCTAAAGGAAGTACACGGAATTCCTTCGCCAATCGCATACATTCCCATATATTTTCGGGTGAGACAAAATCAAGAGCAACCTTTATGCAAGACTGCATTCATAATTTCAAAAGCATTAGTCTATAAATAATTCGGCATCATCACACAATTCATATTTAAGGGTGGAAAGTAAACATCAAGTACAAGCAGAGCATAACAAATAGAAAGACATGTTTAACAAATAAGAGCCTTATTCATTGGTTACCTTGAGGTTTCTAACTTGATGCGGGCAACCAGCTGGGATAAATACAGCTTCACCAATATTTTGTTCAAACGTCCAAGGTTCAACGCCTACAGATGTGCACAATTAGAGTAAAAAGGGAGTTGTGAGGGATGTACACAAAATCAAACAAATAATTACAGACCGTATTCTTCCTTCAGTTTCCTCTTGTGTTCCGAGCTTAAATAAAAAGATTGATCATGAATAGGATGAGACACCTGATCACCGGAATCAATATTAAATTTAGTACATCTAATTTTAGAATAGCAGTGTAATATTGATACAAAAATATACACCTTCTCTACTGGGCGACCATAGAGATCCCTGAACTCTTTACAGTGCTTCCTAATGTAATCTTCAAGCTTCGGGACGTCTTCCCGTCTAAATATATCCCAAAGAGCACCACCTCCTGGGTACTTTATAATTTCTTCAGAATTTTTTCCCCTGCATATATCACCAGTTTGTTTCAGGAACCCACAAGCATCCGTATTTGTTAAAATGGCTTCACTTTGATTCTCAAGACTCTGAACTCCACTGCCATTCACTTTATTCAACTCGCTAGATAAACTTATGCTTCCAATACCACAATTTTCTTTAACATCTTGCGCAATGTGTTTTTTCTTCATTCTATTTATTGTACGCAGCTGTTTTCGAGAAGTCTTGAATTCTGCAGTGTGCATCAAGATATTCACCTGTGAATGCAGCCATACATATTTAAGTACATAAAACAAATTAGGCAACAGATTTCCATCAGTTCAGATAACTGAGCGTTCACAACTAAAACAAGAGCCTCCCATTTGTCAGTTGTTGATTTTATATGGTCAATTTCTATGTGCAAACAAGAATAGGAGATATTAGCACTTGAAGGTAATGAAATAAACATAAGAATGCGATATATTATTGCCTTTTTCCCCCAGAATATTTACAATAGGGCTATTCAACTAAAACTGCTAAACCAAAACAATACTGCCTTCCAAGAAAATGAAAAAAAACTAACTAGCTAGATTCCAGCGCTGACATACCGCATCAGACATATCACAGTGAAGCTTAGTGACAGAATCTCCTCGTCCCAACTCTTCATGAAATCCATAGGCAATATAAGACTTTGGACCTAAGTCGGGCTTCATAACATTATTAGGTAACTTAACTGCTAAATTAAGAATTCCAGATCGAGGGTGTGTATATTCCTTAAAGGGTAAAGCTGTAATAAATTCAGCACCATGCCTAGGCAAACGCTCTTCAAAAGCGCTAGCAGAAGGCCAATCCTTAAGTTTAAGCATTTCCGGCCAGTCATCATTGCCAAAACCACCATCCATGTACCGTTTGAAAAATTGGTGAATGTTGATCTCAATCTTGCAAAAGACATACTAAGTGAGAACCATCGAGTAGTAAAATACAGATCGAATAATCAAATTTATTAGGTGCATAACAAACACATGTACAATCACTAAAGGCTATGTCGTTTTACTCTCAATGTAAAATAAGCTGGTGATAAATTTCTATATTAGAGAATACATAGTGTTTAACAGACTAGGCTATAAAGTTTGTGGTGAATTGAAGCAGTAGTGCAAAATTACTAAGAAGAATTTGCGGATGTAAATTATGTAACAAGATTATAGAAAGTAACAGTACAGAACAAGAAGTGCAAGACAAAGATCAAAACTAACCCCACACCAATCTAAGCAATTTATTGCATTAACTTCAAATTTCTCAGTCTCAGTAGTACTCTTTTTTTCCCGTAGCGCACGCCACATGACCATTGGTTCCCAACTCAAACCAGAAGTAAGTTCAAGCACATTACGAACGATGACCGGGACACCCTTACTCCATTGCTTCTGAAAATGCCCTAACTTCCCTTCTTTAACATCTCTAGCATTGGGGTAAAACAAATAATTATCATTAGAACCCTCTCTATTTGCCGCCTTTAGTAACATATTACTATCACAGCATAAGCTGCTAGAGGAGTCGAGTATTTCTGCAAATTCATGGTTTCCTTCTAAATCACATACATTTTTAAGCAAATTTGCAATCGCTTCTTCTTTGAAAAAACATCTCAACTCCAAAGTGGTATTTCCACAACTACGCGATGGACAACGGATGCTACCATCATCATTAGCTATCCATTCTTCTGATGGTCTAGTAGGATCCTTTGAATTCTCAAATATGTTACCTGAAGGAATGCTTCCATCATTTTTAACAGAACCATTCAAGTTTTCAAGCTTGGTATCTGAAACAGTGGTATCATTTTTATTTGGTATACAAGAGTGGTTTTTTATATCATCTTCTGACAAGATAACTTCATTAATCTGAGTTCGACTAGTAGAATCATTCATGTTTTCAATACTATTATCCGAAGCCAAGGCAACATAATTTAGAACTGGTTTAGGAGAATTTTGGGAATTTTCAGAAAAAATATCTGGAGGCAGGTGATTTTTAACAACATATTCTGAAGAGACGCTTCCATCGTGCTGCATTTGATCAATAAAAGCATTTGTGCTTTTATTATCATTATCTAAAGCAGATGCGCCATCATTTAGAACAGGTTTAAGAGAACCCTGGGATACACTATCTGAAGATGATTTTCCATTGTTCTGAATTTGTTTAATACAATCGATCATGATTTTAGGATTACTATCCAAAGAGTTTGTCCCGACATTTTGTTTTTCTGTACGAGAACATTCATTGTTTTCAGATTTTGGTTTACCCTCAGATTCATGGTTTTTTAATTTTGGCTCACCGCCATGCAAGTAATCCAAGCCCCAGTCGTCATATTGATGTAGTTTCTGTCCATAACCACCAGGTAACACCCCTTCACGTATTTCACGGCAACAATAAAGACATAAATCATATGAGCAACTAGGACAGCTTCGATGGAAATCCACTATAGAAGTTCTACAATTGTTGCTGAACAAATCCAAAAGGATTTTAGAAGAAAAAAAGTAGTTAGTTTCAAGGACAACTTCCAAATGGAAGATGCATCTTCAGACACAAAAGAACTTCCATTGCATATAAAAATAGAACCATAAGGCTTATTTAGACACATGGATAAAATGAATGAACTAGTGTTAGCAAATGGAATGGGGAAGATGTACCAATAGGCACGCTCATCAGGCCCACATGAAGCATGCTTAATGTTAACCCCTGATAGCTCAGTTCCTATATGTTGGGTTTAACAAACAGATTAGTAAAATACAACCACAAAACATTTCATAGATGCACAAGTGTAATATACAATCACCACCTTGGATTTTAGCCTCAATTGTTTTCTCCAGCATTTGATCATCAATAAAATCTTTTAGCCAGGGGTATAGATTTTTTAAAATAAAATAATAATGCCGAAGCTTTTCAGGTGTGGCAAGCTTTCTTTCCTCAACCTGAATATCAAAAAGCAATTAGTTATAAAATATCTACTACAGATACAAACTAATACATACCAACCATTTAGCTGAATTTTATATAAAAAGCACACCATTTTAGTTCCATCCCTGCGAAGGCATGCCTTGCAGTTGCAGTTATTACAGCAAACAGGACATGCTTTTACCATATCATCTTCCTTCCAGTGAGGATACCTATACACAACAACAGTAAGAGGAGGTGACATTCACACTCATGTATATGTATATATGATGAATGTCACCGGATCAATTTTACTCGGGGGGATAGGCGTCCAGGGCAGACCTCAAAATCCTGACATTTTACCGACAGAAGCACGCATTTCCACCAAGCCACTACCATGGGCGCGCACACACACAGAGTGTTCAACCGTCACAATCATAGGATGCTTCAATTTTGTTCATAGCATCAAATATTTTTTTATTTTGCTTACATTGTAATATAATTAAAGTTATGGTAGCACGTAATATTTTCCTTCAATTTTGAAGGTCTATCGACTAGTTGTTTTACATGGTCATCCTAAGATCGCACTCAAATGCATTCAGGTAAATATAAGATTGCAAATGTTGCAGATTCAAGTCAAAATAAAATTGCAAATTTTGTTACAGAATCCAGGTACTTGGAACTCCCTTTCTATTCCATATCAAACAAAATGTCAAATATCAAAGTATGAAACCAATCAAATATCGACAAATGTGCTGTTCGGGCAAAAAGGATTTAACCAACAAATGGCGCACTCATGGACACATGCACATACAAATATATACAAACGTTGATATATTTACACAAACATAAATTATAAATATATCGGAAATTTACAAGTATGGAAACATACAGGCAGATAAATGAGCATAAAAAACATACGAATTCACACTGTAGTTTTGTATTATAATAAACCTCAATACTCTTAATCCTGAATATTAGCAACATTCCAAAAATACACACACCCACATACATATATCTGAAATTTAACAGAATGGTTAAATTACAACTTGTGTAGTTTTGTGTTAAAGTAGACCTCAAGTCTCAATCTAGAATTCTAGCAACATTTCAAATAAATGCAACGAGCCTAGCCTAGCTTAAAAGCTACTCCAAATTGTACGTGGACACTAGACTTAACAAAAAAAACTAAGCCAATTTCACAGCCCCACGCGTTTTTGTTTCTTACACAGTTGAATTAACTAGACTTGTTCGATATCAAAAGCCACAATTGTATTACAACAGAAGAGGAAATAGCAACATTCGAAATAAATGCAACTAGCCTAGCCTAGCTTAAAGCCAACTCCAAACTGGACCTTGACACAGGGATTGTGAAAGATGTTCCGCTAGAAATATTCTTGTTATTGTTTAGACTCATATGCCCCCAAAAAGTGGATCCTGCTCTACTAGCTCCAAATAAATTAAATACATGCATTAAGATATGACGGCTTCTTATTCCACAACAACAAAAGCACTTTTTCACTCTTTCATATGCTAGGGGATTTCATTTGGAAAAGAAAATGTTCCATAACAAAATTTTCAGCCAATTTCATAGCCCCACGCGTATTTGTTTCTTATGCAGTTGAATTAACTAGACTTATTCCACATCAAAAGCCACAATTTCATTATAACAGAAGGGGAAATAGCCATAAGATAGGGTTATTAACTTAAGATGGAGTAATAAAATAGCATCTACATACAAAAATAGATCTTGAAACAGCGCAATATCTCTTACGACATTTTGCTAGACATAAAATTGTCAAACGATATTTTTATCAATATCCGTGTGAAATAGGTATAGGACTGTGTGCTTTGATCACGCATATTTGTAATATAATATACCCAGTAGTTAAGATCATATAGAAGATCAACAAAGCTAGAAAGTGAAAATCACATGTGCATAACCACCATCCTTGCTTAAGTGTTGGATCGTATATTTCATTTTATTTTCTCAAAATTGGACAAAGACAACAAAAAAAGGCTAATAATCTAAACAATACTATAAACAAATAAGCCTGTAAATCAATCATATTAAACAACGAACCATCTAGTGAAACAAGGAATGCAGTATCTTTTTGTTCCACACTTTGTGCATTTAATTACTCTTCCTTTATCATTCCTCTGACATTGATGGCACATCAAAGCAGCTTCACCTTTCAGTAATGTCCTTTTACCCTACATTCATATTCATCAACGTTAATATCCAAACCATGGATTTATTTTATGTTATTCATAACCTGAGGGACAAAGCTTGCACTTTTAAACCCAGGGTGTGCCCCTTTGGTCCAAGCTTCGGACATTCTTGGAAAAACACGGTTTAAGTAAGATTGGCTTGACGTTCACATAAAAGCATTGGATATGGATCAAACTAGTAAACTGACCACAGTAAATAGCATGCCAAGTCCAATCTCACCACCAAGAGGCATGGAACATTAAGCCAAGACTCATCAGAAATACGACTGATAATTGATACCTTTTCAACTTCACTATAATTGACCGATGAACTCCTCACTCTGCTACTCCTTTTTCTTTTATTGCTTCCTTGCTCCGGAAGTTCATCATCTAAAATTGGATCATCGGATTTTTCCTAATTAAAAAAGATAAAAGATGAAATTCAAATGTAAGGATATTTGCTTATATCATTTGCATAAATCATTAAAAAAAATTGAAGAAGAAAAAATGCAAATGAAGCAGCAACAACATAGCAAGCTACTTATTTTCCGTTGGCGACCCTCAATTGCAAGAATCCGACACTGAACTTCCAATATAAACAGTTGATTTAAAAGTTCATCCTTTTAAGCAAAATTGAAAATATGTAAGAAAAATCGAATAAATGACCAAGAAAAGTAGGAAAAAAAAATATACCACCTTGATTGATTTCGATTGATCATGACGACTGATTTCATCATCTTGTTGCTGCTTAACCGTAGATCCCTTTTCCATCCTATAGAACTTTTATGTTTGAGAATTGGGATGAAATAAAATTTTCCTTTTAGGGTTTCGACTATTCGACGCAGAAGACAGGAACTCCGAAAGTTTCCGTAGTTAACGCAGGTGCCCTTTCAGGGGTGCGTTTGTAACATTTTAGCCGGCCAGTTAAAAAAGGTATTTAAAAATAGCGCAAATATAACGGATATGAATTTGCTGGGCATCGTCCGTCAGGCGGCGTTGCTTTCTTTCCTTACTACTGGTTCAGTCAGCCCTTTAAAGTCCCGCTTTAAAGTAAAAAGACCTTCCTTCTGTTCGTTTTGCAATTAAAGCTCCCTTGTTCTGTTTGTTTTACATGAACACAGCCCATTTAGTTTGTTAATTATTATTTTTTAACCATGAACAATGGGATTCTGCTACTTAAAAATTTAACTACTAAAATAAGCTTGTTACACAGATCTGTCTCTGTAGATATAGTCAAGTTATGTCACCATTCATAATTTAAATCCAATTTCATTGATCTTATACCATAAAATCAATGTATTCAGTGTCAACTGCAAGAAAAGAGGACTCTAAAGCAGTAGTCATAATAGACATCAACTCATATTAGATAGGAAGGTCATCTTATTGTTTGTTTGTTTTTTTTATTCAAACCGGATTTCGTATTTAATTTTAAAAATGAGTTGCAAATGTCTTGCCTGATATGAATTTTTTGTGTCAATTGTTGACCCTTACGTTTCAGAGATCTTTGTTTCCACTATTACACCTTTATTTTAGACGATTGCTAAGGTGATGTAGGAACCTTTTTTATGTCTGATAGGTCCTTCAAATTTAACATGAATTTAGCCAAAGGGTGGTTCACATTCTTCTCTATGTATATTTATTGCACTGGAGACAAAAAACATCTGACATCAATATGAATCCATCACTCTAATAAGTATTTTAGACGACATTCAGCTCAAAGATAGCATACAAGCTTTTAGGCATGTACTAGCTTATATACTTAAATAAATTTGGCAGCAACATAGAATGTTTTAGTCATTTGTCGATGGTTATGCTACTTAGATAGATACATGTAATTTGTTCCATTAAATATTTATGTTGACTCTTACACTCCAATGGCTAAATTAAACTGTTAAATTTTATTTTATGTAAACCCAAGACGCCAATAAATGTTACTAAACTATTAGTTATAGCAAGAAAACCCTAGCATAATAAAGTCCAGAACAGGTTTGCTAATGGAGAGAAACAAATCTATACGTTTGACCAAGCAATTTCTACCGAATTGTAAAATATTATCCGTCGTCTATGGTTGTTTTGGATTTTCATACGTAATTTGACCTGCTCACTGAACATATCAGTGTCGTGATTTCTTTTTAGAAACGAGAATTGTTTATTTAGTGAGTTGATATAACTATGTATTTATTTATTCCATTATTTAGTATAAATGAAGTTAATGTTGATATTTGAACATCACGACCGAATGTTTCTTTGCAGTTTTGAATAACCTGAATATCTTTCCCATTGTGGCTTACTAATAGCATCCTTTCCACTTTAGTTTTTCTAATTCAGACCACCCACATAATTGGACTTCTGTTCAATTTCAACAATAATATGTTATTGCTTTCATTAATATTTCTTTAAAACTCCACAAGGATAAAATATTATTTATGTTCCATGCACGTGCTAGGACTGTAGGGTTACATAACGGCTCAGGTGTAGGATTTCTAATAGAGAAAATAAAGAGCCAAACATATGTGATTATCTAAACTATGACCATAGGACAACTCCTGTTGTGAAAAATTACACAAATGCGGAAGCAAACAAAAAGAGAATCTAGTTTGTCGATGAATTATCAACCGCCAACTCAATGAAAAATAACCATCAAATAAAACAAAATAGAAGAAGAGTATAAGACACAAAGATTTAACGTGGTTCCGCTATGCCTACGTCCACGGACTCAACAACTATTCTTAATTTCACTGAAGAGAGTACAAAAGAGAACAAAGGGCGAAAAATTACAAAATTATAGGTAGTAGATAGAGAGACTAGCCTATAATTACAAATTGAATAATCAATTTCAACGCATACTTGTATGCACTCAAAACCTCTAATTGATTGACAATAGAAATTAGGGTATACTGAAGAAGAGAATAATAGTGGATGCTTTCACACATCATGCTCCACAAATATGAAGATATAAATACGCTTCAGGATAAAAGGTTTCTTAGAGATGAAGAAAAAAAATTCCTCATTGCCTTGGAACCTTTCCAAATCTCCATGATGTGATTGTAATGTAAATGGAAAGAGAAGATATTGATTTCCATATATTTCCTTCCTTACATGATTCTCCAAGCCAATCACTTATCTCTTCATATTACAAAATCAATGAATATGCATATTTCCCTATTTATAAATTCATTGATTGACTAATTGATTATGTAATCAATTAGTTCCCTATCAAAATACCCTCTCATATATTTCCACATATAGCACAACTAATTGATTGAATCAATTAGCTCATTTCTTTCCCTTTTATCAAATATTTGAATCACAAATATTCAACACTCCAACTTGATTCAAATATAACAATTCTATCTATCACCAAATCTCAACAAATTGTTGGGTCTACACCATCAAGCTCAATGTGAACTACTTCGGGCAGTATTGCCCAAACAGAGCTTCTAGATCTTTCCCAAGCATAAAAAGGTAGAAAATACAAAAAATTCTTCAAAAAAAATCCAATGAAGGAGACAAAATTGTAGATATATAAATCTGAGAGACTAATGGAGACATCATAGCGTGCTTCAACTTCTCCAACTTACATTGAGTGGGGACATGCTCAATATTATCTACTTCAACCTCCTTCTGAAGAATTTTACTAGAATATTCTTTATCAATACCAACAGACTCACCAACAAGCTCTGCAACATTCAAAGCATAAGATGAAAAATCATTTTTACAAATATGCTTCCTAATAGGGCCAACTGAACTAAAAGGCCTTTTCTGCAACTGAGTTCCACATAAAGTCTAAACCTTTGACATCTTCTCATCAACCATGGTACCATTGGAAATACCGTTTTCTCTTCGAATATGAAATCAATCTGATGACTCCAAACGTGTTTGGAAATTTTGTATCCTCCTAACGTCATCACTTGATAGAGGCTCCACCTTCAATAAAGACCTCTCGTCAAATATCGCATGCCTGCTAGTCACAATCCTCCTAGTTGTTTTACACCACAACATATACTTCTTCATTCATTCTCCATAGCCTAACAAAATATGCTTGCTTCCTCTAGGCTTCAGCTTATTATGTCTCCCATCTTCTAAATAAGCTGAACAACCAAACACTTTAAGGAATGAATAATCAACATGCTTTTTTTTTCATACTTCTTCTGGGATCTTTATATCTATGGCAATAAAAGTTGTACGGTTGATGAGAAATACTGGCATAGATATCGTTTCTACCCCAAATCCCTCTTATAAACCAGCAGTCAGTCTCAAGCTCATGGCTCTTTCCCATAATGTCTGACACATGCTCTCCGCCACTTCAAAAGAATGTGACTTCGTAGAAAAATCTCTAAATACATGCTCAGACTTACAATAGTTAGTGAATTCTTGTGACGCAAATTCACTACTATTGTCAATTCTAAGAACTTGCAGCTACTTTCCTGACTTCGTTTTAACTAAGGTCTTCCACTTCTGAAATTGGGCAAATATTTCGGATCTAGTCTTCATGAAATAGACCCAAACCATATGCGAGAAATCATCCACAGATAAGACGAAGAAACAGGGTCCACCTAAAGATGCAATTAGGGTGAGTCCCCACACATAAGAATGAACATACTCTAGAAACTCTGTAGCTTTAGGTCTTCTAACATTAAATGTGACATGCTTCTTCTTTCCAAAAGAACAATATTCACAAGAGCTAGGCTTTAATTGAGAATCAACAACAATTAACCTATGCTTCTTTAATACTTCCAGGCTCTCCTCATCAACATGACCTAAATGAAGGTGTCACAACTGAGCATAATTTGGAACACTAGAATTAGTATGAATAACTAAATCTCCCAAGACTGTCTCTCCATAAAGCATATAAATATCAGAGACTCGCACCCCTTTCATCACTACTAAGGAACCCTTCGCCACTCTTGAATTCTCTCCATCTATTATTATCCTTATACAAAGTCTACTCAAAGCTCCAACTGACAACAAACTCTTTTCCAGCATCGGAACATGTCGAACATCTGTGATAGTCCTAATAACACCATTATGCAGCTTAATCCCCACACTTCCAACGCACACAACATGACAAGATGTGCCATTCTCCAAATGAATTGCTCTGCCATCAATCTTCTCATAATTGACAAAACAGTTCCTATCTAGCGTCATATGACAAGAGGCTCCAGAATCAACCACCCAACTTGTAGTCTCTAAAGGTGAAATGTTGACTGAAAATAATGATGTATCACTATCACATCTATCTGCATCTGATCTAACTCCTGCCAAAATTGAAGCTTTCTCCTTCTCTCTCTTCTTTCTAAGAGCTGAACAATTTCGTATGAAATGTCTCTTCTTCTTACAATAATAGCAAACGCCTTTTCTATAACTCATGAAGTGGGTCCTATGCATATCTCCTCCAAGGCGCTTCTGCATTTTATCTCTTCCTCTAGGTGAACGAAGTTGTTGCTGAAGAACACCGTCATTAGTATTCACTTTAACCTTCCATGTGCCAAAAACATCTCTTCTAACAAATTTGGTGATGCCATAATTTTTCAAACCACTACTAAAAGAATTAGCCATTGGTAACTAATCTATAACAAGATAGCTAGCTTTGATACCAAACTGTTGTGAAAAATTGCACAAAAGGAGAATCTAGCTTGTCGATTAATTATCAACCACCAACATAATGAAAAATAGCCACTAAATAAAACAAAATAGAAGAAGAATACAAGAACAAAGATTTAACGTGGTTCCGCTATGCCTTCGTCCACAGACCCAACAACTATTTTTAATTTCACCGAAGAGAGTACAAAAGGGAACATAAGAGAGAAAAATTACAAAATTATAGGTAGTAGATGGAGAGACTAGCCTATAATTACAAATTGAATAATCAATTTCAACACAGACTTGTATGCACTCAAAACCCCTAACTGGTTGACAATAGAAATTAGGGTATACTGCAGAAGAGGATAATAGTGGATGCTTTCACATATTCATGCTCCACAAATATAAAGATATAAATAGGCTTCAGGATGAAGGTTTCTTAGAGATGAAGAAAAAACAATTTCCGCATTGCCTTGGAATCTTTCCAAATCTCCATGATGTGATTGCAATGTAAATGGAAAGAGAAGATCTTGATTTCCATATGTTTCCTTCCTTGCATGATTCTCCAAGCCAATCACTTATATCTTCATATAACAAAATCAATGAATATGCATATTTCCCCATTTATAAATTCATTGATTGATTAATTGATTATGTAATCAATTAGTTCCCTATCAAAATATCATCTCATATATTTCCACATATAGCACAACTAATTGATTGAATCAATTAGCTACATTTTTTTCCTCTTATCAAATATTTGAATCACAAATATTCAACACTCCACCTTGATTCAAATATAACAATCTCTATCTATCACCAAATAACAACAAATTGTTGGATCTACACCATCAAGCTCAATGTGAACTACTTTGGGCAATATTGCCTAAACAGAGCTTCCAAATCTCTCCCAAGCATTAAAAAAGTAGAAAATACAAAAAATTCTTCAAAAAATCCGATGAAGGAGACAAAATTGTAGACACATAAATCTGAGAGGCTAATGGAGACATCATAGCGTGCTTCACCTTCTCCAACTTATATTGAGTGAGGACATGCTCAATATTATATACTTTAACCTCCTTGTGAAGAATTTTACTAGAATATTCTTTGTTAATACAAATAGACTCACCAACAAGCTCTGCAACATTCAAAGCATAAGATGAAAAATCATTTTTACAAATATGCTTACCAATAGGGCCAACTGAACTAAAAGGCCTTTTTTGCAACTGAGCTCTACATAAAGTCTGAACCTTTGACATCTTCTCATCAACCATGGTACCATCGAAAATACCGTTTTCTTTTCGAATATGGAAACAATCTGATGACTCCAAACGTGTTTGGAAATTTGTGTCCTAATGTCATCACTTGATAGATGCTCCACCTTCAATAAAGACCTCTCATCAAATATCGCATGTCTGCTAGTCACAATTCTCTTAGTTGTTTTGCACCACAACTTATACTTCTTCATTCCTTCTCCATAGCCTAACATTGTGCTTACTTCCTCTAAACTTCGGCTTATCATGTCTCTCATCTTCTAAATAAGTTGAACAACCAAACACTTTAAGGAATGAATAATCAACATGCTTTTTTTCCATACTTCTTCTGGGATCTTCATATCTATGGCAATAGAAGGTGCACGGTTGATGAGAAATACTGCCAAAGATATCGCTTCTACCCAGAATCCCTCTTATAGACCAGTAGTCAGTCTCAAGCTCATAGCTCTTTCCCATAATGTCTGACACGTGCTCTCTGCCAGTTCAAAAGAATGTGACTTCGTAGAAAAATCTCTAAATACATGCTCGGATGCACAATAGTTAGTGAATTCTTGTGACGCAAATTCACTACTATTGCCAACGCTAAGAACTTGCAGCTGCTTTCCTGACTTCATTTTAACTAAGGTCTTCCACTTCTGAAATTGGGCAAATATTTTGGATCTGGTCTTCATGAAATAGACCCAAACCATACGCGAAAAATCATCCATAAATAAGACGAAGAAATTGGCTCCACCTAAAGTTGCAATTGGTGAAACACCCCACCTCCGTTAGGGTCACTCTCAAAGGGAATGCCCTGATTTTGGTGGAGGTTTATAAGTATAAGTCACAGATATACAAGACAGATATAATAACACATATTTTTGAACAGCGGAAAAAAACAACTTTTATTTCTTCAAAATACGTATTACACAAACCATGCCATAATACTTCCCAAAATCATAACTGTCTTGATTACATTATTTAAAGAAGCATGAAGAAAACATAAATAAACTGCAAAAGTCCCCTAATTGCTGTCCAAAGCCATAGTCCAAAACGGAAAAAATCCAAGCAATACATTCTTTCTCTTCAAGCTGGATGTGAAAACTGGTCAAGCTGCGGTATTCCCTCCCTGAGAACCTGGGGAGGGGGGGGGGACGGAAGAAAAAGAGGCGAAAGGAAAAAGGGTCAGTCATAAAGACTGAGTAAGTTCTAGTGACTTTCAGTGTAGAAACGGTTAAAACAACCTGTCATGTATGAACTGGAACTAAACTTAAGAACGATGTCAAGGTGAACAAGATAGACTAAGGTGATCAGGATAAGTCAAGACAAGTCAAGTAAAGCATCACATGTTCGAGATTCGTTGCATCGACTGTACTAGTATACTAAGCCCATATCACAAGTTAATCACGAAATAAATCCCACGGCCCAATGTCATGAAATGACCCTAAAACGGGGTCTGACCCAAGTACGGGGTCCTACGGAGCGATTATCTAGTCGATCGGCTCCCTACAAGTTCTAGCTCGTCAAGTGTCCGTGTCATACGGCTAATCACGAATGTAGTCACCTGTGCTGGGTCCACCTTCGGGTGTATCAGCCCTAGGGTGTCAACCCCTGACACGATTCAAGATGCACAGATAAATCTACGGATACCCAGTGTCTGCCCCGGATACGTGCACGATCGTAGTCCACCGAACCTACACTGGCGTACCCCACTATCGTCGTTCACCTCTTACAATCAGCCCAGTAATCGTGCCCCACCCGGCCTAGCCCCAGGGTACCTTGATACATCTAGAGGGTTACTGCTGAAAAGGGTCGTGTCTAGGGTTTCGCCTAATAGATTAGGTCATGTAATTCGTGACCTAACCCGCCTAACAGATTAAGTCATGTAATTCATGACTTAATCCTTTTCCAGTCTAGTCATGTCAAGATGGTTAAGTATATCATTTCAGTTCGCGACTTAACCCGCCTACGTGTCATGTCAAGTTGGCTAAGTGTTATCGTTTTCAAGTTCATGACTTAGCCCTACAAATCGTGTTCAAGTTGGTTAAGTTGTCTTTTCATGTTCATGACTTAACCCTAATTGGCATTAATTGATTCGTTAATGCACCGAACCACTCACATTGGATCCTGTTGTTCGTAGCCACTGGATTTGCCGGGCGGTTCCGGGCAGGTTTACGCTACGAACTCACCCAACCTCGGGTTTCAAGCGCGATGTGACCAACTACCCACATTGGATTCTATTGTTTGTTGTAACAACCCGTATTTCGATAACATGTTAAGACGAGAATCAAGGCAGAATTTAATTTTAAATTCTGAACCAAGTAAAACGGGCTATGCCATTGCGTTCATCTCGGAAAAATACGCGAAATAGAGTCTGAGTTTTCGAGAATCGGAGTCCGTATGACCAAGTTATGGTCCGACGAAGTTTTCAGAAAATTCAAGTTCAAAAACGAGTTCTAATTTCGAAAATTTGGCCTAGAAGGCTAGGCGGGAAAATTCCCGCCAGCCACCCCAAGTCGACAGGGCTGTCGACTTGGGAGTCGACATGGCATGACCCAAGTCGACAGCCCTGTCGACTTGGGTGTCGACTTATGGTGGCCGGGCAGTTTTGCCTGATGCACCTGTTTTCTGTTTTGGCTAGGTTTTTGGGCCTGGTTCGAAATCTGATGGTTCAGGTTGATCCTAGGGTTAATCTAAGGGTCCTAATTAATCCTAATCTCTATAAATAAGCCCCTAACCCTCTCCTAAAATCCTCATTATTCATTCATGCAACTAAACTATGCCAAAATTGCTCCTCTCATGGCCTCCACTCAAAACCCTAGCCTCCATCCTCTTGACCAAAGTTTCTATCTTCATTTCTATGAGAGGTTTCATGATCATGTGAGTGTTAGAGAGTCCCTATGTTAGTATGAGAGCTTCTCAAGTTGATTTCAAGGCTAAAGCTTTGATCTTTGTTCATCAAGATGGTTTTTTTTATTGATTTGGAGCTTTCATCTTTGGGTTTTTGGATGATGGCAGGCATAGGCTTTGTCTCAATCTTTAATTTAATCGATTTGTGCCTTCATAGCAATGTAAGCCCTTTCCCTACTCTTAGATATTAACTATGAAGTTAAATGTTCATGTTGCAAGTTTGGGTTTGATCATTAAGTATGATACATGCTATCATGTCATGCAAGTTTATGAAGTCATTATCTTGATCTTGTGGGCTAAAAGCTACAACCTTTATGTTGAAATGTTGCATTATGCAACATGAGAACCCTCATAACCTTTATGTCAACTTGCATATGAAGTCATAACCCTTATATGATGATATATGCGAGTTACTAGTCATCATTCCATGTCTTTTGTCACCATGATTCGCTTATGTGCCAAGTTTGGGTTTATGCATGTTTTTTAGGCTTAAGAATGTAACATGCAAGTTAATGAACACATTTGTGCCTCATTTGCCACCATGATTAACTTGTGGCTTAATATCCATTTTTGTCATGCCTTTGCCAAGCCTCTTCTTTTAATACATTACGTTGTTGCGAACGTATATGCGAGTTTAAAAGCGTTGGGTTATGTTATGGGTAATTTCTAATGACATGAAAATATAACTTAAAAACATGACTTGAAATATAACATGGAAGTTGGCATGTAAGTATGCTTGAAAATATGAAATTGGGAATTTACCTATTAAGTTAGGTCTACCCATACTATGGAATTGGGAATTTACCTATTGAGTTAGGTCTACCCATATTCTTAAGAAAACTTGAATATGAACATGACACTAGACTAAACATGAAAGTGACCAACTCGAGGTTGGGTTGAGTTTGCAACATAAAGCTACCCGGAACCGACCGACCTAACTAGTAGTTGCAAACAATAGGACCCAATATGAGAAGTTGGTCATGTTGTGCTTGAACCCGAGGTTAGACCAAGTTGTGGTGTAAAGCTACCCGGAACCGACCGGCTTAACTAGTAACCACAACAAAGTCTAATGTGAGAGGTTAAGGTGCATTAAGTAATTAATGCCACATGATAAGGTTAAGTAAGTTTCCTTAATGACACTTAACCGTATAATACAGTTAATGGATGGGGTTAAGTTAACTTAGACTTAACTAATCTAAACATGGAAATCGGATGGGGTTAAGTTAGCCTAGACTTAATTAATCCAACTTGGTAGTTTTAGGGGGTTAAGTTAAACACTTAACTAATCTAACACGATGATTTGATGTGGTTAAGTGACCTATACCTAACCAATCTAACTCGTTAATTTGATGTGGTTAAGTTAACCAATACTTAACCAATATAACGTGAAAACATGATAAGGCTAAGTCACGAATCGCATGAATACACTTGACCGATTTGACTAAGTAAATTGATAGGGTCAAGTTAATATATACTTAACCAATCTAGAATGATAATTGGACGAGGTTAACTCGTGAATTGCTTAATATACTTAACCAACTGGACACATGGTTTGTAGGGTTAAGTCTTGAACTTGGATACTTAGCCAATTTTGACATGATTTGTAGACGGATTAAGTCATGAACTTAAGTGACACTTAATCCATTATATAAACCCTAGTTCAGAGAATTAGGTGGATAACCGTAATTAACAAGAATAACGGGAATAAGCTAAGTGGTAAACCTTAGTTGGAGAATAGCTAAGTAATAATTCTTAGTCAAGGAATTTTGGACCAGTTCATAGATTGGATGAGTAACCTGATACGGTAGGTCATCGTTTAAGCACACGAGTAGGAGCAAGTTATCTGATTTAGATAAAGGCTCCAGCGAACTAGGTAACGAAGCAGCGGCTTCGGGGAACATGAGGATATTCTTGGTATCCCTCTGTGAGCTGCCAGGTGATCGCACTAGGCTCATGAGAGGTTAAGGTCTGCGTTAGAAGAACCAAGAGTATGCCTTGGTTGCTATACGAGCGACCTAAAGACGGGGATGGATAGGGGATAGTCGACGATACACGGTCGTGCCCTAGATAGCATTTCATCAGGCTACCTACCATCTTTGGTCAAGCGTGTACGTACGGAAAGGCAGAGAACACCCAAAATACCATAATTGCTATCTAATTATGGTTGCGGTAAGGCTAGGATTGTGGGTTGGCCAGTAGTGTGTTCTCATACAGGATTTATCCTATCTTGTCTTTCACTAGTTGAGGGAGTGGTCTCGTGGGACCATAGCCACGTATAGGAAAAACAGACCTTAGCATCTGTATCGGCAGATAAATCGAAAGCTCCCGACCGAGTCCTGTATTTCTTGATCTGCCCTGTGACAGGACTCGGATGGCACGATGTGATACATGTGCATACAGTCATGGAAAAACGATTCACGATGAATGCGTGGGAAAAAGGGCGCGGTTGACGGTTAGCGTAATTCCTAGTGGCCCTGGGTGGTTGAACCCAAACCGAAATACGAAAACGTGCAATAGGTAAGCATAATCACTAGTGGTCCTAGGTGGCATAAGTCCTAGTTGCACAAAACGATGATTCATGTTGGGAAAGCCTAGCTAGGTCTAGGGTAACAGTCCAAACGAGCTTAAGGATCATGGAATTACATTGGAGTAGTATAGAACCTCATGGGAAAGCCCGTACGGTCTACGGCAAGGAACTGAACATTTACATGGAAAGAAACATACGAGTTGAGTAACCTATAAATGCGGTATATTAGGTTGACATGAACCATTACACGACTTTTGAGTAAGGGTCATTCATGGTTAACACATGATACGGTGAGGATACTAGTATGGTAGGTGCAGAGCTAAAATACAGGATAGATACCATGGGACGTTATACGTGATAGATATCTTGGGGATATTATACTTGATAGGAACCTGACGATAGGATACCTTGTTTTATCTTGACATCGTAATTTATCATGACACCTTAGTTTATCTGAGTTCAGTAGTTCATCCTGTTATTTTGATTTAGCTTATCTATCTTGTCATCAAGCTTATGTTCATCTCAGTTTCTCATGTCAGTTAACTTTACTAGTTTTTATGCTAATAGTAGATAGGGCTTACTCAGTCTTTTTGACTGACCCGTTTTGTTTCGCTTCTTGTCTTCCGTTCCCCCCAGGTTACAGGGAGGAAATACTGTTGTTTAATTTGGACTTCTTCTGCTTGAAGGTCATCATGGATGGCTTGGACTTTTCTTGGCTATGGCTACTTTACTGTTTTACTTGGGGAATAATTTTCGAAAATGTCTTTATGCTTCTTTACTATTGCAAGACAGGTTTTGATGTACTCTGATGTAAAAGGCTTTAGACCTTATTTATTCATGTTATGAAAGTTTGATTTTACTTCCGCTATTTTATATGTTCTGTCTTGTGATATTTCTGTGCATATTTACCAATAATGCCCCTCTAAAGCTAGTGCATTCCTTTGCGAGTGACCCTAGCGGAGGCGGGGTGTTACACGTGGTATCAGAGCAGAAGGTTACCAGACTGGGCAAAAGTTTTTAAAGACCTTCTGAAAACTATTTGAAAATCGTTTACAAAGAAGCATTTTTTAAGAAAATTTTCTTTTAAAAGAAAAAGGCTATTCCCCAAAGGCCATTAGCACTATCCTTGTTTCCTTAATTGAATCTCTTTTCTTTTCTTTCCTCCATCTGTAGTCACAGTGGTTTTAACTGCGACTAGTCTTTTCTATCTACGAAAGTGCTTTCCATACGATGGAGGTGGTTCTCGAGAGACCAGTGGCCGCGTTATAAGAAAGGATAGTGAGAAAGAGGATAAAGGATACGAGCTTAAGGATGAGCAACTTGTTGGTATGGCTTAGTCCTCAAAGGAGGGAGAAGGATGAACAATGAAACCCATGACGAGAGAGTACCTTTGGCATGGTAAAACGGGGCGGATAGTTAAGTATTATGGGACAAGGACAAGATCATCGGGAGGGCAATAGTATGCTCTCATTTCTAGGGTACCTCGGAAGGAGGGTAACGATCTTGTTAAAGGTTTAGCTTTTCTTCTCTATCATCCCGTTAGGACTTCGTTTTTCGTATCATTTAAGTCTGCTTCGATAGTTGAGTCTCTGCACCTTAAGTACTAGCGTAATAGAGAATCCCATTTTTGTCTCAAAGTCCTATTGGAGAATCAGTCCATTTATACATGACTTGTTTGGATTTGAGAATGTCTATGCCAAGTGTTGAGTTTGGAAATAATGCTTATGTTTATAAGCTATGGATGGATTCTAGGGATGAAGTGGTTATCCAGTAGGGGGTGCCACTCTCGGTTTTGATAGGAGGGTAGTTAGACCTTTTGACTAGCCTTGGTAATACCCTCGAAGTATCGTGTAACCTTTCTGAGGTTCTGTCATGACTAGTTACTTAGAATCCCTTGATGCCTTTATTGGAAATTTGAAGCCCGATCGAGTGGTGTTCGCCGATAAGACGAATGGTTTACTTCATTTATGCATGGGTTATAGAGATCACCCTAGTAAGTGCGCTTGATAACCTGGTTGACATCTGTTTACTTTCTAGAGAAAGTTTGTAATGGCGCGTTTTGTTAGCTGTCGAATAATTAATTTATTCAATTATTTATACATCGATTTGGCGATATCGATAACTTAAAGTACAACGTTCGAACTTTTAATTTATAATTATAATTAAAATCGAGCTCGGAAAGGCGCTGCAGTTCGTAATTTGACGATACGAACTTCAACTGAGTGTACAGGATTCATTTTAAATCGGATTTCTGTGAAATAAGAAACGTGTGGAGCTGGTGGAGTATATCTTTCTAGTAGAAGAGAAAAATTAGGATTTCGTCGTGTAGATTTTGAGATATGTCTAAATCAAATTTTAAAATAGTCGCTATAGAATCGTTTATCGACCATATCGGTTTATTCGATATAACTAGAGATCGGATTTGAATTTAGACGAGGTTCTTTTGGGAAATAGTGATAATTTAATTTTTAGAATTTTACTGTAATTTTTAATTAATTTAATAAGCAACTTTGTAATTGGAGTATTCGGCACCCTGTATCGACATTTCGGGGTTTCACAATATGAGTCCATCTACCGGTATTATTACATTTTTGGGATCGGGGCACCTTGCTAGTCACAACGGTATTAGTAGTTCTGTCGACAGCAGTCCGTATAGGAAGGGGGTTTGCGCGATGGATACACTAATTAACCAAGAAGTGAAGTTGTAGTTTTTGCATACACTGGTCCACGTTACTTCATGTTCGTGCGCATGAACTATAAGAGGATGGCGTAAAGTATATACGTGACTCTTATTCAAGATGAAGAGAATAAATTTAACGTTAACAAGTTAAAGCATGAAGGTGACTCTATGGATGCATACAACGCACAAGCCCCATGTCGACCTTCCCTTTTCGCATTGGCCGTACATACCCAACATATCTATTACGCTCACCTCACCACAAACGTGTGTACTCACCTCACCACAAACGTGTGTATTCACCTCACCACAAACGTATATACTCACCTCACCACAAAAGAAAATATATTTATTTACAAGAGGGAGAGCCGCAACCTGGACTAAGTTTGAAAGGCTCGAACTCTCCATTTTTTTTGGACGGAAGTAGGGCGCCACTTCCATGGTAGCAAGATCTGTCGTGTCGGAGTGAGAGGCTAGACGAGATCCAAAGGGGTGATGAACGGAGTTTCGGGAAGACGGAAGTCTTTAGGTGGAAGTAACCTACGCGGGTTACTGTGGTGGTGCAGTAGAGAGCGGATAAGGTGAGTATGTTTTGGTGATGGGTTATATAGGCATGAAGTGGTGTTTGAGAGTGGAAACTGCGACTCCATTGACTGGAGTTCGAAATGCTTAAAGAGGATGCGTGAACAAATAGTGGGAAGGCTAAAATTATGGTACAGAATGTTTTGATATTTGATACAGTATGTGTTGAGAAGGATGGGCTAAAAACAAATGGAAGAGATGTGCTACTGATACATATATTTGGATGGAAAAGGGAAGCTTTTGATATGGGTTTGGTGCATGTGAAATGCACACTAGCATGCGGAAGCAGTGAACTCGGGGTGAAGTAATTAAGTGCAAAATTCCTGCACTGAGGACGGCCATGGAGTTTTGAGGAGTAGTGTTTTTGTACTTGAGGGTTCGGAGAGCAAGACCGAGGGTTTGAACGTGATATTGCATGGTGATGTGGAGTTCCGAATACAGTAGGGTTAGAAGAAGCCACGTGAAGTGCATGCTGGGTAAGCACAAGGTGTTCATGCAACGTGGGGAGTGTTTTAGTTGTCGGCAACGTTATTAACAGGAAGCGGTTTATAGTGAGCATGAAGAAGTGATGATCAACCTACCGAATTAAGTGGAACGTCGGTTTGGACCATACAGTCGAGGATCATAGGATCGCAGCTACACAACGCAACTAGTCTGGAATCATTTAAAGCAAGTTGAACATCTGGTTTAATCGACCGACGCAAACCGTTATTTAACGGCTAACGCGCCAATGTGAGTAAAACTCACCAACTCTATACAGTTCTATTTTTACAACATATTCTTAGGACTGTTAATTATTGTCTGTTTGACTGTGTGTTGATTGTTTGATTTAACTACTAGTCAGTTAGTTAAATTTCTATATTGATTCTGTTTAGCAGAATATATCATATGGAACTGAAAGTGATGTTATCTATATTGTCTAACATCTGTGATGCAGGGAAACAGGTTGGAGGAATCCAACTAGATTCCTCAACATTTATTTTACCGTTTTTCATATATTGTGATATATGATGTGTTATGAAATCTGTTATTGATTTCATATGTTTGAATGATACCGATCATTGTTATACGACACGTTACACACCGTAGGTGATACTAGAATGTAAAAAGGGAATTTTCAATGTGTATATTGAAAATAAATCTTATTTATAAAATCGATAGGATTTTATAAAATGAAAACATTTATTTATTTAGGAAATAAATAAAGGAACATTTATTTAGATTATAAATAAATGGAATAAAGGAATATTTATTTAGGGAATAAATAAAGGAACATTTGTTCGGAAAATAAATAGAATTATACAAGGATAGATTTAAACACGTGCTTCGCACACGGTATAACACGATATGGATTTAAATGAGATATTAAATAGGAAATCTGTTTTTAAACAGATAAATTGAAGTAGATTAATTTATAAATAATGTTTTATAAATTAAATGAATTATTTATCGTTGATAAATGGAATATATATATAAGTCTGGACTTATATAGAGAAGTAGAAACGTTATTAAAAGGGACATTTATAAAGTGAATAACCGTTACTAAAAGTAAATCTTTATAAATGGATAAACATTGTAAAAAGTAAATCTTTATCAATGGATAAACTTTGTAAAAAGGAAAAATTTTGAAATGAATAAACGTTAATAAAAAGAGTTAAACAAAGTAATTTGTTAGGTTAACCAAAGCAAGTTAGTCGAGTTAATCAAAGTAATTGGTTAAGTTAACCAAAGTAAATTAGTTAAGACAAACTAAGCGGTTAATCGAAGTGAATTAGTTAAGTTAAACTAATTGGTAAATCAAAGTGAATTAGTTACGTCAAACTAAGTGAATTAGTCAAGTTAAACTAATTGGTTAATCGAAGTAAATTAGTTGGGTTAATCAAAGTGAATTAGCTGAGTTAAACTAAGTAAATTGGTTAGAGTTAAGCAAAGTGAATTAACTAAGTTAAACTAAGTGGATTAGTTCAGTTAATCGAGACAAGTAAATCAATTTAGGTTAAACCATTTGAGTTAACCAATTAAAATTTACCAGTTAAAGATAAACAGTTAAAGTTGACCAGTTAGAGTTGACCAGTTAGAGTTGACCTGTTAGAGTTATCCAAGTGGAGTTAATCGAGTAGAGTTACCGAATATCACTTATTCGAAGTAGAGTTATCGAATATAGAGTATTCGAGGGAAGAGTAATCGAATATAGTTTATTCGAGTGGAGAAACCAAATGTTATTCATTTGAGAAGAGTTACCGAATATTATTTATTCGAAGTTAGTTAATCCAAAGGAGTTATTCGAAGTTAGTAATCCAAAGGAGTTATTCGAAGTTAGTTAATCCAAAGGAGTTAGTCGAAGAGTTAATCAAATATAGTTATTCGAAAGAAAGTGTTAATCGAATATAGTTATTCTAGTAAAGTTAAAAGAGTTAATTGAATATAATTTATTCGAATAGATTTGGAGAAGTTAATCGAATATAGTTCATTCAAATAGTGTTGGAGGAGATATCGAATATAGTTTATTCGATAGGATAGAAGTGAATATAATTTATCAATTAAGTTATTCGAATTAGTTATTCGAATAGAGTTAAACACGTAAGAGTTAATTGAATATTAGTTATTCAATTTGAGTTAATCGAATTTAGTTATTCGAAAGGAGTTGATCAATTTGAGTTAAGTTAATCGATTTGAATTAAGTTGAATCGAAATGGAGTAAATCGATTAGAATTAAGTTAATCGAGTTAGAGTAAATCGAATATTGGTTATTCAAAGGTAAGTTATTCGAATTAGTTATTCGAAGGAGTTAATCAAATAAGTCGATCCAAAGGAGTTAGTCGAATATTAGTTATTCGAATAGAGTTAAAGGAGTTATCGATTTTAGTTTGATCGAAAGGAGTTATCGATTAGTAAATCAAAAGGAGATTTTCGAATATAGCATATTCGAAAGAAAGAGATCGAATATTGTTTATTCGAAAGAGAGAGATTTCGAATATGAGTTATTCGAAGAGAGATAATCGAATATAGGTTATTCGAAGAAGAGTTAATCAAATAGAGATTACTCGAAAGAGAGTTATGCGTCGAATTCAATTATAGCGAATTCGGGAAAGTACTATTTACTTTCCAGGGTTTAAATCAAGATTTAGTTATTGATTTAGAAATTAGGTGTCTGTTAAATTATTCGAGTTAGGAGATAAAGTTATAATTTAGGTTAGATATTGCAGAAGTAGGAATTATAACGTTATAGTTATAATCAAACGTTTTCATATAAGAAGTAGATTCGTAACCTGAATCCGAGAATTTGCGTAAACAGATGATTGGGGAAAAGTGAGTGACGAGCTTCATCTATTTCACAGTAAAGGACGTTGTTCAATTAAGGTCTGAGAGGTAATGATACCCCAACTTGATTGACTTCAGAATTGACAAAGGAATAGTTGTGGTTCGATAGAAAAGGTTGATTTGAAATAAAGTTAAGGAATAAGCGATTAATGGATTAAGCGTAACGATGTTTTATACAACGTTCATTGGAAATCCGTAAATGAGTTTTGGAAACGTTTTCCAAATATAGTCAGATATGTTTTCTAAACATAGAAAATGAAACGTTTTCATGATAAGAATTTAAGAAATAGAGTTAAGCAAATTCAGAAACTGACTGGAGAGGGTAAGTTGAACGGTTTTCTAAGTGACGATATGATGTTGGTTTCGACCTTCCGGATTGATACTTAGAGAATTGTTCTCATACTAGTTACAGTTAGGGACTGATAGTTGCGAAATAATAGTGATGTGAAAATAAGCTATGGAAATGTTTTCCAATGATTAATAACATATATTTTCTAAATATATGAAATAAGGAAATATGAACATATGATGATTGATCGATCGAATTTCCATTTGGAAATAAGATCGTTGTTTGTACACCGACATGTTTTCATTTGATAGTTGAATCACAGACTATCAAAGTTTTTACCATTTTAACGTTGTTAATATGGAGAGACCGGTTGGATTATTATCCAAAGAACCACTCGGTATTGGCATAAGCGTTGCGAGCAATATCTGCCAAAGATAAATTGAAGACGGAGTAAAGTGCAAGGGCTGTTGTATAAGTCTTAGATAACAGTGACTAAGATGGATATACTGAATAGTGCCTTCGGTTTGTCCAGTCCCAGGACAACGTATATGGAAGAAGGTCTGACAGAGTATATCCAATGGATCGCGTAAGTTGATCTGTTCAAACGTATTCACGTTTGGTGGCGGAGGAATTCGTTTCTCTTAGCTATATACCCGTGTTATTTTTGGATAAGTCAATTTGTGATTTGGCGGGTATGACGATGTGGCATTCAAAGTGAATCGTGATCAGATGTTCTGAAGATAGACGTAGCTTCTAGCCTCACACCGGGAAGTAACAAAAGTTGGGCTAGGCAGCATGGCTAGTTGGGTCATCCCCAAGCAGGGTGTATTGTCACCGATCTAGAGAATATTCATATTTATACTTCTTTTTGATTCTGTATCTTCGGATGACGGTTTGATGGCCTATAACCGTGGTGGCAATATATTCGCGACACTCAAGCTAAATGAGTGAGCGGTCATGTGTGGCCGGGTTGCAAGACGTTCTTGTTGAACCCTGAGTGTATCACCTCTAGAGTACACTATTCAGAAGGTGCTCCCATACCTTGTCTGTTGGAATCCATTCTCCGATAAGCGCCCTGCGGTTTATGATTTTATACTATGTATGTAGAACGTGAGATGCAAGTGTTTCTGCTAGATTGATACATATTTGTACTTAGACATTATTATAATATCACAATGATATTGCTTGTCAAAGTTGTTCAGATACTCATAAGGGAAAAACCCGTTCCGTATTCACGGCGTGGTCTTATGAGATATCCTATACCTGTTTTAAACTATTTTACTCATACCAGTCCCATGACTGACCCGGAGTTTACTTTGTTGTTTTCCCTAAACTCTTGGGTGCCTAAATTTGTACGGGCAGTCAAGTAGTCGGGATTTACAGATATGCTTGGAGAGAGCTTGGAGCAGGAGGCTGCAAGATTTTATAGCTATAGTTATTTCCGCTGTGTTGTAAGTGTTGTACTCTGATAAGTGCTATTGTATATATATAACTGTTTACTTCAAAGTTATGTTATATATTATATGTTATTCGTTCCGCTGTGAGATTCGTGTTACTCTGATGATTCTGATGTTCTTCTTCTTCTTCTATTCTATTAGTTCTATCTTTTCTTTCTCACCTTCTAAATTCTTCCACTAACGTCCCGGAATTTCCGACTCTCGAGGAGTCGGAAATTTCCAGCCGTTACAAAGTTCTTCTACATGGAATACCTTATAGCATATAAACGAGATCCAAGATTCACTAGTGAATTTTGGAAAGCTTGCATGAGATCATGAGTACGCAGTCATGTTTGCGCCAAGTATTTTAGAAAAAGGATAAGTGCAAGTGGAACGAGAGGCGACAAAGAAATGAGTTCCAGCTCATGTTATGGAAACAGGAAATAAGAAGCTACGAAATCGCGAAGTTAAAAGACGGTCAAGGCACAATGGAATTAAGCTCAAGGAAATACGACTTTGATGGTCAAAGACTAGATATGCGCATGATATCTCTTTTTGGGAGTATATCCTTGATCCCTGTTTTCTGTAGAGTTTACTTATAGGCTATCTTTTGTGGATATCCTCTCGGTCCTATTTTCTGTTACAAACCCCATAAGGAGTTTGTCTTGTTTATCTTCTCGACCCTGTTTCAGGGAATCCTAGGTAGAACCCTATGGATGTAAACATGTATTTGAAACATGTTATGATTGATATGGTTGCAAGTGGTTGCTCGTGGATGCGCGAATACACATTAGATACTAGCTCGACTCTGTCGCATTTCATATTGCATATGCACGAGTATTTATACTTGTTTATGGATGAAATCGAATGTATTATCATGCGGTTGTTGCATATGAATGAATGATTGTGCACGCATATAGTATCTATATGACTAGGACTATTTGCATACATGCTGGATTCATGGCACTATACATATTTTGCATTAGAAAGATTATTCAGGCCTGATCATTAGCATTAGCTAAGGAACATGTACACACACGTTTTGCATATATTCATACAGCATTAGAAATCATCTAAGGACAATGGTTGCTTGTGGATGATGTTTTGAGTAGATGAATGATGGATGGTAGGATATGTTCTTCCTAACTTGGAGATTTCGGGGACGAAATCCTAAAAGGTGGGGAGAATGTAACAACCCGTATTTCGATAACATGTTAAGACGAGAATCAAGGCAGAATTTAATTTTAAATTCTGAACCAAGTAAAACGGGCTATGCCATTGCGTTCGTCTCGGAAAAATACGCGAAATAGAGTCCGAGTTTTCGAGAATCGGAGTCCGTATGACCAAGTTATGGTCCGATGAAGTTTATAGAAAATTCAAGTTCAAAAACGAGTTCTAATTTCGAAAATTTGGCCTAGAAGGCTAGGCGGGAAAATTCCCGCCAGCCACCCCAAGTCGACAGGGCTGTCGACTTGGGAGTCGACATGGCATGACCCAAGTCGACAGCCCTGTCGACTTGGGTGTCGACTTATGGTGGCCGGGCAGTTTTGCCTGGTGCACCTGTTTTCTGTTTTGGCTAGGTTTTTGGGCCTGGTTCGAAATCTGATGGTTCAGGTTGATCCTAGGGTTAATCTAAGGGTCCTAACTAATCCTAATCTCTATAAATAAGCCCCTAACCCTCTCCTAAAATCCTCATTATTCATTCATGCAACTAAACTATGCCAAAATTGCTCCTCTCATGGCCTCCACTCAAAACCCTAGCCTCCATCCTCTTGACCAAAGTTTCTATCTTCATTTCTATGAGAGGTTTCATGATCATGTGAGTGTTAGAGAGTCCCTATGTTAGTATGAGAGCTTCTCAAGTTGATTTCAAGGCTAAAGCTTTGATCTTTGTTCATCAAGATGGGGTTTTTATTGATTTGGAGCTTTCATCTTTGGGTTTTTGGATGATGGCATGCATAGGCTTTGTCTCAATCTTTAATTTAATCGATTTGTGCCTTCATAGCAATGTAAGCCCTTTCCCTACTCTTAGATAATAACTATGAAGTTAAATGTTCATGTTGCAAGTTTGGGTTTGATCATTAAGTATGATACATGCTATCATGTCATGCAAGTTTATGAAGTCATTATCTTGATCTTGTGGGCTAAAAGCTACAACCTTTATGTTGAAATGTTGCATTATGCAACATGAGAACCCTCATAACCTTTATGTCAACTTGCATATGAAGTCATAACTCTTATATGATGATATATGCGAGTTACTAGTCATCATTCCATGTCTTTTGTCACCATGATTCGCTTATGTGCCAAGTTTGGGTTTATGCATGTTTTTTAGGCTTAAGAATGTAACATGCAAGTTAATGAACACATTTGTGCCTCATTTGCCACCATGATTAACTTGTGGCTTAATATCCATTTTTGTCATGCCTTTGCCAAGTCTCTTCTTTTAATCCATTACGTTGTTGCGAACATATATGCGAGTTTAAAAGCGTTGGGTTATGTTATGGGTAATTTCTAATGACATGAAAATATAACTTAAAAACATGACTTGAAATATAACATGGAAGTTGACATGTAAGTATGCTTGAAAATATGAAATTGGGAATTTACCTATTAAGTTAGGTCTACCCATACTATGGAATTGGGAATTTACCTATTGAGTTAGGTCTACCCATATTCTTAAGAAAACTTGAATATGAACATGACACTAGACTAAACACGAAAGTGACCAACTCGAGGTTGGGTTGAGTTTGCAACATAAAGCTACTCGGAACCGACCGGCCTAACTAGTAGTTGCAAACAATAGGACCCAATGTGAGAAGTTGGTCATGTTGTGCTTGAACCCGAGGTTAGACCAAGTTGTGGTGTAAAGCTACCCGGAACCGACCGGCTTAACTAGTAACCACAACAAAGTCTAATGTGAGAGGTTGAGGTGCATTAAGTAATTAATGCCACATGATAAGGTTAAGTAAGTTTCCTTAATGACACTTAACCGTATAATACAGTTAATGGATGGGGTTAAGTTAACTTAGACTTAACTAATCTAAACATGGAAATCAGATGGGGTTAAGTTAGCCTAGACTTAATTAATCCAACTTGGTAGTTTAAGGGGGTTAAGTTAAACACTTAACTAATCTAACACGATGATTTGATGTGGTTAAGTGACCTATACCTAACCAATCTAACTCGTTATTTTGATGTGGTTAAGTTAACCAATACTTAACCAATATAACGTGAAAACATGATAAGGCTAAGTCACGAATCGCATGAATACACTTGACCGATTTGACTAAGTAAATTGATAGGGTCAAGTTAATATATACTTAACCAATCTAGAATGATAATTGGACGAGGTTAAGTCGTGAATTGCTTAATATACTTAACCAACTGGACACATGGTTTGTAGGGTTAAGTCTTGAACTTGGATACTTAGCCAATTTTGACATGATTTGTAGACGGATTAAGTCATGAACTAAAGTGACACTTAATCCATTATATAAACCCTAGTTCAGAGAATTAGGTGGATAACCGTAATTAACAAGAATAACGGGAATAAGCTAAGTGGTAAACCTTAGTTGGAGAATAGCTATGTAATAATTCTTAGTCAAGGAATTTTGGACCAGTTCATAGATTGGATGAGTAACCCGATACGGTAGGTCATCGTTTAAGCACACGAGTAGGAGCAAGTTATCTGATTTAGATAAAGGCTCCAGCGAACTGGGTAACGAAGCAGCGGCTTCGGGGAACGTGAGGATATTCTTGGTATCCCTCTGTGAGCTGCCAGGTGATCGCACTAGGCTCATGAGAGGTTAAGGTCTACGTTAGAAGAACCAAGAGTATGCCTTGGTTGCTATACGAGCGACCTAAAGACGGGGATGGATAGGGGATAGTCGACGATACACGGTCGTGCCCTAGATAGCATTTCGTCAGGCTACCTACCATCTTTGGTCAAGCGTGTACGTACGGAAAGGTAGAGAACACCCAAAATACCATAATTGCTATCTAATTATGGTTGCGGTAAGGCTAGGATTGTGGGTTGGCCAGTAGTGTGTTCTCATACAGGATTTATCATGTCTTGTCTTTCACTAGTTGAGGGAGTGGTCTCGTGGGACCATAGCCACGTATAGGAAAAACAGACCTTAGCATCTGCATCGGCAGATAAATTGAAAGCTCCCGACCGAGTCCTGTATTTCTTGATCTGCCCTGTGACAGGACTCGGACGGCACGATGTGATACATGTGCATACAGTCATGGAAAAACGATTCACGATGAATGCGTAGGAAAAAGGGCGCGGTTGACGGTTAGCGTAATTCCTAGTGGCCCTGGGTGGTTGAACCCAAACCGAAATATGAAAACGTGCAATAGGTAAGCATAATCACTAGTGGTCCTAGGTGGCATAAGTCCTAGTTGCACAAACGATGATTCATGTTGGGAAAGCCTAGCTAGGTCTAGGGTAACAGTCCAAACGAGCTTAAGGATCATGGAATTACATTGCAGTAGTATAGAACCTCATGGGAAAGCCCGTACGGTCTACGGCAAGGAACTGAACATTTACATGGAAAGAAACATACAAGTTGAGTAACCTATAAATGCGGTATATTAGGTTGACATGAACCATTACACGACTTTTGAGTACGGGTCATTCATGGTTAACACATGATACGGTGAGGATACTAGTATGGTAGGTGCAGAGCTAAAATACAGGATAAATACCATGGGACGTTATACGTGATAGATATCTTGGGGATATTATACTTGATAGGAACCTGACGATAGGATACCTTGTTTTATCTTGACATCGTAATTTATCATGACACCTTAGTTTATCTGAGTTCAGTAGTTCATCCTGTTATTTTGATTTAGCTTATCTATCTTGTCATCATGCTTATGTTCATCTCAGTTTCTCATGTCAGTTAACTTTACTAGTTTTTATGCTAATAGTAGATAGGGCTTACTCAGTCTTTTTGACTGACCCATTTTGTTTCGCTTCTTGTCTTCCATTCCCCCCCAGGTTACAGGGAGGAAATACTGTTGTTTAATTCGGACTTCTTCTGCTTGAAGGTCATCATGGATGGCTTGGACTTTTCTTGGCTATGGCTACTTTACTGTTTTACTTAGGGAATAATTTTCGAAAATGTCTTTATGCTTCTTTACTATTGCAAGACAGGTTTTGATGTACTCTGATGTAAAAGGCTTTAGACCTTATTTATTCATGTTATGAAAGTTTGATTTTACTTCCGCTATTTTATATGTTCTGTCTTGTGATATTTCTGTGCATGTTTACCAATAATGCCCCTCTAAAGCTAGTGCATTCCTTTGCGAGTGACCCTAGCGGAGGCGGGGTGTTACATTTGTAGCAACTGGATTTGCCGGGCGATTCCGGGCAGATTTACACTACAAACTCAACCCAACCTCGAGTTGGCCACTTTCTTGTTTTCTAAAGTCATGCCCATGTTCTTATCAGATTTTGTGTTATTTCCATAGCATGTTCATATGTCAATTTCGTGTCCAACTAAGGCATGTTTTAAGTCAAGTTATGGCATGTTCAAGTCAAGTTTTCGTGCCATATTTCATGTTCTACTTATGCCAAATTTCACAGTTTATGCTTATAATTAATTCAAGTTTTGCCTATTCTACCCAATCGTATCCCCAACGTATATAAACGTACTTCGTTCACAAGCATAAACAATTCAAGAGATAAAGGGGAATAACACCAAACATGTGATAGGCATATGTGACAATTCCAACATCACTTGCATAATAAACAGGCTATAACATATCACATGGTTTCAATACTAGCATGATGATAACTTGGCATAGTAATGATTCCAACTTAATTTAACATGATGATTTCAACTATACATCATAGGCATAATAATCATTGCGGGCATAATAATAATTTTATTATAAACATGAAACATTAAAGGCATAGTAATCCTAACAGGCATAGTGGATTCCAATTTAGCATTTTTAACATAATAATTCTCATAGACATAATGATTCCAATTTATCATAATGATTCTCATCTAACATTATAAACATAATGGTTCCAACTTAGCATTTTTAACATAATGATTCTCAACTAACATTATAGACATAATGATTCCAATTTAGCGTTTTTAACATAATGATTCTCAACTAACATTATAGACATAATGATTCCAATTTAGCGTTTTTAACATAATGATTCTCAACTAACATTATAGACATAATGATTCCAATTTAGCGTTTTTAACATAATGATTCTCAACTAACATGATAGACATAATGATTCCAATTTAGCATTTTTAACATATCCAACATTATAAACATAATGATTCCAACCTTTCATCATAACCTAGCAATACCCAATTTTTCATTAATCATGATGGGTATATCGACATCACAGGCATAATTCCATCAATAGTCATAGACATGGTTTAATTAGCATCATAGGCATGTTTTAATCAACATAAAGATTTCAATAAACATAGTGATTCCATGGACATGTATTAGTCCAACTTGCCAAACAATTAAGCCCAAGTGATTCATAACAACATCAAAATCATGACAAGTTTAACTTGCAACGTTGCCATAGCAATATCCCCAAATTATAATTCAAAGATAAACAATATAAACATGGATTAACAATAGTTCCTAAATCCGGTTTCAATTCATGGCATGTCCATATTGTTTTAGCGTTTTTGCCTAAAAAGTAACATAGAACTTACAATATGAAGCAAATAATCCAAATAAAAATCCCAAATCAAATAGTCCCAAATTCGTTGTCTAAAGCGTCGTAGTTGTTGTAGCTTCTAGTTGTAGTCGTCCTTCCTCTTCTATAATTTTGTTCTTTGTATTCTTAATTCAGAGCTCTAGGTTTAATGGCGGCGGCCTGAGGCTAAAATGAAATAGTATGATTTAGGCTAGGTCTTAGGTCCTTTTTATAATGTTTGCGAGTTAATTTAGACCGTCGATGGAGCTTGATTCAATAATAGCCGTTCGTTTGAAGGAGAGGCCAATCAGGAGCTGACACCTAGCCCTAGTGACAAGGCAAGGCTCAGAAAATCGACCAAACACAGACCAGGCCAGCCAAGACCTGACCAGCCAGCCTATTCTGACCTGGGCACACTTGGCTGGTGCGCTACTAAAAATGCACTGGCACACTTCTGTAACAACCCGAAAATCTGGGCCAGTTTAAAATTTTTATGTTGGCAATTTTAGCGAATTTTGAATATTTAAAATAGATTATTTTAAATAATATCGACGAGAAAATTTATTTTGAATATAATTCGACGTATATATTATATACGTCGTCGTTAGAATATAAATATTTATATATAATTATAAATAGAATTGAAAATGGCGCGGTAGTTCGATAATTCGATTTCAAACTTCAATTGAATGTACCGGGTGCAAAACAATCCGGATTTTAGTGAAACCAAAAATGATAGGATCTATTTGATTATACCTTTCCAACGAATCTGAAAAATCAAGATTTCATCTTAGAAATGATAAGATATGTCCAGTTGAAAATTCTGAATAGTCGCTATGGAATTCAGGCTCTTAAAAATGGACATTTTGCAAACGACCTCGGATTTCGGCGAAACCAGTTTTGTTGGGTCCGTGATGTTAAGTTATTGCTAGGTTTCGAATTTCATAATTTTTCGAATCAATATGTGAGCGTGGCAAAGGAAAACGCGTTTGACCGGTTTCAGTTGATTTTAATCGACTGGAAATTGGCCATTTTTCAAACGGTCTCAGAATTCGACGAAACTAGTTTTGTTAGGACCGTATCGTCAATACGAAGCTAGGAAATATTTTTATGAAATTTATAGAGTTGTTATGTGGCCCTGGTAATTTGAAATGTGCGTTAAAATTAAATATATACTGATTTATATTTTAATTCTGAGAAAAACCTATCGAAACAGTCGAATTAGCCTGCGAAACATATTCCATTGTGTCCGGGATAGGGGTAAAACGCTAATGGCGATAGTCGTTGAGTTTGATTTGAAGTTCGAGTCGATAAACGAATAATTTTTGAATTAAAAATTAATATAATTTATATAAAACCCCCTAAAATTTTCACAAACCCTAATTCCTAACTAGAACCCGCCGCCAGGTGATTTACACGGCTGAAATCCTCAGATTTTTGCATCGATTTTTCTCCTAAATCATTTCGAATTGAATCCCAACTCCCACACGAAAATCAAAGTACTTTCTACGAGCTTTAAATCCATCCTATTATGATCGATTATCGTGAAGCTTATGGGGAGAATTTGGGCTCCAAACTCGGTGCAGTTGTGGCCGATTTCCGGCTCCAGATCAACGACGAGTTCGCCGTGGTTGATGGCGCCAGCAGCTCTCCCCAAGGCGCGCAGCGTGGCACCTCCAGATCGAACTCCAGCGCAGCGGTTTGAGCGCGAATCCCAGCCCTAGGGATCGACGATGTGGGGTTTTGCGCGGCCTGGTTTTGGATGAAGAAGAACGAGGATTCCAGACCTTTTTCTAGTGAGCTTATTTCTATTTTTATTTATTCATTTATTTATTTTCTATGTAATTAATTTTATAAATATAAAAGTCAGTTTCTTTGATAAATAGCTTTAAATGAAATGTGTTTTTTTTTAAGATAAATAACATAGTTTTAAAAAAATAACTTTGAATAAAAAATGTGCTCTTTATACAATATACCATAAAATAAAAATGTGACTTTTAATATATATATAGCATTGATTAAAAAAAAAATAATTAGATTAAAAATCAGTTTGTTAAAGAAAATAAAAACCTTTGTTTAAGAAAATAAAAACCTTTGTTTTTGAAAATAAAAACCTTTGTTTTTGAAAATAAAAACCTTTGTTTTTGAAAATAAAAACCTTTGTTTAAGAAAATAAAAACCTTTGTTTTTAAGATAAAATAGAATTTTTATATATTGAACTTCGAAATAAAAATAGAATTTTTATATATTGAACTTCGAAATAAAAATATGATTTTTATATGTTGAACTTCGAAATAAAAATATGATCTTTATATATGGAATAGCGAAGTAAAAATTCGATTTTTACATAGGTAGTGAAAGCGGACAACGAAGATGACGAAGATGCGATAGCGATGAAGATTCCTATCAATGAAGTGCCGTGGAGCTAGGATAGCTAATCTGTGAGAATTTCTCACCTTTCAATTTATTTTCTAGTTATATATATATATATATATATATACTAGGATGCAGACGGTGTTTAGTAGCACCCGACACAATCGTCCACAGACCATGGACTTGTTTGTTTGGCTGTTTGGTAATTGATTGCGATATTGGTTTGAATGTGGTTTGTGGTTTGAAAAATCGAATCGATAAATTGGTTAGGATTAGACGTGCGCCGTTATAAGGCGAAGGAGTAAGGCTAGGTTAGACTCTTACTCCAAATTTTGTGGTTTGCATAACGAAATTGATTTGATTGATGTGTGAATGGCGTGGGCCTTCACTAGACCGGGGATAAGGCTAGGCCTCGTCCCGTTTCTAGTATCGTGCCGTTATGCCGCCGAAATTTTCTAAAATAAGTTAGAAAAATAAAAATATCCTTTATTTAAAAGAATGAACTGAATAGAAATTCACATGTTGGAATAAAATGTTTTATCGTTAAAAATATAATTTTTAACGTGAATGTGAATAAATAAAATATTCATTTACAAACCAGACGGTTTGTTTATGTACACCTATTTGAAGGACATTTATTGGGTCGATAAATTTTACACATCGCCCAACTGCACAAATAAAATCTGTGTTTGATTGTTTGAAACCCCACACGGGTGTTGGGATGAAATTTGAAGTTCACTCATCCTGATTGATTGAATATGTCGATCGGTTGATTGACATGCTGTTATAAGCGTTAGATATCTTTATTTGATGCTTATACAGTGTAGTGCACTTTGGTTGATGGTTGATCATTGTTCAATGCTATTATATACATGTGTTGTATGAAAATCCATATAATTAATTTTATATGGTAATTGATTGGGCCTCATTCCAGTTTTGAAAAAGAAATATTTGAAAATAGAATATTTGAAAAAAAGAAATATTTGAAAATAGAAACATATGAAGCCGTGTTGATTAGATTTACGCCATTTTGACGTGAACGATATTTATATCGATTTTATTCATTCTAAAATGAATTGAAAGCGATTTCGAAATGAATTAAAAGTGAAAACGATTTCGAAATGAATTGAATTGAAAACGAATTCAAAGTGAATTGAATTGAAAGCGATTTCGAAATGAATTGAATTGAAAACGATTTCAAAATGAATTGAATTGAAAGCGATTTCGAAATGAATTAAAAGTGAAAACGATTTCGAAATGAATTGAATTGAAAACGAATTCAAAGTGAATTGAATTGAAAGCGATTTCGAAATGAATTGAATTGAAAACGATTTCAAAATGAATTGAATTGAAAACGAATTCAAAATGAATTGAATTGAAAGTGATTTCGAAATGAATTGAATTGAAAACGAATTCAAATTGAATTGAAAGCGAATTGAAATGAATTCAAATTGAATTGAAATTTGAATTGAATAGAAATGAATTTTAAAACGAATTTATAAAGATGAATTCAATTTTGATTTGAATAGAAATGGAAGTTGAAATTGCTTTTGAAACGAATTTAAAACTGTTTATATAATTCGTTTTAAATAGAAATTGACGAAGTATATATTATATATATTATATATAATATAATGGCCTGAATAGAACGCGCCGCGCCGCGGCAGTTCGCGAATTTCGACCATTTATTTCAAACGGATATTACGGGAGATCCGACCGTCGGATTCTCCTAAAACCGGAACCGTTGGGTTCGTATCGAAAAGAGCTTTCTAATGAATATTAGAAATTTGAAATCTAACGGTTGGATTTGGAATTATGTCCAAATCAAATTTGAAAAAGGTCGCTGTAAGTGCAGTTCGATGGCCATTGATGGAAATCGACTGTACGGGCCTTGATAAAATTATTAAAAATAGTAATAATTTGTGTAAAATCATAAGAAATGATTACTGAAGAATTGGGATGAAAAACTCCATATTTGAAAAGATAAAAATAGATTTTTATCGAAATGAACTAGTTTTGAACTAGAATTATAATTCTATTTATTTTTAAATAAATAAATTGAATTCGAAAAGGGTTTTAAAAATAACCAAAATTCCAATGATTGCATTGGAGTGGATTTGAATCGAAATTGTCTCCGGAATATTTCGATGTTGGAATTCGTGATTATACGGATGTTGTTATGGAAATTTGAAAGATATATATATTTATATCGTTATTTCCAATATAACATTTGTTAATCGTAGAATTTGATATTGAATATAAGCCGATATATTTTCTATTCAGAGCCTTATATTGAATATCAAATGTGATTTGGGTTTGTCGTGAATGGTGTCTTCACTAACACTGTTCTTGAACCCAGTTGAGAAAAGATTAAATCTTTTTATTTAGATTTAATGAAGTGTACCAATTAAATGACATTTAATTGGAATTGAATCGATATTGATTTTTGGGTTTATCGTGGACAGTGTTTTAAATAACACTCGTTCTTTAACCCGATGATTAATGAATGTGATTTTGGGTTTATCGTGAACCGTGTTTTTAAATGACACTGATTCTTTAACCCAGTCAAAGATTAAAACTAAGTGGAGTTTTAATGAATCTTTAATTAGATTGAAATGATCGAAAATGGAGTATCACCAGTTTTGCTCCAGGCGATAGTTAAATCTTTAATTAGATTTGAACGTGAAATGGTAATTGAATTTACCGATAACACTGTGGTGTTAGATATGAAGTATAACCAGTTTTACTTCATGGGATGAATAGGTTGGGATAGAGAAATTAAAATAAATGATTACTTCGGTAAGGTTCGCTAATCCCGACTAGTTTGAATTGATATTCAAAAGTAGATTAAAGCATAAATTCAAGAATTTATCTTTGATAAAATTAATGGGAACCTTTCCCTATGAATGTGAAATTTAGAAACTAACTGTCGGTTAGCCAAGCAGAATGGTTTTCTGGATATTGATCTGATGTTGGTTTCGGCCTTCGGGGTTAATGTTTGGGGAATTATTCTCTTGATTAATTTACGGTTAGTGACTGATGAATTGGAATGAGGCGTATGTTGTGTTTGTGTAACACTTATTTAAATATACGCGAGTTATTCGGAAAGACCGGGTTTATCCCATTCTGAATAACTGATACGACGATAAGTCGAAGATGAAGATGATGGGAAGACCGGAAGTCTTCACGTCGTTTGGGTGATTACTGATGATCTTGATTGGGCTGTACACCCAAGAAGATGGAAACAGTTGGTGATCGTCTAGACGTATTTGGAGATGGATGGATATGCGAGGAAAGTGCCTCCGGTTTCGTTCAGACCCAGAACGGACTTGTAAATGGACTGTGTGTCTGACATTGGATTTTAGTCCGTGTGATTGATCTCTATTAAATATATATCTGTTTGGCGGCGGAGAATTTATTCTCTTGCTTAACGCCCGTCTCTGAGACGTACGAGCTCAGGGGTTATATATTGATGGATATCAATCGCATGGAGTGAATTGCCTGTGTGGCATGCTAAGATGCAAATGATCAAGGCTTCTGTTGAAAAGCAAAGTCTTGTGGTGATGATCGAAGCACGGCCTTTGTGGCGTAGCTTTGTGTAACGTTGATTCGCGAGTATCACACCCGGTATGAATCAAAAACGGGAGACGGACATCAGGGAGGGCATGCGTTTCTTTCTAGTTATGAGTGGCGTCAGTGCTTGAACTGGCTGACGAGTTTGACTCATGTGGATGTTACTTACTATTACTTGCTGAAAAGCGAGGCGCCTCGTGATATCGGTTTCGGCCGATGCTTCTGGTCGGCTGACGGGCCAGATTTACGCCCCAAAGGGCGGGGAAACGCAGTGTTCAGGCATTTTAATCCACATCGGTGGACCGGCCCTGACGATCCAAAGGCTTGACAGAGTACTTGCCTGAGGCTCGGACTAGACAGTCTCGAATCGGTAGAGGATCTTGCCCCTTGCCTCGGTTCATACCATAAATGATAACCCAACTTCCAATACGTCGTCTTGCGGTTTTGATTGTAAACTTATATATGGCGACATAGTGTTATGGGCCGTTCATGCCGCCTATGATTGATACTTATGATTTGAAGTGTTTTATACACTATGCACTTATAATAGTATCAAATGATTTGTTTTAAACGTATCAAGCATTCTTTGGCTGGTATAAGGGAAAACCCTATCCTCGGCTGCGTTGCATTGTGTGATGGGACCTAGGTCTTATAACAGCTTCATTTTTCTTTATTTAGCATGGCGCTGTATGTTTTATGCACTGGTATTCTTGGGAGGAAACCCGTTCCGTGTTATACGGCGTGGTCCCTTGATTTACCTAATGATTTAAAATAAAGATTAATAACTGTTTTAGTTCTCACACCAGTCACATGACTGACCTGGAGTTTATTGTTTTGACCTAAACTCTGGGTGCCCCTATTTTGACACGGGCAGCTAGTAGTTTTGGTTTTGCAGATTTATATTCACAGGAACCTGGTTTACAGCTGGAATGATATCCGGAAAGTTTTGTATCCGTATATCTCTTCTAGTTGTGTGTTGTATTATTTTCCGCTGCTATGTATTTAAATGTAATTTAAATCTCTGATATTTCTGTGTAATATTCATTTTTACTCTGTATATTCTTGTAATCTGATGCATTGTTGTAATATACAATGAAATGTTCTTCTGTATGCGTTCTGTTGTGGCTTGTTCTCGAACTATCCGACGCTTTCCTTTACGGGGAAGTTACGGGTCTTCACAGTTGGTATCAGAGCTTTGGTTTACAAAGCTCAGAGAACAAGGCACATTAGAACCATACGAAAGAATTCATCGGATATTGGATTAGTAATATCCAATGAGAATGACTCGTTAGAGATGGGATCAGTAGTATCCTAGAACGAGTGTGAAGAGTAAATTTTTAAAATGAAAACAATTTTGGTTTTGAAAATTTAAATCAATTATTCGTATTTGATTATTTATTTATATTGATGTGGACAATCCAATATATATAGATTTTGCGTATACGTCTGATCCGCGTGTATTCGAAGTTTTAATATATTGGATAGATATAGAGTCGCACTCTAGTCGCCCGGACATGGTCCTGATGATGAAGTATACCATCACCAGCATTTATATTCGAGTGGCGAAGGTGTGATATCTATATATTTCCATTAGACTGGTGTGAGAACCAAAACTTATATAGCTAGAACCCTTTGTTGTGAATTGGCATCAAAAACATGATTTTTGTATATGTATCAAATTATGAATTTGAAACTCTAATTCACTAATTGATTGATGTTTGTGTTGTTTGTTTAGTTGTTTGCTAATTTTTAACCATTAAGCCTAATTGTATCAAATATTGAACTATTTTGAAAATTGGTTGCGTTTGCTTGCATATACATATATATCATTGAACAGGTCATAGCAAGGAGGCTAGAGCAGAGAATAAAATTTGTTTGCCCGACAAATAGGTACATGTTTACTACATAATTTACTGTTTTGTTTGGGTGATGATGATTTTGTGAGCCTATTGGCTAGCCGCTTGGCTTTTTCTTTTTCTTTTTGAGATCTGAAGGACCGGGGAAGCTATTTGAAATTCCCCGATGCTCCCGGTGCAGGGGAGGTTATGGCGAAATTTTTCAAAAATTTAGGGTGTTAGCCAAATTTTTGAAATTTTGAAAATTCTCAGAAACTAAAGAGTTGGAGAATGAAAGCCGGGTCGAGCGTAGAGCTGAATAATCAAACCACTTTCGACTTTGTTCCTTTTCGGGGACGAAAAGTTTTAAGTGGGGGAGATTGTAACAACCCGAAAATCTGGGCCAGTTTAAAATTTTTATGTTGGCAATTTTAGCGAATTTTGAATATTTAAAATAGATTATTTTAAATAATATCGACGAGAAAAATTATTTTGAATATAATTCGACGTATATATTATATACGTCGTCGTTAGAATATAAATATTTATATATAATTATAAATAGAATTGAAAATGGCGCGGTAGTTCGATAATTCGATTTCAAACTTCAATTGAATGTACCGGGTGCAAAACAATCCGGATTTTAGTGAAACCAAAAATGATAGGATCTATTTGATTATACCTTTCCAACGAATCCGAAAAATCAAGATTTCATCTTAGAAATGATAAGATATGTCCAGTTGAAAATTCTGAATAGTCGCTATGGAATTCAGGCCCTTAAAAATGGACATTTTGCAAACGACCTCGGATTTCGGCGAAACCAGTTTTGTTGGGTCCGAGATGTTAAGTTATTGCTAGGTTTCGAATTTCATAATTTTTCGAATCAATATGTGAGCGTGGAAAAGGAAAACGCGTTTGACCGGTTTCAGTTGATTTTAATCGACTGGAAATTGGCCATTTTTCAAACGGTCTCAGAATTCGACGAAACTAGTTTTGTTAGGACCGTATCGTCAATACGAAGCTAGGAAATATTTTTATGAAATTTATAGAGTTGTTATGTGGCCCTGGTAATTTGAAATGTGCGTTAAAATTAAATATATACTGATTTATATTTTAATTCTGAGAAAAACCTATCGAAACAGTCGAATTAGCCTGCGAAACATATTCCATTGTGTCCGGGATAGGGGTAAAACGCTAATGGCGATAGTCGTTGAGTTTGATTTGAAGTTCGAGTCGATAAACGAATAATTTTTGAATTAAAAATTAATATAATTTATATAAAACCCCCTAAAATTTTCACAAACCCTAATTCCTAACTAGAACCCGCCGCCAGGTGATTTACACGGCTGAAATCCTCAGATTTTTGCATCGATTTTTCTCCTAAATCATTTCGAATTGAATCCCAACTCCCACACGAAAATCAAAGTACTTTCTACGAGCTTTAAATCCATCCTATTATGATCGATTATCGTGAAGCTTATGGGGAGAATTTGGGCTCCAAACTCGGTGCAGTTGTGGCCGATTTCCGGCTCCAGATCAACGACGAGTTCGCCGTGGTTGATGGCGCCAGCAGCTCTCCCCAAGGCGCGCAGCGTGGCACCTCCAGATCGAACTCCAGCGCAGCGGTTTGAGCGCGAATCCCAGCCCTAGGGATCGACGATGTGGGGTTTTGCGCGGCCTGGTTTTGGATGAAGAAGAACGAGGATTCCAGACCTTTTTCTAGTGAGCTTATTTCTATTTTTATTTATTCATTTATTTATTTTCTATGTAATTAATTTTATAAATATAAAAGTCAGTTTCTTTGATAAATAGCTTTAAATGAAATATGTTTTTTTTTTAAGATAAATAACATAGTTTTAAAAAAATAACTTTGAATAAAAAATGTGCTCTTTATACAATATACCATAAAATAAAAATGTGACTTTTAATATATATATAGCATTGATAAAAAAAAAAATTAGATTAAAAATCAGTTTGTTAAAGAAAATAAAAACCTTTGTTTAAGAAAATAAAAACCTTTGTTTTTGAAAATAAAAACCTTTGTTTTTGAAAATAAAAACCTTTGTTTAAGAAAATAAAAACCTTTGTTTTTAAGATAAAATAGAATTTTTATATATTGAACTTCGAAATAAAAATAGAATTTTTATATATTGAACTTCGAAATAAAAATATGATTTTTATATGTTGAACTTCGAAATAAAAATATGATCTTTATATATGGAATAGCGAAGTAAAAATTCGATTTTTACATAGGTAGTGAAAGCGGACAACGAAGATGACGAAGATGCGATAGCGATGAAGATTCCTATCAATGAAGTGTCGTGGAGCTAGGATAGCTAATCTGTGAGAATTTCTCACCTTTCAATTTATTTTCTAGTTATATATATATATACTAGGATGCAGACGGTGTTTAGTAGCACCCGACACAATCGTCCACAGACCATGGACTTGTTTGTTTGGCTGTTTGGTAATTGATTGCAATATTGGTTTGAATGTGGTTTGTGGTTTGAAAAATCGAATCGATAAATTGGTTAGGATTAGACGTGCGCCGTTATAAGGCGAAGGAGTAAGGCTAGGTTAGACTCTTACTCCAAATTTTGTGGTTTGCATAACGAAATTGATTTGATTGATGTGTGAATGGCGTGGGCCTTCACTAGACCGGGGATAAGGCTAGGCCTCGTCCCGTTTCTAGTATCGTGCCGTTATGCCGCCGAAATTTTCTAAAATAAGTTAGAAAAATAAAAATATCCTTTATTTAAAAGAATGAACTGAATAGAAATTCACATGTTGGAATAAAATGTTTTATCGTTAAAAATATAATTTTTAACGTGAATGTGAATAAATAAAATATTCATTTACAAACCAGACGGTTTGTTTATGTACACCTATTTGAAGGACATTTATTGGGTCGATAAATTTTACACATCGCCCAACTGCACAAATAAAATCTGTGTTTGATTGTTTGAAACCCCACACGGGTGTTGGGATGAAATTTGAAGTTCACTCATCCTGATTGATTGAATATGTCGATCGATTGATTGACATGCTGTTATAAGCGTTAGATATCTTTATTTGATGCTTATACAGTGTAGTGCACTTTGGTTGATGGTTGATCATTGTTCAATGCTATTATATACATGTGTTGTATGAAAATCCATATAATTAATTTTATATGGTAATTGATTGGGCCTCATTCCAGTTTTGAAAAAGAAATATTTGAAAATAGAATATTTGAAAAAAAGAAATATTTGAAAATAGAATATTTAAAAATAGAAACATATGAAGCCGTGTTGATTAGATTTACGCCATTTTGACGTGAACGATATTTATATCGATTTTATTCATTCTAAAATGAATTGAAAGCGATTTCGAAATGAATTAAAAGTGAAAACGATTTCGAAATGAATTGAATTGAAAACGAATTCAAAGTGAATTGAATTGAAAGCGATTTCGAAATGAATTGAATTGAAAACGATTTCAAAATGAATTGAATTGAAAGCGATTTCGAAATGAATTAAAAGTGAAAACGATTTCGAAATGAATTGAATTGAAAACGAATTCAAAGTGAATTGAATTGAAAGCGATTTCGAAATGAATTGAATTGAAAACGATTTCAAAATGAATTGAATTGAAAACGAATTCAAAATGAATTGAATTGAAAGTGATTTCGAAATGAATTGAATTGAAAACGAATTCAAATTGAATTGAAAGCGAATTGAAATGAATTCAAATTGAATTGAAATTTGAATTGAATAGAAATGAATTTTAAAACGAATTTATAAAGATGAATTCAATTTTGATTTGAATAGAAATGGAAGTTGAAATTGCTTTTGAAACGAATTTAAAACTGTTTATATAATTCGTTTTAAATAGAAATTGACGAAGTATATATTATATATATTATATATAATATAATGGCCTGAATAGAACGCGCCGCGCCGCGGCAGTTCGCGAATTTCGACCATTTATTTCAAACGGATATTACGGGAGATCCGACCGTCGGATTCTCCTAAAACCGGAACCGTTGGGTTCGTATCGAAAAGAGCTTTCTAATGAATATTAGAAATTTGAAATCTAACGGTTGGATTTGGAATTATGTCCAAATCAAATTTGAAAAAGGTCGCTGTAAGTGCAGTTCGATGGCCATTGATGGAAATCGACTGTACGGGCCTTGATAAAATTATTAAAAATAGTAATAATTTGTGTAAAATCATAAGAAATGATTACTGAAGAATTGGGATGAAAAACTCCATATTTGAAAAGATAAAAATAGATTTTTATCGAAATGAACTAGTTTTGAACTAGAATTATAATTCTATTTATTTTTAAATAAATAAATTGAATTCGAAAAGGGTTTTAAAAATAACCAAAATTCCAATGATTGCATTGGAGTGGATTTGAATCGAAATTGTCTCCGGAATATTTCGATGTTGGAATTCGTGATTATACGGATGTTGTTATGGAAATTTGAAAGATATATATATATTTATATCGTTATTTCCAATATAACATTTGTTAATCGTAGAATTTGATATTGAATATAAGCCGATATATTTTCTATTCAGAGCCTTATATTGAATATCAAATGTGATTTGGGTTTGTCGTGAATGGTGTCTTCACTAACACTGTTCTTGAACCCAGTTGAGAAAAGATTAAATCTTTTTATTTAGATTTAATGAAGTGTACCAATTAAATGACATTTAATTGGAATTGAATCGATATTGATTTTTGGGTTTATCGTGGACAGTGTTTTAAATAACACTCGTTCTTTAACCCGATGATTAATGAATGTGATTTTGGGTTTATCGTGAACCGTGTTTTTAAATGACACTGATTCTTTAACCCAGTCAAAGATTAAAACTAAGTGGAGTTTTAATGAATCTTTAATTAGATTGAAATGATCGAAAATGGAGTATCACCAGTTTTGCTCCAGGCGATAGTTAAATCTTTAATTAGATTTGAACGTGAAATGGTAATTGAATTTACCGATAACACTGTGGTGTTAGATATGAAGTATAACCAGTTTTACTTCATGGGATGAATAGGTTGGGATAGAGAAATTAAAATAAATGATTACTTCGGTAAGGTTCGCTAATCCCGACTAGTTTGAATTGATATTCAAAAGTAGATTAAAGCATAAATTCAAGAATTTATCTTTGATAAAATTAATGGGAACCTTTCCCTATGAATGTGAAATTTAGAAACTAACTGTCGGTTAGCCAAGCAGAATGGTTTTCTGGATATTGATCTGATGTTGGTTTCGGCCTTCGGGGTTAATGTTTGGGGAATTATTCTCTTGATTAATTTACGGTTAGTGACTGATGAATTGGAATGAGGCGTATGTTGTGTTTGTGTAACACTTATTTAAATATACGCGAGTTATTCGGAAAGACCGGGTTTATCCCATTCTGAATAACTGATACGACGATAAGTCGAAGATGAAGATGATGGGAAGACCGGAAGTCTTCACGTCGTTTGGGTGATTACTGATGATCTTGATTGGGCTGTACACCCAAGAAGATGGAAACAGTTGGTGATCGTCTAGACGTATTTGGAGATGGATGGATATGCGAGGAAAGTGCCTCCGGTTTCGTTCAGACCCAGAACGGACTTGTAAATGGACTGTGTGTCTGACATTGGATTTTAGTCCGTGTGATTGATCTCTATTAAATATATATCTGTTTGGCGGCGGAGAATTTATTCTCTTGCTTAACGCCCGTCTCTGAGACGTACGAGCTCAGGGGTTATATATTGATGGATATCAATCGCATGGAGTGAATTGCCTGTGTGGCATGCTAAGATGCAAATGATCAAGGCTTCTGTTGAAAAGCAAAGTCTTGTGGTGATGATCGAAGCACGGCCTTTGTGGCGTAGCTTTGTGTAACGTTGATTCGCGAGTATCACACCCGGTATGAATCAAAAACGGGAGACGGACATCAGGGAGGGCATGCGTTTCTTTCTAGTTATGAGTGGCGTCAGTGCTTGAACTGGCTGACGAGTTTGACTCATGTGGATGTTACTTACTATTACTTGCTGAAAAGCGAGGCGCCTCGTGATATCGGTTTCGGCCGATGCTTCTGGTCGGCTGACGGGCCAGATTTACGCCCCAAAGGGCGGGGAAACGCAGTGTTCAGGCATTTTAATCCACATCGGTGGACCGGCCCTGACGATCCAAAGGCTTGACAGAGTACTTGCCTGAGGCTCGGACTAGACAGTCTCGAATCGGTAGAGGATCTTGCCCCTTGCCTCGGTTCATACCATAAATGATAACCCAACTTCCAATACGTCGTCTTGCGGTTTTGATTGTAAACTTATATATGGCGACATAGTGTTATGGGCCGTTCATGCCGCCTATGATTGATACTTATGATTTGAAGTGTTTTATACACTATGCACTTATAATAGTATCAAATGATTTGTTTTAAACGTATCAAGCATTCTTTGGCTGGTATAAGGGAAAACCCTATCCTCGGCTGCGTTGCATTGTGTGATGGGACCTAGGTCTTATAACAGCTTCATTTTTCTTTATTTAGCATGGCGCTGTATGTTTTATGCACTGGTATTCTTGGGAGGAAACCCGTTCCGTGTTATACGGCGTGGTCCCTTGATTTACCTAATGATTTAAAATAAAGATTAATAACTGTTTTAGTTCTCACACCAGTCACATGACTGACCTGGAGTTTATTGTTTTGACCTAAACTCTGGGTGCCCCTATTTTGACACGGGCAGCTAGTAGTTTTGGTTTTGCAGATTTATATTCACAGGAACCTGGTTTACAGCTGGAATGATATCCGGAAAGCTTTGTATCCGTATATCTCTTCTAGTTGTGTGTTGTATTATTTTCCGCTGCTATGTATTTAAATGTAATTTAAATCTCTGATATTTCTGTGTAATATTCATTTTTACTCTGTATATTCTTGTAATCTGATGCATTGTTGTAATATACAATGAAATGTTCTTCTGTATGCGTTCTGTTGTGGCTTGTTCTCGAACTATCCGACGCTTTCCTTTACGGGGAAGTTACGGGTCTTCACAGTTGGTATCAGAGCTTTGGTTTACAAAGCTCAGAGAACAAGGCACATTAGAACCATACGAAAGAATTCATCAGATATTGGATTAGTAATATCCAATGAGAATGACTCGTTAGAGATGGGATCAGTAGTATCCTAGAACGAGTGTAAAGAGTAAATTTTTAAAATGAAAACAATTTTGGTTTTGAAAATTTAAATCAATTATTCGTATTTGATTATTTATTTATATTGATGTGGACAATCCAATATATATAGATTTTGCGTATACGTCTGATCCGCGTGTATTCGAAGTTTTAATATATTGGATAGATATAGAGTCGCACTCTAGTCGCCCGGACATGGTCCTGATGATGAAGTATACCATCACCAGCATTTATATTCGAGTGGCGAAGGTGTGATATCTATATATTTCCATTAGACTGGTGTGAGAACCAAAACTTATATAGCTAGAACCCTTTGTTGTGAATTGGCATCAAAAACATGATTTTTGTATATGTATCAAATTATGAATTTGAAACTCTAATTCACTAATTGATTGATGTTTGTGTTGTTTGTTTAGTTGTTTGCTAATTTTTAACCATTAAGCCTAATTGTATCAAATATTGAACTATTTTGAAAATTGGTTGCGTTTGCTTGCATATACATATATATCATTGAACAGGTCATAGCAAGGAGGCTAGAGCAGAGAATAAAATTTGTTTGCCCGACAAATAGGTACATGTTTACTACATAATTTACTGTTTTGTTTGGGTGATGATGATTTTGTGAGCCTATTGGCTAGCCGCTTGGCTTTTTCTTTTTCTTTTTGAGATCTGAAGGACCGGGGAAGCTATTTGAAATTCCCCGATGCTCCCGGTGCAGGGGAGGTTATGGCGAAATTTTTCAAAAATTTAGGGTGTTAGCCAAATTTTTGAAATTTTGAAAATTCTCAGAAACTAAAGAGTTGGAGAATGAAAGCCGGGTCGAGCGTAGAGCTGAATAATCAAACCACTTTCGACTTTGTTCCTTTTCGGGGACGAAAAGTTTTAAGTGGGGGAGATTGTAACAACCCGAAAATCTGGGCCAGTTTAAAATTTTTATGTTGGCAATTTTAGCGAATTTTGAATATTTAAAATAGATTATTTTAAATAATATCGACGAGAAAATTTATTTTGAATATAATTCGACGTATATATTATATACGTCGTCGTTAGAATATAAATATTTATATATAATTATAAATAGAATTGAAAATGGCGCGGTAGTTCGATAATTCGATTTCAAACTTCAATTGAATGTACCGGGTGCAAAACAATCCGGATTTTAGTGAAACCAAAAATGATAGGATCTATTTGATTATACCTTTCCAACGAATCCGAAAAATCAAGATTTCATCTTAGAAATGATAAGATATGTCCAGTTGAAAATTCTGAATAGTCGCTATGGAATTCAGGCCCTTAAAAATGAACATTTTGCAAACGACCTCGGATTTCGGCGAAACCAGTTTTGTTGGGTCCGAGATGTTAAGTTATTGCTAGGTTTCGAATTTCATAATTTTTCGAATCAATATGTGAGCGTGGCAAAGGAAAACGCGTTTGACCGGTTTCAGTTGATTTTAATCGACTGGAAATTGGCCATTTTTCAAACGGTCTCAGAATTCGACGAAACTAGTTTTGTTAGGACCGTATCGTCAATACGAAGCTAGGAAATATTTTTATGAAATTTATAGAGTTGTTATGTGGCCCTGGTAATTTGAAATGTGCGTTAAAATTAAATATATACTGATTTATATTTTAATTCTGAGAAAAACCTATCGAAACAGTCGAATTAGCCTGCGAAACATGTTCCATTGTGTCCGGGATAGGGGTAAAACGCTAATGGCGATAGTCGTTGAGTTTGATTTGAAGTTCGAGTCGATAAACGAATAATTTTTGAATTAAAAATTAATATAATTTATATAAAACCCCCTAAAATTTTCACAAACCCTAATTCCTAACTAGAACCCGCCGCCAGGTGATTTACACGGCTGAAATCCTCAGATTTTTGCATCGATTTTTCTCCTAAATCATTTCGAATTGAATCCCAACTCCCACACGAAAATCAAAGTACTTTCTACGAGCTTTAAATCCATCCTATTATGATCGATTATCGTGAAGCTTATGGGGAGAATTTGGGCTCCAAACTCGGTGCAGTTGTGGCCGATTTCCAGCTCCAGATCAACGACGAGTTCGCCGTGGTTGATGGCGCCAGCAGCTCTCCCCAAGGCGCGCAGCGTGGCACCTCCAGATCGAACTCCAGCGCAGCGGTTTGAGCGCGAATCCCAGCCCTAGGGATCGACGATGTGGGGTTTTGCGCGGCCTGGTTTTGGATGAAGAAGAACGAGGATTCCAGACCTTTTTCTAGTGAGCTTATTTCTATTTTTATTTATTCATTTATTTATTTTCTATGTAATTAATTTTATAAATATAAAAGTCAGTTTCTTTGATAAATAGCTTTAAATGAAATATGTTTTTTTTTAAGATAAATAACATAGTTTTAAAAAAATAACTTTGAATAAAAAATGTGCTCTTTATACAATATACCATAAAATAAAAATGTGACTTTTAATATATATATAGCATTGATAAAAAAAAAAAAAAATTAGATTAAAAATGAGTTTGTTAAAGAAAATAAAAACCTTTGTTTAAGAAAATAAAAACCTTTGTTTTTGAAAATAAAAACCTTTGTTTTTGAAAATAAAAACCTTTGTTTAAGAAAATAAAAACCTTTGTTTTTAAGATAAAATAGAATTTTTATATATTGAACTTCGAAATAAAAATAGAATTTTTATATATTGAACTTCGAAATAAAAATATGATTTTTATATGTTGAACTTCGAAATAAAAATATGATCTTTATATATGGAATAGCGAAGTAAAAATTCGATTTTTACATAGGTAGTGAAAGCGGACAACGAAGATGACGAAGATGCGATAGCGATGAAGATTCCTATCAATGAAGTGCCGTGGAGCTAGGATAGCTAATCTGTGAGAATTTCTCACCTTTCAATTTATTTTCTAGTTATATATATATATATATATACTAGGATGCAGACGGTGTTTAGTAGCACCCGACACAATCGTCCACAGACCATGGACTTGTTTGTTTGGCTGTTTGGTAATTGATTGCGATATTGGTTTGAATGTGGTTTGTGGTTTGAAAAATCGAATCGATAAATTGGTTAGGATTAGACGTGCGCCGTTATAAGGCGAAGGAGTAAGGCTAGGTTAGACTCTTACTCCAAATTTTGTGGTTTGCATAACGAAATTGATTTGATTGATGTGTGAATGGCGTGGGCCTTCACTAGACCGGGGATAAGGCTAGGCCTCGTCCCGTTTCTAGTATCGTGCCGTTATGCCGCCGAAATTTTCTAAAATAAGTTAGAAAAATAAAAATATCCTTTATTTAAAAGAATGAACTGAATAGAAATTCACATGTTGGAATAAAATGTTTTATCGTTAAAAATATAATTTTTAACGTGAATGTGAATAAATAAAATATTCATTTACAAACCAGACGGTTTGTTTATGTACACCTATTTGAAGGACATTTATTGGGTCGATAAATTTTACACATCGCCCAACTACACAAATAAAATCTGTGTTTGATTGTTTGAAACCCCACACGGGTGTTGGGATGAAATTTGAAGTTCACTCATCCTGATTGATTGAATATGTCGATCGATTGATTGACATGCTGTTATAAGCGTTAGATATCTTTATTTGATGCTTATACAGTGTAGTGCACTTTGGTTGATGGTTGATCATTGTTCAATGCTATTATATACATGTGTTGTATGAAAATCCATATAATTAATTTTATATGGTAATTGATTGGGCCTCATTCCAGTTTTGAAAAAGAAATATTTGAAAATAGAATATTTGAAAAAAAGAAATATTTGAAAATAGAATATTTGAAAATAGAAACATATGAAGCCGTGTTGATTAGATTTACGCCATTTTGACGTGAACGATATTTATATCGATTTTATTCATTCTAAAATGAATTGAAAGCGATTTCGAAATGAATTAAAAGTGAAAACGATTTCGAAATGAATTGAATTGAAAACGAATTCAAAGTGAATTGAATTGAAAGCGATTTCGAAATGAATTGAATTGAAAACGATTTCAAAATGAATTGAATTGAAAGCGATTTCGAAATGAATTAAAAGTGAAAACGATTTCGAAATGAATTGAATTGAAAACGAATTCAAAGTGAATTGAATTGAAAGCGATTTCGAAATGAATTGAATTGAAAACGATTTCAAAATGAATTGAATTGAAAACGAATTCAAAATGAATTGAATTGAAAGTGATTTCGAAATGAATTGAATTGAAAACGAATTCAAATTGAATTGAAAGCGAATTGAAATGAATTCAAATTGAATTGAAATTTGAATTGAATAGAAATGAATTTTAAAACGAATTTATAAAGATGAATTCAATTTTGATTTGAATAGAAATGGAAGTTGAAATTGCTTTTGAAACGAATTTAAAACTGTTTATATAATTCGTTTTAAATAGAAATTGACGAAGTATATATTATATATATTATATATAATATAATGGCCTGAATAGAACGCGCCGCGCCGCGGCAGTTCGCGAATTTCGACCATTTATTTCAAACGGATATTACGGGAGATCCGACCGTCGGATTCTCCTAAAACCGGAACCGTTGGGTTCGTATCGAAAAGAGCTTTCTAATGAATATTAGAAATTTGAAATCTAACGGTTGGATTTGGAATTATGTCCAAATCAAATTTGAAAAAGGTCGCTGTAAGTGCAGTTCGATGGCCATTGATGGAAATCGACTGTACGGGCCTTGATAAAATTATTAAAAATAGTAATAATTTGTGTAAAATCATAAGAAATGATTACTGAAGAATTGGGATGAAAAACTCCATATTTGAAAAGATAAAAATAGATTTTTATCGAAATGAACTAGTTTTGAACTAGAATTATAATTCTATTTATTTTTAAATAAATAAATTGAATTCGAAAAGGGTTTTAAAAATAACCAAAATTCCAATGATTGCATTGGAGTGGATTTGAATCGAAATTGTCTTCGGAATATTTCGATGTTGGAATTCGTGATTATACGGATGTTGTTATGGAAATTTGAAAGATATATATATTTATATCGTTATTTCCAATATAACATTTGTTAATCGTAGAATTTGATATTGAATATAAGCCGATATATTTTCTATTCAGAGCCTTATATTGAATATCAAATGTGATTTGGGTTTGTCGTGAATGGTGTCTTCACTAACACTGTTCTTGAACCCAGTTGAGAAAAGATTAAATCTTTTTATTTAGATTTAATGAAGTGTACCAATTAAATGACATTTAATTGGAATTGAATCGATATTGATTTTTGGGTTTATCGTGGACAGTGTTTTAAATAACACTCGTTCTTTAACCCGATGATTAATGAATGTGATTTTGGGTTTATCGTGAACCGTGTTTTTAAATGACACTGATTCTTTAACCCAGTCAAAGATTAAAACTAAGTGGAGTTTTAATGAATCTTTAATTAGATTGAAATGATCGAAAATGGAGTATCACCAGTTTTGCTCCAGGCGATAGTTAAATCTTTAATTAGATTTGAACGTGAAATGGTAATTGAATTTACCGATAACACTGTGGTGTTAGATATGAAGTATAACCAGTTTTACTTCATGGGATGAATAGGTTGGGATAGAGAAATTAAAATAAATGATTACTTCGGTAAGGTTCGCTAATCCCGACTAGTTTGAATTGATATTCAAAAGTAGATTAAAGCATAAATTCAAGAATTTATCTTTGATAAAATTAATGGGAACCTTTCCCTATGAATATGAAATTTAGAAACTAACTGTCGGTTAGCCAAGCAGAATGGTTTTCTGGATATTGATCTGATGTTGGTTTCGGCCTTCGGGGTTAATGTTTGGGGAATTATTCTCTTGATTAATTTACGGTTAGTGACTGATGAATTGGAATGAGGCGTATGTTGTGTTTGTGTAACACTTATTTAAATATACGCGAGTTATTCGGAAAGACCGGGTTTATCCCATTCTGAATAACTGATACGACGATAAGTCGAAGATGAAGACGATGGGAAGACCGGAAGTCTTCACGTCGTTTGGGTGATTACTGATGATCTTGATTGGGCTGTACACCCAAGAAGATGGAAACAGTTGGTGATCGTCTAGACGTATTTGGAGATGGATGGATATGCGAGGAAAGTGCCTCCGGTTTCGTTCAGACCCAGAACGGACTTGTAAATGGACTGTGCGTCTGACATTGGATTTTAGTCCGTGTGATTGATCTCTATTAAATATATATCTGTTTGGCGGCGGAGAATTTATTCTCTTGCTTAACGCCCGTCTCTGAGATGTACGAGCTCAGGGGTTATATATTGATGGATATCAATCGCATGGAGTGAATTGCCTGTGTGGCATGCTAAGATGCAAATGATCAAGGCTTCTGTTGAAAAGCAAAGTCTTGTGGTGATGATCGAAGCACGGCCTTTGTGGCGTAGCTTTGTGTAACGTTGATTCGCGAGTATCACACCCGGTATGAATCAAAAACGGGAGACGGACATCAGGGAGGGCATGCGTTTCTTTCTAGTTATGAGTGGCGTCAGTGCTTGAACTGGCTGACGAGTTTGACTCATGTGGATGTTACTTACTATTACTTGCTGAAAAGCGAGGCGCCTCGTGATATCGGTTTCGGCCGATGCTTCTGGTCGGCTGACGGGCCAGATTTACACCCCAAAGGGCGGGGAAACGCAGTGTTCAGGCATTTTAATCCACATCGGTGGACCGGCCCTGACGATCCAAAGGCTTGACAGAGTACTTGCCTGAGGCTCGGACTAGACAGTCTCGAATCGGTAGAGGATCTTGCCCCTTGCCTCGGTTCATACCATAAATGATAACCCAACTTCCAATACGTCGTCTTGCGGTTTTGATTGTAAACTTATATATGGCGACATAGTGTTATGGGCCGTTCATGCCGCCTATGATTGATACTTATGATTTGAAGTGTTTTATACACTATGCACTTATAATAGTATCAAATGATTTGTTTTAAACGTATCAAGCATTCTTTGGCTGTTATAAGGGAAAACCCTATCCTCGGCTGCGTTGCATTGTGTGATGGGACCTGGGTCTTATAACAGCTTCATTTTTCTTTATTTAGCATGGCGCTGTATGTTTTATGCACTGGTATTCTTGGGAGGAAACCCGTTCCGTGTTATACGGCGTGGTCCCTTGATTTACCTAATGATTTAAAATAAAGATTAATAACTGTTTTAGTTCTCACACCAGTCACATGACTGACCTGGAGTTTATTGTTTTGACCTAAACTCTGGGTGCCCCTATTTTGACACGGGCAGCTAGTAGTTTTGGTTTTGCAGATTTATATTCACAGGAACCTGGTTTACAGCTGGAATGATATCCGGAAAGCTTTGTATCCGTATATCTCTTCTAGTTGTGTGTTGTATTATTTTCCGCTGCTATGTATTTAAATGTAATTTAAATCTCTGATATTTCTGTGTAATATTCATTTTTACTCTGTATATTCTTGTAATCTGATGCATTGTTGTAATATACAATGAAATGTTCTTCTGTATGCGTTCTGTTGTGGCTTGTTCTCGAACTATCCGACGCTTTCCTTTACGGGGAAGTTACGGGTCTTCACAACTTCCCAAGTGTGCCAGTTCATTTTTGTTCTGGCGCACTTGGGAGTGCATTCTGACCCGTTTTCTGGTTTTTCGCCCAACTTCGTCCGTCCATATCTTCTTCATACGATATCCGTTTTACGCAAACTCGGACTCTATCTCAAGCAGAATTTCGAGACGAACGCAATGGCGTATCCCGTTTCCCTTAATTATTTGATTTGAAATTATTTATACTTTAATTTGTGAATCTCATTGTTATAGAATACACGGGGTGTTACAATTGGGGTAGGTCCCCACACATAAGAATGAATATACTCTAGAAACTCTGTAGCTCTAGGTCTTCTAACATTAAATGGACATGCTTCTTCTTTCCAAAAGAACAATCATCACAAGAGCTAGGCTTTAATTGAGAATCAACAACAATTAACCTACGCTTCTTTAACTTCCAGCTCTCCTCGTCAACATGACCTAAACGAAGGTGCCACAACTGAGCAGAATCTAGAACACTAGAATCAGTTTGAATAACTGAATCTCCCAAGACTATCTCTCCACAAAGCATATAAATATCATCGATTCGCACCCCTTTCATCACTACTAAGGAACCCTTCGCCACTCTTAAATTCTCTCAATCTATTATTATCCTCATAATAAGTTTACATACACTTTTGTGTTTGTTTTCAAATTGATTTACGTTACCTTTTAAGTTTTAACATTCTTGATTTCTTCTTCTTTTTTTTATGCCAGCAATGAAGAATGAGCATGAGGTGTTTAAATATTTCATGGATTTCATTTTGTTTGATTCAAGTCCTGATCGTCTAGAGTACAGGGTTTATGGCGATAACTGAGTGGTCTGAAGAATGAGCAGTTTACGCGTTTGTTTCAAATGCTTATCTAGATTAATCTAATAAAATTCACAAAAAATCTTTTGTTATAGGATGACTGTTCAGCCCTTCATGTTTCTAAGATTATGATTTTCCTGCTAATTTTTTTTCTTTGATAGTGCATCTTCTACCTTTGATTTAGGTTACTGTTGAACATTGTCGATTTTTTTTCTTTCCCTTTTGGATGTCAGTACTAAAGAACAAGCATAATATTTCTTGGATTTTGTTTAAGTTTATTTGAGCCTTGATCGTTTGGATTTCCAGGTTAACAGCGATGTAGACTGAATCGTCTTGAAAATGAGTAATTCACAGTTTGGTTTTATTTTGCATGCTTGCCAAGATGAATAAAATTTCAAACTTCATTTGTTGCAGGCTAATTCTTCGGCTTTTCATGCTTTTAAAATATTTATTTTTCTTACTAAGTATTTATTTTCATTAAAAATGCATGTATTAACTTTGATTTTATGTTCACACTTTCAACTTTAATGCAGATAATGCTTCCCACTATAAAGTAACATGCTTCTATTACTTATATCATGTCATTTCTTATTGTACGTAATTTTATAACACATGCTATTGGTTCTTTTGTTTTGAAATTTGTCGCCAATGAATTATTTTTAGCATCCATTATGATTGTGTGTTTTTTCTGACTTGCAATAGATCTAAGTTACTACCATTTTTCCATTTGGAGAAGCAATGATTGATGTGGATGATTATGTCAAGTGTTTGTTAACTTACGTATATGCCAGCAAAACGACCATCCTGGTATAGATTACAGAAGCTAAGATAAGTTCTCTGTATTTCTTTATAGTGTTTCATGGATGTACTTACTTGGTAATTTGTTGTAGAAAAGAATTTATTTGCATATTTTAAGTTGTACAAGCTTTAAGATGAAAAATAAATACTCATTTTCTATCTGTATATCTTCCTCTGATTTTAAATTAAACTACAGTACTGTTTTCCCATTTATTCTAACTTTGTTCTTCATTGGTTAGAAATGATTAGAATGGCATTGTTAAGTAATTTAGGTGATCAATAATCACAAATGACATGTTTAGATATTTCATACACAATAAAGTTCACAATGTTTAGTGATATATGGTTACCATAGGCTTCATATTCAATTGCTAAACATTGTAACACTTCTTGATGCTTTTTTTACAGGGCAATTGCATATATTTGGCAGTTCCAAATATTTCATTGCAGTTTTCATATCTTTATGGTGAAGAGTAAATGAAGATCATGAATGATTGAAGTATGTTGTAACGGCCCGCATTTTATATATTGAAGGATCGTGAAATATTTTTATTTTATTCCCTGAGGGTTGGATCATTCTCATATTTTAGTATGTTGTTCATGGGGATGTGAGACATGTCCATAATTTTTACCAAATTTGTTTCTGACCTTTTTGCCACTATTAGTCTTGTACAAGGTATAACTTTTGACTCGGGTCAAATCAGGTGTTGAGACTTGTGTCATTGAAAAGGAAATGATGTTTCCCTTTCCGTAGAGTGGTCACATTAAAGATTTGGATAAGCAGTTTGGGAGAAATCACTGTTTTAAGGTTTAACGGTTGGTTGTTCAGGTCTGATAAGCCATAATGGGCTGATTTGGAGAGATCCATTAATGGGCTGGTGGGAGGCTATAAATAGAGGGTAGGAGGCATGGAGAATAGTTTACTTTCTCCATTTTCTCATTTTAAAGAGTGAGAGCTCCTCCATCTCTCAATTCTTTTCACTTTCCCACCATTAAACCTTAGGGAATTTGAAGATCCACATCATTTGGGTGAGTTGGTTTCGTCGACTTAGTCGTTTGGCGAAGTTTTAGTTGAATTGGGTCTGTCCAGTTGTTGGGTCAGTCAGAGGTGGATCGATCGGTAGAATTAGGTCAGTCGTGGTTTGGAGAACAAGCAAAAAGCGGTCGGTCGGTTGTGAAGGGAGGCTAGGGCCGGTCAGTCACATGTGGTCGGTCGGTCAAGCAGGGTGTTGGATCGAGTATGACGTTGGGTCGTGCTCCAAAGCTTAGGGTCGGTCGGTTATGGTGGAAGAACCTGGTCGGTCGGTTATGGAGTTTGAAGTGATGAAGGTGTTTGGGTCGGTCACTAGGCAGATCGGTTGAGCATGGGCTCGAGTATAGGGGGATCAGTCACACCATGGTCCTGGTCGGTCGGTCATAGAAGTGAGGTTTGGGTCGGGTCGGTCAGGAGGGAGGTTATCGGGTCAGTCGGTCATGAAACTAGAAGATGGGTCGGTCAGGGTGGTTTGTGTCTCCGGTCGGTCGTGCAAGCCAGGGTCAGTCAGTCGTGGTATGCTCGGGTCGGTCGAGCATAAAGAGGTTCACGTCGGTCATGGCTCATGAAGGAAGGGTTTTAGCAGCGTTTTGAAACACTATGGCGAATAGCATGAGCGATGTGGTTTATTTCTTTAGCAAACAGATATAATGATATGAATTGTTTCGGACCTTACATTGATGTTTTCTTTGGTTCGGAAATGATGATGACTTCGAAGTGAGTTCAATGGGGAATGTCAAAGGGGTGTGATGTGTCTGTTGCTAGCCGTAATGCAACGAGTATGATTACAACTCAGAGGTATCCCAAGTTTGGTGATAATGGTTTGATGGTCGCCGTCGATGACGACTAGAGATACTGAATGCCGAGAAATTATAGTTATCGTAGGCTCTAGCGGGCTCAAAGCAGGGTTTACACAATTTCGTCGTATGGTCGAGTATCCTGGGTGTCGTGTACGGCCTAGACACATTTCGTCGTATGGCGTGTGGGGTTTTAGCTAGAACCGGGATTTACCATTGACCCTTGACAGACGACAAATTGTTTGGTCGGTCATATGATTAACTATGGTTTCGAAGCAGGATTGGCGGTGATAGCCAGAGTCTGTCATGCATGCTGGATATTCTATTTGCACCGTCTCACTTAGATTATCCAACGTCGAATGAGATGTTCCTTGGGTGCTTGTCTGGTATTGGTTTAGGCCTTTGAGGCTTGTGCTTGAGGGATGTTGAATTCGACTATGATGGTTTACATGAGATGTATAATATGGATGTTATGAGTGCTATTGATGATTGTTTCTGATTGCCATGAATAAATAGTTGTTCTAGTTTCCATGGGTGAATGATTGTAATGATAGCCAGAGTCTACCACGCATGCTGGATATTCTATTTGTACCGTCTCACTTAGATTATCCAACGTCGAATGAGATGTTCCTTGGGTGCTTGTCTGATATTGGTTTAGGCCTTTGGGGCTTGTACTTGAGGGATGTTGAATTCGACTATGATGGTTTACATGAGATATATAATCTGGATGCTATGAGTGCTATTGATGATTATTTCTGATTGCCATGAATAAATGGTTGTTCTTGTTTCCATGGGTGAATGATTGTAATGGTTGATGTAAATGCTATCACTGTCCGATATGGGGAAGACGGGAGTTAAGCTCTTCTCTGGTGTTGTGGGTAGATTAGTTTGTTTATTTACTCATTCTCATATACTTTATTGATGATGTTAGTTAGCTATTTTATCTCTCACTAAGACTGTTGTCTAGATCAAGGTTTTATGTTTCCTTCTTATTACCTTGGGTTATTCATCCGATTGTTGGATGGGCAGACTTGGTGGTAGGTGACAGGTGATAGCTTAGTGAGGACGATGTTGCAGTTCGCAGGCGAGCTAGAGTCCTATGTTTTATTACTATCTAGTATTTCTGTTTCCGCTGTTTGTGTTGCTCTATAAGTGATTAGTGAGGCTTCATGTACAGACTATGATGTTTCCTATGATGTATGGATGATCTTTCTGGATGTTGTGAAAGTCTCAAAAGTTGGATGTGTGATGCCCCACTATTTCTACCTGTTGTATATGTTCTATTATATTTTATCCTTGCGCTGTGAGTTCTAGACAGCTTTCGCTTGTGTTATCATACCTTGATGATCATCCATAGCTGCCTGGCACACCTTTCAGTGCATTATTCCTCTTGTATAGTGTAAGGGTTGTGGGCAGTTGCCACATTTCGTATCAGAGCTCTGGTTATCGATTTTAGCCAAAGTTCAAAGACGTAATTACGTATGAGAGACGTATTTGTAGATTTCAGTTGGATGTATACTATACAGTATAGTAGCATTTGTACTCCATTAGCAATTTTTCTTGCAAGTGGCTAATCATTCTAATTTGCTGATTTAGAATGTGTCAACGTACTTTAAGACATACTACCAGGGAGGAGGTTGTGCCTGGAGGTGGGAAATGGCGGTGCACCAGACTACCCAACCATGTTTAAAGCCATGATGGAGGCATTCATGCGAAGGGTACCCGCTCTAGTGGCAGCCACGATAGATGTAGGTGTTCAATTGCCTAAGGTTTTGGATTTTGCGAAGCTATGCAAAGACTTTACATCTTAGGAGGAAAGCCATTCAAAGGAACGGAACCGTCTAAAGAGGTTCAGAGGTGGATGGATTCTTGCGTCCGTATATTTGTAGACTTGGGGTCGGATGATGCAGCTAAGAGAAAGCTTGCGTTAAGGTAGCTGCAAGACAGGGCCATGGAATGGTGGAATTCAGTTACGGTTGAGACTCCAGAGGAAGAGATTTCGTGGGAGCAATTCCAAGCTAAGTTTGAAGCAAAATTTATCTCCATGGCTCAGAAGTCTGCTCTATTCAAGAAATCTGTGGAATTGAAGCAGAATGATCGTCCTGTACTTGATTACATTTCTGATTTTGAAGACTTGTCCAGATATGCTCGTTCATGCATTGACACACCGTATCAGAAGAACTAGAAGTTTGTTATGGGTCTGGATGGCTATATAGGAAGACCGTTGGTGGAACATCTTGAAGATTCATTTGATAAACTTGTGGAAAAAGCTATGAGACATGAGAGCTTGTTTCCGAAAGAGGAATTTTTTGTTTTTGCATCCAAGGAAGCTCTAAAGCCACAATAGGGTTGTAACAATAAGAAGAGGAAGTAACAACAGCAGAAGGGAAAGGATGGTCAGAAGAAGCAGAAAGGAGAGGTGACTTACTTTAACTACTGGCAAAAGGGTCATCATTCCAAGGATTGTAAGAATCCCAAAGCTAAGAGGAAATGCTTCAAGTGTGGAAAGCCTGGGCATGAGAAGAAGGATTTCCCAGAAGCAGCTAAAGGCAAATAGGTTGTGAAGGCTTATGCTTTGGAAGCCATACCGTCTTCTTCGAGGGCTCCTACTGCAGAGGATCAGAAGGGAAAGGGTATTGTCGTTCAAGGTACTCTTTCCGTTAATGGTGCTTCAGTTCGTGTGTTGTTCGATACTGGAGCATCACATTCATTCATTTGCAATGAGCTTGTGTATCTCTTGGGTTTAGAACCCAAGATTTATGATAGACCTTTGATCGTGGCTAATCCAGTTGGGGGTTCATCCAGTTTATGCATGTTGTATCGTAGTCTAGTGTTATCGAGTCATGGTTGCTCTTTTATGTGTGATTGATTTATTCTTAACTTTGCTAGGTTTGGGATCATCTTGGGCATGAATTGGCTCAAGAGTTATGCGACAAGAGTGAATTGCGAGAAGCTAGAGGTGAGAGTCGGGAATGTGGAGGAGAGAAAAGTGTTGATTCGGTGTAAGCCCGAGGATGGTGTCTTCGTGAGCTATCTATATTCGCTTGTGATTTCATAGGAAGACTTTACATCTGTGATGATCGCTAATGAGTATGAGGATGTCTTTGGCGAGTCAAAGGGTTGTCACCACCTTGTGAGATCGAGTTTAGGATCGATTTGGTCGAGGGTGCTAGACCAATTTTTATGCTTCTAAGGCGGATGGCGCCTAAGGAACAGCGAGAGTTGGAGGTGCAAATTTGTGACCTTCTAGGAAAGGGATTCATTCAGAGAAGTATTCCCGAGTGAGGCACACCAGTAGTGTTTGCAACCAAGGCAGATGGCTCGTTAAGATTGTGTGTGGACTATCGTGAGCTAAATAGGGTGACCAAGAAGAACAAGTATCCGTTGCCAAGAATAAATGACTTGTTCGATCAGCTTCACAAGGCCAAAATGTTTTCTCAGATAAATTTGGCAATGAGATTTCACTAGCTGAGGGTGGCGAGGGATGCCGTAGACTGCTTTTAGGACACCATCTGCTTTCTTCGAATGTTGGTGATGTCATTCGGGTTGACTAACGCGCCATCGTATTTTGTGGATCTTATGAATCGAGTTTTCAGAGATCAGTTGAACAAATTCGTGCTTGTGTTCATGGATGACATTCTGGTTTATTCTCGGAATGAGGAAGAGCACAAGACATACCTGAGAGTTGTGTTGGAAATCTTGCGAAAGCATCAGCTGAGAGCTAAGTTTTCGAAGTGTCACTTTTGGAAGAAGGAAGTGAGGTTCTTAGGCCATGTTGTTTCTAGAAATGGAATAGTGGTTGACCTTGCTAAGGTGGCAGCAGTCCAGGACTGGGATCGACCTAAGAATGCAACGGATGTTCGGAGTTTCCTTAGTTTGGCAGGATATTACCGACGTTTTATCAAGGATTTCTTGAAGATAACTACACCATTAATAGGATTGACGAAGAAGAACCAAGTGTTCACATGGGATGCAAAGTGTGAACAAGCGTTTGGAATCCTGAAAGAGAGACCGATGAGTGCTCCTGTGTTGACCATTCTGAGTAGTAATAAAGAGATGATGGTATATAACGATTCATGTGGTACTGGACTTGGAGCAGTGCTGATGCAAAAGGATAAGGTTATGGCCTATGCGAGTCGACAACTGAAGCCACATGAGAAGAATTACCCAACTCATGATTTGGACTTGGAGGCGATTGTGTTTTCTCTGAAGATGTGGAGACATTACCTGTTGGGAGCTCGATTTGAGTTGTTTACGGATCACAAGTCGTTGCAGCATCTTTTCTCCCAAAAGGATTTGAATCTTCGGCAGCAAAGCTGGCTAGAGTTTCTGGCATCGTATGATTTTGGGATAGCCTATACTCCTGACAAAAAAACGCAGTTATAGATGCATTAAGTAGAAGACACACAAGTTTGTGATCGATGTCTTCAGAATGGAAAAGCCTCGAGTATTTGGCAATTTTCGATTTTTGGCCAAGATATGAGTTGGAACCTGAAATGTTGGCAAACTTATTGATAAGACCTACTCTTATCGAAAGGAATGGCGAAAGCCAAAAGCGTGATACAAAGCTTGTCGAATTTATCTAGAAACCGGAACCAAAGGATAAAGAGTTCGAAGTCGATCGAGAAGGTTGGCTTCGAAAGCAAGGATGACTGGTTGTTCCAGATATTGATGGGTTGAGAAATGAGGTTCTAAAGGAATGTCATCACTCGAAGTTGACGATTCATCCTGGTGACAATAAGATGTATCAGGACATGAAGTGAGTTTACTACTAGGAAGGAATGAAAAGAGATATTGGAAAGTTCATTTCTAAGTGCATGAATTATCAATTAGTGAAAGTTGAATAGAAGAAGCCGAGTGGTTTACTTCAGCCATTGGAAGTTCCTATGTGAAAGTGGGAGCAGATATCGATGGATTTTATCGATGGACTACCTAGAACAGGGCAGGAAACGAAAGGATTTGGGTTATTATGGATCGCTTGACCAAAAGTGCAAGGTTCACTCTTGTAAAGTTGACTAGGACAGCATCGAAATTGGCTGAACTTTATGTGAAATAGATAGTTTGATTCCATGGTATCCCGAAGAGCATAGTAAATGACCGAGATCCAATATTTACGAGTGGATTTTAGAAGAGTTTGTAGGAAGCTTTGGGAACCGAGTTGTGTTTTAGTATGGCTTATCATCCCCAAATCGATGGTCAAACCAAGAGGGTTAACCGAGTTTTGGAAGATCTCCTGAGGGCTTGTGTGTTAGACTTTGGAGGATCATGGGAAGGCCATCTACATCTAGTCGAGTTTACGTATAATAATAGATACCAGTCGAGCATTGGAATGGTACCATACGAGGCATTGCATGGTATACCATGTATTTCTCCAGCGTGTTGGTTAGAAACTGGAGATAAGTTGATACTTGGGCCAGAGATGATAAGAGGGACATCAGACTGTATCAAGATCGTTCGGCAACAAATGAAGGCAACCCAAGATCGTCAGAAGAGTTATGCTGATAAGCGTCGAAAGGATTTGGAATTCAACGTTGGCGATATGATTTTCGTGAAGATTTCGCCCTTAAAGCATGTGGTTCGGTTTGGAAATAAAGGAAAGTTAGCTCCTAGTTTCGTTGGACTATTCCCGACAGTTGAGCGAATTGAAAAGCTCGCATATAGATTGGAGTTACCTGAGAAGATGTCGAGTGTGCATAATGTTTTCTGTGTGTCGTTTCTGCGGAAGTTCGCGCATGATTCGAATGTGGTGGTATCTCCAGAGCAGTATGAAGACCTAAATGTAGAGACCGTAGTTACAATACGTCTTAAGCTGCTTCGTGTTGTGGGGAATGACACGAAACAACTTAGGAGGAAGACGGTTAAGTTGGTCAAGATACAATGGAGTGAGTATGGCGACGATTGTACGTGGGAGATGGAAGATAGCATGAAGGAAACTCATTCGGAACTCTTCGTCGATACGACCCATTAGTATCGTGTCATCTTACATCATTGTAGCTTGTACTATTGTGGTTGTGTTAGAATTCCGCATGCTAGGATAAGGCTATAGATGCATGGCTTGATGGCTGCTAGTTTGGGTGATAGAATTGGCTGCTCATGGATGATAGGCATGCAGAGTTGTTGTGATTGCTTGTGTTGTTGGGATTTCAGGGACGAAATTCCTAAATGGGGGGGGGGGGGGAGGGAGGGGGGATTGTAACATCCCACATTTTACATATCAGAGGATCATGAAATATTTTTATTTTATTCCATGAAGGTTGTATCATTCTCATATTTTAATATGTTGTTTATGGGGATGTGAGACATGTCTATAATTTTTACCAAATTTGCCTCTATTAGTCTTGTATTTAGAATAACTTTTGAATAAGGTCGAATCAGGTGTTGAGAATAATGCCATTGGAAAGGAAATGATGTTTCTCTTTCCGTAGAGTGGTCACATGAAAGATTTGGCTCATCGGTTTGGGAGTAATCGCTGTTTTAAAGCTTAATAGTTGGCTGTTTAGGTTTGATAAGCCATAATAAGCTGATTTGAAGAGGCCAATTAGTGGGCTGGTGGGATGCTATATAGTGGGAAGGAGGCATAGAGAGTAGTTTACTTGCTCCGTTTTCTCATTTTAAAGAGTGAGAGCTCCTCTATCTCTCCATTCTTTTCACCTTTCCACCATTAAAGCCTAGAGAATTTGAAGATCTACATCATTTGGGGCTAGATCCACTCAAATCAAAGAGGGAATTCGTTAAATTGAAGAGTTTGGATCAAATTCTTCGCTGTCCAGAATCATATTTCAATCATTTTAGGTTGTTTTGGAGAATTGGTGAGTGATATGCATCTCCTACATAGATTTAATCAAGTGTATGAGTGTGTGATCTTGTTTTTCATCAAATTCAAATGTTTTCTCATAGATATACACCATGGTAGGTCCACTTTCATATGAATCACCATAGCATCTAATTTAGCAACTTAAAACCGGTAATTTCTATGTAATTTCATATATTTGTGCAAGCTAGATCCATCGTTTCGTTCATATGTTCATTTATCATGATTTTGGTGTAGTTCACATAACTTTTGATGAAAATAGTCATTTTCATGTTTTTATTGATTTCATAACATGCTTGTGGCTACATTGGATGAATTGGGTAAGTTAGTTTCGTCGAACTGGTCATAACTTTTATGAAAATAGTCATTTTCATGTTTATATTGATTTCATAACATGCTTGTGGCTACATTGGATGAATTGGGTGAGTTAGTTTCGTCGAATTGGTCATTTGGCAAAGTTTTGGTTGAACTCGAGTTGAATTGGGTCTGTCTAGGTGTTGGGTCGGTCGGTTGGAGGTGGATCAGTCGACATAATTGGGTCAGTCGTGGCTTGGAGAGCAAGCAAAGAGCGGTCAGTCGGTCATGAAGGGAGGCCAGGGTCGGCCGGTCACATGTGGTCTTGTCTGTCAAGCAGGGTGTTGGATTAAGCATGACGTTAGGTCGTGCTCCAAAGCTTAGGTCGGTCGGTCATGGTAGAGGAATCTGGTTGATCGGTCATGGAGTTTGAAGTGATGAAGGTGTTTGGGTCGGTCACTAGGCAAATCGGTTGAGCACGGGCTCGAGTATAGGGGGATCAGTCACACTATGGTCCTGGTCGGTCAGTCATAGAAGTAAGGCTCGGGTCTGGTCGGTCAGAAGGGATATGATCGGGTCGGTCGGTCATGAAACCATAAGATGGGTCAGTCAAGGTGATTTTGTCTCCGGTCGGTCGTGCAAGCCAAGGTCGGTCGGTCGTGGTATGCTCGGGTCGGTCGAGCACAAAGAGGTTCAGGTCGGTCATAGCTCGTGAAGGAAGGGTTTTAGCAGCGTTTTGAAATGCTATGGCGAATAGCATGAGCGTTGAAGTTTATTTCTTTAGCAAATGGATGGAATGCTATGAATTGTTTCAGACCTTATATTGATGTTTTCTTTGGTTCGAAAATGGTGATGACTTCGAAGTGAGTTTAATGGGGAAATATCCAAAAGGTGTGATGTGTCTGTTGCTAGCTGTGATGGAACGTGTGTGGTTACAAATCAGAGGTGTCCTGAGTTGGGTGATAATGGTTTGATGGTTGTCGTCGATGACGACTAGAGATACCGAAGGCCGAGGAATTATCGTTATCGTAGGTTCCAGCGGGATCAAAGCAGGGGTTACACGATTTTTTCGTATGGTCGAGTACCCTGGGCGTCGTTTATGGCCTAGACACATTTCGTCATATGGTTTGTGGGGTTTTAGCTAGAACCGTGGTTTACCATTGGCCCTAGGCGGACGACAAATTGTTTGACCGGTCATATGATTAACGATGGTTTCGAAGCAGGATTGGCGGTGATAGCCAGAGTCTGACATGCACGCTGGTTGCTCTGTTTGTACCGTCTCACTTGGATTATCCAACGTCGAAGGAGATGTTCCTTGGATGCTTGTCTGAAATTGGTTTAGGCCTCTGGGGCTTGTGCTTGAGGGATGTTGAATTCGACTAGGATAGTTTACATTAGATCTATAATCTGGATGCTATGGGTACTATTGATGATTGTTTCTGATTGCCATGAATAAATGGTTGTTCTAGTTTCCATGGGTGAATGGTTGTAATGTTTGATATAAAGGCTATCACTATCCGATGTAGGGAAGACGGGAGTTGAGTTCTTCTCTGGTGTTGTGGGTAGATTAGTTCGTTTATTTACCCATTCTCATATACTTTATTGATGATGTTAATTAGATGTTTTATCGCTCACTATGACTTTTGTCTGACTCAAGGTTTATGTTTCCTTCTTATTACCTTGGGTTGTTCATCCGATTGTTGGATGGGCAGACTAGGTGGCAGGTGATAGGTGATAGCTTAGCGAGGATGATGTTGCAGTTCGGAGGCGAGCTAGAGACTTACGTACCAGTTTTATTACTATCTATTATTTCTGTTTCCGCTGTTTGTGTTGCTCTATGAGTGATTGTAATGAGGCTTCATGTACAGTCTTCGATGTTTCCTATGATGCATGGATGATTTTTCAGGATGTTGTGAAAGTTTCAAAAGTTCGATATGTAATGCTCTACTATTTCTACGTGTTGTATATGTTCTATTATATTTTATCCTCGCGTTGTGAGTTCTACAACAGGTTTCGCTTGTGTTATCATACCTTGATGATTGTCCATAGCTGCCTGGCACACCTTTCAGTGCATTATTCCTCTTATATAGTGCTGGAGTTGTGGGCGGTCATCACATATGTTATGTTGAATGTCTTGGAAGATGGATTGCGTATGTTAGGAAAAAAAGGTACATGGTTAATTGATTAGTAACTATTACCATGCTGCTATAATATTGTATGCGGTAAATTCCCAATGTATAATTTTTTGTAATGCTTCTTTATTTTAAAAGACATCGACTAGGAAATTATTACAACCATTTATGTATGCAGGAGAGGATCTAGGTAGTGGCCAGTTAGGGCCACTCCCCCATCTGAAAAGCTACAAGCGTGGCAAAATTTTACTCGTTTTGGTTGATTATCCTAGGTGAAGGCAACAAGAATGCCCTATTTAGGCTTCGGGCCAGCCAATATTTCACCCAAAGTGTACTGATTCTAGTTAATTTGCACCAAGGGACATATGTTGGTAGATTTATAATAGGATTCAAAGTTATTTGATGGTGTGGGACTAAACTTTGAAGTTTTTTGCCCTACCTGAACAAAAATGCTTGATCCGCCCCTGCATGTATATGTGTTTATGTACATGTGTTATTATGATCTACTAATTGTACCTTCTTTGTTAATTGAATTTAGTTATATTACATATAATATAATTGTCTGTATTTCTTAGTTTACATTTACTACATTGTTTATATAGTGAACCAAGATTTGGAATTTTCCAACGTTGGATATCTAATGTTTCAGGTTATCTTATCAAATATATAATATGTACGCTCTTTTTGATTCAGAAGTACCTAACCCTAATTTGAGGTCATCCTTTCCTCCTTACCCGAACCCAAATTTCAGAATAAATCTAATTGTCGTCTTTTTTCTCCTCACCCAACAAATTTAATTGTTTGACATTCGACCATCACGTCTTCATCCATTTGATTTGCTAATGTTTTCCCTCACTTCATCAATGGAAGTTGTGGCTCTTTTCCATCTACGGCCATACAGTTTGGGAAATTATTTCAAAGCTTCCACTTCTTCCACCAGGTAATCTGTTATGCTGACTTTCTCTCTTCTCCTTTCCATTTCTCTTTCCCGGGTAAATCTGTAGGTTTTTATGAACTTGCGGGTTTAGATCTTTATTTATGTTACTTCTATTTAGTTTGCATGTCATATTACTTAGAATATTTCTCCATTTTTTTATTAATGGATTGAGTTTATTTTTAATTCATATGGTAGATATAGGATTTCACTGTTTTGCACCTAAGCTTTTATTTTGGACTTCTGTTTATATTTTTGCTCTTAGTGCAACAATTTTTCATACCAAACTTGCACTTTTTTAGTGGATTTCTAATCATAATTAATATTTATATGTTCTGTTTTGGTCTTTGTCCAACGTGTTATATTTTTTATTCTAATTGTTTGTTGTTTTAGCTCGCTATTTTTATGTTTTAGTTTTAAAGTTACAAAGTTGCTTTAATTCTCCCAACCAACCTAAATCCAACTTAAGGTCTCTGTAAACCTTAAGATGTGCTAAGTTTATAGTTTTTAACTGTAATTTAGTGTTTGTTGACGTGAAAAAGTGGAAACTCTCGCACGCCAATCCCAACGTAAGTTTAAAAGTAAATTTGCAATTCAAATATCCAGAGTACGAGAAATGTAAGGGGGCGCACAACTTTTATAGTGGTTCGGCACTAACGCTTTCGTCCACTTTATAGTAATAATTCATCATAGATTTGTCAATTACAATGTTTATCCAAGTTCGAACAATTTGAATGTACAAAGTTGTATAATGGAACAACAAATATCTTGTTAATTCATAACTTTGACAAAAATATATTTCTTCTTCTTTATTGAGCAAAAGTGTGTTGGTATGAACAAAAATGCCCAAAGAGAAGCTTTAATGTCCAGGAGTGTGCTTGAATGTCCAAGAGATGTCCAAAAGTCCAAGAATGCAAATAAGTTGTATGCAAACTTCTACGTGAAGTTTGCAATCCAAGATGAAGTCCAAAGTTATGGGAATCGTCATGGAAGACATTAATGAGCACCAAAGCAAGCTCTCTTAAAATCTAAATGATAGCCAAAGTCCAAAAGTGTCAACCACTTTGAATGCCAAGAAAGGGGGTATTTATAGGTGAGGTTTGGAGGCTACAACATAAATTTCGTATCTCGGGGGAATGCGAAATTTGCACCCCCAGGGCTTAGCCAAAAAATCATGTTGTTCTTCAGAAATTTGCATCCTGAACCAAGAGATGGAAAATAGGTGATCACCCCATGATGATCCACTAAAACCATTGACCGACCCGTGCTTTCCGTGGCAAAGCGAAGTTTCGTATTGCCCAATTCGGATTCATCTTTTTCGCATCCCAGGATGCGATGCGATCGGGTAAAAAGGGAAGATCTTCCCATTGCGATCAATAGATTTCGAATTGCCAAAGAGCGAAGTCGGGAGACTTCGCATCACACTATCTCGCATCCCAAAAATGTGAGGTCCAACCGAGTTGCGCACACGAAAACTAATAATCTGCATATGCACTTTGCCTTGCCACTAATGCGAGCTAAGGAAAATCTTGATCGATCTAATGTGATCAGCTCTTTTGAGCTTACCCGAAATCATATGAAACGTATCCCCTAAAGGGATATGATTTCGTATCCCCATTCGGGATGCGATTTAGTATCCCTACAGGGATACGAAAATATAATATTTCGTATCACCTGAAATCTGTATTTCGTATACCAAGGGGATATGAAATATTGAGAACTTCCCAAAGAGAGGCATGTGCCGGGGTTGGTATGGAGCAAGGATTTCAAGTGATCGTACCGTGTTGATCACGGATTTTTTCAATGCCAAACCAAGGATTTGTCGAAGTGGCTGATCATGTGTTGTTGAGCTTGCACGAGCGATTTTATGTGATCGGTATGAGATGCTCAAGCCTTCTTGAGTGATAGACATGTGTCTTCCATACGTGAATGAGTCGATGCTGATTCCAAGAATGAACCATGTAACACCCCGTGTATTCTATAACAGTGAAATTCACAAATTAAAGTATAATTAATTTCAAATCAAAGAATTAAGGGAAACGGGATAAGCCATTGTGTTCGTCTCGGAAAAATATGCGAAATAGAGTCCGAGTTTTCGAAAAACGGAGTCCGTATGAAGAAGATATGACCTCCGGAAGTTTCAGAATTCAGGTTAAAATTCAAAACAGACGAAAACTGCTCAAAAAAACAAGTTTAAAATTCAAATTCGTGCCCAACTAAGGCATGTTTAAAGTCAAGTTATGGCATGTTCAAGTCAAGTTTTCGTGCCATATTTCATGTTCTACTTATGCCAAATTTCACAGTTTATGCTTATAATTAATTCAAGTTTTGCCTATTCTACCCAATCGTATCCCCAACGTATATAAACGCACTTCGTTCACAAGCATAAACAATTCAAGAGATAAAAGGGGAATAACACTAAACATGTGATAGGCATATGTGACAATTCCAACATCACTTGCATAATAAACAGGCTATAACATATCACATGGTTGCAATACTAGTATGATGATAACTTGGCATAGTAATGATTCCAACTTAATTTAACATGATGATTTCAACTTTTACATCATAGGCATAATAATCATTGCGGGCATAATAATAATTTTATTATAAACATGAAACATTAAAGGCATAGTAATCCTAATAGGCATAGTGGATTCCAATTTAGCATTTTTAACATAATAATTCTCATAGACATAATGATTCCAATTTATCATAATGATTCTCATCTAACATTATAAACATAATGGTTCCAACTTAGCATTTTTAACATAATGATTCTCAACTAACATTATAGACATAATGATTCCAATTTAGCGTTTTTAACATAATGGTTCTCAACTAACATTATAAACATAATGGTTCCAATTTAGCATTTTTAACATAATGATTCTCAACTAACATTATAGACATAATGATTCCAATTTAGCATTTTTAACATAATAATTCTCATAGACATAATGATTCCAATTTAGCGTTTTTAACATATCTAACATTATTAACATAATAATTCCAACTTTTCATCATAACTTAGCAATACCCAATTTTTCATTAATCATGATGGGTATATTAACATCACAGGCATAATTCCATCAATAGTCATAGCCATGGTTTAATTAGTACCATAGGCATGGTTTAATCAACATAAAGATTTCAATAAACATAGCGATTCCATGGACATGTATTAGTCCAACTTGCCAAACAATTAAGCCCAAGTGATTCATAACAACATCAAAATCATGACAAGTTTAACTTGCAACGTTGCCATAGCAATATCCCCAAATTATAATTCAAAGATAAACAATGGATTAACAATAGTTCCTAAATCCGGTTTCAATTCATGGCATGTCCATATTGTTTTAGCGTTTTTGCCTAAAAAGTAACATAGAACTTACAATATGAAGCAAATAACCCGAATAAAAATCCCAAATCAAATAGTCCCAAATTCGTTGTCTAAGGCGTCGTAGTTGTTGTAGCTTCTAGTTGTAGCCTTCAAGAATCGTCCTCTATCTTCTATAATTTTATTCTTTGTATTTTTAATTCAGAGCTCTAGGTTTAATGGCGGCGGCCTGAGGCTAAAATGAGATAGTATGATTTAGGCTAGGTCTTAGGTCCTTTTTATAATGTTTGTGAGTTGTTTTAGACCGTCGATGGAGCTTGATTCAATAATAGCCGTTCGTTTGAAGGAGCGGCCAATCCGGAGCTGACACCTAGCCCTAGTGACAAGGCAAGGCTCAGAAAATCGACTAAACATAGACCAGGCCAGCCAGGGTGGGCTGGGTTCGACCTGGCTCTGGGGCCATGTCGACAACCCAGTCGACACCGTGTCGAATTGGCAGTCGACACGGGTGTCGACAGCCCTGTCGACCTCTAGCCCAGGTCGACTGCCAAGTCGACCTGGGTGCCTTAGGCAGGAATTTTCCCGCCCTGGCCAATTGGGCCCGATTTTGAATTTTAAACTTGTTTTTCTGAGCAGTTTTCGTCTGTTTTGAATTTTAACCTGAATTCTGAAACTTCCGGAGGCCATATCTTCTTCATACGGACTCCGTTTTTCGAAAACTCGGACTCTATTTCGCATATTTTTCCGAGACGAACACAATGGCAAATCCCGTTTCCCTTAATTCTTTGATTTGAAATTAATTATACTTTAATTTGTGAAATTCACTGTTATAGAATACACGGGGTGTTACATTCTCCCCCACTTAAAAAGATTTCGTCCCCGAAATCTTCAAGTTTAGGAAAAATATATATCTTAACATCCAAACATCCATCTACTCATCCATCAAACACGAGTATCCATTGTCCTTAAAAGACTTCTAATGCTTTATGATCATATGCGAAGTGTGTGTATATGTTCCTTAGCTAATGCTAATGATCAGGCCTGATTGATCTTCTAAATGCAAAATATGTTTAGTGAAATGAATCCAATATGTATGCAATTTTTTTCCTATTATAATTCATAATTTCTACATGAGTTCTCAAACATTCAATCATATGCAACAACCAAATGATGGCACAACAAAGTTTCCAAAATAAACATTCATGCATATGCAACATGAAAATGTGTCTGAGCCGATCTAGTGCCTAATGTGTATTCATGCATCCACGAGCAACCACTTGCGACCATTTCGCAATCATAACATGTTTCAATTACATGTTTACATCCAAAAAGATTCTAACTATGGTTCTCAAGATAGGATCGAGGAGAGAAATAAGATAAAACAAAGCATCTAGAATAGGTTAACGATGTACCGCCAGAAGGTCCGGTCTGCTTCTCAGGGCAGTCTTTGCTGATGTGTCCAGTCTTCCCACAATGAAAACATTCACCTTGCTTTCTCTTCCTCTTTCTACAATCCTTGGTTATGTGCCCTTCCGTACCACAGTAATTGCATTTCCTTTTATCGCGTGAGTTGTTTTCTTGCCTCCCTTCTCGGAGTCTACCTTCTTATTCTTAGAATCGTTAGGCTTGACCTCTTTCTTCCCTTGTGAGTTTTCTGCCTCTGTCTCCTTCTTGCCCTTATCTTCCTCGTTCAGCAATTCCATCTGCACCAACCTTTCGTACGTAGCTCCCATGGGTATATGGGTCATGGCCAAACTGTGTAATGGCTCATTCAACCCTTTGACAAAGCGGAGAGCCTTTTTGTGTGGGGTGTTGACTAGGTCTAGTCCGAACCTAGCTAGCTCGTCGAACTGATTAACGTACTCTTTGACTGTCATATTTCCTTGCTTAAGAAATAAAAATTTCTCCAACTGCAAACTCCTTTCGGCTTCTGAGAGAAATTTAGCCTCAAACCTTACCCTAAAGTCCTCCCATGTTTCCACTGGTCTTTCTGCATTAGTGACTTCCCACCAGTAGGAAGCCTCGCCCTTTAGTAGCCACACTGCCAGTTGTACTTTCTGCCTATCTTCTACCTCAAAGATGACGAATAAGTCCTCGGTTTCTTTCAGCCAATTTCTAGCTGCCACGAAGGACTCCGTTCCATGAAAGTCCTTTCCTCCCACAGCCTTAAAATCTTTACATATCTTAGCAAAAGTGTTTCCCCGTGGAGGAGGTGGAGGAAGAGGTGCTGCTGCAGCTGGATGATTTCCTGCCGCTGGGGGCGGAGGAACGGTAGGACCTGGCTGGGTGGCCCTTGCTTCTAAGAATCGTCTAAACCAACCAGGTATTGGTACACCCTCTGGCAAGTTAAGTTCTTCGGACATGCTGAAACAAGAAGGATAGATTCAAAACGAAGGATAAGAGATAGTACCTATGGCTTTGGGGGACTTTGCCTTTTTAAAATAAAATAATATTTTATCTTTTAAAAATGCTTCTTTAAACTTTCTTTTGAAAATAAATTTTCAAAACTTTTTATCTTATCTGGTAAACCTATGCTCTGATACCAAGTGAAACACCCCACCTCCGTTAGGGTCACTCTCAAAGGGAATGCCCTAATTTTGGTGGAGGTTTATAAGTATAAGTCACAGATATACAAGACAGATATAATAACACATATTATTGAACAGTGGAAAACAACAACTTTTATTTCTTCAAAATACGTGTTACACAAACCATGCCATAATACTTCCCAAAATCATAACTGTCTTGATTACATTATTTAAAGAAGCATGAAGAAAACATAAATAAAATGCAAAAGTCCCCTAATTGCTGTCCAAAGCCATAGTCCAAAATGGAAAAGATCCAAGCAATACATTCTTTCTCTTCAAGCTGGATGTGAAAACTGATCAAGCTGCGGTATTCCCTCCCTGAGAACCTGGAGGGGGGGGGGGGGAAACGAAAGAAAAAGAGGCGAAAGGAAAAGGGTCAGTCATAAAGACTGAGTAAGTTCTAGTGACTTTCAGTGTAGAAACGGTTAAAACAACCTGTCATGTATGAACTGGAACTAAACTTAAGAATGGTGTCAAGGTGAACAAGATAGACTAAGGTGATCAGGATAAGTCAAGACAAGTCAAGTAAAGCATCACATGTTCGAGATTCGTTGCATCGACTGTACTAGTATACTAAGCCCATATCACAAGTTAATCACGAAATAAATCCCATGGCCCAATGTCATGAAATGACCCTGAAACGGGGTCTGACCCAAGTACGGAGTCCTACGGAGCGATTATCTAGTCGATCGTCTCCCTACAAGTTCTAGCTCGTCAAGTGTCCGTGTCATACGGCTAATCACGAATGTAGTCACCTGTGCTGGGTCCACCTTCGGGTGTATCAGCCCTAGGGTGTCAACTCCTGACACGATTCAAGATGCACAGATAAATCTACGGATACCCAGTGTCTGCCCCGGATACGTGCACGATCGTAGCCCGCCGAACCTACACTGACGGTCTAAAACAACTCACAAACATTATAAAAAGGACCTAAGACCTAGCCTAAATCGTACTATCTCATTTTAGCCTCAGGCCGCCGCCATTAAACCTAGAGCTCTGAATTAAAAATACAAAGGATAAAATTATAGAAGATAGAAGACGATTCTTGAAGGCTACAACTAGAAGCTACAACAACTACGACGCCTTAGACAACGAATTTGGGACTATTTGATTTGGGATTTTTATTTGGGTTATTTGCTTCATATTGTAAGTTCTATGTTACTTTTTAGGCAAAAACGCTAAAACAATATGGACATGCCATGAATTGAAACCGGATTTAGGAACTATTGTTAATCCATTGTTTATATTGTTCTTTGAATTATAATTTGGGGATATTGCTATGGCAACGTTGCAAGTTAAACTTGTCATGATTTTGATGTTGTTATGAATCACTTGGGCTTAATTGTTTGGCAAGTTGGACTAATACATGTCCATGGAATCGCTATGTTTATTGAAATCTTTATGTTGATTAAACCATGCCTATGGTACTAATTAAACCATGGCTATGACTATTGATGGAATTATGCCTGTGATGTTAATATACCCATCATGATTAATGAAAAATTGGGTATTGCTAAGTTATGATGAAAAGTTGGAATTATTATGTTAATAATGTTAGATATGTTAAAAACGCTAAATTGGAATCATTATGTCTATGAGAATTATTATGTTAAAAATGCTAAATTGGAATCATTATGTTTATAATGTTAGTTGAGAATCATTATGTTAAAAATGCTAAATTGGAACCATTATGTTTATAATGTTAGTTGAGAACCATTATGTTAAAAACGCTAAATTGGAATCATTATGTCTATAATGTTAGTTGAGAATCATTATGTTAAAAATGCTAAGTTGGAACCATTATGTTTATAATGTTAGATGAGAATCATTATGATAAATTGGAATCATTATGTCTATGAGAATTATTATGTTAAAAATGCTAAATTGGAATCCACTATGCCTATTAGGATTACTATGCCTTTAATGTTTCATGTTTATAATAAAATTATTATTATGCCCGCAATGATTATTATGCCTATGATGTAAAAGTAGAAATCATCATGTTAAATTAAGTTGGAATCATTACTATGCCAAGTTATCATCATACTAGTATTGCAACCATGTGATATGTTATAGCCTGTTTATTATGCAAGTGATGTTGGAATTGTCACATATGCCTATCACATGTTTGGTGTTATTCCCCTTTTATCTCTTGAATTGTTTATGCTTGTGAACGAAGTGCGTTTATATACGTTGGGGATATGATTGGGTAGAATAGGCAAAACTTGAATTAATTATAAGCATAAACTATGAAATTTAGCATAAGTAGAACATGAAATATGGCACGAAAACTTGACTTGAACATGCCATAACTTGACTTTAAACATGCCTTAGTTGGGCACAAATTTGACATATGAACATGATGTGGAAATAGCAAAATCTGATAAGAACATGGGCATGACTTTAGAAAACAAGAAGGTGGCCAACTCGAGGTTGGGTTGAGTTTGTAGTGTAAATCTGCCCGGAACCGCCCGGCAAATCCAGTTGCTACAAACAATAGGATCCAATGTGGGTAGTTGGTCACATCGCGCTTGAAACCCGAGGTTGGGTTGAGTTCGTAGCGTAAACCTGCCCGGAACCGCCCGGCAAATCCAGTGGCTACGAACAACAGGATCCAATGTGAGTGGTTCGGTGCATTAACGAATCAATTAATGCCAATTAGGGTTAAGTCATGAACATGAAAAGACAACTTAACCAACTTGAACACGTTTTGTAGGGCTAAGTCATGAACTTGAAAACGACAACACTTAGCCAACTTGACATGACACGTAGGCGGGTTAAGTCACGAACTGAAATGACATACTTAACCATCTTGACATGACTAGACTAGAAAAGGATTAAATCACGAATTACATGACTTAATCTGTTAGGCAGGTTAGGTCACGAATTACATGACCTAATCTATTAGGCGAAAACCCTAGACACGACCCCTTTCAGCAGTAACCCTCTAGATGTATCAAGGTACCCTGGGGCTAGGCCGGGTGGGGCACGATTACTGGGCTGATTGTAAGAGGTGAACGACGGCAGTAGGGTACGCCAGTGTAGGTTCGGCGGGCTACGATCGTGCACGTATCCGGGGCAGACATTGGGTATCCGTAGATTTATCTGTGCATCTTGAATCGTGTCAGGGGTTGACACCCTAGGGCTGATACACCCGAAGGTGGACCCAGCACAGGTGACTACATTCGTGATTAGCCGTATGACATGGACACTTGACGAGCTAGAACTTGTAGGGAGCCGATCGACTAGATAATCGCTCCGTAGGACCCCGTACTTGGGTCATATCCCGTTTCAGGGTCATTTCATGACATTGGGCCGTGGGATTTATTTCGTGATTAACTTGTGATATGGGCTTAGTATACTAGTACAGTCGATGCAACGAATCTCGAACATGTGATGCTTTACTTGACTTGTCTTGACTTATCCTGATCACCTTAGTCTATCTTGTTCACCTTGACACCATTCTTAAGTTTAGTTCCAGTTCATACATGACAGGTTGTTTTAACCGTTTCTACACTGAAAGTCACTAGAACTTACTCAGTCTTTATGACTGACCCTTTTCCTTTCACCTCTTTTTCTTTCGTTTCCCCCCCAGGTTCTCAGGGAGGGAATACCGCAGCTTGATCAGTTTTCACATCCAGATTGAAGAGAAAGAATGTGTTGCTTGGATCTTTTCCGTTTTGGACTATGGCTTTGGACAGCAATTAGGGGACTTTTGCAGTTTATTTATGTTTTCTTCATGCTTCTTTAAATAATGTAATCAAGACAGTTATGATTTTGGGAAGTATTATGGCATGGTTTGTGTAACACGTATTTTGAAGAAATAAAAGTTGTTGTTTTCCGCTGTTCAATAATATGTGTTATTATATCTGTCTTGTATATCTGTGACTTATACTTATAAACCTCCACCAAAATTAGGGCATTCCCTTTGAGAGTGACCCTAACGGAGGTGGGGTGTTTCAAACCATATTTTAACTCGATTCCGAGCGCATTGCGACTTCGACCAAATTGCTTTGTGCTTCCCGATGAAGTTCTCGAGACTCGAGCGCTGTTAGCCATAAACTTGAGGTGTGACTACTTAGGCCAAAAACGGGTCAATGCTTTGCCCTCCCCCCTTCCCCTAAAAACATGTCTTTCTTGATCGAAGGAAGATGTGTTTTGCGAGTAGTCCGAAAATCCATATATCTATGATCCAAGATTCGGGAGAAGTCTGACGATCGCTTAGATCATAATAGAATAGGAATTCGACAATAGATAAGATTATATTAGAATAGAAATCCGACGATCGCTCAGATCATATTAGAATAGAAATCTGATGATCACTGAGATCTTATTTTGGCGAACTGTTGAGTCTAGGATGCATGGGATCTAAAAAATCAAAAGTCGTGGGCTTGTTGGGTCCTGCCGGACCAAGTATGTACCTGCAAAAGGGGCTTCATACTTGGTGGACAGGGCTATGTGATGTTGTGTACTTAACGGGCCAGATTGTTAAGATTCATGTGCTAGGAGGGTTAAGATAAGGAACTTTCGTACTTGGCGGACCAAGTCGTGAAGTTCTTATCACTACAACAAATTTGCCCTTTCACAGCGTTGCAAAAACACTGTGAAAACCTTTAACATCGTTTTTATGAACACTGTCTACTGACAAGTTGTTATAGGTTTTAGAAATATCACAATATATACCTAAATGCTGTAGAAAATTGACATACTACGACGTTTCAGATGGTGTTTTTATTATGTTGTACAGCGTTTTATATCATTTCAGAAATGTTGTCATCTTCCCATTAACAACTTTTTACCACATACTACAACCTTTCTGGAAGTTTACATGTTCTTTATTCTACAACGTTTTGCCACATATCACAGCTTTTCTGGAAGTTTACAAGTTTTGTATTCTACAACATTTTGCCACATATCACAACATTTTTTGTATATCTATCACATCATTTACATATTGTAGTATCAAAATATTCATGCACATGCATATCACCAGAATGTAAATATTTATCAACCTACTAATATCAATAACATGTTCGAATAAAATACAAAAGCTATCGTATAAACATATAATTGTTAATCATTTACATAAATTATATAACATAATATTCATATATAAAGACATCATCAAAACCAAGTTTACATAGTTTCCATAAACAAAAATAACACCATATTACACAACATCTTTCGAACAAAGTCACAATATCTATAAATAAAACAAAATATCCATAAAACAAGTTTGCACGCTGAATACTAACAAAATGAACAACTAAAAGTTGCCGCTTTCTCCATATCCAGCTGTCACCAAAATCTGTTTGTCCCTAAGGTACAACTGCAATCCTTCTATAACCTTCTATCATTGGCCATTGCTACAAAACTATTATTCCGTGCATTACATTTGACACATGGTCAAGGTACATGTGACACCCCACATCCATTGATGTCACTCATTAGAGAATGCATTAAGTTTCGTGGAACGCAATAGGTAAACAGTAACAGAATCTCACAAGATAGATATGAATAAGCAATGGAATTAGAACTTTCATTATTAAAATATTAACATTGTTTCAAACCGATTCAGATCATCAAACCAGTTACATCAAAACCAAGAACCTCAAATAAAACCATATGTCTCATAATGCAAAATATCAGAGTGCAATAATACAAAACAATATCCCTCTTAGCAAGCCATAATAGAGTAGAAAGATAACCAAAGAGATACATCTGGGAAAGTCATCATCCAAGCTAAAACAGAAAGTCCTAATCACTGCTGAGTACTATCACCTCGAGGACCTTTGGGGAAAAAGGAAGAGAGAGAAGCGAAATAAAATAGGTCAGTCATAAAGTCTGGCAAGTCCAGTGACTTTCAGTATATGAAAGAAATAAAAGTATCAAGACAGGTAAATAAGACTGGATGACAGAATACAGTAACGTACTAGCACAAATATAACAAGACAGTAAGAATAAACAAGATAGAATAAGGATCGAGTAAAGCTTCTCACTTATATCCCAAGCACAAGCTTGTCCTATCTTTGCACCAATACTAGTATAACGGGATTAACAGGATTAGGCGTTACCCTAGTTACACAATAGTGGGAACAAGATTAGGTGTTACTTAATAACATAATAGCAGGATTGCATAACAGCAGGATTATATAACTGCAGGATTATACAGCAACACAATTAGGTGTACCCTAATTACATAATAGGATTAGGTGTTACCCTAATTACATAACAAGATTAAGTGTACCGTAGTTACTACCCAAGCGATCGACTCTCTACTATGTAAATACTCTGTGCCAGTCCTAGAGTAGGGGGTATCATTCCCTAAAACAACAACCATTAAGACACAAAACTATTTACTAGTGTTATAACGACTTAGTTTCCCTAATCGGACCCATGCATGCTCATGACTCCGCCGGAACGCGCCTTCCTCTTTTGATCCTCTTACTATCCAGTTCAGTAAAGCGTGCCCTGTCCCCTGCCTAATGCGAGGCCCCCTAACAAGACACCAATAGGGATACTAACTAATATGAGTTCCACACAGCAAGATTGACACAAGCCAAGCCCCTTAAGCTTGTATCCCCAAGTAACTAGGATTTTAAGAGTCCCAAAAACCGGATATGAACATTAGTACGTGGGACCTCTTAGCTTATTAATTATCAGGTTTTAACTTAGCAGGTTTAAGTTCATTAATAAGCGTGGTTGTTATTATATGTGTACTACCCCTTCCCCAAGCACCTGCCCAGAAGTGTGTGTGTATATATATATTAAGTTATTCATCTTACTTAATTACATCCATTCTTCCAACATGTTCTACTTAATTATCTAATTAAGTTCATTCTAACAGGTTTTGCATATTATCCCTAATTTTACAGTCATTCATGTCTAATATGCCTAACTTCTCCTTTATTACTGTCAATCTCAGGTATTCCAATTATTATCCCAATTATGTAATTCTATCGTAAATAGCCTAGGCATTGGATAGCCTAGGTATAGTGAAAATAAAAGGAAAAAAAGAGAGAAACACATATCTGATCTAAAAATACATAGACTGAATAAAATAGGCATAAAACTGTAAAGAAATCTCAGTAAAAAAAGGGATGATAGGATATACATGTAATATATAACAACTAAAAACTGTGCAGGTATGAAACAGTAAAATATCATGTATAACCTCTTATTCAAATTTATTTACTATCAGGAATACAGTTTAAATTGTCAAATTTGAAAATAACTGAACTCACAGAGGTTGGATTGAAGTACAGAAAATATCTCTTTTATATGTTGATGTTTGAAGAAAGTCTTTTTTATAGATTTGTTGTAGAGGAATGAGAATTGTCCTTTCTAATCTAGGCTTGGGCAACATCTCCCTATCTTCGTATTTTTATTTAGGATAGAGGCTTAGAGGAAGAAGAATGAAAAAGAGTTTGTGTGTGGAAAACAATGAAAGTGATAGCCTTTATATAGATTACCTAGGACAATGTCTTATCGTTAGATCTTAGGTTTTCAAATCCAGCCATATAATTTATCCAACAAACCTTACGAATAAAGTAGTCCAAGTATAACGGTAGGAATCTGCCCAGCATGATATGGGGTCGACCCACCGACATAATGGGTCGACCCATGGGTCGACCCCTCCTATAGATGGGTTGACCCATGGATCAACCTAAGTCTTAGTTGGGTCGTCCGATAACCGTTATTTTCTGCGTTGTCTCCAGTTTGAATTAATTGGAATTTATTTATATATAACCATCTTATATATACAATCTTCTAAGGTTCATAACTTCTTCATACATTATCCATTTTACGTAAACTCAGGGTCTATCTGAACAAGAATTCCGAGACGAACGCAACGGTAAAGTAGTTTTCACTTTTCTAAATATTTAATTAAATAATATTCATTTTACTGTCTTTACTGTATAATTAATGTATCTAAAATTACGAGATGTTACATTCTCCCATACTTAAAGGATTTCGTCCTCGAAATCTCCGAGTCAAGAAGAGTGTTATTATTCCTACAACCATCTACTCATCCATCAACCGATGACATCCATTGTCCATAAGAATTTCCAATGCTTGTATGAACATATGCAAAGGTGTGTGTATATATGTCCCTACACTAATGCGAAAATCAGGCGGTTTACTGATTCAGTCGACCTCCTTAATGCAATATGTTTGTGCCATGTATACAATATGTATGCAAAGAGTCATAATATGTCTTATATATTTTATATGCGTGCACTATCATTTACCAAAATGCAGCATCCAAGTGATGATTCATCCATTTCCATCCATTGAAAAATAAAATGCGCACATATCCATATGTAGTATGAAATGCTTGAGCTGAGCTAGTGCCTAGTGTATGTATATGCCTCCGTGAGCAACCACTAGCAAACACTTACAACCATCAAACACAACATGTCTCAAACACATGTTTCCATCCATTGGTTTCTAAGGATCGGAGATTCGAACGATAGGATAAACATACTCTAATGATCGAAGTAAAATACAAATAAAGCTCGGAAAAGAAATTAAGATTGTACTCTCAAAGAGAAAAGGGTAAGAAGCGCGAATCCTATCTTTGGTTCCTAAGTCACATAGTCGTGGTCTTCTCCCCAATGTACTTTCGCTAATCTGATCTCCTTGTTGCGTGATTTCTAAATCTCTGATCCAAGAATATGGGTAGGAACTCTTCTAACTGAAGTCTCCCTTTTTATCTCGACTTAGTTTAACGACCCGGATTTTTAGAGACTTTGGTTATCGACATAAACACGATGTCGATAACCAAAACACAGAAAAATCCTGGTAACTAGTGAAAGAAATTAGAGGGTGAGGAAAGATAAGATAGAAAATTAGAATAGAAGAAGAAGAAGAACACAACATCAGAGTAACACGAATCTCATAGCGGACCGAATAACATATAATATATGTTACATAACTTTGAAATATACATCTGTATTTGAATATACATCATTATCAAAGTACAACACTTACAACACAGCGGAAATAACTATAGCTATATGATCCTGAAGCCTCCTGCTTCAGCTCTTCAACTATATCTGTAAAATCCCTACTACTTGACTGCCCATACAAATTTAGGCACCCATGAGTTTAGGGAAAACAACAAAGTAAACTCCGGGTCAGTCATGGGACTGGTATGAGTAAACAGTTTAAAACAGTTCGAACAAGTAAACGATATCTCATAAGACCACACCGCATAACGGAATGGGTTTTTTCCCTTATGAGAATCCAAAATAACTTTATATCAAAAACCTTTTGATATTATAATAATGCCTATCAATCACAGTATATATAATCATCTAGCAGAAACGCTTTCATCTCACGTTCTACATATATAGTATACAATCAAAACCGCAAGCACGTATTGGGTAATGGATTTCCAACTATGACAAGGTATGGAACCACCTTTCGCTCGTGTACCTCTAGAGAGGAATACACTAGGTTCAACAAGAACATCTTGCAACCCGGCCACACATGACCGACCACTCATTTCGCTTGAGTGTATCGAATGTATATCACCAACGGTTGGGATCAACAACCGTTTCCCGAATGGGACAGCATCAACAATAGATTTTTAGAAATGAATGAAACTCTAGATCAGGTGATTATACACCCTACTTCGGTGCGACCGACTTAGCCATGCTGCCTGCCCGATTTCTGTCATTTACCGGATGTGAGGCTAGAAGCTACGCTTTATCATCACACCAGATTCACTTTGAATGACACATCATCAAATCCATCAAATCACAGATTGACGTCCTTAACAATACATTATGTGTTAGCTAAAGAAGTTTCCTTCTCCGCTTCCACTCTTGGTACGGTTGGAGAAATCAATATATGTGATCGTCTGGAAATACTCTGTCAGACATCCGTCCATACAAGTCATCCAGGAGCAGGATGAACCGAAGGCACTATTCTGTAAACAGGATAGCCCTTGCATAACTCCGTCTTCAATTTCCTTTGGCATATATGATTCGCAACGCTTATGCCAATACAGAGTGGTTCTTTGGATAATAATCCAACCAGTCTCTCCATATTAACAAACATTAAAATGGTCAAAACTTCGATAGTCTGTGATTTAACTATCGAAGAAAACAGGTGTGCAACCAACGATATTATTTCCAAATGGAAATTTATATCGATCAAACATCATTCAACTTTTATCTCCTTAGTTCATTTTTCATCTCCTATTTCCCTATATTCAACATTTCTTATTTTCTAAATTTAGAAAATATAAGTTATTAGCAGTGGAAAACATTTCCATTTCTTGTCTTCTTTATTAGAAAACATTCCGGGTTTCTTATTTGGAAAACATTTCCAAAGCTTCTTCATTGGACTTAGACAGGTGTTTAAACAAACCATCGCGATGCCAACACAAACCATTTCCTTTACTACCGAACCTTAACTATTCCTTAGTTAAAAACGAAGCCAATCAAGTTGGGGTAGAACTACCTCTCAGACCTTAACTGAACAATATTTCTGACTTTGAAATAGGAAAAGTTCACTTTATATCCCTTTCACTAACTTCCTTACTTAACCCACTTCGAATAGCTATATTCGATTGACTCTTTTCACTTAACACTATTCGATTAACCCTTATCAATTAACTCTATTGGACTAACGCTATTGGAATAACTCTATTTGACTAACGCTATTGATTTACTTATTTCACTTAACTCCTTTCGAATAAACTATATTCGATATCTCCTTTTACTTTCTCTCTAATCGATTAACTAACATCGATTAACTCCTTTTTACTTTATTCTCTAATCGATTAACTAACATCGATTAGCTCCTTTGCTTTAACTCTAATCGATTAAACTAACATCGATTATCTCTTTTTACATTAACTCTAATCGATTAAACTAACATCGATTAGCTCTTTTTACTTTAACTCTAATCGATTAAACTAACATCGATTAGCTCTTTTTTTACTTTATTCTCTAATCAATTAACTAACATTGATTAGCTCCTTTGCTTTAACTCTAATCGATTAAACTAATACCGATTAGCTCTTTTTACTTTAACTCTAATCGATTAACTAACATCGATTAACTCCTTTTACTTTTGTAATGACCCGCATTGGCAGAGGTATTAAAATTAATTTATTTAATTATATAAATGGGGGTTTAGAGAATTTAATGGTCGTGGAATTAAATAATGGTAAATATTTAATTAAAATAATAAATTAAATAATATAGTTAATTCTGAAATAATCAGAATTGGCTGAAATGGCGATATGATGTGAACAGGATCATCTGTGATATTTAATTCAGTTTAGAATTGAATTTGAATAACGAATATATTCAATCATCGACAATTGAACGTATAGTTTATAATATAATTATAAACGAGCTCGAAATGGCGCTGCAGTTCGCTAATTGGCGATTCGAACTTCAACTGAATGTACAGGATTCGTTTTAAATCGGATTTCTGTGAAACAAGAAACGTGTGGAGCTGGCGGAGTATATCTTTTTAGTGGAAGAGAAAAATCGGGATTTCGTCATGTAGATTTTGAGATATGTCCAAATCAAATTTTAAAATAGTCGCTATAGAATCGTATATCGACCGTAACGGTTTATTCGATATAACTAGAGATAGGGTTTGAATTTAGACAAGATTCTTTTGGAAAATAGTGATAATTTAATTTTTAGAATTTTACTATAATTTTTAATTAATTAAATAATCAACTTTTTATTTGGAGTATTTGGCACCCTATATCGACATTTCGGGGTTTCACAATATGAGTCAAACTACTGATATTTTTACATTTTTGGGATCGTGGGACATTGCTCATCTCACTGGTAATTTTGTTTCTGTCGATAGCAGTCTAGAAAAAAATAAAAATAAATGAAGTTTAGGACAACCCAAAAACTACCCTTATAAATATAATATGTTGATTCATTTCAGTAAACAAATGAGGGCCACGACTCACTTCTTTCTCAGCCACACGGAAAAAAGAAAAGCAGAACGTGCAAACTAATTATCCACAAAAGAGAAAAATCGAATCCCTATATAATATCCTTTCCTAAAACCTAAATTACTTCATCAGTAGTCAACGCATCGGCATTTCCACGCCGCTGCTCATTTCTCTTCTCAAAACCAAATCGCAACATTTAAAATCAAAATAAAATCAGAGAGAAATCGATAAATCATTTTATATATATATCGAGAATCCTTGGAGGATCCTCTTCCTTCTGATATGGAAATTATGGATCTCGATGCTCCTTCTTAAGGTCCTACGCACCACAGTTCCGACTAGGGTCACCATGAATAGCGCATAGCAAAGCAGCGCCTAATACTCCGGCAACTCCCATCATATGAAATGGGTTTAATGTCCAATTATGAAACCCTTGGAAGAAGAGGATGAATCGAAATATAGCTGCTACACCAAAACTGGGTGCAAAGAACCAACCAGATTGACCCAATGGATAAATAAGGAATACAGAAACAAAAACAGCAATTGGACCAGAGAATGCGATTGCATTATATGGTCGCAGTTGAACAGATCGAGCAAGTTCAAATTGGCGCAACATAAAACCTATTAGTCCGAAAGCACCATGGAGGGCAACAAAAGTCCACAGCCCTCCTAATTGACACCAACGAGTAAAATCCCCTTGTGCTTCAGGTCCCCATAATAGTAATAAAGAATGTGCTAAACTATTTGCAGGGGTAGAAACCGCAGCAGTTAAGAAATTACAACCTTCCAAATAGGAACTGGCCAATCCATGAGTATACCATGAAGTTACAAAAGTTGTACCTGTGAACCAACCCCCTAAAGCGAAATAAGCACAAGGAAAAAGCCTGGGATTTGTGGATATGAGAGAGAGCGGTGATGGAAATAAGGTGGTGGTCGACCTCCTTGGAGCAAGGCGCACCTGGCAACATCGCAGAGGGGGAGTCCGATCATCGAGGGTGCGGCGCTGCTATCGGTTAAGGTAGCAGATCAGGGAAACAGAGACGCGAGTGGGAACAGGTACTGCCGTGACTTACGGTGAGGGTTTAGTTGGTATTTTGGGATCTTATTTCAACTAGAAGAAAGAAGTGTTGATGATGTTTTTGGGATTTACTATGAAAGGAAGTCCAATTGTGAACTATAAATGGAAGGAGATCACAGCGTTGGGATTTCCATTTGGGTAAAGTGTTTTTGATTTTGGAAGTTGAAGGTGCGGAGGGTCTGGGGAGAAAGAAGGTGCATAGTTATGGGTTTAAGGGTCAGTTTCAATTAGTGAAGGAGAAGGGAGAATTAGCAGTAAATGTAAGTCAATTGTGGATTTGTTTCTTATGTTTCACAGTAGGAAAATGAGTAGCAGTATACAGATGGGTTTAAGTTTGAAAATCGTGGAATATGTGTAAAGGAAGCTTGCGTGATCTATTCTGGGACTGGAAGTAAAGGGGTTCAAAGAAGTCGTTGTCGAGTGGAGTAATACTGGAAGGTATTAGAAGGTTTTAAACGTGAGGTTTGTGATAATTAAGGGTGATGTTGGTTTTGTTTTAACTGTTGTAAAAGGAGTATTATGGTGATTTTTTTGTTTGGGATCGGAAGTGTCAAATGGTGAGTGTTACTGAGAAGAAGTTGGGTGAACGGTTTTGGGAAGTGAAGGAGATGGGTTGACGTGAATTTACTGTGATGTTGGTGGAGTAACTGTCACGAGCTTCTGATTTAAAGGAAGATTTGAAGAAAGATTTAGTGAGGGGCTTTGTTTAAGCTTAAACGGATTTAGACTTTGCAATTGGGCAGGTTGCATGCATGTGGAAATGGGTCAGTTTTCAATTCGAATACTGGAGCAAAGGAGGACAGAGTTCATGGTATTGGTATTGATAGTGTTGTGGCCAACTTAGAGGGGCGTGAGACTAGTGAATATACATATGTTATTTGGCAACAACAGTTGAATGTAATGGAAATATTATTGAGGAGAAGGAATAAAAAGATGCAGATCTGGGTTGGGCAACTCGTCAGTAAATGAAGCAGGAAGTTCGGCAATGAAAAATGAAGTGGAGAGGACGTCTGAGTCCAGCACTTTGCACAGGGGAGACTTGTACTGTTTTGTACTGGAGCAGGACAATTCCAAAATGGTTTCAAAAGGGAATTGGGCCGGAACATAAAGTAAAACGGGATTCGATAGGATCACACAGACGAATGCTACAACACGGAACCAGACTGGAATGATTGGAGCTGTTTACAATTTATATCGAAATAAATTGTCTAATCAGAATCGACTAACGCAAACCGTTATTTAACGGCTAACGCGCAAATGTGAGTAAATCTCACTAATTTTGAACAGTTTATAATTTCATGTTGTATTTTTAGAACTGTTAGATATTGGCTGATTGACCGTTTGTTGGCTGTTTGATTGAACTGCTAGTCAGTTAGTTAAATTTTCTATATTGATTCTGTTTAACAGAATATAGCATATGGAACTGAAAGTGATGTTATCTATATTGTTTAACATCTGTGATGCAGGGAAACAGGTTGGAAGAATCCAACTGGATTCCTCAACATTTATTTTACTGTTTTTCATATATCGTGATATATGATGTGTTATATAATCTGTTATGGATTATGTGTGTTGGAATGATGTTGATCATTTTTATTCGATATTTTAAATATCATAAAAGACCCTGGGATGTAAAATGAATTATTTCAATGTATATTGAAATAAAGGGAGTTTATAAAATCAACAGATTTTGTAAAAGGAAATATTTCGAAAATAAATAAAAGGAAAAAATGTTTTTAAAACGAATAGAGTTTTATAAAAGGGAAATCATTTGTAAAGTGAAGAACTGTTACTAAAAGTAAATCTTTATAAATGAATAGTTAATCGATTAGAGTTAAAGTAAAAGGAGCTAATCGATGTTAGTTTAATCAATTAGAGATAAAGTTAAAAGGAGCTGATCGATGTTAGTTAATCGATTAGAGTAAAAGTTAAAAGAAGTTAATCGATGTTAGTTAATCGATTAGAGATAAAGTAAAAGAAGTTAATCGATGTTAGTTAATCGATTAGAGATAAAGTTAAAAGAGTTAATCGATTTTATTTAATCAATTAGAGATAAAGTTAAAAAGAGTTAATCGATGTTAGTTAATCGATTAGAGATAAAGTTAAAAAGAGTTAATCGATTAGAGATAAAGTTAAAAAGAGTTAATCGATTTTAGTTAATCAATTAGAGATAAAGTTAAAAGGAGTTAATCGATGTTAGTTAATCAATTTGAGTTAAAGTAAAAGGAGTTATCGAATATAGTATTCGAAAGGAGTAAGTGAATGAGTAAATCAATAGCGTTAGTCAAATAGAGTTAAGTGGAAAGAGTCAATCGAATATAGCTATTCGAAGAGGGTTAAGTAGGGAAGTTAGTAAAAAGAATATAAAGTGAACTTTGCCTATTTCAAAGTTAGAAATGTTGTTCAGTTAAGGTCTGAGAGGTAGTTCTACCCCAACTTGATTGGCTTCGTTTTAACTAAGGAATAGTTAAGGTTTGGCAGTAAAGGAAATGGTTTGAGTTGGCATTGCGATGGTTTGTTTAAACATCTGTCTAAGTCCAACGAAGAAGCTTTGGAAATGTTTTCCAAAGAAGAAACCAGAAATGTTTTCTGATATAGAAAACAAGAAATGGAAATGTTTTCCATTGTCAATAACGTATATTTTCCAAATTTAGAAAATAAGAAATATTGAATATAGGGAAAAAGGAGATAAGTAAATTTATGAAATAAGGAGATGAATGTTAAATGATGTTTGATCGATATAATTTCCATTCGGAAATAATATCATTGTTTGCACACTTGTTTTTATTCGATAGTTAAATCACAGACTATCGAAGTTTTGACCATTTTTACGTTGTTAATATGGAGAGACCGATTGGATTATTATCCAAAGAACCACTCTGTATTGGCATAAGCGTTGCGAATCATATATGCCAAAGGAAATTGAAGACGGAGTTATGCAAGGGCTATCCTGTTTACAGAATAGTGCCTTCGGTTCATCCTGTTCCTGGATGACTTGTATGGACGGATGTCTGATAGAGTATTTCCAGACGATCACGTATATTGATTTCTCCAACTGTACCAAGAGTGGAAGCGGAGAAGGAAACTTCTTTTAGCTAACGCGTAATGTGTGGTTGAGGACGTCAATCGGTGATTTGATGGATTTGACGATGTGGCATTCAAAGTGAATCTGGTGTGATGATAAAGCGTAGTTTCTAGCCTCACATCCGGTAAATGACAGAAATCGGGCAGGCAGCATGGCTAAGTCGGTCGCACCGAAGTAGGGTGTATAATCACCTGATCTAGAGTTTCATTTACTTCTAAAAATCTATTGTTGATGCTGTCCCATTCGGGAAACGGTTGTTGATCCCAACCGTTGGTGATATACATTCGATACGCTCAAGCGAAATGAGTGGTCGGTCATGTGTGGCCGGGTTGCAAGATGTTCTTGTTGAACCCAGTGTATTCCTCTCTAGAGGTACACGAGCGATAGGTGGTTCCATACCTTGTCATAGTTGGAAATCTATTACCCAATACGTGCTTGCGGTTTTGATTGTATACTATATATGTAGAACGTGAGATGAAAGCGTTTCTGCTAGATGATTATTATATTGTGTTGATAGACATTATTATAATATCAAAAGGTTTTTGATATAAAGATAATTTGGATTCTTATAAGGGAAAAACCTGTTTCGTTATGCGGCGTGGTCTTATGAGATATCGTTTACTTGTTCGAACTGTTTTTACACTGTTTTACTCATACCAGTCCCATGACTGACCCGGAGTTTACTTTGTTGTTTTCCCTAAACTCTTGGGTGCCTAAATTTGTACGGGCAGTCAAGTTGTCGGGATTTTACAGATGTAGTTGAAGAGCTGGAGCAGGAGGCTTTAGGATCATATAGCTATAGTTATTTCCGCTGTGTTGTAAGTGTTGTACTTTGATAATGATGTATATTCAAATACAGATGTATATTTCAAAGTTATGTTACATATATTATATGTTATTCGTTCCGCTGTGAGATTCGTGTTACTCTGATGTTGTGTTCTTCTTCTTCTTCTATTCTAATTTTCTATCTTATCTTTCCTCACCCTCTAATTTCTTTCACTAATTACCAGGATTTTTCGATGTTTTGGTTATCGACATCGTGTTTATGTCGATAACCAAAGTCGCTCAAAATCCGGGTCATTACAGTTGGTATCAGAGATTAAGTTAAGAATTTACTTGGCTCTGTGGCGTGACTCGGTAGAGATAGGGTTAGTAATACCCTAGGCTGAGATTGAGTGTATATATACGAGTGAACGTATTTGTTATTGATATAAAAATTTGTTTTATATCGTGGAGATTCATTGGTTGATTCGTTTATGAGTTCTGGTCGGTCAGTTTGATCCACTGTATCGGTAGGAGTTACTAAACACTCGAATACGATGAACCATCATGGTATGTTTTGAAAGAGGGTAAATGGAATTTTTTTTACCCAAAGTATATTTGATACATATTGGATATATTAGTTGATATTATAATCGAGTAAGATTATAAAGCAAAATGGTTATGTAAATAACCAATCAGAATTCATATAAGTGAAATACGTGAAATCAGATGAGTTGAATCTGAATTTTAACCAGAAATTGAGTTACAACTCTGGAGAATTGGATAAGTGTTTGTAAATGGATTGGGATTAAAAATAAGGAAAATTTAAGATCTTGGGAGGTTTTAAATTGTTTTGCAAGCAGTGTGAATTATATTTTGAAATGAATTTCAAAGTCGAAATGTTTAGAAATGGTTTTATAGTATAGAACTCACTTCGATCGCTGGAAAATAGATTCTGATAATGACAGCTGCATCACCAGTATTCATTTTCGAGTTGTAAGTGACGAATTACTACCAGAGATACTGTTTTGAATTTGTTTTGGGAAAGACAAGTTGTGTTGAGTTTCAAATGAGATTTAAAATATAGAATTTGAATTTTTAAGTAGATTTGAAATATTAACCTGTTTAAAAGAAATAAAACGAGAAGTTCCTTTATAAACGAAGTTTGTAAATAGTTCTTTTATAAACGAAGTTTATAAATGAAGTGAAAAGATTTATCATTGGATAATTCAGAAATAAAAATACAAGTGTGAAATTGAAAGGGAAATCTATTTTCAAAAGGTAGAAATATCGATTTCAAAAGGAATTGGAATCGAGACTTATGTAAAGGATGAATAAAGAAAGATTGAAATGGAATTTGAAAATAGAATTTCAAAATAGAATTTAAAATAGGAATTCGAATATAGATTTCAAATAGAGTTGAAATGGGAATTGGAATATATAATTCAATAGAGTTTGAAAATATAGGATTTGAATATCGAAAGTGAAATAGAAATTCAAAGGGGGTTTGAATATGTGAAATTCAATGGAATTGAAATAGAAATTGAATATAGAAATTCAAAGGGAGTTTGAATATATGAAATTCAATGGAAGTGATATAGAATTTGAATAAAGGAAATTCGAATATAGAAATCAAATAGAATTTCACATATGGGAAATCAAATAGAGTTTGACATATGAGAAATCGAATAAAATTTGACATATGAGAAATCGAATAAAATTTGACATATGAGAAATCGAATAAAATTTGACATAAGAGAAATCGTATGGGATTTGAATAAGAGATTTGAAATGAAATTCATATATTGGATTTGAATAAGAGATTTGAAATGAAATTCAAGTATAGAAATTGAATAAAGGATTTGAAAAGGAATTTGAATATTTGTAATTCAAATTGAACATAGAAATATAAAAGAGTTTAAATATATGAAATTCAAATAGAATTTGAATTAGGAAAATTCAATTAGAGTTAAAAAGGAATTTGAATATAGGATTCAAATAGAATTCAAATGGAATTTGAATATAGCATTCAAAAGGGGGTTTGAGGATTTATATTCGAAATCGAATATGAAACCTGAGTTTGAAAGGATAGAATTTGATTTGTTTATAAGTAAGTTAACATATATTTGAACATGTTATACTCAAATATGAAGGTGAAATGGGCAAACCGGTAATTTGAAAATCACTTAACGAACTAAGTTAAAATGATTGGATTAAGTTGAAATGAATTAGAAATGTATAAATATACATGAGACAGGTTTGGAATAAAGTACAGAAGGTATATAAATAGAATGCTCGACGAAAGGTATGTATTTAATTCATATATGAGATATTATGCACCGTATCGACTAGCCGCTTGGCTTTTCTTTTTCTTTTTGATTGGAAAAGGCCTGTGTGGCAGTTTGGGGATCTTCCCGATGCTCCTAGTACAAAGGAGGTTATGGCGAATTTTTCCGGGAATTAAAGGAGTTAGAATATTTTTAAGATAATTTGATAGTTAGAAATCAACGTATCGATATATATATTGAAGTCGATAAGGAAACGAACTTAGAAATAGAATAGTATAATCAAAAAGGAAAGTCTAGAATAAAATCTTGTAAAAATGGAAAGAGGAAGTGTGTACGTGTTTAAAAGTTAATAAGTAGTTGTATTGTATTGATTACTCGAGTAAGTAGTCTTATCTGTTTTGACGTTATAAATGTTATTCAGTCAAGGTCTGAGAGGTAGTTATACCCCAACTTGATTGATTTCATTATTAACAAATAAATAGTAAGGTTTCAGGCTCGAAGATCAATGTTGAATAAGAATTAGTTGAATATAGTATTTGGGTTGTCGTAACGATGTTTTACACAACATCCATTTTAACCCAAATAGTGTAAACTTGGAAATAATAAAGAATATTTCCTAAGTATAGAAATAAACGAGATCGGAAAAGAGATAAGTAATTGGAATATTTTCCAATTATAAATAGCATATATTTTCTAAAGTTTAGAAAATAAAGGAAGACGATATTCGGAAATGTTTTCCAAATAACATAAAAGGCCAATATGGTTATTGAAAATATTTGGTTAACAAATATTGATAAAGGAACATAGAAGTGATTTAACTAATGGAATATTGATGATGGGCTCAGTTGAATTTCAAAAAGGAAAATTTGATTTTTGAAAAGAGTAAACGGCTAAAAAAAAACTCACTGGGAAGGACTGTTTGAGTTAAAAACAAATTTAACAGAAATTTGTGAAAGCAAGTTTGAATTAAAGTAAAGCCAGTAAAGTGGTGACTGAGATTGAATTAGAATGATATGAAGACCAATTGGATTGTGAGATTCAAATATGAAGTGTAATGTGATAATCAAGATAAGAGTTGGGAATCGAGGAGAAATTCGAGTTTGAAATGATGTTTGACTCGGATATAAGCGAATGATTGTGTTGTGGATAAAAGCAGATTGGATTTGATTGGGGTAACCCTTGTATATACTGAGTTGATAGCATATGGAAGTAATAGAGTTGATTTGCCCGACAAAAAGGTACAAGTTTATATTTCATATGATATGAGATTTTGATGAGCCGAATTGGCAAGCCGCTTGGCTGTTTGATTTTTTTTGGGTTGGAGATGGCCCAGAGAGGCGAGTGGGAGTTTGACTGATTAACCAGTACAAAGGAGGTGCTGGCGAAATTTTTCAAAAAGGTTAAGGTGTTAGAAAATTTTCAGGATTTTTGAAAATTTTCGTTGATAAGAATTAATTAATAATTTAATTGTAATTAAATTGGTTCAGTTGAAACTGAAGTTAAGAAGTGAACAAATATGTTCTAACCAGTCGATAGGGTCGTTCTCTACCTTTTAGCAATTTCGAGGACGAAATTATTTTAAGTGCGGAAGATTGTAATGACCCGCATTGGCAGAGGTATTAAAATTAATTTATTTAATTATATAAATGGGGGTTTAGAGAAGTTAATGGTCATGGAATTAAATAATGGTAAATATTTAATTAAAATAATAAATTAAATAATATAGTTAATTCTGAAATAATCAGAATTGGCTGAAATGGCGATATGATGTGAACAGGATCATCTGTGATATTTAATTCAGTTTAGAATTGAATTTGAATAACGAATATATTCAATCGTCGACAATTGAACGTATAGTTTATAATATAATTATAAACGAGCTCGAAATGGCGCTGCAGTTCGCTAATTGGCGATTCGAACTTCAACTGAATGTACAGGATTCGTTTTAAATCAGATTTCTGTGAAACAAGAAACGTGTGGAGCTGGCGGAGTATATCTTTCTAGTGGAAGAAAAAAATCGGGATTTCGTCGTGTAGATTTTGAGATATGTCCAAATCAAATTTTAAAATAGTCGCTATAGAATCGTATATCGACCGTAACGGTTTATTCGATATAACTAGAGATAGGGTTTGAATTTAGACAAGGTTCTTTTGGAAAATAGTGATAATTTAATTTTTAGAATTTTACTATAATTTTTAATTAATTAAATAAGCAACTTTTTATTTGGAGTATTTGGCACCCTGTATTGACATTTCGGGGTTTCACAATATGAGTCAAACTACTGATATTTTTACATTTTTGGGATCGTGGGACATTGCTCGTCTCACTGGTAATTTTGTTTCTGTCGATAGCAGTCTAGAAAAAAATAAAAATGAATGAAGTTTAGGACAACCCAAAAACTACCCTTATAAATATAATATGTTGATTCATTTCAGTAAACAAATGAGGGCCACGACTCACTTCTTTCTAAGCCACACGGAAAAAAGAAAAGCAGAACGTGGAAACTAATTATCCACAAAAGAGAAAAATCGAATCCCTATATAATATCCTTTCCTAAAACCTAAATTACTTCATCAGTAGTCAACGCATCGGCATTTCCACGCCGCTGCTCATTTCTCTTCTCAAAACCAAATCGCAACATTTAAAATCAAAATAAAATCAGAGAGAAATCGATAAATCATTTTATATATATATCGAGAATCCTTGGAGGATCCTCTTCCTTCTGATATGGAAATTATGGATCTCGATGCTCCTTCTTAAGGTCCTACGCACCACAGTTCCGACTAGGGTTTGGGATTTGTGGATATGAGAGAGAGCGGTGATGGAAATAAGGTGGTGGTCGACCTCCTTGGAGCAAGGCACACCTGGCAACATCGCAGAGGGGAAGTCCGATCATCGAGGGTGCGGCGCTGCTATCGGTTAAGGTAGCAGATCAGGGAAACAGAGACGCGAGTGGGAACAGGTACTGCCGTGACTTACGGTGAGGGTTTAGTTGGTATTTTGGGATCTTATTTCAACTAGAAGAAAGAAGTGTTGATGATGTTTTTGGGATTTACTATGAAAGGAAGTCCGGTTGTGAACTGTAAATGGAAGGAGATCACAGCGTTGGGATTTTCTTTTGGGTAAAGTGTTTTTGATTTTGGAAGTTGAAGGCGCGGAGGGTCTGGGGAGAAAGGAGGTGCATAGTTATGGGTTTAAGGGTCAGTTTCAATTAGTGAAGGAGAAGGGAGAATTAGCAGTAAATGTAAGTCAATTGTGGATTTGTTTCTTATGTTTCACAGTAGGAAAATGAGTAGCAGCATACAGATGGGTTTAAGTTTGAAAATCGTGGAATATGTGTACAGGAAGCTTGCGTGATCTATTCTGGGACTGGAAGTAAAGGGGTTCAAAGAAGTCGTTGTCGAGTGGAGTAATACTGGAAGGTATTAGAAGGTTTTAAACGTGAGGTTTGTGATAATTAAGGGTGATGTTGGTTTTGTTTTAACTGTTGTAAAAGGAGTATTGTGGTGATTTTTTTGTTTGGGATCGGAAGTGTCAAATGGTGAGTGTTACTGAGAAGAAGTTTGGTGAACGGTTTTGGGAAGTGAAGGTGATGGGTTGACGTGAATTTACTGTGATGTTGGTGGAGTAACAGTCACAAGCTTCTGAGTTAAAGGAAGATTTGAAGAAAGATTTAGTGAGGGGCTTTGTTTAAGCTTAAACGGATTTAGACTTTGCAATTGGGCAGGTTGCATGCGTGTGGAAATGGGTCAGTTTTCAATTCGAATACTGGAGCAAAGGAGGACAGAGTTCATGGTATTGGTATTGATAGTGTTGTGGCCAACTTAGAGGGGCGTGAGACTAGTGAATATACAGATGTTATTTGGCAACAACAGTTGAATGTAATGGAAATATTATTGAGGAGAAGGAATAAAAAGATGCAGATCTGGGTTGGGCAACTCGTCAGTAAATGAAGCAGGAAGTTCGGCAATGAAAAATGAAGTGGAGAGGACGTCTGAGTCCAGCACTTTGCACAGGGGAGACTTGTACTGTTTTGTACTGGAGCAGGACAATTCCAAAATGGTTTCAAAAGGGAATTGGGCCGGATCATAAAGTAAAACGGGATTCGATAGGATCACACAGACGAATGCTACAACATGGAACCAGACTGGAATGATTGGAGCTGTTTACAATTTATATCGAAATAAATTGTTTGATCAGAATCGACTAACGCAAACCGTTATTTAATGGCTAACGCGCAAATGTGAGTAAATCTCACTAATTCTGAACAGTTTATAATTTCATGTTGTATTTTTAGAACTGTTAGATATTGGCTGATTGACCGTTTGTTGGCTGTTTGATTGAACTGCTAGTCAGTTAGTTAAATTTTCTATATTGATTCTGTTTAACAGAATATAGCATAGGGAACTGAAAGTGATGTTATCTATATTGTTTAACATCTGTGATGCAGGGAAACAGGTTGGAGGAATCCTACTGGATTCCTCAACATTTATTTTACTGTTTTTCATATATCGTGATATATGATGTGTTATATAATCTGTTATGGATTATGTGTGTTGGAATGATGTTGATCATTTTTATTCGATATTTTAAATATCATAAAAGACCCTGGGATGTAAAATGAATTATTTCAATGTATATTGAAATAAAGGGAGTTTATAAAATCAACAGATTTTGTAAAAGGAAATATTTCAAAAATAAATAAAAGGAAAAAATGTTTTTAAAACGAATAGAGTTTTATAAAAGGGAAATCATTTGTAAAGTGAAGAACTGTTACTAAAATTAAATCTTTATAAATGAATAATAGTTAATCGATTAGAGTTAAAGTAAAAGGAGCTAATCGATGTTAGTTTAATCAATTAGAGATAAAGTTAAAAGGAGCTGATCGATGTTAGTTAATCGATTAGAGTAAAATTTAAAGAAGTTAATCGATGTTAGTTAATCAATTAGAGATAAAGTAAAAGAAGTTAATCGATGTTAGTTAATCGATTAGAGATAAAGTTAAAAGAGTTAATCGATTTTAGTTAATCAATTAGAGATAAAGTTAAAAAGAGTTAATCGATGTTAGTTAATCGATTAGAGATAAAGTTAAAAAGAGTTAATCAATTTTAGTTAATCAATTAGAGATAAAGTTAAAAGGAGTTAATCGATGTTAGTTAATCGATTTGAGTTAAAGTAAAAGGAGTTATCGAATATAGTATTCGAAAGGAGTAAGTGAATGAGTAAATCAACAGCGTTAGTCAAATAGAGTTAAGTGGAAAGAGTCAATCGAATATAGCTATTCGAAGCGGGTTAAGTAGGGAAGTTAGTAAAAAGAATATAAAGTGAACTTTGCCTATTCAAAGTTAGAAATGTTGTTCAGTTAAGGTCTGAGAGGTAGTTCTACCCCAACTTGATTGGCTTCGTTTTAACTAAGGAATAGTTAAGGTTTGGCAGTAAAGGAAATGGTTTGAGTTGGCATTGCGATGGTTTGTTTAAACATCTGTCTAAGTCCAACGAAGAAGCTTTGGAAATATTTTCCAAAGAAGAAACCAGAAATGTTTTCTGATATAGAAAACAAGAAATGGAAATGTTTTCCATTGTCAATAACGTATATTTTCCAAATTTAGAAAATAAGAAATATTGAATATAGGGAAAAAGGAGATAAGTAAATTTATGAAATAAGAAGATGAATGTTAAATGATGTTTGATCGATATAATTTCCATTTGGAAATAATATCATTGTTTGCACACTTGTTTTTATTCGATAGTTAAATCACAGACTATCGAAGTTTTGACCATTTTTAACGTTGTTAATATGGAGAGACCGGTTGGATTATTATCCAAAGAACCACTCTGTATTGGCATAAGCGTTGAGAATCATATATGCTAAAGGAAATTGAAGACGGAGTTATGCAAGGGCTATTCTGTTTACAGAATAGTGCCTTCGGTTCATCCTGTTCCTAGATGACTTGTATGGACGGATGTCTGATAGAGTATTTCCAGACGATCACGTATATTGATTTCTCCAACTGTACCAAGAGTGGAAGCGGAGAAGGAAACTTCTTTTAGCTAACGCGTAATGTATGGTTGAGGACGTCAATCGGTTATTTGATGGATTTGACGATGTGGCATTCAAAGTGAATCTGGTGTGATGATAAAGCGTAGTTTCTAGCCTCACATCCGGTAAATGACAGAAATCGGGCAGGCAACATGGCTAAGTCGGTCGCACCGAAGTAGGGTGTATAATCACCTGATCTAGAGTTTCATTTACTTCTAAAAATCTATTGTTGATGCTGTCCCATTCGGGAAACGGTTGTTGATCCCAACCGTTGGTGATATACATTCGACACGCTCAAGCGAAATGAGTGGTCGGTCATGTGTGGCCGGGTTGCAAGATGTTCTTGTTGAACCCAGTGTATTCCTCTCTAGAGGTACACGAGCGATAGGTGGTTCCATACCTTGTCATAGTTGGAAATTCATTACCTAATACGTGCTTGCGGTTTTGATTGTATACTATATATGTATAACGTGAGATGAAAGCGTTTCTGCTAGATGATTATTATATTGTGTTGATAGACATTATTATAATCTCAAAAGGTTTTTGATATAAAGATATTTTGGATTCTCATAAGGGAAAAACCCGTTCCGTTATGCGGCGTGGTCTTATGAGATATCGTTTACTTGTTCGAACTGTTTTTAAACTGTTTTACTCATACCAGTCCCATGACTGACCCGGAGTTTACTTTGTTGTTTTCCCTAAACTCTTGGGTGCCTAAATTTGTACGGGCAGTCAAGTAATCGGGATTTTACAGATATAGTTAAAGAGCTGGAGCAGGAGGCTTCAGGATCATATAGCTATAGTTATTTCCGCTGTGTTGTAAGTGTTGTACTTTGATAATGATGTATATTCAAATACAGATGTATATTTCAAAGTTATGTTACATATATTATATGTTATTCGTTCCGCTGTGAGATTCGTGTTACTCTGATGTTGTGTTCTTCTTCTTCTTCTATTCTAATTTTCTATCTTATCTTTCCTCACCCTCTAATTTATTTCACTAATTACCAGGATTTTTCGATGTTTTGGTTATGTCGATAACCAAAGTCGCTCAAAATCCGGGTCATTACAACTTTATTCTCTAATCGATTAACTAACATTGATTAGCTCCTTTGCTTTAACTCTAATCGATTAAACTAACATCGATTAGCTCTTTTTTACTTTAACTCTAATCTATTAAACTAACATCGATTAGCTCTTTTTTACTTTAACTCTAATCGATTAAACTAACATCGATTAGCTCTTTTACTTTAACTCTAATCGATTAAACTAACATCGATTAACTCCTTTTACTTTCTATTCGAATAAACTATTCATTTATAAAGATTACTTTTAGTAATAGTTCTTCACTTTACAAATGATTTCCCTTTTATACAACTCTATTCGTTTAAAACATTTTTCCCTTTTATTTATTTCCGAAATATTTCCTTTTATAAAATCTGTTGATTTTAAAAAATCCCTTTATTTCAATATACATTGAAATCATTCTTTTTACCTCCCAAGGTCTTTTATGATATTTAAAATATCGAATAAAAATGATCAACATCATTCCAACACCCATAATCCATAACAGATTATATAACACATCATATATCACAATATATGAAAACAGTAAAATAAATGTTGAGGAATCCAGTTGGATTCCTCCAACCTGTTTTCCTGCATCACAGATGTTAAACAATATAGATAACATCACTTTTCAGTTCCATATGATATATTCGGTTAAACAGAATCAAATATAGAAATTCAACTAACTGACTAGCAGTTCAATCAAACAGTCAACACACAGTCAATCAGCCAATATCTAACAGTTCTAAAAATACAACATGAAATTATAAACTGTTCAGAGTTAGTGAGATTTACTCACTTTGGCGCGTTAATCGTTAAATAACGGTTTGCGTTATTTGATTCAGTCGGACAATTTATTTCGCCATAAATTGTAACGAGCTCGGATTCAGTCCCGGTCAGTCTCATCTCGTCCATACGATCCCAACGCAACTTACGGCTCGTCAATCTGATACCGTATGTGTCAGATATTAGCATTACAAGTTAATATGATTTTTAAATTAATTTTAAACTAAACATTTATTAACAAAAGGGCCCTTACCCCATTTAACTTTGCGGCCCATTTCAAAGCCCACTAACGCAACCTCCTTTTAAACCCATACCCACTACTCTTCCTTCCCAAACGAAAAAACCTCTCCAGTAAAAAGGAACCCGATCCCAATCACTACCCCGTTGACCTCCTTTTGACCGTCGGTACCTCCTCCTTCGTCCCACTATTCCGAACGCTGCCTTCACCATTGGACTCAGCACCAAAATCCGCTCCACCCTCACACCATATCGTCGAGCTCGGTCATCGTCCAACCTGCGTCGAACAGTTCGACTGGCGAACTTTTTGGTCGCGGCCTCCTCAAAGAACTGGCGTTTCTCCTCCCCTCATTCACAACTTTGATTTCGAGGACCAGGGAAAGCATGCGGACACCATTCAGGCGGAATATCACCAAACTGCTCCTCCAAAATCAATGTTTTTAAACCACCAAGTCTACTGCTATCAAGAAAAGCACGTACAGAAAAAAAACTCTTCACATAAATGGATCCAGCGCCTTCAACCCTTTACACCGAACCCCACAACATCCACCTCGACGTTCCTTACTAGCATCGCGACCTGACCTCCTTCCTTCACCATCACGGTGTCATTTGCGACATCAAACAGCTCGCAATCTCTCCCTAAACCACACACAGTTGATATCCAGCCTCCCGATCACCAATTGTACACTGAATTCACAACTCATGGATTTAATCGAGTATAAACTCGAACCCTAAAGTGCTGTTGAAATTCTGAGTTCGAGGACAGAGATCGAACTGAGAGAAACAAACATGAGGGTAAGGGGAATTACAAGAGGAGTTTAAATATGATTTCGCGAGCGTGTGGATTGCAGGAAAACGAAAGTGGAAAGATCTCTTCGTGGTGTTATTTATAGAGGAGTAAGCTTAGGCAAGTTGGTTGGTAGCATGTGTTGCTGGTGATGGTCCATGTATTGGGTACGAATGGGAAATTGTCAGCCGTGAATACAGTTTTCCATTGAAGAGAGAACGTGGTCCTTGTGAACACCAGTTTTGGCTCTGTGGTCAATGGGATATGCAACGTGTTTTAATATGGTCTTAGGAATTTAGTAGTGCAAATGGTTATATGTTCTTATTTTAAAGTGGTGTTTTCAAGTGAGGTTACCTATTACTATTTTTGTCTTCGGTACAAAATTTCATTGTTGTAGACCGCTATAGACAGAAATAAAAACACCATCGTGATGAGCGAGGTGTCCCGACTCCAGAAATATAATAATACCGGTAGATTAACTCATATTTTGAAACCCCAAAATCGCTGATTAAGGGTGCAAAATACTTCAAATAAAAAGTTGCTTATTTAATTTACTAAAAATTACAGTAAAATTCTAAAAATTAAATTATCGCTACTTCCCAAAAGAACCTTGTCTAAATTCAAACCCGATATCTACTTATATCGAATAAACTGTTACAGTCGATAAACGATTCTAGCGACTATTTTAGAATTTGATTTGGACATAAATCAAAATCTACACGACGAAATCCCGATTTTTCTCTTCCATTAGAAAGATATACTCCACCAGCTCCACACGTTTCTTATTTCATAGAAATCCGGCTTAAAACGAATCCTGTACATTCAGTTGAAGTTCAAATTGCCAAATAGCGAACTGCCGTGCCATTTCCAGCTCGTTTATAATTATATTATAAACTATACGTTCGACTATCGACGATTGAATATATTCGTTACCATAATTCAACTTTAAACTGAATTATATAATTCGAATTTCCCAGTTCACACATACCGCCATTTCAGCCAATTCTGATTATTTCAGAATTAAATATATTATTTAATTTATTATTTAAATTAAATATTTACCATTATTTAATTTCACGGCCATTAAATTCTCTAAACCACCATTTCAATAATTAAATAAATTAATTATAATACCTCTACCAATGCCAGTCATTACAATCTTCCCCACTTAAAATAATTTCGTCCTCGAAATTGCTAAAAGGTAAGGGACGACCCTATCGACTGGTTAGAACATATTTGTTCACTTCTTAACTTCAGTTTCAACTGAACCAGTTTAATTTCAATTAAAATATTAATTAATTCTTACCAACGAAAATTTTCAAAAATCCTGAATTTTTTTTAACATCTTAGGTAGTGTTTGGTTTACCATTTTATGTTTTGGGTTTTCGTCCATACAAAAATGTGCACAACGCATGTAAAACTTGGAAAACAACAATTTTAGAAAACAAAGTTAACACATAAAATAAAAAACAACTTTTATTCATTTTTCATGTTTTGATAAATGAAAGAAATACGGTGACCAAATTCTTATTTCATGATTGCTACATCCCCTCCGCGGTCCCCTCCATCTTGCTTTCATTCTACCATTCCTCCTTCTACACCTTTAAAGTTTTGTAATTAATTTTGAAAACTAAAAACCCAAAACTCATTTTTAACCAAACACACCCTTAACTCTTCGAAAATTTTCGCCAACACCTCCTTTGTACTGGTCAATCGGTCAAACTCCCACTTGTCTCTCTGGGCCATCTCCAATCCAAAAGAAAATCAAACAGCCAAGCGGCTTCCCAATTCGGCTCATCAAAATCTCATACCATGTGAAATATAAACATGTACCTTTTTGTCGGGCATATCATTATATTCTTTCTACCTGTTATCAATTCAGCATATACCAATGTCATGCCAATCCAACTCCAAATCAGCTTTTATCTCCAACACAACCATTCACTTATATCCAAGCCAAATCCCATTTTAACTCAAGTTCAACTCTTGATTTTCAATTCCTTAACTCCTCAGTCCAATACCATTTCGGATTCTAATTTCACAAATCCAATCTTATTCGATTTCAATTCAACTTCAGTTACCACTTAACTGAATTTACTTTAATTCAAATCTGCTTTCACAAATTTCTGTTAAATTTGTTTTTAATTTAAACAGTCTTTCCCTGGGAATTTTTAAACAGTTTACTCTTTTCAAAAATCAAATTTTCCTTTTGAACATGTCACTGAGCCCTTAATTAATATTCCATTAGTTAAATCACTTCCCTATTTCTTTATCAACATTTGTTAACCAAATATTTTCAATAACCATATTGGCCTTTTATGTTATTTGGAAAACATTTCCGAACATCGCCTTCCTTTATTTTCTAAACTTTAGAAAATATACGCTGTTTATAATTGGAAATTTATTCCAATTACTTATCTCTTTTCCAATCTCGTTCATTTCTATACTTAGGAAATATTTATTATTCTATTTCCAAGCTTACACTTATTTGGGTTAAAACGGATGTTGTGTAAAACATCATCACGACAACCCAAATACTATATTCAACTAACTCTTATCCAACATTGATCTTCGAGCATGAAATCTTACTATTTATTTGTTAATAATGGAATCAATCAAGTTGGGGTATAACTACCTCTCAGACCTTGACTGAATAACATTTATAACGTCAAACAGATATGACTACTTACTCGAATAATCAATACCATACAACTACTTATTCCCTTTTAAACACATATCACTTTCTTTTTTCTATTTTTACTAGATTTTATTCTAGACTTCCTTTTTGATTATACTATTCTATTTCTAAGTTCGTTTCCTTATCGACTTCTATATATATTGATATATAGATTTCTAGCTATCAAATTAGCTTAAAAATATTCTAACTCCTTAAATTCCTGGAAAAATTCGCCATAACCTCCTTTGTACTGGGAGCATCAGGATATTTCAAATAGCCTCCCATGGCCCTCACCAATCCAAAAGAAAAAGAAAAAGCCAAGTGGCCAGCCGATAAGGCGCATAAAATCTCAAATATGAATTAAATACGTACCTTTTCGTCGAGCATTCTATTTATATACCTTCGTACCTTATCCATACCTATCTCATGTATATTTACCTGCCCAATCTATTTTAACTATACCTGATAGTTTTAACTCAATTCGTTAATTAATTTGTTAACTAACTCTTTAGTCTATTTCACTTTTATATTTGAACATGACATGTTCAAATATAATTTAACTTGCTTATAAACTAATCAAATTCTACTTTTTCAAACTCAGTTTTATATTCGATTCCAAATATAAATTTACCAGTCCTCTTTACTTATCTAATGTTCAACTTTAATTCAAGATCCATTTACTAATGGCTAATTAACTGGTTTACCTATTTCACCTTTTTATTTGAATATACCTGTTCAAATATAAGTTTAACTTGTTTATCAACTAATTGAATTCCATTTCAATTCTATTTGAATTTCCTATATTCAAATTCCATTTCAATTCTCTTATTCAAATTCTATATTTGAATTTCATTTCAATTCTATTTGAATCTTCTATATTCAAATTTAAAATTCAATTCTATTTGAATCTTCTTTATTTAAATTCCTTCTCAAACTTTCTTTATTCATTCTTTACATAAGTCTCGATTTCAATTCCTTTTGAAATCGATATTTCTACCTTAGGAAAATAGATTTCCCTTCTCATTTCACACTTGTATTTTTATTTCTGAATTATCCAATGATAATTCTTTCCACTTCATTTATAAACTTCATTTATAAAAGAACTATTTATAAACTTCGTTTATAAAGGAACTTCTCGTTTTGTTTCTTTTAAAGAAGTTAATATTTCAAACCTATTTAAAAATTCAAATTCTATATTTGAATTCCATTTTAAAATTCAACACAACTTGTCTTTCCCAAAACAAATTCAAAACAGCATCTCTGGTAGTAATTCGTCACTTACAACTCCAAAATGAATACTGATGATGCAGCTGTCATCATCAGAATTTATTTTCCAGCGATCGAAGTGAGTTCAATACTATAAAACCATTTTTAAACATTTCCACTTTGAAATTCATTTCAAAATATAATTCACACTGCTTGTAAAATCATTTAAAATCTCCCAGGGTCTTAAATTTTCCTTATTTTTAATCCAAATCCATTTACAAACACTTATCCAATTCTCCAGAATTCTAATTCAATTTCTGGTTTAAATTTCAGATTTAACTTATTTGAATTCACGTATTTCACTTATATGAATTCTGATTGGTTATTTACATAACCATTTAATTTATAATCTTACTCGATTATAATAATAACCAATATATATCAAAATATACTTTGGGTAAAATTATTTTTATTTACCCTCTTTTCAAAACATATCGTGACGACCCATCGTATTCGAGTGCTTAGTAACTCCTACCGATACACTGGATCAAACTGATCGACCAGAATTCATAAACGACTCAACCAATGAATCTCCACAATATAAAAATTATTTTTATATCAATAACAAATACGTTCACTCGTATATATACACTCAAACTCAATCTAGGGTATTACTAACCCTATCTCTACCGAGCCACACCACAGAGCCAAGTTAATCAATTAACCTTCTGCCCTGATACCAACTGTAACGACCCGGATTTTTAGAGACTTTGGTTATCGACATAAACACGATGTCGATAACCAAAACACCAAAAAATCCTGGTAATTACTGAAAGAAATTAGAGGGTGAGGAAAGATAAGATAGAAAATTAGAATAGAAGAAGAAGAAGAACACAACATCAGAGTAACACGAATCTCACAGCGGAACGAATAACATATAATATATGTAACATAACTTTGAAATATACATCTGTATTTGAATATACATCATTATCAAAGTACAACACTTACAACACAGCGGAAATAACTATAGCTATATGATCCTGAAGCCTCCTGCTCCAGCTCTTCAACTATATATGTAGAATCCCTACTACTTGACTGCCCATACAAATTTAGGCACCCAAGAGTTTAGGGAAAACAACAAAGTAAACTCCGGGTCAGTCATGGGACTGGTATGAGTAAACAGTTTAAAACAGTTCGAACAAGTAAACGATATCTCATAAGACCACGACGCATAACGGAACGGGTTTTTCCCTTATGAGAATCCAAAATAACTTTATATCAAAAACCTTTTGATATTATAATAATGCCTATCAATCACAGTACATATAATCATCTAGCAGAAACGCTTTCATCTCACGTTCTACATATATAGTATACAATCAAAACCGCAAGCACGTATTGGGTAATGGATTTCCAACTATGACAAGGTATGGAACCACCTTTCGCTCGTGTACCTCTAGAGAGGAATACACTAGGTTCAACAAGAACATCTTGCAACCCGACCACACATGACCGACCACTCATTTCGCTTGAGTGTATCGAATGTATATCACCAACGGTTAGGATCAACAACCGTTTCCCGAATGGGATAGCATCAACAATAGATTTTTAGAAATGAATGAAACTCTAGATCAGGTGATTATACACCCTACTTCGGTGCGACCGACTTAGCCATGCTGCCTGCCCGATTTCTGTCATTTACCGGATGTGAGGCTAGAAGCTACGCTTTATCATCACACCAGATTCACTTTGAATGCCACATCATCAAATCCATCAAATCATCGATTGACGTCCTCAACAATACATTATGTGTTAGCTAAAGAAGTTTCCTTCTCCGCTTCCACTCTTGGTACGGTTGGAGAAATCAATATATGTGATCGTCTGGAAATACTCTGTCAGACATCCGTCCATACAAGTCATCCAGGAACAGGATGAACCGAAGGCACTATTCTATAAACAGGATAGCCCTTGCATAACTCCGTCTTCAATTTCCTTTGGCATATATGATTCGCAATGCTTATGCCAATACAGAGTGGTTCTTTGGATAATAATCCAACCGGTCTCTCCATATTAACAACGTTAAAATGGTCAAAACTTCGATAGTCTGTGATTTAACTATCGAAGAAAACAGGTGTGCAACCAACGATACTATTTCCAAATGAAAATTTATATCGATCAAACATCATATACTTTTATCTCCTTAGTTCATTTTTCATCTCCTATTTCCCTATATTCAACATTTCTTATTTTCTAAATTAAGAAAATATACGTTATTAACAATGGAAAACATTTCCATTTCTTGTCTTCTTTATTAGAAAACATTTCGGGTTTCTTATTTGGAAAACATTTCCAAAGCTTCTTCATTGGACTTAGACAGGTGTTTAAACAAACCATCGCGATGCCAACACAAACCATTTCCTTTACTACCGAACCTTAACTATTCCTTAGTTAAAACGAAGCCAATCAAGTTGGGGTAGAACTACCTCTCAGACCTTAACTGAACAACATTTTTAACTTTGAAATAGGAAAAGTTCACTTTATATCCCTTTCACTAACTTCCTTACTTAACCCTATTCGAATAGATATATTCGATTGACTCTTTTCACTTAACACTATTCGATTAACCCTTATCAATTAACTCTATTGGACTAACACTATTGGATTAACTCTATTTGACTAACGCTATTGATTTACTTATTTCACTTAACTCCTTTCGAATAAACTATATTCGATAACTCCTTTTACTTTCTCTCTAATCGATTAACTAACATCGATTAACTCCTTTTTACTTTATTCTCTAATCGATTAACTAACATCGATTAGCTCCTTTGCTTTAACTCTAATCGATTAAACTAACATCGATTAGCACTTTTTACTTTAACTCTAATCGATTAAACTAACATCGATTAGCTCTTTTTACTTTAACTCTAATCGATTAAACTAACATCGATTAGCTCTTTTTTTACTTTATTCTCTAATCGATTAACTAACATTGATTAGCTCCTTTGCTTTAACTCTAATCAATTAAACTAACATCAATTAGCTCTTTTTACTTTAACTCTAATCGATTAACTAACATCGATTAACTCCTTTTACTTTATTCTCTAATCGATTAACTAACATAGATTAGCTCCTTTGCTTTAACTCTAATCGATTAAACTAACATCGATTAGCTCTTTTTACTTTAACTCTAATCGATTAAACTAACATCGATTAGCTCTTTTTTACTTTAACTCTAATCGATTAAACTAACATCGATTAGCTCTTTTACTTTAACTCTAATCGATTAAACTAACATCGATTAACTCCTTTTACTTTCTATTCGAATAAACTATTCATTTATAAAGATTACTTTTAGTAACAGTTCTTCACTTTACAAATGATTTCCCTTTTATACAACTTTATTCGTTTAAAACATTTTTCCCTTTTATTTATTTCCGAAATATTTCCTTTTATAAAATCTGTTGATTTTAAAAAATCCCTTTATTTCAATATACATTGAAATCATTCTTTTTACCTCCCAGGGTCTTTTATGATATTTAAAATATCGAATAAAAATGATCAACATCATTCCAACACCCGTAATCCATAACAGATTATATAACACATCATATATCACAATATATGAAAACAGTAAAATAAATGTTGAGGAATCCAGTTGGATTCCTCCAACCTGTTTTCCTGCATCACAGATGTTAAACAATATAGTTAACATCACTTTTCAGTTCCATATGATATATTCTGTTAAACAGAATCAAATATAGAAATTCAACTAACTGACTAGCAGTTTGAGACGACCCGAAATCCCGTTCAGACGGAAACAAGGGTTATCTTTGGAATATAACACAGAAACAGAAAATAGCAGAACAGAATTAAATAAATACACCAGATAATGAACAATAGAATATACTGGATAAAAGTAATCATCAGAGTTACACAGTATACAGGATCTTACTTAGTACAAATACAGTTCAGCTATACATAAATGTCTACAGCGGAAATAAACAAAATATGTACAATAGGAGCTGAACAGCATAAAAAGAGATAAATGATAGAATCCATCTTCAGCTCCAGCTATCCAGAAAGAACCAGCTAAACCTGAATACAAGGCTGCCCGTGTAGAAAAAGGGGCACCCGAGTTTGAAAGTGAAACAAACTAGGAGCCAGTCATGGGACTGGTATGAGAAATCTACTCAACACATATATATTTTGTCAAACCACAGGACCACGCCACTTTCGTGGAACGGGTTTACTCCATTGGATAGCCAGTGCTTTAAAACAAATCTTTTTTTTAAAACATCGCTATGCTTTTTATAAAAATGAAGCCATTATAAGACTCAGTTCCCATCACACAATGCAATGCAAACCGGAGGATAGAGTTTTACCTTATAACGGCCAAAATATGCTTGATACGAATTAAAACAAAGGCATTTGATATTATTGCTAGTGTTTATATGTTTTGAAAACAATTTCAAATCATAACTATCAATCATAGGCGGCATGGGTACCATATATCATGTCGCCATATATATATACAATCAAAACCGCACGATGTCGTATTTGGAAATTGGATTTCCGTCATGAACCAAGGCAAAAGATAGTCCTTACCGAATTCGAGACGCTCTAGCCCGTGTCTCAGGCAAGCGCGCAGGCAAGCCTTGGAGCGACAGGGCCGGTCCACCGATGTGGATTATTATACCTGAACAATACGTTTCCCCTCCCTTTGGGGCGTCAACGAGCCAACGAATGACTCCATCGGACCCGGATCGTCCGATCAAACCGAGGCGCCTCGCAACAGCAACAACCACATAGGTGAAAAGTATATAAATGTCAGGGCTGGTAGGTTACTGACACCACCCTAGCTAGAAAGAAACGCATGCCCTCCCTGAGGTCCTTCTCCAGTTTTAGGTTCATATCGGGGTGTGAGGCTCGCGAATTCACGTTATACACAAAGCTACGCCACACAGGCGGTGCTTTGATCATCACCACAAGACTTTGCTTTTCAACAGAAGCCCTGATCACTGCATCTTAGCATGCCACACAGGCAATTCATGCCATGCGACTGATGTCCATCGATATACAACCTCTGAGCTCGTGCGTCTCAGAGAAGGGCGTTAAGCAAAAGAATAAATTCTCCGCCGCCAAACAGATGTATATTTAATAGAGATCAATCAACATATAATAAAATCCAATGTCAGACACACAGTCCATTTACAAGTCCGTTCTGGGTCTGAACGAAACCGGAGGCACTAAAATACCTCGCAAACCCATTGATCACCACGTACGTCTGGACGATCACCACTCATTATCCATATTTCGGGATGCCTCCCAATCAGGACCTCGGTTACCATCCAAACGAGGTGAAGATCTCCGGTCTTCGACCACCGTCTTCATCTTCGACTTTCAATCGTCGGTCGATTATTTGAAATGAGAATTAACTCGGCCTTTTCAAATAATTCACGTATATTTAGAATTTCAAATCAATTTATTTCAATGGTTAAATTATTCGACAACATCAATTTTGTTCTTTAATGTAATTTTCACACCAAACACATTCAACCATCAAATACCACACAAATCAAGCAAATTTCAGTTTATTTCCATTCCATGACGTTTACAATATTTTATAACGATTTACCACCATTTTTATTTATTTTAAAATAGCCAATTTATTCAAAACGACGCTTCGGGCCATAACGCGGCCGTGGCGCTGTTTTTCTTCAGATTTGATTTACACATATATAAAAATCTAACCGTTGGATCTTCACAAAATTTACATCATTAGAAAGGTCTTTTCAAAACGAATCCAACGGTTCCAGTTTCGGGAAAATCCGACGGTCGGATCTCCCGGTACAATCGTTTGAATTTTCGATTTCGAAATACAAACTGCAGCGTCGTTATTCGATTAAATATATAATTATATTTATATATATATATATAAATATAATCGCTTCTGGCGCTGTTTTTCTTCAGATTTGAATTAAACATTCCAGACAATCCAACCGTTGGATTTTTACAAAGTTGGTGCCGTTGGGAAGATATTTCCAAGGCGAACCCGACGGTTGAGGTTTCGGGAAAATCCAATGGTCGGATTTCCCGTACTAGTTGTTTGAAATCACGGTTTCAAAATGCGAACTGCACAGCTACGTTTTGTTTTAATTTTATTTATATTTATATAATTATATAAATACAGTTCATTCAACAATTTCAATTTCGTTTTCACTTCAAATATTTCACTAACGCCTTAAAATTTTGGAAAATTTCGCCATAACCTCCCCTGCACCGGGAGCATCGGGAAATCGCAAATAGCTTTCCCGGTCCTTCTAATCTCAAAAAGAAAAAGAAAAAGCCAAGCGGCTAGCCAACAGGCTCATAAAATCATCACCCAAACAAAACAGTAAATGTGTACCTATTTGTCGGGCACAAAATTTTATTCCTCTTCTCTAGCCCCTTTGCTATAACCTGTTCAATGAATATGCATGTACATATATATACAGTTCTTATCATTTATCGTTTTCTATCTGACTTCATATTAGATTTCTATTTGGTTTAAAAACACCATTCATTCTAATGTTACATACATAGGTGCAAATCATTTCATTAGCTAATTAATGGATATTTCAACTCACATATGTTTATTTTGAACAAGTGGCTATTTTTAACACTTCACATTTCAACGATTTATGCATACAATAAAAATGTGATTTTTATTGTAAAACAATTCATTTCAACACACTATTATTTTATATATTTCATATAGTCGATAAAAGGTGATTTTTATTATCAAACAATTTATTTCAAAATATGAATACCATTCAACACATGAATTTCTAATCAAGGAATGAATATCAATTCAACACATGAAGGTTTTCTATAGTTTCTATATATAGATAAAAATGTGATTTTTATATTTAAAACGCGAATACCATTCAACACATGAATTTCTAATCAACGAATGAATATCAATTCAACACATGAAGGTTTTCTATAGTTTCTATATATAGATAAAAATGTGATTTTTATATTTAAAACGCGAATACCATTCAACACATGAATTTCTAATCAACGAATGAATATCAATTCAACACATGAAGGTTTTCTATAGTTTCTATATATAGATAAAAATGTGATTTTTATATTTAAAACGCGAATACCATTCAACACATGAATTTCTAATCAACGAATGTATATCAATTCAACACATGAAGGATTTCTATTCAATGAATAAATATAGTTTAAGCAAATGAAAATAATTCAAACACACGAATATTATTCAAAATTTCGGCAGCATAACGGCAGGGTAGTTAAAACCGGGACCATCCCTAGTACGGCTCCTCGCTCTACCTTAAAACCTCGCGGTTTTTGACAATGGGGATCATGCATCTAGTTCGCACGCAGGCGGCATGTATATATTTATTTCATTTCCACAAACTAATCCTATGTGGTTTCAACCAAATATTCCTCAATCACAAACGAGTATTTTTCAACCACAATCAATCAATATCAACCACAAACAATCCCAAACAATCATTCGCTATCAATCAATTTTCACAACAATTTTAATCAATAAATATCGTCCATGGTTTGTGGACGAGGGGCGTACATATATATATTATATATATAGCAATTCACTTTTATTTCAACACATATATATATATTTTAAAAGAAATTGGAGAGTGAGAAATTCTCACCAAATAGCTAATTCAATCCCACGACTCTTCTTTGCATAAATCTTCACCGCTCTCGCCTTTTGTCGCTTTCGTTGCCCGTATTCTCTACATAGGTAAAAATCGAATTTTTACTTCGTTATTCAATATATAAAAATCATATTTTGACTTCGCTATTCAATATATAAAAATCAAATTTTTTCTTCGATGTTCAATATATAAAAATCATATCTTACATCTTCTACTTAATAAAAATTCCGTCTTTTCTATCTTAAAGATCAAATCTTTTCTTTTTAAAGTTCTAATCTTTTCTTTTTAAAGTTCTAATCTTTTCTTTTTAAAGTTTAAATCTTTTCTTTTTAAAGTTTAAATCTTTTCTTTTTATATCTTAAAATAAAATCAGTTTTTTTCCTAATTAAAATCAGAATTTTCCTTTTAAAAAAAACCAGTTTTATAACCTTTTAAAAATCAGAATTTACAGAATTAAAATAAAATAAAATAACAACCTTACTGTAATCCACGAAGAAGGGGTGGGGGTCGTCAGGGTCGGCGACAGGAGTTCGTCAGGGCGGAGCTGGCTTCGAGGGGTCTCGGACTAGGGGGCTAGCGAATTGGGCGTCGCGATGCTTCAGGGGGGGGCAGGATAGGTCAGGGAGGGGGGGGGGGGGGGTTCGCGGTCGCCGTTAGGAGGGGAGCGAGAGCAAGGAAGAGGGGGGGCGGTTGGCACGGGGGGAGAGGGCGCCTGCCCTAGGCGGCGGCGTCGAGGTCGACAAGGGGGGGGGGGGGGGGGGGGCGTCGATCCTTTTTTTTATTCGTCTGAGCGAAAATAAGGAGAGAAAGGGGGGGTGAGGGGTTTTAAAAAGAAAATATATATATTATTTTATTTATTAAATTAATTCTAAAAAGCAACTTTTATTTTCGACCTCGAAACGAAACCCACCGCCTGTCGTCTATAGCATATTACCCTCATTCCGAACACGATGGGATATGTATCGTAAGCTGATTTGACTGTTTGAATCAGTTTCCGTTGAATTTAAAGTGCAATTCTTTATATATTCAATTTAAACGCACATTTCAATTTAGTGGGGCCACATACGAACTCGAAAAATTCCAGAAAAATATTTTCTTGCTTCGTATTTACGATACGGTCCTAACAAAACTAGTTTCGTCAAATTCTGAGACCGTTTGAAAAATGGTCAATTTCCAGTCGATTAAAATCAACTGAAACCGGTCAAACGCGTTTTCCTTTTCCACGCTCACATATTGATTCGAAAAATTATGAAATTTGAAACCTAGCAATAATTTGACATCACGGATCCAACAAAAGTGGTTTCGTCGAAATCCGAGGTCGTTTGCAAAATGTCCATTTTTAAGGGCCTGAATTCCATAGCGACTATTCAGAATTTTCAACTGGACATATCTTTTGATTCCCGCTATCAAATTTCGATTTGTCAGATTCGTTGGAAAGGTATTCACTAACAGATTTAAATATTTTTGGTTTCACTAAAATCCGGATTGTTTTGCACCCGGTACAGTCCGACAAAGTTTGAATTCAATTTTTGAAACTGCCACGCCATTTCAGGCCTTGTTTATAATTATAATTAATTATATTCGTTTTCAATTGTCGATTCAAACTCAGTTTTCATCGCCATTATTTAAAATATTTATTTTAAATATTTAAAATCCATTATTTTAGCCAATTTAAAAATTTTAAATTGGTTCAGATTTTCTGGGTCGTTACAATCTCCCCCACTTAAAACTTTTCGTCCCCGAAAAGGAACAAAGTCGAAAGTGGTTTGATAAATCTACAATCACACAACACAACAACCAATCCAATTGTTTTTAACCTTCAAAAATATACTAATCAAATCCTATACCCTTTAAAAATCATTCAGACTATATAATTAAAAGTGCAAATCTATGAAAAGGAAATAACAATAGAGTAGAGAATTGAATGGTAGTGCAAAGTAGGGTAAATGTACCTGGCACCGGAGTCAATCAGAGATATCTACTCGGCATCTGGGATAAGCTTTCTGAATGCTCTCCTCAGTTTCCCAAGTACAATCTCGTGGATCTCCACTCCATTGCACTTTGACTAAGTGAACCTTCTGTTTTCTCAGCTCTTTGGTTTCTTTGCCGATGATCTTTAGCGGCTCTCGCCTCACAGCTAATTCTGGAGTAATTTCAATATCCTGCTGAGCTGCTTCTTCTACGATCAAGTCTGGATCATGAACGTGCTTTCGAAGTTGAGATATATGAAATACATCATGCACTCCAGGCAACCAGTCAGGCAGTTTGACCCTATAAGCGAGAGTCCCAATCCGTTCCAGAATAGGAAACGGACCAATGAATTTGGGTGCCAACTTTCCAGTTTTACCGAACCGGATAACTCCTCTCATCGGCGATACTTTCAAATATACATAGTCGCCAACTTCAAATGATATATCTCTTCTTCTTCTATCGGCATAGCTCTTTTGTCGGCTTTGAGCGGCGAGTAATCGTTTCTTAATAAAATCGACTTTGTCGGCAGCTTCTCGAATCATATCAGGACCCAACACAAGTCTATTTCCTGGCTCGACCCAGCAAGCAGGAGATCGGCACGGTCTACCATACAATGCTTCGAATGGCGACATTGTCAGGCTTGCCTGATAGCTGTTGTTATAAGAGAATTCAGCCAAATGCAGATGGTCTTCCCATGATCCACCGAAATCTATTACACAAGCCCGCAATAGATCTTCTAAAATGCGATTCACCCTCTCAGTCTGACCGTCTGTCTGAGGATGATAAGCGGTGCTCAAGTTCAACTTCATTCCTAGCTCGACTTGAAATGCTTCCCACAATTTGCTAGTGAATATCGTATCTCTATCACTTACTATACTGAGCGGCACTCCATGCAGTCTAACTATTTCCCTGAAGTAAATCTGCGCCAGACTCTGAGCAGTTCTATTTGATCTAACAGGTATGAAATGGGCGGTCTTCGTGAAGCGATCTACGATCACCCAAATACTGTCATTTCCTTTTCTTGTTCTGGGCAAACCATCAATGAAATCCATAGAAATATGTTCCCACTTCCAACCAGGAACTTCTAGTGGTTGTAACAATCCAGCCAATTTCTGTTGGTCACTTTTAACTAGCTGGCAAGTAGGGCATCGGCTAACGTATATTGAAACATCTCTTTTCATAGCCTTCCACCAGAATGTTCTTTTGAGATCGTTATACATTTTGGCCACGCCAGGATGGATACTCAGCTTGGACTTGTGACACTCGTCTAACACTTCCCTTTTTAACTCTGGGATGTCAGGAACACAAATCCTTCCTTTCAACCTCAAGGTCTCGTCGTTATCTATTTGAAAACACGAGGGTTCACCTTTCTGAATCCTTTTGATCATATCCTTAATAAAGTTATCCTCCTTCTGAAGAATAGATATTTTGTCAATCAAGGAAGTCGTGATAATAAAGCCGGCGATCATTACATTCTTTCGGCTCAGAGCATCGACCACGACATTGGCTTTTCCTGGAGTATATATAATTTCAAAGTCATATGCTGCAAGAAACTCCAGCCAACGTTGCTGTCTCAGATTCAGGTCTTTCTGAGTGAACAGATACTTTAACGACTGGTGGACTGTAAACAGTTCAAATCTCTCACCCAGAAGATAGTGCCTCCAGATTTTCAAGGCGAATACGATAGCCAATAACTCAAGATCATGAGTTACGTAGTTTTTCTCGTGCGGCTTCAGTTGACGGCTAGCATAAGCAATCACTTGGCCTCTTTGCATTAACACTGCGCCAAGGCCTTCTCTAGAAGCATCAGTCCATACTTTTAAATCCTGGTTGCCATCAATGATGGTTAACACTGGAGCTGTCGTTAATCTTAACTTTAGCTCCTCAAAAGCCTCCTCACTTTCTGGAGTCCATTTGAACTTAGAATGCTTCTTTGTAAGCTTCGTTAAGTGACCATATATCTTCGAAAAGTTTTTAACGAACTTCCGGTAATAGCTAGCCAATCCGAGAAAACTGCGGACTTCAGTGGGGGTACTGGGCTGTTTCCAATTCTGAATGGCTGTGATTTTACTTGGATCCACAACGATTCCTTCTTTCGATACTACATGGCCCAGAAATTTCACTTCATTTTGCCAGAATATACATTTGGAAAACTTGGCTTTTAACACATTCCGTCTTAGAATTTCTAGAACCTGTTCGAGATGCTTTTCATGTTCGCCCTTTGATTTAGAGAAGATTAGAATATCGTCAATGAAAACTAGAACAAATTTATTCAAAACTCCTCTGAATACCCTGTTCATTAGATCGACGAAGTAAGCTGGAGCGTTACATAAGCCGAACGACATTACTAACCACTCGTAGAATAAGTCGGGGCCTCTGAATGCTGTCATTGGAACACACTCTTCGGCAATTCGAAGCTGATGGAAGCCTGTAGCTAGGTCCATTCTTGAGAATACTTGTGCGCCATTCAGACGATCCAACAAATCATCAATCCGCGGCAATGGATATTTGTTCTTTATTGTCTGTTTGTTCAGATCACGATAATCCACACATAGACGTAGAGTACCGTCAGATTTTGGGACAAACACCACTGCTGCACCCTAATCAGAGAAACTATGCCTGATCAGGCCCTTCCATACTAGCTGTCATGTTTGATTGTCTAATTCCTCCTTCTCTTTCAAGGACATTCTTCGGATAGCGTGAACTACCGGCCTTGCATTGGGAATCAAAGCAATCTTGAAATCTATTTTTCTCTGCGGAGGCAAACAGACAACTTCCTCGAACACATCCGCATAATTTTTGACGACAGGGATATCTTTGATGAGGTCAGGAATATTCTCTGTAACTTCAAGGATATTTTCTATTTGGGCTGGAGAAACATTTAGAGCTGCCCAGAAGTCTTTTCTATTAGCACTCTGACCTTCACACGGTATGGTTATATAACTCCCTGATTTAATCTTAGCTCTAACAACTCTCTCGGCGCATCTAACCTCTGCTTCATATTTGGTTAACCAATCCAATCCCAGAATAAGATCGAATTCATCAAAATTCATGACGACAGAGATAATAGGGAATTTATAGCAATAAAAAGAGACGGGTACTGCACAAACCCAACTGAGATTGATGGAACCTCCAATTGGATTTCGGACAGTCATTGGCTCTTTGAGCTTCTTCAAATCCAAATCCAATTTCTTGACTGCACTCTTTGCAATAAAGCTTCGTGACGCGCCTGTGTCAAACAGTACTTTAACTTGAATGTTTTTGACATTGAGCGTGCCTTCTAAAACATCAGACCTTTCCTGAGCAGACGGGGAGGCAGGTACTTCTACCACTTCATTTACATGTACTGCTTTAGGTTCCTTTGAGAGTTGGCACTCCCGTGAAATATGACCTACTTGATGACACTCATGGCATGTCCTTTCACCATGTGGGTTCCTTTTCTAAGTGGATTCAGATTCATTCTTCTTCTGCTTCTTTAAAGATTTACATTTTCTGGACAAATGGCCCTGTTTATTGCAATTAGAGCATGTGGCGGCTGTTACGGGTTTCTTCTCAGCTTTGGCCCTTTTCCTCTTGGCACTGGGCTTCTTACTGACATCAGACTTTGTACTGGCCTCAGGACGATCAGTTTCTGATTCAACCCTATCGCTAGAACTGACTTCTTCCTCCTCGCGCAACATGCCTTTCCTGTCGAGATCTTCGTACTGATAAGTCATGTATATCATTTCAGAAAAAGGAAGCTTCACATGCCCCAATACTTTATTCTGGTATTTCCTTTGAAGGCCATGAATAAATCTCAGATTTTTCCTCTTTGGGTCTTTAATCAGATGAGGCGCAAAATGAGAAAGTTCGTTGAATTTCTTATGATATTCTGGGATGGTCATGTCACCTTGTATTAGATAAGAAAATTCGTCACAAAGGCGCTCAGTCGCTTCGGGAGGAGTAATTTTTTCCAGGAAAATCACTTTGAATCTATCCCAGGTGATATTACCTTCTGGATTATTCTCTATAACCGAATCCCACCAGAACAAAGCTTCTTCTTTGAGCGCCCAGGAGGCCAGTAATCTTTTCTGGTCATCCCTCAGCTTTAATGCTTCGAAGATTTTCTCAGCCGAACGAATCCAAGCTTGTGTCTTCATAATAGATTCTTCACCAGAGAACGGTATTCCACCCATATTTCGATATTTGATTAATAGGGCCTCAATATCCGGTTCTGCATTCCTTCTGTTTCTGACACTCATTTTCTAGTTCCTCTGCAAATAGCAGATCAAGTGTCAGGTCACAGAAAAGGTAGTTTAAAATATAGAAACACATACTTCAAATGTAAATGTGTCTATCAAGGTGTAATTTCATTCTGCTTTACTCATACTAGGATATTACTGATCCTATCTGTATTGAGTTGCCCGTCCTAGAACACTACTGGTTCTATTTCTGACGAGTTTGTTCATATGTTATATTCCAGAACTAAGCTTAACCAAAGCTCTGATACCACGTTGAGACGACCCGAAATCCCGTTCAGACGGAAACAAGGGTTATCTTTGGAATATAACACAGAAACAGAAAATAGAAGAACAGAATTAAATAAATACACCAGATAATGAACAATAGAATATATTGGATAAAAGTAATCATCAGAGTTACACAGTATACAGGATCTTACTTAGTACAAATACAGTTCAGCTATACATAAATGTCTACAGCGGAAATAAACAAAATATGTACAATAGGAGCTGAACAGCATAAAAAGAGATAAATGATAGAATCCATCTTCAGCTCTAGCTATCCAGAAAGAACCAGCTAAACCTGAATACAAGGCTGCCCGTGTAGAAAAAGGGGCACCCGAGTTTGAAAGTGAAACAAACTACGAGTCAGTCATGGGACTGGTATGAGAAATCTACTCAACACATATATATTTTGGCAAACCACAGGACCACGCCACTTTCGTGGAACGGGTTTACTCCATTGGATTGCCAGTGCTTTAAAACAAATCTTTCTTTTAAAACATCGCTATGCTTTTTATAAAAATGAAGCCATTATAAGACTCAGTTCCCATCACACAATGCAACGCAAACCGGAGGATAGAGTTTTACCTTATAACGGCCAAAATATGCTTGATACGAATTAAAACAAAGGCATTTGATATTACTGCTAGTGTTTATATGTTTTGAAAACAATTTCAAATCATAACTATCAATCATAGGCGGCATGGGTACCATATATCATGTCGCCATATATATATACAATCAAAACCGCACGATGTCGTATTTGGAAATTGGATTTCCGTCATGAACCAAGGCAAAAGATAGTCCTTACCGAATTCGAGACACTCTAGCCCGTGTCTCAGGCAAGCGCGCAGGCAAGCCTTGGAGCGACAGGGCCGGTCCACCGATGTGGATTATTATACCTGAACAATATGTTTCCCCGCCCTTTGGGGCGTCAACGAGCCAACGAATGACTCCATCGGACCCGGATCGTCCGATCAAACCGAGGCGCCTCGCAACAGCAACAACCACATAGGTGAAAAGTATATAAATGTCAGGGCTGGTAGGTCACTTACACCACCCTAGCTAGAAAGAAACGCATGCCCTCCCTGAGGTCCTTCTCCCGTTTTAGGTTCATATCGGGGTGTGAGGCTCACGAATTCACGTTATACACAAAGCTACGCCACACAGGCGGTGCTTTGATCATCACCACAAGACTTTGCTTTTCAACAGAAGCCCTGATCACTGCATCTTAGCATGCCACACAGGCAATTCATGCCATGCGACTGATGTCCATCGATATACAACCTCTGAGCTCGTGCGTCTCAGAGAAGGGCGTTAAGCAAAATGTAACGACCCAGAAAATCTGAACCAATTTAAATTTTTTAAATTGGCTAAAATAATGGATTTTAAATATTTGAAATAAATATTTTAAATAATGGCGATGAGAACTGAGTTTGAATCGACATTTGAAAACGAATATAATTAATTATAATTATATATAGAATTGAAAATGGCGCGGTAGTTCGATAATTCGATTTCAAACTTCAATTGAATATACCGGGTGCAAAACAATCCGGATTTTAGTGAAACCAAAAACATTAGGATCTAATTGATGATATCTTTCCAACGAATCTGACGAATGGAAATTTGATAGCGGGAATCAAAAGATATGTCCAGTTGAAAATTCTGAATAGTCGCTATGGAATTCAGGCCCTTAAAAATGGACATTTTGCAAACGACCTCGGATTTCGACGAAACCACTTTTGTCGGGTCCGGGATGTGAAGTTATTGCTAGGATTCAAATTTCATAATTTTTCGAATCAATATGTGAGCGTGGCAAGGGAAAACGCGTTTGACCAGTTTTAGTTGATTTTAATCGACTGGAAATTGACCATTTTTCAAACGGTCTCAGAATTCGACGAAACTATCTTTGTTAGGACCGTATCGTCAATACGAAGCTAGAAAATATTTTCTTGGAATTTTTCTAGTTAGTATGTGACCCCGGTAATTTGAAATGTACGTTTAAAATTCAACATAAGGATTTAAATGTAAATTCAACGGAAACTATTCGAAACAATCGAATCAGCTTACGATACATATCCCATTATGTTCGGAATGGGGGTAAAACGCTATGGACGACAGGCGGTGGGCCTCGTTTAGAGGTTGTATGTAAAAGTCAACTTTTTGCAAAAATCAAATAATTAAATATATATATTTTATATAAACCCCCTATTCCCTCTTCTCTCTCCACTTCGAGCAGAAATAAAAAAAAGAAAAAGAAAACCTAAACTAAGCCGCCTCCCCCGATCATCCACCTCCGCACGTCGCCACCTCCTTCTCCTGGAGCTGCTGTCGCTGTTGCTTCTTCTCCCCCCCTCGTTCGTTGATCGCCAGTGACATCGCACCCCCCCCCCCCCGAATCAATCGCGACGCCCTAAATTCGCGAGCCCCCCCTGAAGCATCGACGCCACCACCACCGAAGACCACTGCTTGCCGCCGACGTCTTCTTTCCCCCCCCCCCCCCCGCAGATCAATGTAAGTATTTTATTTTATTTTTATTTTTATTTTTAATTCTGAAAATTTCTGATTTTAATTAGAATTTAAAACTGATTTTAATTAGGGTTTCAAACTGATTTTAATTATGATTTTAAAACTGATTTTTGTAAAAAGAAAAACTGATTTTAAAGAAGTTAAAAACTGATTTTTAAGAAGTTAAAAACTGATTTTTTACAGATTTAAAAACTGATTTTTATTTTAAACTTTAAAAAGAAAAAAGATTAGAACTTTAAAAAGAAAAAAAGATTAGAACTTTAAGAAGAAAAAAGATTAGAACTTTAAAAAGAAAAGATTTGAACTGGGATAGAAAGATCAGATTTTTAGAATAGAAAAGATCATATTTTTAAAATAGAAAAGACGGAATTTTTATTGAGTAGAAGAAGTAAGATATGATTTTTATATTTTTAAAGTAATAAAAATATAATTTTTATATCATAGGAATAATAAAAATATGATCTTTATGTATTGAACAGCGAAGTCAAAATGCAAGTTTTATATATTGAATAACATAGTAAAAATTCGATTTTTACATATGTAGAGAATACGGGCAATGAAAGCGACGAAAGGCGAGATTGGCGAAGATTTCTATAAAGGAAGAGTCGTAGTATTGGATAGCTATTGGTGAGAATTTCTCACTCTTCAATTTCTTTTTCTATATATATATATGTGGGGAAATAAAAGTGAACTGCTATATATAAATATAAATGTATATATATATATATATATATATATATATATAAATACGCCCCCTCGTCCACAAACCATGGACGATATTTATTGGTTGAAATTGTTGTGAAAATTGATTGATAGCGAATGGTTGTTTGGGATTGTTTGTGATTGATATTGGTTGATTGTGGTTGAAAAATATTTGGTTGAAACCACATAGGATTAGTTTTGTGGAAATGAAATAAATATATACATGCCGCCTGCGTGCGAACTAGATGCATGATCCCCATTGTCAAAAACCGCGAGGTTTTAAGGTAGAGCGAGGAGCCGTACTAGGGACGGTCCCGGTTTTAACTACCCTGCCGTTATGCTGCCGAAATTTTGAATAATATTCGTGTGTTTGAATTATTTTCATATGCTTAAACTATATTTATTCATTGAATAATAAACATTCATGTGTTGAATTGATATTCATTCGTTGATTAGAAATTCATGTGTTGAATGTTATTCATATTTTGAAATAAATTGTTTGATAATAAAAATCACATTTTTATCTATATATAGAAACTAAAATAAACATTCATGTGTTGAAATGATATTCATTCGTTGATTAGAAATTCATGTGTTGAATGGTATTCATATTTTGAAATAAATTGTTTGATAATAAAAATCACATTTTTATCTATATATAGAAACTAAAATAAACATTCATGTGTTGAATTGATATTCATTCGTTGATTAGAAATTCATGTGTTGAATGGTATTCATATTTTGAAATAAATTGTTTGATAATAAAAATCACATTTTTATCTATATATAGAAACTATAGAAAACATTCATCTGTTGAATTGATATTCATTCGTTGATTAGAAATTCATGTGTTGAATGGTATTCATATTTTGAAATAAATTGTTTGATAATAAAAATCACCTTTTATCGACTATATGAACTGTGTAAAATAATCTCGTTTTAAAAGAAATTGTTTTATGATAAAAATCCCATTTTTATCACCAACTTGAACTATATAGAAAAATAGTGTTTTGAAATGAATTGTTTTACAATAAAAATCACATTTTTATTGTATGCATAAATCGTTGAAATGTGAAGTGTTAAAAATAGCCACTTGTTCAAAATAAACATATATGAGTTGAAATATTCATTAATTAACTAATGAAATGATTTGCACCTATTTATGTAACATTAGAATGAATGGTGTTTTTAAACCAAATGGAAATCAAATATGAAGTTGAATAGAAAATGATAAATGATAAGAACTGTATATATATGTACATGCATATTCATTGAACAGGTTATAGCAAAGGGGCTAGAGAAGAGGAATAAAATTTTGTGCCCGACAAATAGGTACACATTTACTGCTTTGTTTGGGTGATGATTTTATGAGCCTATTGGCTATCCGCTTGGCTTTTTCTTTTTCTTTTTGAGATTAGAAGGACCGGGAAAGCTATTTGCAATTTCCCGATGCTCCCGGTGCAGGGGAGGTTATGGCGAAATTTTCCAAAATTTTAAGGCGTTAGTGAAATATTTGAAATGAAAACGATATAGGAATTTTTGAAGAAACTATATTTATATAAATATATAAATATAAATAAAATTAAAACGAAACGAAGCCGTGCAGTTCGTATTTTGAAACTGTGATTTCAAACAACTAGTACGGGGAATCCGACCATTGGATTTTCCCGAAACCTCCACCGTCGGGTTCGCCTTGGAATAATCTTTCCAACGGCACCAACCTTGTAAAAATCCAACGGTTGGATTGTCTAGAATGTTTAATTCAAATCTGAAGAAAAACAGCGCCAGAAGCGATTATATTTATATATATATATATATATAAATATAATTATATATTTAATCGAATAACGACGCTGCAGTTCGTATTTTGAAATCGAAACTTCAAACGATTGTACCAGGAGATCCGACCGTCGGAATTTCCCGAAACTGGAACCGTTGGATCCGTTTTGAAAAGACCTTTCTAATGATGTAAATTTTGTGAAGATCCAACAGTTAGATTTTCAGATATGTGTAAATCAAATTTGAAGAAAAACAGCGCCACGGTCGCCTTATGGCCCGAAGCGTCGTTTTGAATAAAATAGCTATTTTAAAATAAATAAAAATAGCGATAAATAGTTATAAAATATCATAAGCGATATGGAATAGAAATAAACTGAATTTGTTCGATTTATGTGGCTTTTGATGGTTGAATGTGTTTGGTGTGAAAATTACATTAAAAGAACACGATTGGTGTTGTCGAATAATTTAACCATTGAAATAAATTGATTTGAAATTCTAAATATACGTGAATTATTTGAGAAGGTCGAGTTAATTCTCATTTCAAATAATCGACCGATGATTGAAAGTCGAAGATGAAGACGATGGTCGAAGACCGGAGATCTTCACCTCGTTTGGATGGTAACCGAGGTCCTGATTGGGAGGCATCCCGAAATATGGATAATGAGTGGTGATCGTCCAGACGTACGTGGTGATCGATGGGTTTGCGAGGTATTTAGTGCCTCCGGTTTCGTTCAGACCCAGAGCGGACTTGTAAATGGACTGTGTGTCTGACATAGGATTTATTTTGTGTTGCATGCTAAGATGTAGTGATCAGGGCTTCTGTTGAAAAGCAAAGTCTTGTGGTGATGATCAAAGCACCGCCTGTGTGGCGTAGCTTTGTGTATAACGTGAATTCGCGAGCCTCACACCCCGGTATGAACCTAAAACGGGAGAAGGACCTCAGGGAGGGCCTACGTTTCCTCCTAGCTAAAAGTGGCGTCAGTGGTTTTACAGGCGCTGACGAGTTTGACTTATGTGGTTGTTGCTGTTGCGAGGCGCCTCGGTTAGATCGGACGATCCGGGTCCGATGGAGTCACTTGTTGGATCGCTTACGCCCCAAAGTGCGGCGAAACGTAGTGCTCAGGCATTTTTAATCCACTCCGTGTGGACCGGCCCTGTCGCTCCAAGGGTCGATGCGTTCTGATCCTGAGACTCGGGCTAGGCAGTCTCGAATTCGGTAAGGACTATCTTTTGCCTTGGTTCATGACGGAAATCCAATTTCCAAATACGTGATCGTGCGGTTTTGATTGTATATATATATGGCGACATGATATATGGTACCCATGTCGTCTATGATTGATAGTTATGATTGAAATTGTTTTTGAAACATATAAACACTAGTCATAATACCAAATGCTTTTGTTTTATACGTATCAATCATATTTTGGCCATTATAAGGTAAAACTCTATCCTCTGGTTTGCGTTGCATTGTGTGATGGGAACTGAGTCTTATAATGGCTTCATTTTTATAAAAAGCATAGCGAAGTTTAAAAGAAAGATTTGTTTTAAAAGCACTGGCAATCCAATGTAGTAAACCCGTTCCACAAAAGTGGCGTGGTCCTGTGATTAGCCAATTATATATATGTTGAGTGGATTTCTCATACCAGTCCCATGACTGACTCGTAGTTTGTTTCACTCTCAAACTTGGGTGCCCCTTTTTCTACACGGGCAGCCTTGTATTCAGGTTTAGCTGGTTCTTTCTGGATAGCTGGAGCTGAAGATGGATTCTATCATTTATTTCTTTTTATGCTGTTCAGCTCCTATTGTACATATTTTGTTTATTTCCGCTGTAGACATTTATGTATAGCTGAACTGTATTTGTACTAAGTAAGATCCTGTATAATGTGTAACTCTGATGATTACTTTTATCCAGTATATTCTATTGTTCATTATCTGGTGTATTTATTTAATTCTGTTCCGCTATTATATGTTTCTGTGTTATATTCCAAAAGATAACCCTTGTCTCCGTGAGAATGGGAAATCGGGTCGTCTCAACGTGGTATCAGAGCTTTGGTTAAGCTTAGTTCTGGAATATAACATTTGAACGAACTCGTCAGAAATAGAACCAGTAGTGTTCTAGGATGGGTAACTCCATACAGATAGGATCAGAAATATCCTAGTATGAGTAGCAGAATGAAATTACACCTCAATAGACACATTTACATTGAAGTATGTTTTCTATATTTTAAACTATCTTTTCTGTGACCTGACACTTGATCTGCTAATTGCAGAAGTACTAGAAAAATGAGTGCCAGAAACAGAAGGAATACAGAACCCGATCTAGAGGCTCTATTTAAGAGATATCAAAATCTGGGTGGAGCCCAATTCTCGGGCAATGAATCTATTATTCAAACTCAAGCTTGGATGAGTTCTGTCGAGAGAATCTTTGAGCATATCCAGCTGAGAGATGACCAGAAATGGTTAGTAGCATCTTGGGCGCTCAAAGAAGAAGCTTTAATCTGGTGGGAAACAATCATCAAAGATAATCCAGAAGGTGATATCACCTGGGACAGATTTAAAGTGATTTTCCTAGAAAGATTTACTCCTCCCGAAGCAACCGAGAGATTATGTGATGAATTTTCTTATCTAATACAAGGTGACATGACCATCCCAGAATATCATAAGAAATTCAACGAGCTTGCTCACTTTGCTCCTCATCTGATTCAGAATACAAAGAGGAAAAATATGAGATTTATTCATGGGCTTCAAAGGAAATACCAGAATAAAGTATTGGGGCATGTGAAGCTTCCTTTCTCTGAAATGATATACATGGCTTATCACTATGAAGATCTCCATAAGAAAGGCATGTTGCGCGACGAGGAAGAAGTCAGCTCTAGTAATAAAATTGAGTCTGAAACTGATCATCCTGAGGCAAGTACAAAGTCTGATGTCAGTAAGATGCCCAGTGCCAAGAGAAAAAGGGCTAAATCTAAAAAGGAACTGGCAACGACTGCCACATGTTCTAACTGCAATAAACAGGGGCATCTGACCAGGAAGTGTAAAACCTTGAAGAAACGAGAGAAGAGGTCTAAAACCGATAACCAGTTTCGAGAGAATAGAAAGTGCGTTCAATGCCGACGGACTGGCCATCTTGAAAAGGACTGCAAGCAATTTAAGAAGTCCAAAGCAGCGCAAGTAAATGAAGTGGTAGAAGTACCTGCATCTTCGTCTGCTCAGGAAAGGTCTGATGTTTTAGAAGGCACGCTCAATGTCAAGAACATTCCAGTTAAAGTACTGTTTGATACTGGCGCATCACGAAGCTTTATTGCAAAGAGTGCAGTCAAGAAGTTGGATTTGAATTTGAAGAAGCTCAAAGAGCCAATGACTGTCCGAAATCCAGTTGGAGGATCCATCAATCTCAGTTGGGTTTGTGCAGTACCCGTCTCTTTTTCTTGCTATAAATTCCCTATTATCTCTGTCGTCATGAATTTTGATGAATTCGATCTTATTTTGGGATTGGATTGGTTAACCAAATATGAAGCAGAGGTTAGATGCGCCGAGAGAGTGGTTAGAGCTAAGATTACACCAGGGAGTTATATAACCATACCGTGTGAAGGTCAGAATGCTAATAGAAAAGACTTCTGGGCAGCTCTAAATGTTTCTCCAGCCCAAATTGAAAATGTCCCTGAAGTCATAGAAAATATTCCTGACCTCATCAAAGACATTCCTGTCGTCAAGAACTATGCGGACGTGTTCGAAGAAGTTGTTCGTTTACCTCCGCAGAGAGAAATAGATTTCAAGATTGCTTTGATTTCCAATGCAAGGCCGGTAGTTCACGTTATTCGAAGAATGTCCTTGAAAGAGAAGGAAGAATTAGACAATCAAACACGACAGCTAGTATGGAAGGGTCTGATCAGGCCTAGTTTCTCTGATTGGGGTGCAGCAGTGGTGTTTGTCCCAAAATCTGACGGTACTCTACGTCTATGTGTGGATTATCGTGATTTGAACAAACAGACAATAAAGAACAAGTATCCATTGCCGCGGATTGATGATTTGTTAGATCGATTAAATGGAGCACAAGTATTCTCACGAATGGACCTAGCTACAGGATTCCATCAACTTCGAATTGCCGAAGAGTGTGTTCCAATGACAGCGTTCAGAGGCCCCGACTTATTCTACGAGTGGTTAGTAATGCCGTTCGGCTTATGTAACGCTCCAGCTTACTTCGTCGATCTGATGAACAGAGTGTTCAGAGGAGTATTGAATAAATTTGTTCTGGTTTTTATTGATGATATTCTATTCTTCTCTAAATCAAAGGCCGAACATGAAAAGCATCTGGAACAGGTTCTAGAAATTCTGAGACGGAATGTATTGAAAGCAAAGTTTTCCAAATGTATATTCTGGCAAGATGAAGTGAAATTTCTGGGCCACGTTGTATCGAAAGAAGGAATTGCTGTGGATCCAAGCAAAATCACAGCTATTCAAAATTGGAAACAGCCCAGTACCTCCACTGAAGTCCGCAGTTTTCTCGGATTGGCTAGCTATTATCGGAAGTTCGTTAAAGACTTTTCGAAGATATCTGGTCACTTAACGAAGCTTACAAAGAAGCATTCTAAATTCAAGTGGACTTCAGAAAGTGAGGAGGCTTTTGAAGAGCTAAAGTTAAGACTAACAACAGCTCCAGTGTTAACCATCATCGATGGCAACCAAGATTTAAAAGTATGGACTGATGCTTCTAGAGAAGGCCTTGGCGCAGTGTTAATGCAAAGGGGTCAGGTGATTGCTTATGCTAGCCGTCAACTGAAGCCGCACGAGAAAAACTATGTAACTCATGATCTTGAGTTATTGGCTATCATATTCTCTTTGAAAATCTGGAGACACTATCTTCTGGGCGAGAGATTTGAACTATTTACAGATCATCAGTCATTAAAGTATCTGTTCACTCAGAAAGACCTGAATTTGAGGCAACAGCGTTGGCTGGAGTTTCTTGCAGCATATGACTTTGAAATTATATATACTCCAGGAAAAGCCAATGTTGTGGCCGATGCGTTAAGCCGAAAGAATGTAATGATCGCCAGTTATATTATCACGACTTCATTGCTAGATAAAATATCTGCTCTTCAGGAGGATGATCACTTCATTCAGAAGATCAGAGGGATAATTCAACAAGGCGAACCCTCGAGTTTTCAAGTAGACAATGATGGGATTTTAAGGCTCAAAGGTCGAATCTGTGTCCCTAACATTCCTGAGCTTCGAAAAGAAGTTCTGGATGAATGCCACAAGTCAAAACTCAGTATCCATCCGGGAGTAAGCAAAATGTATAATGACATCAAACGCACTTTCTGGTGGAAGTCGATGAAAAGGGACATTTCTTTATATGTCAGCCGATGCCCTACTTGCCAGCTAGTCAAGAGCGACCAACAGAAATTGGCTGGATTATTACAACCGCTAAAAGTTCCTGGCTGGAAGTGGGAACATATTTCTATGGATTTCATTGATGGTTTGCCCGGAACCAGAAAGGGAAATGACAGTATTTGGGTGATCGTAGATCGCTTCACGAAGACCGCCCATTTCATACCTGTCAGGTCAAATAGAACCGCTCAGAGTCTGGCGCAGATATACTTCAGGGAAATAGTTAGACTACATGGAGTGCCGCTCAGTATAGTCAGTGATAGAGATACAACATTCACTAGCAAATTCTGGGAAGCATTTCAAGTCGAGCTAGGAACGAAGTTAAACTTGAGCACCGCTTATCATCCTCAGACAGACGGTCAGACTGAGAGGGTGAATCACATTTTAGAAGATCTATTGCGGGCTTGTGTTCTAGATTTCGGTGGATCATGGGAAGACCATCTGCATTTGGCTGAATTCTCTTATAACAACAGCTACCAGGCGAGTTTGACAATGTCGCCATTCGAAGCATTGTATGGTAGACCGTGCCGATCTCCTGCTTGTTGGGTCGAGCCAGGAAATAGACTTGTGTTGGGCCCTGATATGATTCGAGAAGCTGCCGACAAAGTCGATTTTATTAAGAAGCGATTACTCGCCGCTCAAAGCCGACAAAAGAGCTATGCCGATAGAAGAAGAAGAGATATATCCTTTGAAGTTGGCGACTATGTATATTTGAAAGTATCGCCGATGAGAGGAGTTATCCGGTTCGGTAAAACAGGAAAGCGCCCAAATTCATTGGTCCGTTTCCTATTCTGGAACGGATTGGGACTCTCGCTTATAGGGTCAAACTGCCTGACTGGTTGCCTGGAGTGCATGATGTATTTCATATATCTCAACTTCGAAAGCACGTTCATGATCCAGACTTGATCGTGGAAGAAGCAGCTCAGCAGGATATTGAAATTACTCCAGAATTAGCTGTGAGGCGAGAGCCGCTAAAGATCATCGGCAAAGAAACCAAAGAGCTGAGAAACAAGAAGGTTCACTTAGTCAAAGTGCAATGGAGTGGAGATCCGCGAGATTGTACTTGGGAAACTGAGGAGAGCATTCAGAAAGCTTATCCTAGATGCTGAGTAGATATCTCTGATTGACTCCGGTGCAAGGTACATTTAACCTATTTTGCATTACCATTCAATTCTCTACTCTATTGATATTTTCTTTTCATAGATATACACTTTTAATTATATGGTCTGAATGATTTTTAAGGAGTATGAAAATAGATTAGTATATTTTTAAAGGTTAAAAACAATTTGGTTGTTCTGTTGTGTGGTTGTAGATTTATCAAACCACTTTTCGACTTTGTTCCTTTTCGGGGACGAAAAGTTTTAAGTGGGGGAGATTGTAACGACCCAGAAAATCTGAACCAATTTAAATTTTTTAAATTGGCTAAAATAATGGATTTTAAATATTTAAAATAAATATTTTAAATAATGGCGATGAGAACTGAGTTTGAATCGACATTGAAAACGAATATAATTAATTATAATTATATATAGAATTGAAAATGGCGCGGTAGTTCGATAATTCGATTTCAAACTTCAATTGAATATACCGGGTGCAAAACAATCCGGATTTTAGTGAAACCAAAAACATTAGGATCTAATTGATGATATCTTTCCAACGAATCTGACGAATGGAAATTTGATAGCGGGAATCAAAAGATATGTCCAGTTGAAAATTCTGAATAGTCGCTATGGAATTCAAGCCCTTAAAAATGGACATTTTGCAAACGACCTCGGATTTCGACGAAACCACTTTTGTCGGGTCCGTGATGTGAAGTTATTGCTAGGTTTCAAATTTCATAATTTTTCGAATCAATATGTGAGCGTGGCAAGGGAAAACGCGTTTGACCAGTTTCAGTTGATTTTAATCGACTGGAAATTGACCATTTTTCAAACGGTCTCAGAATTCGACGAAACTAGTTTTGTTAGGACCGTATCGTCAATACGAAGCTAGAAAATATTTTTCTGGAATTTTTCTAGTTAGTATGTGACCCCGGTAATTTGAAATGTATGTTTAAAATTCAACATAAGGATTTAAATGTAAATTCAACGGAAACTATTCGAAACAATCGAATCAGCTTACGATACATATCCCATTGTGTTCGGAATGGGGGTAAAACGCTATGGACGACAGGCGGTGGGCCTCGTTTAGAGGTTGTATGTAAAAGTCAACTTTTTGCAAAAATTAAATAATTAAATATATATATTTTATATAAACCCCCCCTATTCCCTCTTCTCTCTCCACTTCGAGCAGAAAAAAAAAAGAAAACCTAAACTAAGCCGCCTCCCCCGATCATCCACCTCCGCACGTCGCCACCTCCTTCTCCTGGAGCTGTTGTCGCTGTTGCTTCTTCTCCCCCCCTCATTTGTTGATCGCCAGTGACATCGCACCCCCCCCCCGAATGAATCGCGACGCCCTAAATTCGCGAGCCCCCCCTGAAGCATCGACGCCACCACCACCGAAGACCACTGCCTGCCGCCGACGTCTTCTTTCCCCCCTCGCAGATCAATGTAAGTATTTTATTTTATTTTTATTTTTATTTTTAATTCTGAAAATTTCTGATTTTAATTAGGATTTAAAACTGATTTTAATTAGGGTTTCAAACTGATTTTAATTATGATTTTAAAACTGATTTTTGTAAAAATAAAAACTGATTTTAAAGAAGTTAAAAACTGATTTTTAAGAAGTTAAAAACTGAATTTTTACAGATTTAAAAACTGATTTTTAATTTAAACTTTAAAAAGAAAAAAGATTAGAAATTTAAAAAGAAAAAAGATTAGAACTTTAAAAAGAAAAAAGATTAGAACTTTAAAAAGAAAAGATTTGAACTGGGATAGAAAGATCAGATTTTTAGAATAGAAAAGATCATATTTTTAAAATAGAAAAGACGGAATTTTTATTGAGTAGAAGAAGTAAGATATGATTTTTATATTTTTAAAGTAATAAAAATATAAATTTTACATCATAGGAATAATAAAAATATGATCTTTATGTATTGAATAGCGAAGTCAAAATGCAAGTTTTATATATTGAATAACATAGTAAAAATTCGATTTTTACATATGTAGAGAATACGGGCAACGAAAGCGACGAAAGGCGAGATTGGCGAAGATTTCTATAAAGGAAGAGTCGTAGTATTGGATAGCTATTGGTGAGAATTTCTCACTCTTCAATTTCTTTTTCTATATATATATGTGTGGAAATAAAAGTGAATTGCTATATATATATATATATATATATATATATAAATACGCCCCCTCGTCCACAAACCATGGACGATATTTATTGGTTGAAATTGTTGTGAAAATTGATTGATAGCGAATGGTTGTTTAAGATTGTTTGTGATTGATATTGGTTGATTGTGGTTGAAAAATATTTGGTTGAAACCACATAGGATTAGTTTTGTGGAAATGAAATAAATATATACATGCCGCCTGCGTGCGAACTAGATGCATGATCCCCATTGTCAAAAACCGCGAGGTTTTAAGGTAGAACTAGGGACGGTCCCGGTTTTAACTACCCTACCATTATGCTGCCGAAATTTTGAATAATATTCGTGTGTTTGAATTATTTTCATATGCTTAAACTATATTTATTCATTGAATAATAAACATTCATGTGTTGAATTGATATTCATTCGTTGATTAGAAATTCATGTGTTGAATGGTATTCATATTTTGAAATAAATTGTTTGATAATAAAAATCACATTTTTATCTATATATAGAAACTAAAATAAACATTCATGTGTTGAATTGATATTCATTCGTTGATTAGAAATTCATGTGTTGAATGGTATTCATATTTTGAAATAAATTGTTTGATAATAAAAATCACATTTTTATCTATATATAGAAACTAAAATAAACATTCATGTGTTGAATTGATATTCATTCGTTGATTAGAAATTCATGTGTTGAATGGTATTCATATTTTGAAATAAATTGTTTGATAATAAAAATCACATTTTTATCTATATATAGAAACTATAGAAAACATTCATGTGTTGAATTGATATTCATTCGTTGATTAGAAATTCATGTGTTGAATGGTATTCATATTTTGAAATAAATTGTTTGATAATAAAAATCACCTTTTATCGACTATATGAACTGTGTAAAATAATCTCGTTTTAAAAGAAATTGTTTGAGACGACCCGATTTCTCGTTCAGACGGAAACAAGGGTTATCTTTGGAATATAACACAGAAACAGAAAATAGCAGAACAGAATTAAATAAATACACTAGATAATGGACCATAGAATATACTGGATAAAAGTAATCATCAGAGTTACACAGTATACAGGATCTTACTTAGTACAAATACAGTTCAGCTATACATAAATGTCTACAGCGGAAATAAACAAAATATGTACAATAGGAGCTGAACAGCATAAAAAGAAATAAATGATAGAATCCATCTTCAGCTCCAGCTATCCAGAAAAGAACCAGCTAAACCTGAATACAAGGCTGCCCGTGTAGAAAAAGGGGCACCCGAGTTTGAAAGTGAAACAAACTACGAGTCAGTCATGGGACTGGTATGAGAAATCCATTCAACACATATATAGTTTGGCTAATCACAGGACCACGCCACTTTCGTGGAACGGGTTTACTCCATTGGATTGCCAGTGCTTTAAAACCAATCTTTCTTTTAAACATCGCTATGCTTTTTATAAAAATGAAGCCGTTATAAGACTCAGTTCCCATCACACAATGCAACGCAAACCGGAGGATAGAGTTTTTACCTTATAACGGCCAAAATATGCTTGATACGAATAAAACAAAGGCATTTGGTATTATTGCTAGTGTTTATATGTTTGAAAACAATTTCAAATCATAACTATCAATCATAGACGACATTAATGCCCCATACCACTATGTCGCCATATATAGGTATACAATCAAAACCGCACGATGTCGTATTTGGAAATTGGATTTCCGTCATGAACCAAGGCAAAATATAGTCCTTACCGAATTCGAGACAATCTAGCCCATGTCTCAGGATCAGAACGCATCAACCCTTTAGATCGTCAGGGCCGGTCCACCGATGTGGATTATTATGCCTGAACACTACGTCTCCCCGCCCTTTGGGGTGTAAACGAGCCAACGAATGACTCCATCGGACCCGGATCGTCCGATCAAACCGAGGCGCCTCGCAACAGCAACAACCACATAGGTGAAAAGTATATAAATGTCAGGGCTGGTAGGTCACTGACACCACCCTAGCTAGAAAGAAACGCAGGCCCTCCCTGATGTCCTCTCCCGTTTTAGGTTCATACCGGGGTGTGAGGCTCGCGAATTTATGTTATACACAAAGCTACGGCACACAAGCGGTGCTTTGATCATCACCACAAGACTTTGCTTTTCAACAGAAGCCCTGATCACTACATCTTAGCATGCCACACAGGCAATTCACACCGTGCAACTGATGGCTATCAATCACACAGAACAAATTCCAATGTCGGACACACAGTCCATTTACAAGTCCGTTCTGGGTCTGAACGAAACCGGAGGCACTAAATACCTCGCAAACCCTTCGACCACCACGTACGTCTGAACGATCACCACTCCTTATCCATATTTCGGGATGCCTCCCAATCAGGACCTCGGTTACCATCCAAACGAGGTGAAGATCTCCGGTCTTCGACCACCGTCTTTATCTTCGACTTTCAATCGTCGGTCAATTATTTGAAATGAGAATTAACTCGGCCTTCTCAAATAATTCACGTATATTTAGAATTTCAATTCAATTTATTTCAATGGTTAAATTATTCGACAACACCAATTTTGTTCTTAAATGTAATTTTCTCACCAAACACATTCAACCATCAAATATCACATAAATCAAGCAAATTCAGTTTATTTCCATTCCATATCGCTTATGATATTTTATAACTATTTATCGCTATTTTTATTTATTTTAAAATAGCTAATTCATTCAAAACGACGCTTCGGGCCATAAAGCGGCCGTGGCGCTGTTTTTCTTCAGATTTGATTTACACATATCTGAAAATCTAACCGTTGGATCTTCACAAAATTTACATCATTAGAAAGGTCTTTTCAAAACGAATCCAACGGTTCCAGTTTCGGGAAAATCCGACGGTCGGATCTCCCAGTACAATCGTTTGAAGTTTCGATTTCAAAATACGAACTGCAGCGTCGTTATTCGATTAAATATAATTATATTTATATATATATAAATATAATCGTTTCTGGCGCTGTTTTTCTTCAGATTTGAATTAAACATTCCAGACAATCCAACCGTTGGATTTTTACGAGGTTGGTGCCGTTGGAAAGATTATTCCAAGGCGAACCCGACGGTTGAGGTTTCGGGAAAATCCAATGGTCGGATTTCCCGTACTAGTTGTTTGAAATCATGGTTTCAAAATACGAACTACACGGCTTCGTTTCGTTTTAATTTTATTTATATATTTATATAAATATAGTTCATTCAATGATTTCCATATCGTTTTCACTTCAATTATTTTTCTAACACCTTAAAATTTTGGAAAATTTCGCCATAACCTCCCCTGCACCGGGAGCATCGGGAAATCGCAAATAGCTTTCCCGGTCCTTCTAATCTCAAAAAGAAAAAGAAAAAGCCAAGCGGCTAGCCAACAGGCTCATAAAATCATCACCCAAACAAAACAGTAAATGTGTACCTATTTGTCGGGCACAAAATTTTATTCCTCTTCTCTAGCCCCTTTGCTATAACCTGTTCAATGAATATGCATGTACATATATATACAGTTCATATCATTTATCATTTTCTATTCAACTTTATATTTGATTTCTATTTGGTTTAAAAACACCATTCATTCTAATGTTACATAAATAGGTGCAAATCATTTCATTAGCTAATTAATGAATATTTCAACTCATATATGTTTATTTTGAACAAGTGGCTATTTTTAACACTTCACATTTCAACGATTTATGCATACAATAAAAATGTGATTTTTATTGTAAAACAATTCATTTCAAAACACTATTCTTCTATATAGTTCAAGTTGGTGATAAAAATGGGATTTTTATCATAAAACAATTTCTTTTAAAACGAGGTTATTTTACACAGTTCATATAGTCGATAAAAAGATGATTTTTATTATCAAACAATTTATTTCAAAATATGAATACCATTCAACACATGAATTTCTAATCAACGAATGAATATCAATCCAACACATGAATGTTTTCTATAGTTTCTATATATAGATAAAAATGTGATTTTTATTATCAAACAATTTATTTCAAAATATGAATACCATTCAACACATGAATTTCTAATCAACGAATGAATATCAATTCAACACATGAATGTTTTCTATTCAATGAATAATTATAGTTTAAGCATATGAAAATAATTCAAACACACGAATATTATTCAAAATTTTGGCAGCATAACGGCAGGGTAGTTAAACCGGGACCGTCCCTAGTACGGCTCCTCGCTCTACATTAAAACCTCGCGGTTTTTGACAATGGGGATCATGCATCTAGTTCGCACGCAGGCGGCATGTATATATTTATTTCATTCCCACAAACTAATCCTATGTGATTTCAACCAAATTTTCTCAACCACAAATGGGTATTTTTCAACCACAATCAACCAATATCAATCACAAACAATCCCAAACAATCATTCGCTATCAATCAATTTTCACACCAATAAATATTGTCCATGGTTTGTGGACGAGGGGCGTATATATATATATAGATATCTTTATATATAGCAATTCACTTTTATTTCAACACATATATATATAGAAAAAGAAATTGAAGAGTGAGAAATTCTCACCGAATAGCTAATTCAATCCCACGACTCTTCTTTGCATAAAATCTTCGCCAATCTCTCTTTTTGTCGCTTTGTTGCCCGTATTCTCTACATATGTAAAAATCGAATTTTTACTATGTTATTCAATATATATTAATCGAATTTCAAAAATATAGATTCCGCCTTTTCAAAAATAAAGATTATATTTTAAATATTCCTATGATGTAAAGATTATATTTTTATTGCTTTAAAATATAAAAATTATATCTTACTTCTTCTACTTAATAAAAATTCCGTCTTTTCTATTTTAAAAATATGATCTTTTCTATTCTAAAAAAAATCTGATCTTTTTAAAGTTCTAATCTTTTTCTTTTAAAAGTTCAAATCTTTTTCTTTTAAACGATTAAACCTTTTTCTATTTAAAGTTTTTAAAATCAAATCAGTTTTAAAGTTCAAATCTTTTTTTCTATTTTATATCTTAAAATAAAATCAGGTTTTAAATTCTTTTCTTTTTAAAGTTTAAATTAAAAATCAGTTTTTTTTAAATCTGTTAAAAATCAGTTTTAAACCCCTTTTAAAATCAGTATTTAAACCCTAAAAAAAATCAGTTTTAAAATCATTTTAAAATCATTAAAAATAAAATAGCAAAACAAAAAAAACTTACAGAGGGGGGTTTCCGCGGATCGTCGGAGGGAAGGCGGCTCGAGGGTGGCGCCCGGGGTTCGCCGGTGGTGGCAGGCGGTGGGGTTTGGGGTCGTTGCGAATCGGACTGGGGGGGGGGCTATTCGGGTGTCGCGATGCTTCGAGGGGGACGGGGTCTTCGGGGGTTTCGTCACTGGGAGGAGGAGGCTGGACGGAGGGGGGGGCGATGTCTTCGTCGGCGGCGTTCGCTCGAGGGGGGGCTGGCGATAGCGTCGCGATGGCTTTAGGGTTCTTTTTTTTTCCTGCTTAATGAATCGGGGGGGGGGGGGCAGGAAGAAAGATAAAGGGAGGGAAAATAGATTTTTTATTTTATTTCATTATTTAATTATTTAATTTTGCAAATAGGTTGACTTTTACATATGACCTCGAAACGAGGCCTACCGCCTGTCGCCCATAGCGTTTTACCCCCATTCCGAACACAATGGGATATGTATCGCAAGCTGATTTGATCGTTACAATTAGTTTCCATTGAATTTACATTTAAATCACTATATTGAATTTTAAACGTACATTTCAAATTAGTGGGGCCACATACGAACTCGAAAAATTCTAGAAAAATATTTTCTAGCTTCGTATTGACGATACGGTCCTAACAAAACTAGTTTCGTCGAATTCTGAGACCGTTTGAAAAATGGCCAATTTCCAGTCGACTAAAATCAACTGAAACCGGTCAAACGCGTTTTCCTTTGCCACGCTCACATATTGATTCGAAAAATTATGAAATTTGAAACCTAACAATAACTTGACACTGCGGATCCAACAAAAGTGGTTTCGTCGAAATCCGAGGTCATTTGCAAAATGTCCATTTTTAAGGGCCTGAATTCCATAGCGACTATTCAGAATTTTCAGCTGGACATATCTTTTGATTCCCGCTATCAAATTTCGATTTGTCAGATTCGTTGGAAAGATATCATCAATTAGATCCTAATGTTTTTGGTTTCACTAAAATCCGGATTGTTTTGCACCCGATACAGTCCGACAAAGTTTGAATTCAAATTTTGAAACTGCCACGCCATTTCAGGCCTTGTTTATAATTATAATTAATTATATTTGTTTTCCATTGTCGATTCAAACTCAATTTTCATCGCCATTATTTAAAATATTTATTTTAAATATTTAAAATCCATTATTTTAGCCAATTTAAAAAATTTAAATTGGTTCAGATTTTCTGGGTCGTTACAATCTCCCCCACTTAAAACTTTTCGTCCCCGAAAAGGAACAAAGTCGAAAGTGGTTTGATAAATCTATAATCACACAACACAACAACCAATCCAATTGTTTTTAACCTTTAAAAATATACTAATCAAATTTTATACCCCCTTTTAAAATCCTTCAGACCACATAATTAAAAGTGCAATATCTATGAAAAGAAAATAACAATAGAGTAGAGAATTGAATGGTAATGCAAAGTAGGGTAAATGTACCTTGCACCGGAGTCAATCAGAGATATCTACTCGGCACCTAGGATAAGCTTTCTGAATGCTCTCCTCAGTTTCCCAAGTACAATCTCGCGGATCTCCACTCCATTGCACTTTGACTAAGTGAACCTTCTTGTTTCTCAGGTCTTTGGTTTCTTTGCCGATGATCTTCAGCGGCTCTCGCCTCACGGCTAATTCTGGAGTAATTTCAATGTCCTGTTGAGCTGCTTCTTCCACGATCAAGTCTGGATCATGAACGTGCTTTCGAAGTTGAGATATATGAAATACATCATGCACTCCAGGCAACCAGTCAGGCAGTTTGACCCTATAAGCGAGAGTCCCTATCCGTTCCAGAATAGGAAACGGACCAATGAATTTGGGTGCCAACTTTCCAGTTTTACCGAACCGGATAACTCCTCTCATCGGCGATACTTTCAAATATACGTAGTCGCCAACTTCAAAGGATATATCTCTTCTTCTTCTATCGGCATAGCACTTTTGTCGGCTTTGAGCGGCGAGTAATCGCTTCTTAATAAAATCGACTCTGTCGGCAGCTTCTCGAATCATATCAGGACCCAACACAAGTCTATTTCCAGGCTCGACCCAACAAGCAGGAGATCGGCACGGTCTACCATACAATGCTTCGAATGGCGACATTGTCAGACTCGCCTGGTAGCTGTTGTTATAAGAGAATTCAGCCAAATGCAGATTGCCTTCCCATGATCCACCGAAATCTAGAACACAAGCCCACAATAGATCTTCTAAAATGCGATTCACCCTCTCAGTCTGACCGTCTGTCTGAGGATGATAAGCGGTGCTCAAGTTCAACTTCGTTCCTAGCTCGACTTGAAATGCTTCCCAGAATTTGCTAGTGAATATCGTATCTCTATCACTTACTATACTGAGCGGCACTCCATGCAGTCTAACTATTTCCCTGAAGTAAATCTGCGCTAGACTCTGAGCAGTTCTATTTGATCTGACAGGTATGAAATGGGCGGTCTTCGTGAAGCGATCTACGATCACCCAAATACTGTCATTTCCTTTTCTGGTTCTGGGCAAACCATCAATGAAGTCCATAGAAATATATTCCCACTTCCAACCAGGAACTTCTAGTGGTTGTAACAATCCAGCTAATTTCTGTTGGTCACTCTTGACTAGCTGGCAAGTAGGACATCGGCTAACGTATATTGAAACGTCCCTTTTCATAGCCTTCCACCAGAATGTTCGTTTGAGATCGTTGTACATTTTGGCCACACCAGGATGGATACTCAGCTTGGATTTGTGACATTCGTCTAACACTTCCCTTTTTAGCTCAGGAATGTCAGGAACACAAATCCTTCCTTTTAATCTCAGGGTCTCGTCGTTATCTATTTGAAAACACGAGGGTTCGCCTTTCTGAATCCTTTTGATCATATCCTTAATAAAATTATCCTCCTTCTGAAGAATAGATATTTTGTCAATCAAGGATGTCGTGATAATAAAGCTGGCGATCATTACATTCTTTCGGCTCAGCGCATCGGCCACGACATTGGCTTTCCCGGGAGTATATATAATTTCAAAGTCATATGCTGCAAGAAACTCCAGCCAACGCTGCTGCCTCAAATTTAAGTCCTTCTGAGTGAACAGATACTTTAACGACTGGTGATCTGTAAACAGTTCAAATCTCTCGCCCAGAAGATAGTGTCTGTAACAACCCGTATTTTTCGATAACGTGTTAAGACGAGAATCAAGGCAGAATTTAATTTTAAATTCTGAATCAAGTAAAACGGGCTATGCCATTGCGTTCGTCTCGGAAAAATACGCGAAATAGAGTATGAGTTTTCGAGAATCGGAGTCCGTATGACCAAGATATGGCCTCGCGAAGTTTCACGAAAAATTCCCAAATTAAAGTATACTTAATTAAGTGAAATGGGTTGCGCAGAGAAATATATATATATTGATATATATATATATATATATATATATATATATATAATTGAAAATTAAATAAATAAATATGCAAAAATGTTCAAAACAGCGAATTGGGAGAGGGGAATAACCGAACCGGCCCATTTTTGAGGTCGACCCGAGCCCGCTGGGTCGACTAGGGGTTAATCCAGGGTGTTTGGCTGTCAACCCGTGGGCCGATTCGCTCAAATGCAGATTTTGCATTTGGATGGTTCTCATGGTTCATCTTTAATCTAAAGGCCCTAGATGGTTCCTACACTTGACTTCTTCCCCAAGACATGCTTTGATGGCTTGGATTGAATCTAGGTTTAATCCTATGGCCTAAAACACTTGCCTAATCTATAAATAAGACCCTAACCTATCCTAAACCCTCATTATTCACTCATGTAACTAAACTATGGCCAAATTTCTACTCTCATGGCCTCCATCTCAAATCCCTAGAGCCTATGCATTCAAATCGGGTTCAAATCAAAAGATGCAAGCTTGCTACACCAAAGAGAGGCAAAATCAACGTTGCTATGCGAGTTCCATGACGATTCTTCAACAAAGGAGGCACCTTTCTTAGCCAAGATGATTCATGCTTCTTTCCCTAGGCCTAACTATGTAAGTTCTAGCTACTTTTAGATGGAAACGGTAGTTTTGATAATGACATGGGATAAAATGAGGCTAAACATGATTATGCGAACCTATATGAACCTTACCTTGCCTCTTGTGTTCATGTTTATGATTTTAGGCCATGTGAGTGACTTAATCATGCCTCTCATGCTATGCATAACCTAGTTTATCTTGCAAGTTTGGATCTTTATGCATGAAATGCTAGCATGAACCTTTAGGAACCACTTTACTTGTGAAACATTGGCTAAGACAAGATTTTGGGGCTTATGCATGTTTATGAACCCAAACCCCTTATGCTAACATGCAAGTTTGTGGCCAAATCCTTTATGAGATTATGCATGCTCGTGGCCAATCCCCTCTTTTAAGTTGTGCATGTTTATGGCCAAACCCTTTTTGATAATATGCATGTTTGTGGCCAAATTACCTTATGACACTATGCATGTTTATGGCCAATCCCTTTATGATGTTATGCATGTGGAAGCCAAGCCCTTTTTGGCATCATGCATGTTTTGAGACCAATATGTGACATAGTATCCTTACTATGTTGACTCGCTTTGCTTGCGTTGGGAAAACACGATTTTGGGTAGTTAGATAAACATGAACATGTCGCAAAATCTTAACTTGAATATGACATGTGTTTATACTTGAAAATATGACTTGAAAGATAACATGGAGGTTGGCATGTAAGTATGCATAAAAACATGAGCTTGGGAATTTACCTATTAAGTTAGGTCTACCCTTTGGGAATTTACCTATTAAGTTAGGTCTACCCAAATGCTTGAAAACTTGTAACATGTTTTGGAAACATGATGAACTTAGATAATGTAAGTATGGCCAACTCGAGGTTGGGTTGAGTTTGCAACGTAAAACTACCCGGAACCGACCGGCCTAACTAGTAGTTGCAAACAATAGGACCCAATGTGAGAAGTTGGTCATGTCGCGCTTAAGACCCGAGGTTAGACTAGGTTGTGGTGTAAATCTACCCGGACCCGCCCGGCTTAACTAGTAACCACAACAAGGTCTAATGTGAGAGGTTGAGGGTGCATTAATTAAATTAATGCCACATAATAGGGTTAAGTTAATTTGATTAATGAGGCTTAACCAAATATGATATGGACAAATGGGTTAAGTAATTTGATTAGGCTAATGATACTTAACAAAACATGATAAGCTTGGGTAGGTTAAGTAACTTGATTTGCCTAATGACACTTGACCATTTTTATACGACTAGTGGATGGGATTAAGTTAACCAACACTTAATCAATCCAACACGATAACGTGATAAGGTTAAGTAAATTTTCTTAATGACACTTAACCGTATAATACAGTTAATGGATGGGGTTAAGATTAGGCTTAACTAATCTAAACATGGTAATCGGATGGGGTTAAGTTAGCCTAGACTTAATTAATCCAACTTGGTAATTTAATGGGGTTAAGTTAAACACTTAACTAATTTAACACGATGATTTGATGAGGTTAAGTGACCTATACTTAACCAATCTAACTCGTTAATTTGATGAGGTTAAGTTAATCTATACTTAACCAATCTAACGTGAAAACATGATAAGGCTAAGTCACGAATCACTTGAATACGCTTGACCGATTTGATGACAAGGTCAAGTTAAATTATATAATTAACCAATCTAAAATGATAATTAGACAAGGTTAAGTCATGGATTCCTTGATATACTTAACCAACTTGACACATGGTTTGTAGGGTTAAGTCTTGGACTTGTATACTTAGCCAATTTTGACATGGTTTGTAGACGGGCTAAGTTATGAACTTAAGTGACACTTAACCCATTAGATAAACCCTAATTCGGAGGGTTAGGTAAATAACCATAATTAACAAGGATTATGGAAATAAGGCTAAGTGGTAAACCTTAGTTAAGGGAAACTAAGTAATAATTCTTAGTCAAGGAAATTTGGACCATTTCTTAGATAGATTAGTAACCCGATACGTTAGGTCAACGTTTAAGTATGCGTGTAGGAGCAGGCTATCTGATTTAGATAAAGGCTCCAACGAACTGGGTAACGAAGCAGCGGCTTCGGGGAATGTGAGGATATTCTTGGGATCCCTCTGTGAGCTGCCAGGTCATTATACTAGGCTCACGAGAGGTTGAGGTCTGCGGTAGAAGAACCAAGAATATGCCTTGGTTGCTATGCGAGCGACCTAAAGACTGGGGTGGATAGCAGTGAGTCGACGAATACATAAGGTGCCCGAGATAGCAAGTTCGTCGATCATCTACCATCTTGAGTCAAGCGTGTACGTACGGAAAGGCAGGGAACACCCAACAGACCATAATTGCTATCTAATTATGGGTGAGGTAGGCCGTAGGATGTGGGCTGGCCGGAGTGTAGTTCTCATGCAAGATTTTCTCTTGTGTTGCCTTTCACTAGTTGAGGGAGGGGTCTCGTGGGACCATAGCCACGTGTAGAAAAGCAGACCTTAGTATCTGCATCGGCAGATAAATCTAAAGCTCCCGACCGAGTCCTGTATTTCTTGGTTTGCCCTGTGACAGGACTCGGATGGCACGATGTGATACATGTGCATACAGTTATAGAAAAACGATTCACGATGAATGCGTGGGAAAAAGGGCGCGGTTGAGGGTTAGCGTAATCCCTAGTGGCCTAGGTGGTTTAACCCAAACCGAAATACGAAAGCGTGCAATAGGTAAGCGTAATCCCTAGTGGTGCTAGGTGGCGTAAGTCCTAGTAGTTCAAACGATGATTCATATGGAAGAGCCTAGCTAGAACAAGGGTGACAGTCCAAACGAATTCAAGGATAATACGACATGAGGAAGCCCGTACGAGGTACGGCAAAGGACTGAACTTATATACACGGAAAGAAACATATGATTTGAGTAACCTATATATGCGATATACTAGGTTGACATGGACCATTACACGACTTTGAGCAAGGGACATTCATGGTTAACACATGACGCGGGTAGGGGTACTAGTACGAGAGGTGCAGAGCAAATATACATGTTAGGACTAAGAAGAATATACATAATAGATACCGTGGGATGTTAGACGGGGTGGATACCTTGGGATAATGTACTCGATAGAAATCTGACGATGTGATACCTTGACTTATCATGACACCGTAGTTTATCATGATACCTTAGTTTACTTGGCCACAGTAGTTCAACCGGCTACCTGGTTTATCTATCTTGTAGTTATCCTTATGTTTACTTTCAGTTTATGCATGTCATGTTACCTTTACCTGTTTTTATACTGGAAGTAGATAGGACTTACTCAGTCTTTTTGACTGACCCGTTTTGTTTCGCCTCTTTTCTTCCGTTTCCCCCCCCCTCCAGGTTACAGGGAGGAAACAATGTTGTTTAGTTCGGACTTCTTCTGCTTGAAGGTCATCATGGATGGCTTGGACTTTTCTTGGCTATGGCTACTTTACTGTTTTTACTTGGGGAATAATTTATGAAAATGTCTTTATGCTTCTTTACTATTGCAAGACAGGTTTTGATGTACTCTGATGTAAAAGGCTTTAGACCTTATTTACTCATGTTATGAAAGTTTGATTTTACTTCTGCTATTCTATATGTTCTATCTTGTGATATTTCTGTGCATGTTTACCAATAATGCCCCTCTAAAGCTAGTGCATTCCTTTGCGAGTGACCCTAGCGGAGGCGGGGTGTTACATTTGGTATCAGAGCAGAAGGTTACCAGACTGGGAAAAAGTTTTTAAAGACCTTTTGAAAACTATTTGAAAATCGTTTATAAAGAAGCATTTTTCAAGAAAATTTTCTTTTAAAAGAAAAAGGCTATTCCCCAAAGGCCATTTGCACTATCCTTGTTTCCTTAATTGAATCTCTTCTCCTTTCTTTCCTCCATCTGTAGTCACAGTGGTTTTAACTGCGACTAGTCTTTTCTATCTACGAAAGTGTTTTCCTTACGATGGAGGTGGTTCTCGAGAGACCAGTGGCCGCGTTATAAGAAAGGATGGTGAGGAAGAGGATAAAGGATACGAGCTTAAGGATGAGCAACTTGTTGGTATGGCTTAGCCCAGGACGAGAGAGAAGGATGAACAATGAAACCCATGACGAGAAAGTATCTTTGGTATGGTAAAACGGGACGGATAGTTAAGTATTGTGGGACAAGGACAAGATCATCGTTGTATACCCTCACTAGAGTACCTGAGTAGGGGGATAACATCCTTGTTGAAGATCTAGTTATTCTTTTCTATCATCCCGCCAAGACTTTGTTTTGATCCCCGCATCATTTAAGTCCGCTTCGGTAGTTGAGTCTCTGCACCTTAAGTACTAACGTAATAGAGAATCCCATTTTTGTCTCAAAGTCCTATTGGAGAATCAGTCCATTTATACATGACTTGTTTGGATTTGGGAATGTCTATGCCAAGTGTTGAGTTTGGAAATAATGCTTATAAGCTGTGGATGGATTCTAGGGATGAAGTGGTTATCCAGTAGGGGTGCCACTCTCGGTTTTGATAGGAGGGTAGTTAGACCTTTTGACTAGCCTTGGTAATGCCCTCGAAGTATCGGGTAACCTTTTTGAGGTTCTGTCATGACTAGTTACTTAGAATCCCTTGATGCCTTTATTGGAAATTTGAAGCCCGATCGAGTGGTGTTCGCCAATAAGACGGATGGTTTACTTCATTTATGCATGGGTTATAGAGATCACCCTAGTAAGTGCGCATGATAACCTGATTGACATCTGTTTACTTTCAAGAGAAAGTTCTTCTACATGGAATGCCTTATAGTATATAAACGAGATCCAAGATTCACTAGTGAATTTTGGAAAGCTTGCATGAGATCATGAGTACGCAGTCATGTTTGCGCCAAGTATTCTAAAAAAAAAGGATAAGTGCAAGTGGAACGAGAGGCGACGAAGAAATGAGTTTCAGCTCATGTTATGGAAGCAGGAAATAAGAAGCTACGAAATCGCGAAGTTAAAGGGCGGTCAAGGCACAATGGAAGTAAGCCCGAGGAAATACGACTTTGATGGTCAAAGACTAGATACGCGCATGATATCTCTTTTTGGGAGTATATCCTTGATCCCTGTTTCTGTAGAGCTTACTTGTAGGTTATCTTTTGTGGACATCCTCTCGGTCCTACTTTCTGTTACAAACCCCGTAAGGAGTTAGTCTTGTTTATCTTCTCGGCCCTGTTTCAGGGAATTCTAGGTAGAACCCTATGGATGTAAACATGTATTTGAAACATGTTATGATTGATATGGTTGCAAGTGGTTGCAAGTGGTTGCTCATGGATGCGCGAATACACATTAGATACTAGCTCGACTCGGTCACATTTCATATTGCATATGCACGAGTACTTATACTTGTTTATGGATGAAATCGAATGTATTATCATGCGGTTGTTGCATATGAATGAATGATTATGCACGCATATAGTATCTATATGACTAGGACTATTTGCATACATGTTGGATTCATGGCACTATACATATTTTGCATTAGAAAGATTATTCAGGCCTGATCATTAGCATTAGCTAAGGAACATGTACACACACGTTTTGCATATATTCATACAGCATTAGAAATCATCTAAGGACAATGGTTGCTTGTGGATGATGTTTTGAGTAGATGGATGATGGATGGTAGGATATGTTCTTCCTAACTTGGAGATTTCGGGGACGAAATCCTAAAAGGTGGGGAGAATGTAACAACCCGTATTTTTCGATAACGTGTTAAGACGAGAATCAAGGCAGAATTTAATTTTAAATTCTGAATCAAGTAAAACGGGCTATGCCATTGCGTTCGTCTCGGAAAAATACGCGAAATAGAGTATGAGTTTTCGAGAATCGGAGTCCGTATGACCAAGATATGGCCTCGCGAAGTTTCACGAAAAATTCCCAAATTAAAGTATACTTAATTAAGTGAAATGGGTTGCGCAGAGAAATATATATATATTGATATATATATATATATATATATATATATATATATAATTGAAAATTAAATAAATAAATATGCAAAAATGTTCAAAACAGCGAATTGGGAGAGGGGAATAACCGAACCGGCCCATTTTTGAGGTCGACCCGAGCCCGCTGGGTCGACTAGGGGTTAATCCAGGGTGTTTGGCTGTCAACCCGTGGGCCGATTCGCTCAAATGCAGATTTTGCATTTGGATGGTTCTCATGGTTCATCTTTAATCTAAAGGCCCTAGATGGTTCCTACACTTGACTTCTTCCCCAAGACATGCTTTGATGGCTTGGATTGAATCTAGGTTTAATCCTATGGCCTAAAACACTTGCCTAATCTATAAATAAGACCCTAACCTATCCTAAACCCTCATTATTCACTCATGTAACTAAACTATGGCCAAATTTCTACTCTCATGGCCTCCATCTCAAATCCCTAGAGCCTATGCATTCAAATCGGGTTCAAATCAAAAGATGCAAGCTTGCTACACCAAAGAGAGGCAAAATCAACGTTGCTATGCGAGTTCCATGACGATTCTTCAACAAAGGAGGCACCTTTCTTAGCCAAGATGATTCATGCTTCTTTCCCTAGGCCTAACTATGTAAGTTCTAGCTACTTTTAGATGGAAACGGTAGTTTTGATAATGACATGGGATAAAATGAGGCTAAACATGATTATGCGAACCTATATGAACCTTACCTTGCCTCTTGTGTTCATGTTTATGATTTTAGGCCATGTGAGTGACTTAATCATGCCTCTCATGCTATGCATAACCTAGTTTATCTTGCAAGTTTGGATCTTTATGCATGAAATGCTAGCATGAACCTTTAGGAACCACTTTACTTGTGAAACATTGGCTAAGACAAGATTTTGGGGCTTATGCATGTTTATGAACCCAAACCCCTTATGCTAACATGCAAGTTTGTGGCCAAATCCTTTATGAGATTATGCATGCTCGTGGCCAATCCCCTCTTTTAAGTTGTGCATGTTTATGGCCAAACCCTTTTTGATAATATGCATGTTTGTGGCCAAATTACCTTATGACACTATGCATGTTTATGGCCAATCCCTTTATGATGTTATGCATGTGGAAGCCAAGCCCTTTTTGGCATCATGCATGTTTTGAGACCAATATGTGACATAGTATCCTTACTATGTTGACTCGCTTTGCTTGCGTTGGGAAAACACGATTTTGGGTAGTTAGATAAACATGAACATGTCGCAAAATCTTAACTTGAATATGACATGTGTTTATACTTGAAAATATGACTTGAAAGATAACATGGAGGTTGGCATGTAAGTATGCATAAAAACATGAGCTTGGGAATTTACCTATTAAGTTAGGTCTACCCTTTGGGAATTTACCTATTAAGTTAGGTCTACCCAAATGCTTGAAAACTTGTAACATGTTTTGGAAACATGATGAACTTAGATAATGTAAGTATGGCCAACTCGAGGTTGGGTTGAGTTTGCAACGTAAAACTACCCGGAACCGACCGGCCTAACTAGTAGTTGCAAACAATAGGACCCAATGTGAGAAGTTGGTCATGTCGCGCTTAAGACCCGAGGTTAGACTAGGTTGTGGTGTAAATCTACCCGGACCCGCCCGGCTTAACTAGTAACCACAACAAGGTCTAATGTGAGAGGTTGAGGGTGCATTAATTAAATTAATGCCACATAATAGGGTTAAGTTAATTTGATTAATGAGGCTTAACCAAATATGATATGGACAAATGGGTTAAGTAATTTGATTAGGCTAATGATACTTAACAAAACATGATAAGCTTGGGTAGGTTAAGTAACTTGATTTGCCTAATGACACTTGACCATTTTTATACGACTAGTGGATGGGATTAAGTTAACCAACACTTAATCAATCCAACACGATAACGTGATAAGGTTAAGTAAATTTTCTTAATGACACTTAACCGTATAATACAGTTAATGGATGGGGTTAAGATTAGGCTTAACTAATCTAAACATGGTAATCGGATGGGGTTAAGTTAGCCTAGACTTAATTAATCCAACTTGGTAATTTAATGGGGTTAAGTTAAACACTTAACTAATTTAACACGATGATTTGATGAGGTTAAGTGACCTATACTTAACCAATCTAACTCGTTAATTTGATGAGGTTAAGTTAATCTATACTTAACCAATCTAACGTGAAAACATGATAAGGCTAAGTCACGAATCACTTGAATACGCTTGACCGATTTGATGACAAGGTCAAGTTAAATTATATAATTAACCAATCTAAAATGATAATTAGACAAGGTTAAGTCATGGATTCCTTGATATACTTAACCAACTTGACACATGGTTTGTAGGGTTAAGTCTTGGACTTGTATACTTAGCCAATTTTGACATGGTTTGTAGACGGGCTAAGTTATGAACTTAAGTGGCACTTAACCCATTAGATAAACCCTAATTCGGAGGGTTAGGTAAATAACCATAATTAACAAGGATTATGGAAATAAGGCTAAGTGGTAAACCTTAGTTAAGGGAAACTAAGTAATAATTCTTAGTCAAGGAAATTTGGACCATTTCTTAGATAGATTAGTAACCCGATACGTTAGGTCAACGTTTAAGTATGCGTGTAGGAGCAGGCTATCTGATTTAGATAAAGGCTCCAACGAACTGGGTAACGAAGCAGCGGCTTCGGGGAATGTGAGGATATTCTTGGGATCCCTCTGTGAGCTGCCAGGTCATTATACTAGGCTCACGAGAGGTTGAGGTCTGCGGTAGAAGAACCAAGAATATGCCTTGGTTGCTATGCGAGCGACCTAAAGACTGGGGTGGATAGCAGTGAGTCGACGAATACATAAGGTGCCCGAGATAGCAAGTTCGTCGATCATCTACCATCTTGAGTCAAGCGTGTACGTACGGAAAGGCAGGGAACACCCAACAGACCATAATTGCTATCTAATTATGGGTGAGGTAGGCCGTAGGATGTGGGCTGGCCGGAGTGTAGTTCTCATGCAAGATTTTCTCTTGTGTTGCCTTTCACTAGTTGAGGGAGGGGTCTCGTGGGACCATAGCCACGTGTAGAAAAGCAGACCTTAGTATCTGCATCGGCAGATAAATCTAAAGCTCCCGACCGAGTCCTGTATTTCTTGGTTTGCCCTGTGACAGGACTCGGATGGCACGATGTGATACATGTGCATACAGTTATAGAAAAACGATTCACGATGAATGCGTGGGAAAAAGGGCGCGGTTGAGGGTTAGCGTAATCCCTAGTGGCCTAGGTGGTTTAACCCAAACCGAAATACGAAAGCGTGCAATAGGTAAGCGTAATCCCTAGTGGTGCTAGGTGGCGTAAGTCCTAGTAGTTCAAACGATGATTCATATGGAAGAGCCTAGCTAGAACAAGGGTGACAGTCCAAACGAATTCAAGGATAATACGACATGAGGAAGCCCGTACGAGGTACGGCAAAGGACTGAACTTATATACACGGAAAGAAACATATGATTTGAGTAACCTATATATGCGATATACTAGGTTGACATGGACCATTACACGACTTTGAGCAAGGGACATTCATGGTTAACACATGACGCGGGTAGGGGTACTAGTACGAGAGGTGCAGAGCAAATATACATGTTAGGACTAAGAAGAATATACATAATAGATACCGTGGGATGTTAGACGGGGTGGATACCTTGGGATAATGTACTCGATAGAAATCTGACGATGTGATACCTTGACTTATCATGACACCGTAGTTTATCATGATACCTTAGTTTACTTGGCCACAGTAGTTCAACCGGCTACCCTGGTTTATCTATCTTGTAGTTATCCTTATGTTTACTTTCAGTTTATGCATGTCATGTTACCTTTACCTGTTTTTATACTGGAAGTAGATAGGACTTACTCAGTCTTTTTGACTGACCCGTTTTGTTTCGCCTCTTTTCTTCCGTTTCCCCCCCCCTCCAGGTTACAGGGAGGAAACAATGTTGTTTAGTTCGGACTTCTTCTGCTTGAAGGTCATCATGGATGGCTTGGACTTTTCTTGGCTATGGCTACTTTACTGTTTTTACTTGGGGAATAATTTATGAAAATGTCTTTATGCTTCTTTACTATTGCAAGACAGGTTTTGATGTACTCTGATGTAAAAGGCTTTAGACCTTATTTACTCATGTTATGAAAGTTTGATTTTACTTCTGCTATTCTATATGTTCTATCTTGTGATATTTCTGTGCATGTTTACCAATAATGCCCCTCTAAAGCTAGTGCATTCCTTTGCGAGTGACCCTAGCGGAGGCGGGGTGTTACAGTGTCTCCAGATTTTCAAAGAGGTTATGATAGCCAATAACTCAAGATCATGAGTTACATAGTTTTTCTCGTGCGGTTTCAGTTGACGGCTAGCATAAGCAATCACTTGGCCCCTTTGCATCAACACTGCACCAAGGCCTTCTCTAGAAGCATCAGTCCAGACTTTTAAATCTTGGTTGCCATCGATGATGGTTAACACTGGAGCTGTCGTTAATCTCAACTTCAGCTCTTCGAAAGCCTCCTCACTCTCTTGAGTCCATTTGAATTTAGAATGCTTCTTTGTAAGCTTTGTTAAGTGACCAGATATCTTCGAAAAGATTTTAACGAACTTCTGGTAATAGCTAGCCAATCCGAGAAAACTACGGACTTCAATGGGGGTGCTGGGTTGTTTCCAATTTTGAATAGCCGTGATTTTACTTGGATCAACAGCGATTCCTTCTTTCGATACAACATGGCCCAGAAATTTCACTTCATCTTGCCAGAATATACATTTGGAAAACTTGGCTTTTAATACATTCCGTCTCAGAATTTCTAGAACCTGCTCCAGATGCTTTTCATGTTCGGCCTTAGATTTAGAGAAGATTAGAATATCATCAATAAAAAGCAGAACAAATTTATTCAATACTCCTCTGAATACTCTGTTCATCAGATCGACGAAGTAAGCGGGAGCGTTACATAAGCCGAACGGCATTACTAACCACTCGTAGAATAGGTCGGGGCCTCTGAACGCTGTCATTGGAACACACTCTTCGGCAATTCGAAGTTGATGGAATCCTGTAGCTAGGTCCATTCGTGAAAATACTTGTGCTCCATTTAATCGATCCAACAAATCATCAATCCGCGGCAATGGATACTTATTCTTTATTGTCTGTTTGTTCAGATCACGATAATCCACACATAGCCGTAGAGTACCGTCAGACTTTGGGACAAAAACCACGGCTGCACCCCAATCAGAGAAACTAGGCCTGATCAGACCTTTCCATACTAGCTGTCGTGTTTGATTGTCTAATTCCTCCTTCTCTTTCAAGGACATTCTTCGAATAGCGTGAACTACCGGCCTTGCATTGGGAATTAAAGCAATCTTGAAATCTATTTCTCTCTGCGGAGGTAAGCGAACAACTTCTTCGAACACATCTGCATAGTTCTTGACAACAGGGATGTCTTTCACTAGATCTGGAATATTCTCTATGACTTCAGGGACATTTCCTATTTGGGCTGGAGAAACATTCATAGCTGCCCAGAAGTCTTTTCTATTAGCATTCTGACCTTCACAGGGAATGGTTATATAATCACCTGATTTAATCTTCGCCTCTACGACTCTGTCGGCGCATTTAACTTCAGCTTCATATTTGGTTAGCCAATCCAATCCCAGAATAAGATCAAATTCATCAAAATTCATGACGACAGAGATAATAGGGAATTTATAGCAAGAAAAAGAGACGGGTACTGCACAAATCCAACTGAGATTGATAGATCCCCCGACCGGATTTTGGACAGTCATTGGTTCCTTGAGCTTCCTCAAATTCAAATCTAGCTTCTTAGCGGCACCCTTTGAAATGAAGCTTCGGGACGCGCCTGTGTCAAATAGTACTTTAACTGGAATGTTTTTGACCGCAAGCGTTCCTTCCAAAACGTCAGATCTTCCTTGACTTGCTGAGGAATCAGAAGTTTCTGCTACTTCATTCAGTTGCACTATTTCAGTTTTTTCAACTGCCAGCAATCCTTTGCAAGATGACCGGTCTGCCTGCATTTACTGCAACCTCTTTTCTCTTGAAATCTCTCCTTGGATTTAGATCTATTCTTTGTTCGCTTTTTCGAGGGTTTGCAATTCCCCTGAAAATGCCCTGGCTTATGGCAATTATTGCATATGGCAGTCGTGGCAGGTTCTTTTTCAGATCTAGCCCTTTTTCGATTTACTTTAGGCTCTTTACTGACCTCCGACCTCGTACTGGCTTCAGGAATATCAGTTTCCGACTCTTCTTTGTCACTACAACGAACTTCTTCTTCGTCGTGTAACATTCCTTTCTTATGGAGGTCTTCATACTGATAAGCCATATAAATCATTTCTGAAAAAGGAAGCTTCACATGCCCCAATACTTTATTCTGGTATTTCCTTTGAAGCCCATTAATAAATCTCATATTTTTCCTCTTCGGATTTTGAATTAAATGTGGAGCAAAGTGAGCAAGTTCGTTGAATTTCTTATGATATTCGGGAATGGTCATATCTCCTTGTATCAGATAAGAAAATTCATCACATAGTCGTTCGGTCGCTTCGGGAGGAGTAAATCTTTCCAGGAAAATCACTTTGAATCTATCCCAGGTGATATCACCTTCTGGGTTATTCTCTATAACCGAACCCCACCAGAACAAAGCTTCATCTTTAAATGCCCAGGAGGCCAGTAATCTTTTCTGGTCATCCCTCAGCTTTAATGCTTCGAAGATTTTCTCAGCCGAACGAATCCAAGCTTGTGTCTTCATAATAGATTCTTCACCAGAGAACGGTATTCCACCCATATTACGATATTTGATTAATAGGGCCTCAATATCCGGTTCTGCATTCCTTCTGTTTCTGACACTCATTTTCTAGTACTTCTGCAAATGGCAGATCAAGTGTCAGGTCACAGAAAAGGTATTTTAAAATATAGAAACACATACTTCAAATGTAAATGTGTCTATCAAGGTGTAATTTCATTCTGCTTTACTCATACTAGGATATTACTGATCCTATCTGTATAGAGTTACCCGTCCTAGAACACAACTGGTTCTATTTCTGACGAGTTCGTTCAAATGTTATATTCCAGAACTAAGCTTAACCAAAGCTCTGATACCACGTTGAGATGACCCGATTTCCCGTTCAGACGGAAACAAGGGTTATCTTTGGAATATAACACAAAAACAGAAAATAGCAGAACAGAATTAAATAAATACACCAGATAATGGACCATAGAATATACTGGATAAAAGTAATCATCAGAGTTACACAGTATACAGGATCTTACTTAGTACAAATACAGTTCAGCTATACATAAATGTTTACAGCGGAAATAAACAAAATATGTACAATAGGAGCTGAACAGCATAAAAAGAAATAAATGATAGAATCCATCTTCAGCTCCAGCTATCCAGAAAAGAACTAGCTAAACCTGAATACAAGGTTGCCTGTGTAGAAAAAGGGGCACCCGAGTTTGAAAGTGAAACAAACTACGAGTCAGTCATGGGACTGGTATGAGAAATCCATTCAACACATATATAGTTTGGCGAATCACAGGACCACGCCACTTTCGTGGAACGGGTTTACTCCATTGGATTGCCAGTGCTTTAAAACCAATCTTTCTTTTAAACATCGCTATGCTTTTTATAAAAATGAAGCCGTTATAAGACTCAGTTCCCATCACACAATGCAACGCAAACCGGAGGATAGAGTTTTTACCTTATAACGGCCAAAATATGCTTGATACGAATAAAACAAAGGCATTTGGTATTATTGCTAGTGTTTATATGTTTGAAAACAATTTCAAATCATAACTATCAATCATAGACGACATTAATGCCCCATACCACTATGTCGCCATATATAGGTATACAATCAAAACCGCACGATGTCGTATTTGGAAATTGGATTTCCGTCATGAACCAAGGCAAAAGATAGTCGTTACTGAATTCGAGACAATCTAACCCATGTCTCAGGATCAGAACGCATCAACCCTTTAGATCGTCAGGGCCGGTCCACCGATGTGGATTATTATGCCTGAACACTACGTCTCCCCGCCCTTTGGGGCGTAAACGAGCCAACGAATGACTCCATCGGACCCGGATCGTCCGATCAAACCGAGGCGCCTCGCAACAGCAACAACCACATAGGTGAAAAGTATATAAATGTCAGGGCTGGTAGGTCACTGACACCACCCTAGCTAGAAAGAAACGCAGGCCCTCCCTGATGTCCTCTCCCGTTTTAGGTTCATACCGGGGTGTGAGGCTCGCGAATTTACGTTATACACAAAGCTACGCCACACAAGCGGTGCTTTGATCATCACCACAAGACTTTGCTTTTCAACAGAAGCCCCGATCACTGCATCTTAGCATGTCACACAGGCAATTCACACCGTGCAACTGATGGCTATCAATCACACAGAACAAATTCCAATGTCGGACACACAGTCCATTTACAAGTCCGTTCTGGGTCTGAACGAAACCGGAGGCACTAAATACCTCGCAAACCCTTCGACCACCACGTACGTCTGAACGATCACCACTCCTTATCCATATTTCGGGATGCCTCCCAATCAGGACCCCGGTTACCATCCAAACGAGGTGAAGATCTCCGGTCTTCGACCACCGTCTTTATCTTCGACTTTTAATCGTCGGTCAATTATTTGAAATGAGAATTAACTCGGCCTTCTCAAATAATTCACGTATATTTATAATTTCAATTCAATTTATTTCAATGGTTAAATTATTCGACAACACCAATTTTGTTCTTTAATGTAATTTTCACACCAAACACATTCAACCATCAAATATCACATAAATCAAGCAAATTCAGTTTATTTCCATTCCATATCGCTTATGATATTTTATAACTATTTATCGCTATTTTTATTTATTTTAAAATAGCTAATTCATTCAAAACGACGCTTCGGGCCATAAAGCGGCCGTGGCGCTGTTTTTCTTCAGATTTGATTTACACATATCTGAAAATCTAACCGTTGGATCTTCACAAAATTTACATCATTAGAAAGGTCTTTTCAAAACGAATCCAACGGTTCCAGTTTCGGGAAAATCCGACGGTCGGATCTCCCAGTACAATCGTTTGAAGTTTCGATTTCAAAATACGAACTGCAGCGTCGTTATTCGATTAAATATAATTATATATATATATATATAAATATAATCGTTTCTGGCGCTGTTTTTCTTCAGATTTGAATTAAACATTCCAGACAATCCAACCGTTGGATTTTTACGAGGTTGGTGCCGTTGGAAAGAATATTCCAAGGCGAACCCGACGGTTGAGGTTTCGGGAAAATCCAATGGTCGGATTTCCCGTACTAGTTGTTTGAAATCATGGTTTCAAAATACGAACTACACGGCTTCGTTTCGTTTTAATTTTATTTATATTTATATATTTATATAAATATAGTTCATTCAATGATTTCCATATCGTTTTCACTTCAATTATTTTTCTAACACCTTAAAATTTTGGAAAATTTCGCCATAACCTCCCCTGCACCGGGAGCATCGGGAAATCGCAAATAGCTTTCCCGGTCCTTCTAATCTCAAAAAGAAAAAGAAAAAGCCAAGCGGCTAGCCAACAGGCTCATAAAATCATCACCCAAACAAAACAGTAAATGTGTACCTATTTGTCGGGCACAAAATTTTATTCCTCTTCTCTAGCCCCTTTGCTATAACCTGTTCAATGAATATGCATGTACATATATATACAGTTCATATCATTTATCATTTTCTATTCAACTTTATATTTGATTTCTATTTGGTTTAAAAACACCATTCATTCTAATGTTACATAAATAGGTGCAAATCATTTCATTAGCTAATTAACGAATATTTCAACTCATATATGTTTATTTTGAACAAGTGGCTATTTTTAACACTTCACATTTCAACGATTTATGCATACAATAAAAATGTGATTTTTATTGTAAAACAATTCATTTCAAAACACTATTCTTCTATATAGTTCAAGTTGGTGATAAAAATGGGATTTTTATCATAAAACAATTTCTTTTAAAACGAGGTTATTTTACACAGTTCATATAGTCGATAAAAAGATGATTTTTATTATCAAACAATTTATTTCAAAATATGAATACCATTCAACACATGAATTTCTAATCAACGAATGAATATCAATCCAACACATGAATGTTTTCTATAGTTTCTATATATAGATAAAAATGTGATTTTTATTATCAGACAATTTATTTCAAAATATGAATACCATTCAACACATGAATTTCTAATCAACGAATGAATATCAATTCAACATATGAATGTTTTCTATAGTTTCTATATATAGATAAAAATGTGATTTTTATTATCAAACAATTTATTTCAAAATATGAATACCATTCAACACATGAATTTCTAATCAACGAATGAATATCAATTCAACACATGAATGTTTTCTATTCAATGAATAATTATAGTTTAAGCATATGAAAATAATTCAAACACACGAATATTATTCAAAATTTCGGCAGCATAACGGCAGGGTAGTTAAACCGGGACCGTCCCTAGTACGGCTCCTCGCTCTACCTTAAAACCTCGCGGTTTTTGACAATGGGGATCATGCATCTAGTTCGCACGCAGGCGGCTTGTATATATTTATTTCATTCCCACAAACTAATCCTATGTGGTTTCAACCAAATTTTCTCAACCACAAATGGGTATTTTTCAACCACAATCAACCAATATCAATCACAAACAATCCCAAACAATCATTCGCTATCAATCAATTTTCACACCAATTTCAACCAATAAATATCGTCCATGGTTTGTGGACGAGGGGCGTATATATATATATATATATATATATATATATATAGATATAGATATCTTTATATATAGCAATTCACTTTTATTTCAACACATATATATATAGAAAAAGAAATCGAAGAGTGAGAAATTCTCACCGAATAGCTAATTCAATCCCACGACTCTTCTTTGCATAAAATCTTTGCCAATCTCTCTTTTTGTCGCTTTGTTGCCCGTATTCTCTACATATGTAAAAATCGAATTTTTACTATGTTATTCAATATATATTAATCGAATTTCAAAAATATAGATTCCGCCTTTTCAAAAATAAAGATTATATTTTTAATATTCCTATGATGTAAAGATTATATTTTTATTACTTTAAAAATATATAAATCATATCTTACTTCTTCTACTTAATAAAAATTCCGTCTTTTCTATTTTAAAAATATGATCTTTTCTATTCTAAAAAAAAATCTGATCTTTTTAAAGTTCTAATCTTTTTCTTTTAAAAGTTCAAATCTTTTTCTTTTAAAAGATTAAACCTTTTTCTATTTAAAGTTTTTAAAATCAAATCAGTTTTAAAGTTCAAATCTTTTTTTCTATTTTATATCTTAAAATAAAATCAGGTTTTAAATTCTTTTCTTTTTAAAGTTTAAATTAAAAATCAGTTTTTTTAAATCTGTTAAAAATCAGTTTTAAACCCCTTTTAAAATCAGTATTTAAACCCTAAAAAAATCAGTTTTAAAATCATTTTAAAATCAGTTTTTAAATCATTAAAAATAAAATAGCAAAACAAAAAAACTTACAGATGGGGGTTTCCGCGGATCGTCGGAGGGAAGGCGGCTCGAGGGTGGCGCTCGGGGTTCGCCGGTGGTGGCAGGCGGTGGGGTTTGGGGTCGTTGCGAATCGGACTGGGGGGGGGGGGCTAATCGGGTGTCGCGATGCTTCGAGGGGGACGGGGTGTTCGGGGGTTTCGTCACTAAAAGGAGGAGGCTGGACGGAGGGGGGGGGGGGCGATGTCTTCGTCGGCGGCGTTCGCTCGAGGGGGGGGGGGGGCTGGCGATAGCGTCGCGATGGCTTTAGGGTTCTTTTTTTTTCCTGCTTAATGAATCGGGGGGGGGGGGCAGGAAGAAAGATAAAGGGAGGGAAAATAGATTTATTTTTTTATTTTTTTATTTAATTATTTAATTTTGCAAATAGGTTGACTTTTACATATGACCTCGAAACGAGGCCTACCGCCTGTCGCCCGTAGCGTTTTACCCCCATTCCGAACACAATGGGATATGTATCGCAAGCTGATTTGATCGTTACAATTAGTTTCCGTTGAATTTACATTTAAATCACTATATTGAATTTTAAACGTACATTTCAAATTAGTGGGGCCACATACGAACTCGAAAAATTCCAGAAAAATATTTTCTAGCTTCGTATTGACGATACGGTCCTAACAAAACTAGTTTCGTCGAATTCTGAGACCGTTTGAAAAATGGCCAATTTCCAGTCGACTAAAATCAACTAAAACCGGTCAAACGCGTTTTCCTTTGCCACGCTCACATATTGATTCGAAAAATTATGAAATTTGAAACCTAACAATAACTTGACACTGCGGATCCAACAAAAGTGGTTTCGTCGAAATCCGAGGTCATTTGCAAAATGTCCATTTTTAAGGGCCTGAATTCCATAGCGACTATTCAGAATTTTCAACTGGACATATCTTTTGATTCCCGCTATCAAATTTCGATTTGTTAGATTCGTTGGAAAGATATCATCAATTAGATCCTAATGTTTTTGGTTTCACTAAAATCCGGATTGTTTTGCACCCGATACAGTCCGACAAAGTTTGAATTCAAATTTTGAAACTGCCACGCCATTTCAGGCCTTGTTTATAATTATAATTAATTATATTCGTTTTCCATTGTCGATTCAAACTCAGTTTTCATCGCCATTATTTAAAATATTTATTTTAAATATTTAAAATCCATTATTTTAGCCAATTTAAAAAATTTTAATTGGTTCAGATTTTCTGGGTCGTTACATTGTTTTATGATAAAAATCCCATTTTTATCACCAACTTGAACTATATAGAAAAATAGTGTTTTGAAATGAATTGTTTTACAATAAAAATCACATTTTTATTGTATGCATAAATCGTTGAAATGTGAAGTGTTAAAAATAGCCACTTGTTCAAAATAAACATATATGAGTTGAAATATTCATTAATTAACTAATGAAATGATTTGCACTATTTATGTAACATTAGAATGAATGGTGTTTTTAAACCAAATGGAAATCAAATATGAAGTTGAATAGAAAATGATAAATGATAAGAACTGTATATATATGTACATGCATATTCATTGAACATGTTATAGCAAAGGGGCTAGAGAAGAGGAATAAAATTTTGTGCCCGACAAATAGGTACACATTTACTGCTTTGTTTGGGTGATGATTTTATGAGCCTGTTGGCTAGCCGCTTGGCTTTTTCTTTTTCTTTTTGAGATTAGAAGGACCGGGAAAGCTATTTGCAATTTCCCGATGCTCCCGGTGCAGGGGAGGTTATGGTGAAATTTTCCAAAATTTTAAGGCGTTAGTGAAATATTTGAAATGAAAACGATATAGGAATTTTTGAAGAAACTATATTTATATAAATATATAAATATAAATAAAATTAAAACGAAACGAAGCCGTGCAGTTCGTATTTTGAAACCGTGATTTCAAACAACTAGTACGGGGAATCCGACCATTGGATTTTCCCGAAACCTCCACCGTCGGGTTCGCCTTGGAATAATCTTTCCAACGGCACCAACCTTGAAAAAATCCAACGGTTGGATTGTCTAGAATGTTTAATTCAAATCTGAAGAAAAACAGCGCCAGAAGCGATTATATTTATATATATATATATATATAAATATAATTATATATTTAATCGAATAACGACGCTGCAGTTCGTATTTTGAAATCGAAACTTCAAACGATTGTACCAGGAGATCCGACCGTCGGAATTTCCCGAAACTGGAACCGTTGGATTCGTTTTGAAAAGACCTTTCTAATGATGTAAATTTTGTGAAGATCCAACGGTTAGATTTTCAGATATGTGTAAATCAAATCTGAAGAAAAACAGCGCCACGGCCGCCTTATGGCCCGAAGCGTCGTTTTGAATAAAATAGCTATTTTAAAATAAATAAAAATAGCGATAAATAGTTATAAAATATCATAAGCGATATGGAATAGAAATAAACTGAATTTGTTCGATTTATGTGGCTTTTGATGGTTGAATGTGTTTGGTGTGAAAATTACATTAAAAGAACACGATTGGTGTTGTCGAATAATTTAACCATTGAAATAAATTGATTTGAAATTCTAAATATACGTGAATTATTTGAGAATGCCGAGTTAATTCTCATTTCAAATAATCGACCGACGATTGAAAGTCGAAGATGAAGACGATGGTCGAAGACCGGAGATCTTCACCTCGTTTGGATGGTAACCGAGGTCCTGATTGGGAGGCATCCCGAAATATGGATAATGAGTGGTGATCGTCCAGACGTACGTGGTGATCGATGGGTTTGCGAGGTATTTAGTGCCTCCGGTTTCGTTCAGACCCAGAACGGACTTGTAAATGGACTGTGTGTCTGACATAGGATTTATTTTGTGTGGCATGCTAAGATGCAGTGATCAGGGCTTCTGTTGAAAAGCAAAGTCTTGTGGTGATGATCAAAGCACCGCCTGTGTGGCGTAGCTTTGTGTATAACGTGAATTCGCGAGCCTCACACCCCGGTATGAACCTAAAACGGGAGAAGGACCTCAGGGAGGGCCTACGTTTCCTCCTAGCTAAAAGTGGCATCAGTGGTTTTACACGCCTTGACGAGTTTGACTTATGTGGTTGTTGCTGTTGCGAGGCGCCTCGGTTAGATCGAACGATCCGGGTCCGATGGAGTCACTTGTTGGCTCGCTTACGCCCCAAAGGGTGGCGAAACGTAGTGCTCAGGCATTTTTAATCCACTCCGTGTGGACCGGCCCTGTCGCTCCAAGGGTCGATGCGTTCTGATCCTGAGACTCGGGCTAGGCAGTCTCGAATTCGGTAAGGACTATCTTTTGCCTTGGTTCATGACGGAAATCCAATTTCCAAATACGTGATCGTGCGGTTTTGATTGTATATATATATGGCGACATGATATATGGTACCCATGTCGTCTATGATTGATAGTTATGATTGAAATTGTTTTTGAAACATATAAACACTAGTCATAATACCAAATGCTTTTGTTTTATACGTATCAATCATATTTTGGCCATTATAAGGTAAAACTCTATCCTCTGGTTTGCGTTGCATTGTGTGATGGGAACTGAGTCTTATAATGGCTTCATTTTTATAAAAAGCATAGTGAAGTTTAAAATAAATATTTGTTTTAAAAGCACTGGCAATCCAATGGAGTAAACCCGTTCCACAAAAGTGGCGTGGTCCTATGATTAGCCAATTATATATATGTTGAGTGGATTTCTCATACCAGTCCCATGACTGACTCGTAGTTTGTTTCACTCTCAAACTCGGGTGCCCCTTTTTCTACACGGGCAGCCTTGTATTCAGGTTTAGCTGGTTCTTTCTGGATAGCTGGATCTGAAGATGGATTTTATCATTTATTTCTTTTTATGCTGTTCAACTCCTATTGTACATATTTTGTTTATTTCCGCTGTAGACATTTATGTATAGCTGAACTGTATTTGTACTAAGTAAGATCCTGTATACTGTGTAACTCTGATGATTACTTTTATCCAGTATATTCTATTGTTCATTATCTGGTGTATTTATTTAATTCTGTTCTGCTATTATATGTTTTTTGTGTTATATTCCAAAAGATAACCCTTGTTTCCGTGAGAACGGGAAATCGGGTCGTCTCACAAAAGAATAAATTCTCCGCCGCCAAACAGATGTATATTTAATAGAGATCAATCAACATAGAATAAAATCCAATGTCAGACACACAGTCCATTTACAAGTCCGTTCTGGGTCTGAACGAAACCGGAGGCACTAAAATACCTCGCAAACCAATCGATCACCACGTACGTCTGGACGATCACCACTCATTATCCATATTTCGGGATGCCTCCCAATCAGGACCTCGGTTACCATCCAAACGAGGTGAAGATCTCCGGTCTTCGACCACCGTCTTCATCTTCGACTTTCAATCGTCGGTCGATTATTTGAAATGAGAATTAACTCGGCCTTTTCAAATAATTCACGTATATTTAGAATTTCAAATCAATTTATTTCAATGGTTAAATTATTCGACAACATCAATTTTGTTCTTTAATGTAATTTTCACACCAAACACATTCAACCATCAAATACCACACAAATCAAGCAAATTTCAGTTTATTTCCATTCCATGACGTTTACAATATTTTATAACGATTTACCACCATTTTTATTTATTTTAAAATAGCCAATTTATTCAAAACGACGCTTCGGGCCATAACGCGGCCGTGGCGCTGTTTTTCTTCAGATTTGATTTACACATATCTAAAAATCTAACCGTTGGATCTTCACGAAATTTACATCATTAGAAAGGTCTTTTCAAAACGAATCCAACGGTTCCAGTTTCGGGAAAATCCGACGGTCGGATCTCCCGGTACAATCGTTTGAATTTTCAATTTCGAAATACGAACTGCAGCGTCGTTATTCGATTAAATATATAATTATATTTATATATATATAAATATAATCGCTTCTGGCGCTGTTTTTCTTCAGATTTGAATTAAACATTTCAGACAATCCAACCGTTGGATTTTTACAAAGTTGGTGCCGTTGGGAAGATATTTCCAAGGCGAACCCGACGGTTGACGTTTCGGGAAAATCCAATGGTCGGATTCCCCGTACTAGTTGTTTGAAATCACGGTTTCAAAATGCGAACTGCACGGCTACGTTTCGTTTTAATTTTATTTATATTTATATAATTATATAAATATAGTTCATTCAACAATTTCAATATCATTTTCACTTCAAATATTTCACTAACGCCTTAAAATTTTGGAAAATTTCGCCATAACCTCCCCTGCACCGGGAGCATCGGGAAATCGCAAATAGCTTTCCCGGTCCTTCTAATCTCAAAAAGAAAAAGAAAAAGCCAAGCGGCTAGCCAACAGGCTCATAAAATCATCAACCAAACAAAACAGTAAATGTGTACCTATTTGTCGGGCACAAAATTTTATTCCTCTTCTCTAGCCCCTTTGCTATAACCTGTTCAATGAATATGCATGTACATATATATATATACAGTTCTTATCATTTATCGTTTTCTATCCAACTTCACATTTGATTTCTATTTGGTTTAAAAACACCATTCATTCTAATGTTACATACATAAGTGCAAATCATTTCATTAGCTAATTAATGGATATTTCAACTCACATATGTTTATTTTGAACAAGTGGCTATTTTTAACACTTCACATTTCAACGATTTATGCATACAATAAAAATGTGATTTTTATTGTAAAACAATTCATTTCAACACACTATTATTTTATATATTTCATATAGTCGATAAAAGGTGATTTTTATTATCAAACAATTTATTTCAAAATATGAATACCATTCAACACATGAATTTCTAATCAACGAATGAATATCAATTCAACACATGAAGGTTTTATATAGTTTCTATATATAGATAAAAATGTGATTTTTATATTTAAAACGCGAATACCATTCAACACATGAATTTCTAATCAACGAATGAATATCAATTCAACACATGAAGGTTTTCTATAGTTTCTATATATAGATAAAAATGTGATTTTTATATTTAAAACGCGAATACCATTCAACACATGAATTTCTAATCAACGAATGAATATCAATTCAACACATGAAGGTTTTCTATAGTTTCTATATATAGATAAAAATGTGATTTTTATATTTAAAACGCGAATACCATTCAACACATGAATTTCTAATCAACGAATGAATATCAATTCAACACATGAAGGCTTTCTATTCAATGAATTAATATAGTTTAAGCAAATGAAAATAATTCAAACACACGAATATTATTCAAAATTTCGGCAACATAACGGCAGGGTAGTTAAAACCGGGACCGTCCCTAGTACGGCTCCTCGCTCTACCTTAAAACCTCGCGGTTTTTGACAATGGGGATCATGCATCTAGTTCGCACGCAGGCGGCATGTATATATTTATTTCATTTCCACAAACTAATCCTATGTGGTTTCAACCAAATATTCCTCAATCACAAACAGGTATTTTTCAACCACAATCAATCAATATCAACCACAAACAATCCCAAACAATCATTCGCTATCAATCAATTTTCACAACAATTTCAATCAATAAATATCGTCTATGGTTTGTGGACGAGGGGCGTACATATATATATATATATTATATATATAGCAATTCACTTTTATTTCAACACACATATATATATATTTTAAAAGAAATTAAAGAGTGAGAAATTCTCACCAAATAGCTAATTCAATCCCACGACTCTTCTTTGCATAAATCTTCACCGCTCTCGCCTTTTGTCGCTTTCGTTGCCCGTATTCTCTACATAGGTAAAAATCGAATTTTTACTTCGTTATTCAATATATAAAAATCATATTTTGACTTCGCTATTCAATATATAAAAATCGAATTTTTTCTTCGATGTTCAATATATAAAAATCATATCACATCTTCTACTTAATAAAAATTCCGTCTTTTCTATTTTAAAGATCAAATCTTTTCTTTTTAAAGTTCTAATCTTTTCTTTTTAAAGTTCTAATCTTTCCTTTTTAAAGTTTAAATCTTTTCTTTTTAAAGTTTAAATCTTTTCTTTTTAAAGTTTAAGTCTTTTCTTTTTATATCTTAAAATAAAATCAGTTTTTTTTAACCCTTTTTAAAAATCAGTTTTTTTCCTAATTAAAATCAGAATTTTCCTTTTAAAAAAAATCAGTTTTATAACCTTTTAAAAATCAGAATTTACAGAATTAAAATAAAATAACAACCTTACTGTAATCCGCGAAGAAGGGGGGGTCGTCAGGGTCGGCGGCAGGAGTTCGTCAGGGCGGAGCTGGCTTCGAGGGGTCTCGGACTGGGGGGCTCGCGAATTGGGCATCGCGATGCTTCAGGCGGGGGGGGGGGGGGGGGGGGGGAATAGGTCGGGGGGGGGGGGGGGGTTCGCGGTCGCCGTTAGGAGGGGAGCGAGAGCAAGGAAGAGGGAGGGGGGGTTGGCACGGGGGAGAGGGCGCCTGCCCTAGGCGGCGACATCGAGGTCGACAAAGGGGGGGGGGGGCGGCGTCGATCCTTTTTCTTTTTTTCTTTTTTTTATTCGTCTGAGCGAAAATAAGGAGAGAAAGGGGGGTGAGGGGTTTTAAAAAGAAAAAATATATATTATTTTATTTATTAAATTAATTCTAAAAAGCAACTTTTATTTTCGACCTCGAAACGAAACCCACCGCCTGTCGTCTATAGCGTATTACCCCCATTCCGAACACGATGGGATATGTATCGTAAGCTGATTTGACTGTTTGAATCAGTTTCCGTTGAATTTAAAGTGCAATTCTTTATATATTCAATTTAAACGCACATTTCAATTTAATGGGGCCACATACGAACTCGAAAAATTCCAGAAAAATATTTTTCTAGCGTCGTATTGACGATACGGTCCTAACAAAACTAGTTTCGTCAAATTCTGAGACCGTTTGAAAAATGGTCAATTTCCAGTCGATTAAAATCAACTGAAACCGGTCAAACGCGTTTTCCTTTGCCACGCTCACATATTGATTCGAAAAATTATGAAATTTGAAACCTAGCAATAATTTGACATCACGGATCCAACAAAAGTGGTTTCGTCGAAATCCGAGGTCGTTTGCAAAATGTCCATTTTTAAGGGCCTGAATTCCATAGCGACTATTCAGAATTTTCAACTGGACATATCTTTTGATTCCCGCTATCAAATTTCGATTTGTCAGATTCGTTGGACAGGTATTCACTAACAGATTTAAATATTTTTGGTTTCACTAAAATCCGGATTGTTTTGCACCCGGTACAGTCCGACAAAGTTTGAATTCAATTTTTGAAACTGCCACGCCATTTCAGGCCTTGTTTATAATTATAATTAATTATATTCGTTTTCAATTGTCGATTCAAACTCAGTTTTCATCGCCATTATTTAAAATATTTATTTTAAATATTTAAAATTCATTATTTTAGCCAATTTAAAAATTTTAAATTGGTTCAGATTTTCTGGGTCGTTACACAGTTCAATCAAACAGTCAACACACAGTCAATCAGCCAATATCTAACAGTTCTAAAAATACAACATGAAATTATAAACTGTTCAGAGTTAGTGAGATTTACTCACTTTGGCGCGTTAATAACGGTTTGCGTTATTTGATTCAGTCGGACAATTTATTTCGCCATAAATTTTAATGAGCTCGGATTCAGTCCCGGTCAGTCTCATTGTGTTGCTCCCGTCCATACGATCCCAACGCAACTTACGGCTTGTCAATCTGATACTGTTTGTGTCAGATATTAACATTACAAGTTAATACGATTTTTAAATTAATTTTAAACTAAACATTTATTAACAAAAGGGCCCTCACCCCATTTAACTTTGCGGCCCATTTCAAAGCCCACTAACGCAACCTCCTTTTAAACACGTACTCACTACTCTTCCTTCCCAAACGAAAAAACCTCTCCAGTAAAAAGGAACCCGATCCCAATCACTACCCCGTTGACCTCCTTTTGACCGTCGGTACCTCCTCCTTCGTCCCTCTATTCCGAACGACGCCTTCACCATTGGACTCAGCACCAAAATCCGCTCCACCCTCACACCATATCGTCGAGCTCGGTCATCGTCCAACCTGCGTCGAACAGTTCGACTGGCGAACTTTTTGGTCGTGGCCTCCTCAAAGAACTGGCGTTTCTCCTCCCCTCATTCACAACTTTGATTTTGAGGACCAGGGAAAGCATGCGGACACCATTCAGGCGGAATATCACCAAACTGCTCCTCCAAAATCAATGTTTTTAAACCACCAAGTCTACTGCTATCAAGAAAAGCACGTACAGAAAAAAAAAACTCTTCACATAAATGGATCCAGCGCCTTCAACCCTTTACACCGAACCCCACAACATCCACCTCGATGTTCCTTGCTAGCATCGTGACCTGACCTCCTTCCTTCACCATCACGGTGTCATCAGCGACATCAAACAGCTCGCAATCTCTCCCTAAACCACACACAGTTGATATCCAGCCACCCGATCACCAATTGTACACTAAATTCGCAACTCATGGATTTAATCGAGTATAAACTCGAACCCTAAAGTGCTGTTGAAATTCTGAGTTCGAGGACAGAGATCGAACTGAGAGAAACAAACATGAAGGTAAGGGGAATTACAAGAGGAGTTTAAATATGATTTCGCGAGCGTGTGGATTGTAGGAAAACGAAAGTGGAAAGATCTCTTCGTGGTGTTATTTATAGAGGAGTAAGCTTAGGCAAGTTGGTTGGTAGCATGTGTTGCTGGTGATGGTCCATGTATTGGGTACGAATGGGAAATTGTCAGCCGTGAATACAGTTTTCCATTGAAGAGAGAACGTGGTCCTTGTGAACACCAGTTTTGGCTCTGTGGTCAATGGGATATGCAACGTGTTTTAATATGGTCTTAGGAATTTAGTAGTGCAAACGGTTATATGTTCTTATTTTAAAGTGGTGTTTTCAAGTGAGGTTACCTATTACTATTTTTGTCTTCGGTACAAAATTTCATTGTTGTAGACCGCTATAGACAGAAATAAAAACACCATCGTGATGAGCGAGGTGTCCCGACTCCAGAAATATAATAATACCGGTAGATTAACTCATATTTTGAAACCCCAAAATCGCTGATTAAGGGTGTAAAATACTTCAAATAAAAGTTGCTTATTTAATTTATTAAAAATTACAGTAAAATTCTAAAAATTAAATTATCGCTACTTCCCAAAAGAACCTTGTCTAAATTCAAACCCGATATCTAGTTATATCGAATAAACTGTTACAGTCGATAAACGATTCTATAGCGATTATTTTAGAATTTGATTTGGACATAAATCAAAATCTACACGACGAAATCCCAATTTTTCTCTTCCACTAGAAAGATATACTCCACCAGCTCCACACGTTTCTTGTTTCACAGAAATCCGGCTTAAAACGAATCCTGTACATTCAGTTGAAGTTCAAATTGCCAAATAGCGAACTGCCGCGCCATTTCCAGCTCGTTTATAATTATATTATAAACTATACATTCGACTATCGACGATTGAATATATCTCCGGCTTACAGGATAAGGAGTGAGGAGTGAAGCCCTTGCCTATTACTATAATTCAACTTTAAACTGAATTATATAATTCGAATTGCCCAGTTCACACATACCGCCATTTCAGCCAATTCTGATTATTTCAGAATTAAATATATTATTTAATTTATTATTTAAATTAAATATTTACCATTATTTAATTTCACGGCCATTAAATTCTCTAAACCACCATTTCAATAATTAAATAAATTAATTATAATACCTCTACCAATGCGGGTCATTACACTTCCTCAAGCGTGCTTGGGTCTAGATATCTTCGTAAATGGGAAATGCGGAAAACATCCTGAACTCCCGCCAGCCTCTCCGATAGTCTAACCCTATAGGTCATCTGACCTATCCTCTCAACTATGGGAAATGTCCCTACAAACCTTAATGCCGATTTCCCTACAAAGCCAGAGCGAACAACATTCATGTAAAGGCCCATAAATCTGTACTATCTGAGTTGACTGAATACAACACACGTCTAACCCAAATTGCACAGAAATACAAATCATTATGAAAATAAAGAAGAAAAAGGTAGAAGAAGAACATAAATAACAACATAGAATCTCACATCGCAACGGAACAAAATATAATATATCATAACTTTTGAAATACAAAATTTTAGCTGCATATAATTATCAAAGTACAACACTTACAACACAACAGAAATAACAATACTATATAACATTGAAGCCTCCTGCTCCAAGCTCCTCCAAGTATATTTGTAAACACCTGAACTACTTGACTGACCGCACAAATTTGGGAACCCAGTAGTTTAGGGTAAAACAAAACAAAATAAATTCTAGGTCAGTCATGGGATTGGTATGAGTAAGCCATTTAAAACAGTTTGAGAAAATAAATGATATCTCATAAGACCGTGTCGTATAACACGGAACGGGTTTTTCCCTTATGAGAATCCAAAACACTTGATTTAACTTCAGAAATCCTTTTGAAAGAAATGATAACCTTTATATCGAAACTCTTTTGATATTATAATTGTTTCTATCAAATAAATAACAATCTAGTGGAACGTTTGCATCTCATGCTCCACTTATATAATATACAATCAAATCAGCGAGCACTTATTGGGGATTGGATTTCGAACTATGACAAGTTATGGAACCACCTTCCGATAGTTTATCTCTAGAGAGGAATACATTGGGTTCAACAAGAACATCTTGTAACCCGGCCACGCATGACCGACCACTCATTTCTCTTGAGTGTATCGAATGTATATATCACCAATTGTTGGGATCAGCAACCATTTCCCGAAAAGGGACAGCATCGAATAACATAAATAATGAAATGAATTTCTCTAAGTAGGTGATAATACACCTTAATTGGGAGCTACCCACTTAGCCATGCTGCATGCCCGATTTTTGTCATTTCCCGGTTGTTGAAGCCTGAGGCTACGATTACTTACTTTTCATTGATAGCACAATTACTTTGAATGTCACATTGTCAGTTCCATTGACCACTAATTGATTTGCACAAATATAATCTGGATATTATGCTAAGAGAATAAATTCTCTACCACTATATATTTATACATACCAACATATGCGATCACTGGAAATAATTTGTCAGACATTCGTCCATACACGTTCGTTCTGGGATTGAACAAAACCGAAGGCACAATTTCCATTAATCCATTTTAGGCACTATCTAGGATTAACAGAAAAATCCCTTGCACTTTACTTCGTCTTCCATTATCTCCATATAACCCGATTCACAACGCTACTACCAATACGGAGTGGTTCTCGAATAATAATCCAACCGGTCTCTCCATATTGATGACGATATTGGCAAATACTTCGATAGTCGGTTATTTAACTATCGAAGAAAAACAAACATTCATTCAAAACATCAAACAATCACGGGCCCCTTAATTAATATTTCATTAATTAAATCACTTCTCCGTTTCGTTATAAATATTTGTTAACCAAATATTTTCAATAATCATCTTGGCCTCATAGCTATTTGGAAAACATTTCCATATATTGCCTCTTTTATTTTCTATATTTAGAAAATATATTTTATTAAAAATTGGAAAACATTCCAAGTACTTCTCTCTTCCATGACCATTTATTTCTACACTTAGGAAATATTTTATATTTCCAAAGTTCCACTTATCTGGGTTAAAACGAATGTTGTGTAAACATTGTTACAACAACCCAAAATACAACATTCAACTAAATCTTATTCAAAACATTTATCTTCGAGCCTGAATCTTACTATTTATTAGTTGATAATGAAACCAATGAAGGTGGGGTATGGATACCTCTCAGATCTTGATTTAATATTATTATTAACTTCGAAACGGACAAGACTACTTATCTTGAATAATCAACATCATATAAACCAATTTCTCATTTTATTAAAACGTGCATACGTTTCTTTTTCTATTTTTACCAGATTTAATTATATATTTCCTTTTTGTTTATAATATTCTATTTAAGTTCGTTTTCTTATCGAATTCTATATATATCGATATATTGATGTCTAATTATCAAATTTTCTTAAAAACATTCTAACTCCTTAAATTTTCGGAAAAATTCGCCAGCACCTCCTTTGTACGGTCAATACCTCAAACCTTAACTCCCCTCTCTATGCCCTTTCCATTCAAAAAGAAAATCAAAAAGCAATGTGGCTTGCCGATTCGGCGCATAAAAACTCATATGAAATTTAAACGTGTACCTTTTTGCCGGGCACACGAATTATAATCTTCATACACTTCATTCCATACCTGTCTAACTCATATATGTCCATTGCCAATTTATTCTAACTCAAGTCAATCATTTTTAACTCAATTCGCTAATTTATTCTTTAGTTAGCCCTTTGGCCCATTTCACTTTTTATTTGAACATAACACGTACGGATATATTTTTAATTTACTTAAAACCCAATCAATTCCATTTCAACTCGAGTTTCATACTCGTTTTCGAATATAAATTCATAAACCTCATTCACTTATCCAACGCCCAATTTCGATTCAAAACACGATTAACTAATTATTCTTCAAATTAGTTAATTATATTCAATAATTAAAAATCTGATTTTTGTTTCAAAAATCAGTTCACTTACTCCACTTTAGTTCATTTTTAATTTATATCTCAAGTTTGGATTTTTCTAATGGAAATTCGGATTTTTATTTACTTAAAATCCCTTTATTTATTTAAATAAACCTTTATGGCTTTATAATGGTTATGGCATTGTTTTTCTAAAAATTTGACTTTGACATAACTCAAAATCTATGAGTCGAAATCCAGATTTTTCTCTTCCATTAGAACTATTATCAAATCGGTCTTGGCGATTCTTGTTTCAAAGAATTTCGACTTAAATTTAGTTCTATATACTCAATTGAAGTTCAAAATGCCAAATTACGAACTACCGCGCTGCGGCGAGTTCATTTTAATTATATTTATATATAAACGTTAAAACTTCGTTTATAATAAAGTTCACCTCCATTCTTATGTATTTTAAATATATATCAAACTAATTTTCCCAATTTAACTTAATATTCCCGACAATCTATAATCGTCGATTTTTCATTACTCGGTCATAAATTTTTTTATACTCAATTTGCTACATTAAAATCCCAATTCCTTTATAAATAATTAATTTTATAAAATTTGATATAATCGAATTCTAATTATAAATCCTTAGATTTATCTGCATCCCGTTTATATTTTGAATTCTAGAATAAAATCCATCGTTCCCTTTTCGAAACGATTTCCAATTCACTTTTGAATTCATACTTGAATTTAAAATTTCAAATTATCCCATGATAATTATTTTACTTAATTTATAAACATTGTTTATAAATTTAACTTCATTGTTTTATGATTTAAAACAAGTTTTCATTTCAAATTTCATTTGAATCCCAATTCCTATTTTGGAATATTTTATTTATTATAACTTATATATATGCATATGTATAAACGGTGAATCTATTTTATATTTATATTTAAACTTCTATTTAATACAATACTAGTTTATATTTTAATCTAAAAATATTTATTTAAATAAATTCGATCCGATCAAATTCAAATCATAAATCCTTATAAATTTATTTTAATTCAATTTACATTCTGAATATCAGAATATATTTATCGTTTCTCTATGAAACTAATTTCAATGTCCCTTTTTAATTTCACATCTGAATTTAGATTTCCCAATTATCAAAATGATAAATTTTCCATTTCAGTTACAAACACCGTTTATGAATTCACTTCAATTCCCTGCATTATCCAATGAAAATCATTCCATTTTATTTATAAACACCGTTTATAAATTTACTTCAATTGCCTGCATTAATTAATTTATAAACATCGTTTATAAATTCACCGCTTGTTTTATTTATTCAAAACAAGTTAATATCTTTATTTCCCATTCGAAATTCAAATTCTATTTTAGAAAAATAGATTATCCCTTTTTAAATCTCAAAACACCTTTTACGATATTTTTATATATCAGTATTTAGGGCCAGTGACATTTAACCAATCAAAAACACCCAATTATCAACCATAAATTTTCTAGCACATCATATGTGAATATATATGAAAACAAACAATAATATTTTTAGAATCCAGTTGGATCCCTCAAGCCTGTTTTTCTGCACCCACAAATGTTAGCCAACATAAATAATACCCATCCTGCTTCGAGGAAGGATATCATGCTATGCAAGGTCATCCACTATCATATTGTGGGGCACATATGGTCATCCGCTAATGATACCGCGGGAATCCTCTAATGGTACTACGGGAATCCAACCACCGATATATATATATATATATATATAATAACCACAACCACAAAGCCTAAATAACTAATATATATATATATATATATATATATATATATATATATAGCCACAATAATATTTCAGTGCATGTAAACAACCAACGAACAAATAAGTAAATCTGAGTGAGATTTACTCACTGTGATTTTTATTTATGATCCATTTCGATTCTAAGTTTAATTCCCAGTTATGAAATCCTCAGCTACGAATCCATGTGACAGTTTTCGTGATTTTTGAACCTAGAATGGATATGTATATTTTATTTATTCATACAGTCTAAAATTAAACATTATTAATTAATTTATTAAATTAACCCTTTTAAAATTATACCTTAATCGCTTCTATAATATGTCATCTCCTTTTTCATTGTGCAGGCAACGACAACTCGAATTTAACACAACAATCCTTTTGCTTGAATCTGATATTTTACGAACTAGTTATTACAATTATAGAATAGTACTTCATTAACTTAGTTAATAAACAAATTTTACCTTAGCCACTCTTAAACTTCATCCTCTTCTCTGTGAATTATCGCCCCTTATGCATATAACTGAACGCAACAACCATTTGCCAAACTATTCCTTTGTTAATTTTGCCAAAGCCAGGCACTAGTTAAGATCTAATCTCCTACTACCACTCGATCTTCACCATCCAAGGAGAACTTGCAGGAGAAGCATAGTGCATTTGCAGCTATTAAGGAAGCTGATAGTTGCACTATGGCATTTATATAAGAAATTCTTTTGGATTGGATCGATCATTCCACAAACTCATTCTTTCTGCCCCTCATACTCACGCTCTGCCCATTACTTCTTATTATCCTAAGAGAACTTGATGTTAGAAGAAAATCTATCAAATTCATACAACGTTCGAATTCCCAATCCAACAGCAACCAATAATACATCTTCAGTGAAATACTCCTTTACCTCACCGCAGATTACCGCTCGCAGCTTCAATGAAATCCGCGACTCTTGACCGAACCTTCCATTATCCAAAAATTCAGCCCGTCGTTATCTTCCTTAATGCGTCATTCACTATTTCTCAACCCAGATACGAATGGTTTTCGCACAAATCTCCACCAAAATTCCAAAAGAAAAATACAGATCACACTCCTCTTTTCACCTCTAGTTCGAACTCAATTTATATCCCATACCGACTATCGCTCCTTTTCAGAAAACCCCGTCGCAACCTAGGTTGCTGCATTAAGACTGAGCCCACACGTTAATCACCTCATCGCTCCAATTGATTTCAATGAAGAACAGGGATACGATTTGGTTTTCGAAATGAGGAAGTGAGATTTTTTTTATAAGAGGTCGATATAAATTCATAAGCTTTAGATTTGGGGGATTCACCATTCGTTGGTTTTCAGAAGGAGCCGTTCCTCCTGAAGCCTAGGATTTTGCAAATGAAAACAAGGGAAAATCGTGATATATGAAGAGGTTATATAATTCAAGAAGGGAGCCAATGTGAAGAATATAGCCATTTTTTTATAGGAAGCTTTCAACTTTCTGGAGAAGGAATGAGGGAATGGGTACGTTTGATATATATAAACAAAGAGGGAACACAACGTACGTTTACTTAATGGATTGTCTCCCGAAGTACAAGCGCGATTTGATTTGAAATTAATGTCATATGATATAAAGAGATTTTTATTCTTTTTAAAATAGATATTAACATGATTTCAAGCTTATCCACTAATCAAATATCTCAGGGTCCATAACTTGAAATCATGAACCTCTATTTTCACGTAATGACTGATGATTCATTGTTATAACACTATTATGAATATTACAGAATAGATTTTGGAATTAAATTCGAGCGTATATATGGAATAACCATATTAAATAAATACAATATAATTTAAATTTGAAACTAATAAATTCCTTGATAATAGATCATTATTATCATTTACATTCAATACGATTTACACTGATCATCTAAATTGTTTTATTTCTGTTTTTTACTTCGAATCAGACTAAATTTGTTTTCGTATTACGATTATCATATATATTCGAAATAAATTGTATTTCGATTATTAAATCGATAACTTAGTTTGAAAATCGATTTATATTGTCAACTCAATATTTAAAACCATATTAAATATTTAAAATAAATCGACCAAAAATCTGGGTCGTTACATTCTTCCCCCCTTAAAAGAATTTCGTCCCGGAAATTACTACGGTAAGAAAAATGCTATAAACCCATTAGCTTTTCAAAATTCATTTATGTTGAAACTCAACTGTTCATATATCAATAAATTTCAGTACCCACAAACTTACGGTTTTTTATTCATATTGCACACCTCATATGCTTGTTCATTTAAATTGATTCTAAATTAATTTATCCACTTTGATTAATTTAATTTATTTATTTTAAGTTAAATTTTAAATTCTCGGGTTTTTGATTTTAAATCCTTTAGAAATCACATAAATATACACATATATTTATAACCATTTCAAATTCAGAACATTTGAATTTTCCAAATCAACTTGTTTTCTTTCAACCTAATTTCCACCAAAAACATTTACAAGGTAGCAATCCATCACTTAGAAACTCGTAAATGAACACTAATGATACTGCAGTCATCATCAGAATTATTTCCCAGTAACTGAAGTGAGTTCAGTGCTTTATCACTTTCAAAATCCATCTAAAATGATTTTTATTCAAAAATTCTTCTGAAACAAAGCTATATTATTTTAATATACTTTAGAAAAATATTTTTCCATCCGCCTCAGATTTAAATTTCAAATTCTGGTTCTGAATCCAATTTTAGTTCAATTAATTTGTATATTTTATTTCTATATAAATTCTGCTAGGTTATAAATAACTATTTCCATTTTATAATCTCTTCGGATTATAATAACAACCAATAAATCCATATAATATAATAATTTCAGAAAATTATTATTTCACACCAAAATAGAATTTTGGGTAAAATTATTTCATTTACCCTTTTAAAAAACATATTGTATTAGTTTATCGCGTTAAGTATTTATAAATTCCCATCAATATTGTGGCGTCCCACAAATTGATCAGAATTCATAACCTACTCAACCAATAAATCAAAACGACATAAAACAATTTTTATATTAATTAATAAGTACGCCCTCTCGTATATATATACTCAACTCATTCTAGGGTACTACTGACCTTATCTCTAATGAGCACAACCCCACCAAAGCCTAATTGTTCGCTCAACCTAAGCTCTGATACCAACTGTAAAGGCCCGCAAATTCGTACTATCTGAGTTGACTGAATACAACACACGTCCAACCCAAATTGCACAGAAATACGAATCATTATGTAAATAAAGAATAAAAGGTAGAAGAAGAACAGAAACAACAACACAGAATCTCACATCACAACGAAACAAAATATAATATATCATAACTTTTGAAATAAAAAAATTAGCTACATAACATACATTATCAGAGTACAACACTTACAACACAACGGAAATAACAATACTATATAACGCTGAAGCCTCCTGCTCCAAGCTCCTCCAAGTATATCTGTAAACACCTGAACTACTTGACTGCCAGTACAAATTTGGGCACCCAATGTAAACCCGTGCTTCCGAAGAGAAGAGAAAGAACGGAGTGTCTGAGAACATAACAAATCAGAACACAAACAGAAGAACATTTCATTGCTATTACAACAATTTACATCAGAGTACAAGAATATACAGAATATGAACAAATAATATACATTTGATAAATATCAGAGATTTACAAATTACAAGGCAACGGAAAATAATACAAAACACAACTGAAAGAGATATACGGATACAGAGCTTTTCAAATATCATTCCAGCTGTAAATCAGGATCCTGTGAATATAAATCTGCAAAACCAAAACTACTAGCTGCCCGTATGGAAAATAGGGGCACCCAGAGTTTAGGTTAAAACAATAAACTCCAGGTCAGTCATGTGATTGGTGTGAGAACTAAAAAAGTTATTAATTTTATTTTAAAGTTAGATATATCAAGGGACCACACCGTATAACACGGAACGGGTTTACCCCCAAGAATACCTGTGCATAAAACAAACAGCGCAATGCTAAATAACGAACAATGAAGCTATTATAAGACTCAGGTCCCATCATACAATGCAACACAAGACAGAGGATAGAGTTTTACCTTATAATAGCCAAATAATGCTTGATACATGAAATTTCATCTTTTATTGTACTATAAGTGAAGAAATCAACTTCAAATATAAATGTATCAATCATAGACGGCATAGTGCCCCATCCCACTATGTCGCTATACTAGGCTCTACAATTAAAACCGAAATGTCACGTATTGGAAGTTGGATTTCCGTATGTGAACCAAGGCAAGGGATCGTCCTTACCGCTTCGAGACTCTCTAGCCCAAGCCTCAGGAACAGCCGCAACTGCACCTTGGATCGTCAGGGCCGGTCCACAAGGAGTGGATTAAAATTCCTGAACAATGCGTTTCCCGCCCTTTGGGGCGTAAATTGGTCAGTATATCGACCAAACCATCCTTCGGGCCCGTAGTGACCGATATATCCGAGGCGCCTCACTATCCTTCATCCACATAAGTAAAACGTATGGGCTTACAAAACCCTGACACCACTCCTAGTTAGAAAGAAACGCATGTCCTTCCTGAGGTTCTCTCCCGTTTCTGATTCACACTAGAGTGTGAGGTTGCGAATTAACGCTATACACAATGCTATGCTATATTAAAGCCATGCTTTAATCATCAACCACAAGACTCTGCTTTTCAACAGAAGCCTTGATCATTTGCATCTCAGCATGCCACACAGACAATTCACGCCTTGCAGCTGATGTCTGTCAATCACACAAAATGAAATCCAATGTCAGATACACATCCATTTACAAGTTCGTTCTGGGTCTGAACAAAACCGGAGGCACCTTATTCCTCGTCCCATATGTTCAATAAAGGAGAGAGGTCGTTGCATATCCGGTCGATCTCCAAGTACGTCTGGACGATCACTACTTATTACCTCGTCTTGGGTGTACAGCCCAATCAAGACATCAGTAATCATTCAAATGATGTGAAGACCTCCGGTCTTCAACCACCGTCTTCATCGTCGACTTATCGTCGATCCAGTTATTCAATAGGATAAACCCGGTCTTTTCAAATAACTTGTGTATATAATAAACAAGTGCTATAAAAACACAGCATACGCCTCATTCCAATCCAGAATATTCCTTTATTTAAATATTCTTATACTTTGGGAAAGGTTCCCATTAATTTGTCAAAGATAAATTCTTTAAATTTATTCTTTAATTTTCCTTTGGATATCAATTCAAACCAAATTATGGTTTATCCAAACTAGTCTACCACGTTGAGACGACCCGAAATCCCGTTCAGACGGAAACAAGGGTTATCTTTGGAATATAACACAGAAACAGATAATAGCAGAACAGAATTATATAAATACACCAGATAATGAACAACAAAATATACTGGATAAAAGTAATCATCAGAGTTACACAGTATACAGGATCTTACTTAGTACAAATACAGTTCAGCTATACATAAATGTCTACAGCGGAAATAAACAAAATATGTACAATAGGAGCTGAATAGTATAAAAGGAAATAAATGATAGAATCCATCTTCAGCTCCAGCTATCCAGAAAAAGAACCAGCTAAACCTGAATACAAGGCTGCCCGTGTAGAAAAAAAGGGGCACCCGAGTTTGAGAGTGAAACAAACTACGAGTCAGTCATGGGACTGGTATGGGAAATCTACTCAACACATATATAATATGGCAAATCACAGGACCACGCCACTTTCGTGGAACGGGTTTACTCCATTGGATTGCCAGTGCTTTTAAAACAAATCTTTCTTTTAAACATCGCTATGCTTTTTATAAAAATGAAGCCGTTATAAGACTCAGTTCCCATCACACAATGCAACGCAAACCGGAGGATAGAGTTTTACCTTATAACGGCCAAAATATGCTTGGTACGAATAAAACAAAGGCATTTGATATTATTGCTAGTGTTTATATGTTTCGAAAACAATTTCAAATCATAACTATCAATCATAGACGACATGAGCGTCCCATGCCACTATGTCGCCAAATATCTATACAATCAAAACCGCACAGTCACGTATTTGGAAATTTGATTTCCGTCATGAACCAAGGCAAAAGATAGTCCTTACCGAATTTGAGACGCTCTAGCCCGTGTCTCAGGAACAGCCGCAACTGCCCCTTGGATCGTCAGGGCCGGTCCACCGATGTAGATTATTATGCCTGAACACTACGTCTCCCCGCCCTTTGGGGCGTAAACGAGCCAACGAATGACTCCATCGGACCCGGATCGTCCGATCAAACCGAGGCGCCTCGCAACAGCAACAACCACATAGGTGAAAAGTATATAAATGTCAGGGCTGGTAGGTCATTGACACCACCCTAGCTAGAAAGAAACGCAGGCCCTCCCTGATGTCCTCTCCCGTTTCTGGTTCATACCGGAGTGTGAGGCTCGCGATTCTACGTTATACACAAAGCTACGCCACACTGGCAGTGCTTTGATCATCACCACAAGACTTTGCTTTTCAACAGAAGCCCTGATCACTACATCTTAGCATGCCACACAGGCAGTTCATGCCATGCGACTGATGTCCATCAATATACAACCTCTGAGCTCGTGCGTCTCAGAGAAGGGCGTTAAGCAAAAGAATAAATTCTCCGCCGCCAAACAGATGTATATTTAACAGAAATCAATCAACACAGAATAAAATCCAATGTCAGACACACAGTCCATTTACAAGTCCGTTCTGGGTCTGAATGAAACCGGAGGCACTAAATACCTCGCAAACCCTTCGATCACCACGTACGTCCGGACGATCACCACTCATTATCCATATTTCGGGATGCCTCCCAATCAGGACCTCGGTTACCATCCAAACGAGTTGAAGATCTCCGGTCTTCGACCACCATCTTCATCTTCGAATTTCAATCGTCGGTCAATTATTCGAAATGAGAATTAACTCGGCCTTTTCAAACAATTCACGAATATTTAGAATTTCAAATCTTTTTATTTCAATGGTTAAATTATTCGACAACACCAATATTGTCCTTTAATGTAATTTTCACACCAAACACATTCAACCATCAAAAGCCACCTAAATCGAGCAAATTCAGTTTATTTCCATTCCATATCGCTTAGGATATTTTATAACTATTTATCGCTATTTTTATTTATTTTAAAATAGCTAATTTATTCAAAAAGACGCTTCGGGCCATAAAGCGGCCGTGGCGCTGTTTTTCTTCAGAATTGATTTACACATATCTGAAAATCTAACCGTTGGATCTTCACAAAATTTACATCATTAGAAAGGTCTTTTCAAAACGAATCCAACGGTTCCAGTTTCGGGAAAATCCGACGGTCGGATCTCCCGGTACAATCGTTTGAAGTTTCGATTTCAAAATACGAACTGCAGCGTCGTTATTCGATTAAATATATAATTATATTTTTATATATATAAATATAATCGCTTCTGGCGCTGTTTTTCATCAGATTTGATTTAAACATTCCAGACAATCCAACCATTGGATTTTTACAAGGTTGGTGCCGTTGGGAAGATATTTCCAAGGCGAACCCGACGGTTGAGGTTTCGGGAAAATCCAATGGTCGGATTTCCCGTACTAGTTGTTTGAAAACACGGTTTCAAAACACGAACTGCACGGCCACGTTTCGTTTTAATTTTATTTATATTTATATATTTATATAAATATAGTTCGTTCAATGATTTCAATATTGTTTTCACTTCAAATATTTCACTAACGCCTTAAAATTTTGGAAAATTTCGCCATAACCTCCCCTGCACCGGGAGCATCGGGAAATTGCAAATAGCTTTCCCGGTCCTTCTAATCTCAAAAAGAAAAAGAAAAAGCCAAGCGGCTAGCCAACAGGCTCATAAAATCATCACCCAAACAAAACAGTAAATGTGTACCTATTTGTCGGGCACAAAATTTTATTCCTCTTCTCTAGCCCCTTTGCTATAACCTGTTCAATGAATATGCATGTACATATTTATACAGTTCTTATCATTTATCATATTCTATTCAACTTCATATTTGATTTCTATTTGGTTTAAAAACACCATTCATTTTAATGTTACATAAATAGGTGTAAATCATTTCATTAGCTAATTAATGAATATTCCAACTCATATATGTTTATTTTGAACAAGTGGCTATTTTTAACACTTCACATTTCAACGATTTATGCATACAATAAAAATGTGATTTTTATTGTAAAACAATTCATTTCAAAACACTATTTTTCTATATAGTTCAAGTTGGTGATAAAAATGGGATTTTTATCATAAAACAATTTCTTTTAAAACGAGATTATTTTACACAGTTCATATAGTCGATAAAAAGTGATTTTTATTATCAAACAATTTATTTCAAAATATGAATACCATTCAACACATGAATTTCTAATCAACGAATGAATATCAATTCAACACATGAATGTTTTCTATAGTTTTTATATATAGATAAAAGGTGATTTTTATTATCAAACAATTTATTTCAAAATATGAATACCATTCAACACATGAATTTCTAATCAACGAATGAATATCAATTCAACACATGAATGTTTTCTATAGTTTTTATATATAGATAAAAGGTGATTTTTACATTTTAAAACGCGAATACCATTCAACACATGAATTTCTAATCAACGAATGAATATCAATTCAACACATGAAGGTTTTCTATTCAATGAATAAATATAGTTTAAGCATATGAAAATAATTCAAACACACGAATATTATTCAAAATTTCGGCAGCATAACGGCAGGGTAGTTAAAACCGGGACCGTCCCTAGTACGGCTCCTCGCTCTACCTTAAAACCTCGCGGTTTTTGACAATGGGGATCATGCATCTAGTTCGCACGCAGGCGGCATGTATATATTTATTTCATTTCCACAAACTAATCCTATGTGGTTTCAACCAAATATTTTCCAATCACATACGGGTATTTTTCAACCACAATCAAATCAATATCAACCACAAACAATCCCAAACAACCATTCGCCATCAATCAATTTTCACAACAGTTTCAACCAATAATTATCGTCCATGGTTTGTGGACGAGGGGCGTAGATATATATATATATATATATTATATAGCAATTCACTTTTACTTCAACACAAATATATATATAGAAAAAGAAATTGAAAAGTGAGAAATTCTCACCAATAGCTATCCAATACTACGATTCTTCCTTTATAGAAATCTTCGCCAATCTCGCCTTTTGTCGCTTTCGCCCGTATTCTCTACATATGTAAAAATCGAATTTTTACGATGCTATTCAATATATAAAAATCGAATTTTTTTCTACGCTATTCAATATATAAAAATATGATTTTTTACTTCGACTTTCAATATATAAAAATCTGATTTTTACTTCGACTTTCAATATATAAAAATCTGATTTTTACTTGAATATGAAAAATCAAAGCTTTTTGTTTCATGACCAAACATCATAACTTTTCTATTCATACACATCTTTTTCTTTTTAAAGTTCTAATCTTTTTAAAGTTTAAATTCTTTTTAAAATCAGTTTTAAATTCTTTTTTAAAATCAGTTTTAAATTCTTTTTTTTTTAAAATCAGTTTTAAATCCTTTTTAAAATCAGTTTTAAATCCTTTTTAAAATCAGTTTTAAATTCTTTTTAAAAAAAAAACAGTTTTAAATTCTTTTTTAAAAAAAACAGTTTTAAATTCCTTTTAAAAAAATCAGTTTAAATTCTTTTTAAAATTAGTTTTTAAAAAATTAAAATAAAAATAAAATAGCAACACTGCTGTACCTGCGAAGAAGGGGGGCACGGCGGTCGTCAGGGCGGAGCTTCGGTGGAGGCGTCGCGATGCTTCAGGGAGGGCGGCGGCTCGCGAATTGGATGTCGCGATGGGGTTCGGGTGCGTCGCTTCGAGGTAGAAGAGGGGAGAGAAGAAGAGGCAGCGACAGCAGCTCCAGGCGAAGGGGTGGCGACGTGCGGAGGTGGATGATCGGGGAAGCGGCGGTTTGGTTTAGGGTTTTCTCTCTTTTTTTTTTATCTGAGCGAAGTGGAGAGAGAAGAGGGAATAGGGGGGGGGGGTTTATATAAAATATATATATTTAATTATATAATTTTGCAAAAAGTTGACTTTTACATACGACCTCGAAACGAGGCCTACCGCCTGTCGCCCATAGCGTTTTACCCCCATTTCGAACACAATGGGATATGTATCGCAAGCTGATTCGATCGTTACAATCAGTTTCCGTTAAATTTACATTTAAATCACTATATTGAATTTTAAACGTACATTTCAAATTACAGGGGTCACATACTAACTAGAAAAATTCCAGAAAAATATTTTCTAGCTTCGTATTGACGATACGGTCCTAACAAAACTAGTTTCGTCAAATTCTGAGACCGTTTGAAAAATGGCCAATTTCCAGTCGATTAAAATCAACTGATACCGGTCAAACGCGTTTTCCTTTGCCACGCTCACATACTGAATCGAAAAATTACGAAATTTGGAATCTAGCAATAACTTTACATCACGGACACAACAAAAGTGGTTTCATCGAAATCCGAGGTCGTTTGCAAAATGTCCATTTTTAAGGGCCTGAATTCCATAGCGACTATTCAGAATTTTCAACTGGACATATCTTTTGATTCCCGCTATCAAATTTCGATTGGTCGGATTCATTAGAAAGATATTACCAATTAGATCCTAATGTTTTTGGTTTCACTGAAATCCGGATTGTTTTGCACCCGGTACAGTCCGACAAAGTTTGAGTTCAATTTTTGAAACTGCCACGCCATTTCAGGCCTTGTTTATAATTATAATTAATTATATTCGTTTTCAATCGTCGATTCAAACTCAGTTTTCATCGCCTTTATTTAAAATCCATTATTTTAGCCAATTTAAAAATTTTAAATTGGTTCAGATTTTCTGGGTCGTTACATCGGGATTAGCGCACCTTACCGAAGTAATCATTTGTTATATTTCCCATTCCCAACCTATTCATCCCATGAAGCAAAACTGGTAATCCTTCATATCTAACACCACGGTGTTATCGGTAAAGTTAATTACCATTTCACGTTCAAATCTAATTAAAGATTTAACTATTGCTTGGAGTAAAACTGGTGCTACTCCATTCTCGATCATTTCCCGAATTTGATAATTTAAATTATCACATTTTCTTTTTCAATCTAATTAAAGATTCATTAAGACTCCAATTCATCTTTAATCTCGAAAATCATTACCTAATGATTATTCAAAGTTAAGAAATTAATCTTATCTTTAACTGGGTTAAAGAACTAATGTCATTTAAAACACAGTTCACGATAAACCCAAAATTCCATTTCATTAATTAGGGAATCTTCACGGAAAACAGATCAATATATATAATCGATATAAACTTCCATATCCAACCGATAATATAAATGGAATAACGACAAATCCTTTTAAATTCCCTATATATTAACCGTCTTCCTCCATAGAAGCTCACTTCGATTATTATCCAATCGAATTCCATTCCATTCCAATTTATTGTATTAAATTGGAAAACTTCTGTAACAAACTAGGATTTTCGACCCCGAAAATCAACATAAAACCCATGTTAATTATTCTGGTATTGAACAATCCAGATCATTAATAGGAAGAAGTTAGAGGGTGAGAATAGATAAGATAGAAAATTAGAATAGAAGAAGAAGAAGAAAATCACTACAACACAAAATCAGAGTAACACGAATCTCATAGCGGAACGAGTAAAATATATTATAACGTAACTTTGAAATAAAACAGTATATATATACAATAACAATATCAGAGTACAACACTTACACACAGCGGAAGTAATAATAGCTATATAATCCTGAAGCCTCCTGCTTCAAGCCCCTTCAAGTATATCTATAAAGACCTGAACTACTTGACTGCCCATACAAATTTGGGCACCCAAGAGTTTAGGGAAAACAAAACAAAATAAACTCTGGGTCAGTCATGGGACTGGTGTAAGTAAACTCAAATCATTTTTATTTAACTTTACAAAATCCTTTTCAAACGAAAAGATAATCATAAGACCAATCCACACATAAACACAGACGGTTTTTACCTTACGATAACCAAAACACTTTTGGAAATCACTACTTCTCTGATATTATAATAATGTCTAATCACAAGTAATTAGAATCTAGCAGAATGCTTGCATCTCACGTTCCACATATATAGTATACAAACAAAACCGCGGGCACTTATTGGAGATTGGATTCCAACTATGAGAAGGTACGAGACCACCTGCCGATAGTGTATCTCTAGAGACGAATACACTGGGTTCAACAAGAACATCTTGCAACCCGGCCCACACATGACCGACCACTCATTTCGTTTGGGTGTATCGAATGTATATCACCAACGATTGGGAGCTACCCACCGTTTCCCGAAAAGGGACAGCATCAATCATAGATAAAAGAATGAAATGGATTTTCTCTAGATAGGTGATATACACCCTAATGGGAGCGACCCAGATAGCCATGCTGCCTGCCCGATTTCTGTCATTTCCCGGTTGATGAGGCTTGAGGTCATAATGTCTCTTTGGAACATCTGACCACCATTCACTTTGAATGTCACATCGTCATACCCGCCAAATCACAAATTGATTTCCTCAAAAATACCATGGGTGTAAAGCTAAGAGAAACGAATTCCTCCGCCACCAAAACGTAAGTACGTTTGAAGAGATCAACTTACGCGATCCGTTAGATATACTTTGTCAGACATTCGTCCACTCACGTTGTCCTGGGACTGGACAAACCGAAGGCACTATTCTGTAAACATGATAGTCCTTGCATAACTCTGTCTTCAATATTTGATCGCAACGCTAACGTCCATACAGAGTGGTTTTCAGATAATGAATCTGATCCCGGTCTGTCCGTATTGACGACGGAAAAATGGTCAAAAACTTCAATTGTCGGTGATGTAACTATCAAAGAAAAACAGGTGTGCAAACAACGATATTATTTCCAGATGGAAATTCTATCGATCAATCATCAATCCACATTTATCTCTTTCTATTAAATTATCTTTAATTTATCCATTTCCCCATTTCTATATATTTGTTAATTCTTATTTTCTAAATTTAGAAAATATACATCATCAATCATTGGAAAACATTTCCATCTCTGTTTCACGTATCACTGTCATTCCAGTATTCTTTCTCATCAACATTTTTTAATCTATGATTAGAACAAATCTCTGATTATATTTGGAAAATGTTTCCAAAATTTATTCACTTGATTTAAACAGATGTTTAAATAAAATACCACTAAGCCAATTCAAACCATTATATTCATTAACTAGATTCACTTAATCAACCTTCACTATCAAAACTTAACCATTTCTTAGTTAAAGACGAAGCCAATCAAGTTGGGGTATAACTACCTCTCAGATCTTAATTGAACAACATTTCTAACCTCGAAATAAACAAGATTCACCTTTCAAATCTTTAACACTTCCTTACGTAACTCGGATTCTATTTATGAATCCCCTTCTTTATTTTAAAACATTGATTTTAACTATAGTGTTATAATTTCTTTCTTCTTAAATATCCCACTTCAAAATGTAACTTTTATTCCTTAATTTAACTCAATAACTTAACCACTCATTTATAAATAAATAAGTAAATCTTGATTAAACTAGAAAGCAATATTACTTTCCCGAATTTCGATATAATCGAATTCAACGTAAAAGTCTCCTTTCGAATAATCTCTATTCGATAGCCCCTTTTCGAATAAACTATATTCGATAACTCTTTCTTCAAATAACTATATTCGATATTCTCTCTTCGAATGATTTACATTCGATTAACTCTCTACGAATGATTTACATTCGATTAATCTCCTTTCGAATAAACTATATTCGATTAACTCCTTTAATTTTATTCGAATAAACTATTTCGAATAACTCCTTTGGATTAACTCATTTGGATTAACTCGGTTTGATTAACTCAACTCGATTAACTCAACTTGATTAACTTAACTTATTTACTCTACTTATTTAACTCCAATCTAATAATTAATATTCGATTAATTTATATTCGAATAACTAGGTCTGTTTTAACTTTATTTCGAATGGCCAATATTCGATTTAACTCCATTCGCCTGACTTTAGATTGCAGTGATCACAATGGTTACGCCTGAGTCCCTCAGGAAACATCCGACCGCCGTAGGCTATCTACAGCCCTACGAATCACGCTAGCAGTCGTACGAAATGGCAACTCATCCTGAATAACTATGTTTGACTAACTCTATTTCAAATAACTATATTCGATCAACTCTAATTGAATAACTAATATTCAATCAATTTCAAATTCGATTAACTATGTCCAGTTAACTCTAATTCAATTAATTCTAACTCTGATCAATTTACTCTAACTGATTAACTCCTACTGATTATTCAGTTTCAAATATCGATGTTGAAATCGATTCTTACTTCTCTATATAACTCCTAACTTATATATTCTATTTATCCATGATAAACATTTTATTTGATTTATAAAATATTATTTATAAATTTATCTTCTTACTTTATCTAAAAAAATATATTCTATTTAAATTCTTTGCTTTAAATCTATATCATGTTATACCCGTGTGCGAAGCACAGGTCTAAACCTTTCAAAATGTAAAATTCTCCTTTATACTATTCTATACACTTTTCAAGTATTTCCTTTTAAAATTAATTTATTTACCAAATAATTCCCCTTTTGATAATTCTATTTATTCTATAAAAATTTTTCTATTTATAAAATCTATTGATTTTATAAGTAATTCCATTGATAATCTAGCTATTTTCTTTTTTTTCTATTTACTTTACACGCATTTCCCCTTTCTATTCTATTTATTTTTCAAATAAATATCCCTTTCAATTCTATTTGTAAATAGTTTACAATTATTTCTTTTTCAATTCTATCTATTTGATTTACAAATAAATATTTCTTTTTAATTTATTTATTTCCTAAATAAATGGTTTTCTTTTTATAAAATCTTTGATTTTATAAATATTTCTTTTTCAACATAACATTGAAAATTTCCTTTTTTAACATTCCAGTATTCCTTATGGTATTTAACGTACCATATAACAATGATCAGTATCATTCCAACATATAAAATCAACAACAGATTTCATATCACATCATATAACACAATATATGAAAAACAGTAAAATAAATGTTGAGGAACCCGGTTGGGTCCCTCCAACCTGTTTCCCTGCATCCACAGATGTTTACTCACATAAATAACACGAGTATCAATATTCGATTAACGATATATATCATTATCTATATTTTCAATCAACTAACTAGTAGTTCAACCAAACAGCAACACACAACAAACAACCATTATTTATCAGTTATAAAAATACGTTATAAAAATATAACTAAGAAGAGTTAGTGAGTTTTACTCACCTTGGTCGGTTTATCGTTAAATAACGAAAATTGGTCATTGATTTGATTCAGGCGGACAATTTATTTTGTTATAAATTGTACGAGCTTCAATTGACTCACGGTCAGTTCCATGGTGTAGCTCCCGTCCATACGATCCCAACGGATCTTGTTTCGCTCAATTCTGATAACGTATGAATAAGATACTATAGTTACAACATTATATGTTATTTTAAATAGTTTTAGTTTATAAAAACTTTGTTATTGGGCCTCTCTCTATTTAAAGCCCACCATGCCCTTACCAACCCAAGCCTGTTCGTTTTCACTTTCTTCCCCGACTCCAGGTATTGCTCACGCTCAAACAAAGAATGGCCATTCACGCACAAACATTCACCACAATCTCCTCCATCACCCCACCGTTCAACCCACGAACAACACCGATGATCTTCTCTTCCGGTCCTCATCATTTCCATCCCCAAAATACCCAACTCGAGATCACTACTTCAGTTGCGTCGAACCGCTCCTGTGTGTTCAGCACAGTAAAGGTATCGACACCTATATCCTTCGAATTCCCTCAAAATTGTTGGGCACATGCGAAAATACCTACTGAGTTCAAAAACGAACTCCAAAATGCCTCCAGTAGCCTCAAACTCCAACTGACCTTAACCCTAAGTTGGTTGTACATTTTTGGGGTTTCCTGTATCGCGTCGCACAACTTGAAAATCAGATGGAGACGACGAGCTGAGTTCAAATACACCTCTATTTTGATTTAATTTTCCACAAATTTTTGAAGTTGGTTCCTCACGATGAAGAAAAGAAAAGAAAGCGGCGGGAATTTGCTGTTGACTGAGGACTGAATGAGATTAGGTTTAGAGAAGTTAAAGGTATTATATATGATAGAAATAATATTTTTTTATTCGATCATTCTATTTTATTTTAAGCAATCGTTGTTTGTATTTGTCCTCTAAAATTCCTGTGATCACATACTATACCCAAAAATCATGAAAACTGGCACGCAGCTAGAGTTCGACATTACGGTCCCAACGAAACTAGTTTCGTCGAATTCCGACTTCGTATGCTCACACAGCGTATTTTTAACCATCGAAATACTGATTGTTTTTCACATTAAAAATCGGTATGGCCACATAATGACTTCAAAAATCACGGAAATTGAAATCTAACAATAATTTAATATTGCGGATCCAATAAAATTAGTTTCGCCGAATTTCGAGGTCGTTTGCAAAACTGGCTATTTTTAAAGCTCTAAATAACCCATTTAAATATAGAAATATATTTAAAAACAATTAAATTTAATATTTAAAAATAAATATTGTCGTATATATTCACAACAGAATATCATACTGCTACATCGGGATTTATAACTCGATATTTCAAATCCAGTGTTACATCGATATTCGATTTATATTTAAAAATCCATTTTAAAATATAAGTAAATCGATATAAATTATAAAGGAATTCCATAGCAACTTTTCTAAAATTTGATTTGGACATAACTAAAAATCTACACGAAGAAATCCCCATTTTTCTCTTCCACTAGAAAGATATACTTCACCAGCTCCTAATGTTTCTTGTTTCGCAGAAATCCGATTTAAAACGAACCCTGTATATTCAGTTGAAGTTCAAATAGCCAAATAGCGAACTGCCGCGCCATTTCAAGCTCGATTATAATTATATTATAATTATACGTTCAAACTTCCGTTCAAATAATATATTCATTATCCTAATTCAATTTTAAACTGAATTAAATATCACAAATGATCCAATTCACACTATTTTGTGAATTCCACTATTTCTGAAATCAAATATATTATTATATTATTATATTAATTAAATATTCAATATTATTTAATTTAACGACCATTTAATTCCCTTAATCACTATTTAAATAATTAAATAAATTAATTATATCGCTGAAAAATGCGGGTCGTTACATTCTTTCTCCCTTAAAATAATTTCATCCTCGAAATTGCTAAGGTAGAGAACAAACCCTATTGACTAGTACAAATTTATTGTTTTACTTACCAACCTCAATTTCAACTGAACCAATTTAATTTCAATTAAAATATTCATTTATTTCTATTAACGAAAATTTTCAAACATTCTGAAAATTTTCTAACACCCGAATTTTTCGAAAGATTTCGCCAGCACCTCCTTTGTACCGGTCAATAGTTCAAACCCCAACTCGCCTCTCTAGGCCCTTTCCAATCCAAAAGAAAATCAAACAGCCAAGCGGCTTGCCAAATTGGCCCATAAATGACCAAATCCATAAAAATAAACGTGTACCCTTTTGTCGGGCATATCATTAAATCCTTTCATTTTGCTGCCAATTCATCATATACCAAAGTCATCCCAATCAATCTCCAATCAATTTATTCTCAACACAACTATTCCCTTAAACAAGCCAATTTACCATTTCAAACTCAGGTTTCATTCTCGATTCCAAACTCCTAACCTTCCAATCTAATACCATTTCAGATTCTAACTCACAATTCAAAATGACTCCACTTTATATATCATTTTCTAATTAATTTCCAGTTAATTGGTTTTAATTCAATGCATATTTGCTTTGTCAAATCCCTTTAAATTAGTTTTTAATTCATACAATTTTCCTGGGAATTTTTAAATAGCTTAGCTCTTTCAAAAATCAAATATCCCTTTTCAGGATTCAAAACAACCTCCTTTTTCTCAAAACAATTCAAAAACACTCTCTTTGGTAGTAATCCATCACTTACAACTCGAAAATGAACACTGATGATGTAGCCAGCATCATTAGAGTTATTTCCCAGCTATCGAAGTGAGTTCAATACTATATCATTTTTCAAAACCATATCTAAACATTTCCACTTTGAAATATATTTCAAAATACCATTCCCAAATCTTGTAAAACAATTTAAAATCTCCCAGGATCTTAAAATTTTCTTATACTTAACACAAATCCACTTACAAACACTTCTCCCAGTTTTCAAAATTTTAATTCCAATTCTAATTTAATTCAGATTTAATTAATCTGCTTTTAAATTATACGAACTCAAATTGGTTATTTATATAACCATTTCAATAATAATCAACCAACACATCCAATATATGATAATAACTCCAACATATGCCCTTCTTTTACACCAAAATGTATTTTGGGTAAAATTATTTCATTTGCCCTTTTTCAAAACATACTGTGTCGGTTCATCGTATTCGAGTGTTTGGTAGCCCCTATCGATACAGGATCAAACTGATCGACTAGAATTCACAAACTACTCAACCAATAAATCTGCACAATATAAATTTTTTTTTATAGAATTTACAAATACGTTCACTCGTATATATACACTCAAACTCAATCTAGGGTATTACTAACCCCATCTCTACTGAGTCATACCACAGAGCCAAGGTAATCACTTAACCTTCAGCTTTGATACCACTGTAACGAACTGGGATTTTCGACCCCGAAAATCAACATAAAACCCATGTTAATTATTCTGGTATCGAACATTCCAGATCATTAATAGAAAGAAGTTAGAGGGTGAGAATAGATAAGATAGAAAATTAGAATAGAAGAAGAAGAAGATCACTACAACACAAAATCAGAGTAACACGAATCTCACAGCGGAACGAGTTAAATATATTATAACGAAACTTTGAAATAAAACAGTATATATATACAATAACATTATAAGAGTACAACACTTACACACATTGGAAATAACAATAGCTATATAATCATGAAGTCTTCTGCTTTAACCTCCTTCAAGTATATCTGTAAAGACTTGAACTACTTGACTGCCCGTACAAATTTGGGCACCCAAGAGTTTAGGGAAAACAAAACAAAATTAACTCTGGGTCAGTCGTGGGACTGGTGTGAGTAAACTCAAATCATTTTTATTTAACTTTACAAAATCCTTTTCAAACGAAAAGATAATCGTAAGCCAATCCACACATAAACACGGACGGTTTTTACCTTACGATAACCAAAACATTTTTGGAAATCACTACTTCTCTGATATTATAATAATGTCTAATCACAAGTAATTAGAACCTAGCAGAACACTTGCATCTCACATTCCACATATATAGTATACAAACAAAACCGCGGGCGCTTATTGGAGATTGGATTCCAACTATGACAAGGTATGGGACCACCTGCCGATGGTGTATCTCTAGAGACGAATACACTGGGTTCAACAAGAACATCTTGCAACCCGGCCCACACATGACCGACCACTCATTTCGCTTGAGTGTATCGAATGTATATCACCAACGGTTGGGAGCTACCCACCAATTCCCAAAAAGGGACAGCATCAATCATAGATAAAAGAATGAAATGGATTTTCTCTAGATAGGTGATATACATCCTAATGGGAGCGACCCACTTAGCCATGCAGCTTGCCCGATTTCTGTCATTTCCCGGTTGATGAGGCTTAAGATCATAACGTCTCTTTGGAACATCTGACCAACATTCACTTTGAATGCCACATCGTCATACCCGCCAAATCACAAATTGACTTCCTCAAAAATACCATGGGTATAAAGCTAAGAGAAACGAATTCCTCCGCCACCAAAACGTAAGTACGTTTGAAGAGATCAACTTACGCAATCCATTAAATATACTTTGTCAGACATTCGTCCATTCACGTTGTCCTGGGACTAGACAAACCGAAGGCACTATTCTGTAAACAGGATAGCCCTTGCATAACTATGTCTTCAATATTTGATCGCAATGCTAACGTCCATACAGAGTGGTTTTCAGATAATGAATCTGATCCCGGTCTCTCCGTATTGACGACGGAAAAATGGTCAAAAACTTTGATAGTCGGTGATTTAACTATCAAAGAAAAACAGGTGTGCAAACAACGATATTATTTCCAGATGGAAATTCTATCGATCAATCATCAATCCACATTTATCTCTTTCTATTAAATTATCTTTAATTTATCCATTTCCCCATTTCAATATATTTGTAAATTCTTATTTTCTAAATTTAGAAAATATACATCATCAATCATTGGAAAACATTTCCATCTCTGTTTCACGTATCACTTTCATTCTAGTATTCTTTCTCATCAATATTTTTTTATCTATGATTAGAACATATTCCTGATTATATTTGGAAAATGTTTCCAAAATTTACTCACTTGATTTAAACAGATGTTTAAATGAAATACCACTAAGCCAATTGAAACCATTATTCTCATTAATTAAATTCACTTAATCAACCTTCACTATCGAACCTTAACCATTTCTTAGATAAAGACGAAGCCAATCAAGTTGGGGTATAACTACCTCTCAGACCTTAATTGAACAACATTTCTAACTTCGAAATAGACAAGATTCACCTTTCAAATCTTTAACACTTCCTTACATAACTCGGATTCTATTTATAAATCCCCTTCTTTATTTTAAAACATTGATTTTAACTATAGTGTTATAATTCCTTTCTTCTTAAATATCCCACTTCAAAATGTAACTTTTATTCATTAATTTAACTCAATAAGTAAACCACTCATCTTAAAATAAATTAGTAAATCTTGATTAAACTGGAAAGCAATATTACTTTCCCGAATTTCGATATAATCGAATTCAATGTAAAATTCTCCTTTTGAATAATCTCTATTCGATAGCCCCTTTTCGAATAAACTATATTCGATAACTCTTTATTCAAATAACTATATTCGATAATCTCTCTTCGAATGATTTACATTCGATTAACTCTCTACGAATGATTTACATTCGATTAATCTCCTTTCGAATAAACTATATTCGATTAATTCATTTAATTTTATTCGAATAAACTATTTCGAATAACTCCTTTGGATTAACTCGGTTTGATTAACTCAACTCGGTTAACTCCACTTGATTAACTTACTTGATTAACTCAACTTATTTACTCTACTTATTAAACTCCTATCTAATAATTAATATTCGATTAATTTATATTCGAATAACTAGGTCTATTTTAACTTTATTTCAAATGGCTAATATTCGATTTAATGCCATTCGCCTGACTCTAGATCGCAGTGATCACAATGGTTACGTCTGAGTCCCTCCGGAAACATCCGACCGCCGTAGGCTATCTGACGCCCTGCGAATCACGCTAGCAATCGTATGAAATGGCAACTCATCCTGAATAACTATGCTTGACTAACTCTATTTCAAATGACTATATTCGATCAACTCTAATTGAATAACTAATATTCAATCAATTTCTAATTCGATTAACTATGTTCAGTTAACTCTAATTCTATTAATTCTAACTCTGATCAATTTACTCTAACTGATTAACTCCTACTGATTATTCAGTTTCAAATATCGATGTTGAACTCGATTCTTACTTTTCCATATAACTCCTGACTTATATATTCTATTTATTCATGATAAACATTTTATTTGATTTATAAAATATTATTTATAAATTTATCTTCTTACTTTATCGAAAAAAAAACAGATTCTATTTAAATTCTTTGCTTTAAATCTATATCATGTTATACCCGTGTGCGAAGCACAGGTCTAAACCTTTCAAAATATAAAATTCTCCTTTATACTATTCTATACACTTATCAAGTATTTCCTTTTAAAATCAATTTATTTACAAAATAATTCCCCTTTTGATAATTCTATTTATTCTATAAAATATTTTCTATTTATAAAATCTATTGACAGAGGACTGAATGAGATTAGGTTTAGAGAAGTTAAAGGTATTATATAGGATAGAAATAATAATTTTTTATTCGATTATTCTATTTTATTTTAAGCAATCGCTGTTTGTATTTGTCCTCTAAAATTCCTGTGATCACATACTATACCCAAAAATCACGAAAACTGGCATGCAGCTAGAGTTCGACATTACGGTCCCAACGAAACTCGTTTTGTCGAATTCCGACTTCGTATGCTCACATAGCGTATTTTTAACCATCGAAATACTTGCTGTTTTTCACATTAAAAATCGGTACGACCACATAATGACTTCAAAAATCACGGAAATTGAAATCTAACAATAATCTAATATTGCGGATTAAACAAAATTAGTTTCGCCAAATTCCGAGGTCATTTGCAAAACTGGCTATTTTTAAAGCTCTAAATAACCCATTTAAATATAGAAATATATTTAAAAACAATTAAATTTAATAATAAAAAAAAAATATTATCGTATATATTCACAACAAAATATCATACTGCTACGCCGGGATTTATAACTCGATATTTCAAATCCAGTGTTACATCGATATTCGATTTATATTTAAAAATCCATTTTAAAATATAAATAAATCGATATAAATTATAAAGGAATTCCATAACGACTTTTCTAAAATTTGATTTGGACATAACTAAAAATCTACAAGACGAAATCCCGATTTTTCTCTTCCACTAGAAAGATATACTTCACCAGCTCCTAATGTTTCTTGTTTCACAGAAATCCGATTTAAAACGAACCCTGTATATTCAGTTGAAGTTCAAATCGCCAAATAGTGAATTGCCACGCCATTTCAAGCTCGATTATAATTATATTATAATCATACGTTCAAACTGCCATTCAAATAATATATTCGTTATCCTAATTCAATTTTAAATTGAATTAAATATCACAAATGATCCAATTCACACTATTTTGTGAATTCCACTATTTCTGACTATTACAGAAATCAATTATATTATTATATTAATTAAATATTCAATATTATTTAATTTAATGACCATTTAATTCCCTAAATCACTATTTAAATAATTAAATAAATTAATTATATCGCTGAAAAATGCGGGTCGTTACAACTTCACTTTGGAAATTTTCCCTAAATCTTAACTAAAAGATTTATAAGTTCTAAATCACATTTCACTGTAAATCGGGTTAAAGAACGAATGTCATTAAAACACAGCTCACAATAAACCCAATTCACATTCCATTTTATTCCAGTTACTAAATATAACTAGAAACACCAATAATCATATTTAAAAGATTTATTCTTTTCACATGGGGTTTAAGAACAGTGTTAATGAAGACACCGTTCATGACAAACCCAGAATTCAATTCTTTCATTCAATTCCAATTAAATATCAATTAATTGGAAAATTTCACTAAATCTTATTGAAAAGATTTATTCTTTTCTCAACTAGGTTTAAGAATAGTGTTATTTAAGACACCGTTCACGACAAACCCAAAATCAAATTTGATATTAAATACAAGGCTCTGAATAGAAATTATATCAACTTATTTCAATATCAAATTCTGAAATCAACAAATATCGTATTGGGAATAACGATATATATATCTTCCAAATTCCTCCACAATACCCGTATAATCACGGAATCCAATATCGAAATATTTCGAAGATAATTTCGATTCAAATCCATTCCAATTCATATATTGGAAATTCTAGTTATTTTTAAAACCATTTCAAATCCAATTTATTAATTTAAAAATATTGGATTATAATTCTAGTTCATAACTAGTTCTTTTTGATAAAATATTTTTTTATCTTTACAAATGTGGAATTTTTCACCCAAATTCTTTCCAAATCATTTATTATGATTTTACATAAATTATCGATATTTTTAATAATTTTATCAAGGCCCGTACAGTCGATTTCTATAAACGGTCATCGAACTGCACTTACAGTGACTTTTTCCAAATTTGATTTGGACATAATTCCAAATCCAACTGTTAGGTTTCAAATCTCTTATAACCGTTGGAAAGCTCTTTTCGATACGAACCCAACGTTCCGGGTTTAGGAGAATCCGATGGTCGGATCTCCCGTAATGTCAATTCGAAGTCAACGGTCGAAATTTGCAAACTGCCGCGGCAGTGCGCATTTCAGGCCATTAAGTATATGTAGTATATATTATATATATTTCATCGATTTCCATTTAAAGCGCATTTTATAAATCGTTTTAAATTCGTTTCCAAAACGATTTCAACTTCATATTCAATTTCAAATCAAAATTGAATATTCCATATCATTAATGTATAAATGATAATATTTTCAAAACATTAGATTTTGAAATCGCTTCCTTTTCGATATTCATTATAAAAATGAATAAAATCGATATAAAATAGTTCACGTCAAAATGGCATTAATCTAATCAACACGGCTTTATATATTTAAATATTTTGGTGTCTATCCCAAATCGGACATCCAAATCATATTTTGATCCATTACTAAATATTATTTTAAAATATTAGTTATTTTAAAATATTCCTTATTCGCCATTTTAAAATATTCGTTATTTTAAAATATTCATTCCTTCCAAATTGGAATCAGACACAGTCAATTACCATATAATTTTATTATATGGATTTCATATACACATGTACGCCACAATAATCAAACACAGTCAACCATCATCCAGAGTGCATTACACAACTGCATAAGCGTTAAATATAAATAATTAACGCTTACAACAGCCTGTCAACCCATCGATTGACATACAACTAAATATTGGGATTAGTGTATGTCCAATATCATCCCAGTACCCGTGTGGGGTTTTCAAACAACAAACACTGATTATTATTTGTGTAGTTGGGCGATGTGTAAAATATATCATCCCAATCCATATCAGTTAAATGTGTGTCTATAAACAAATCGTCCGATTTGTAAATGAATATTTATTTTATTCATATACACATTAAAAAATATCTTTTTAACTATAAAATATTTATTTCAACTCATGAATATTTTATACAGTTCATTTATACAATAAAAATGATATTTTCATTATTCTAATTTTTTTAGCAAATATTGGCAGTATAACGGCGTAGTACTAGAACTAGAATAAGGTCTAGCCTTATCCCTCGCCTAATAATGGCTCGCGCCATGTACAAACCAAATCCTAATCAATTCATTTCATTTCCCAAACCAAATTCAACCAAACAATCCAATCAACCAAACAACCAAATAACCAAACAAACATGGTTTCATAAAATGGTGTCGGGTGCTACTAAGCACCGTCTGCATCGTAGTATATATATTTAACTAGAAAATAAATTAAAGTGAGAAGTTCTCATCTTTGGGATCCACTCCTCCAGATTTATTTCTGAATTTCTGAACTGTTTGGATTTGCCCGAAATTCCAACGTAGTCGTTTCCACGTTGTTCATAGTAAAAATCATATTTTAAATATGATGTTTATATATTTAAAAATCCCATTTTTATTTCGCTATACATATAAATAAAAATCATATTTTTATATAACTAAAAATCGAATTTTTATCTAACAAAAATAATTATGATTCATACGATACAAATCTCATTTTTATATTTTTAAACATCTTATCTTTATATTTTTAAAAATCTTATCTTTCTATTTTTAAAAATCTTACCTTTATATTTTTAAAATTTTTATCTTTCTATTTTTAAAAATATAATCTTTCTATTATAAAAATATAAGCTTTTAACTTATAAAAATTCAATCTTTTAACTTATAAAAATTCAATCTTTTTATTTATAAAAATCAAAGCTTTTCATATTTAAAAATCAAAGCTTTTCTTCATAAAAATCAAAGCTTTTCTTAATAAAAATAGAATGTTTTCTTATTTTAAAAATCTAACCTTTTTCATTTTAAAAATCTAACCTTTTTCATGTTAAAATCATACCTTTTTCATTTTAAAATCAAACATTAAACAAATAAAATAAACCAATTCTTTAAACAAATAAAAATTCTATTCTTTAAACAAATAAAAAATATATTCTTTAAATAAATAAAAAATCTATTCTTTAAACAAATAAAAAAACTTACAGTAGGTTTTTGGGGTGGAGGATGGCGTAGACGGTGGTTTGAGGCGGCGGGGGGTGTCTTCGGAGGTCAGAGGCGGCGGAACGGGGTCCACCATGGCCGGCGCCTGCTGATTGGAGGATTGGGGGTGTTCGAACTGGGCTGATGAGGGAGGAGGAGGGCGGTTGATCGACGGGGAATGCTGCGGTGACCGGGGGGTGGGGGGGAAGGGGGTCAGCGGCGTTATAACGATTCGAGGCAATCGAAGCAAAGGAAAAAATATATCGAGGGAGGGGGGCTGAGGTTTTAATCGGGGAAACGAGGAAAAGGGGGCGGGGTGTTATGGGCATATTTTATTTTATTTTATTTTTATTACTAATTTATTCTCCAATAATATGATTTTTCCTTTGAAGTCCAACTCAAATTCAATGACTTCCGCCCCTAACTAAATGCCCCTATTCCGAATACAATGAGATATGTTTCGTAGGCCATCTCGACTGTTACGATCAGTTTTTCTCAAAATTAAAATATAAATCGATATATATTTAATTTAACATACATTTTATTTTACCGGGGCCACCTACAAACTCTAAAAATTCCAGAAAAATAAATCTAGCTATGTTTTGACGATACGGTCCTAATAAAACTAATTTCGTCAAATTTGGAGACCGTTTGAAAAACGGTCATTTTCCAGTCGATTAAATTCAAACTAAATTGACCAAACACGTTTAAATTCGCCACGCTCACATATTTATTCCAAAAATTATGAAAATTGGAATCCAGCAATAACTTGATATTCCGGATTCAGCAAAAGTGGACTCGTTGAAAGCAGAGGTCGTTTGCAAAATCTCTATTTTTAAGGGTTATATATTATATAAATTCCATAGCGATTATTTTGAATTTTCAACTGGACATAACTTTTTATTCTCGTTATGAAATCTAGATTTTTCACATTCGTGGGAAAGATATTTTCAAACAGATTCTAATATTTCTGGTTTCACTAAAATCCGGTTTATTTTGAATCCTGTACATTCATTTGAAATTTGAAATCGAGATTTCAAACTACCACGCCATTTTCAATTCGTTTTATAATTAAAATAAATATTTATATTCTAACTTCGATTTAAATAAAGTCATACGTTCTAATTCTATTCAAAAATTAATTTCTACTCATTATTATTTAAAATAAATCATTTCAATTATTCAAAATTCATTAAAATTTCCAAAATAAAAATTTTAAATTGGTTCTGATTTTCCGGGTTGTTACACCCAGGAGTATAGGGTAAAACAAAACAAAATAAACTCTGGGTCAGTCATGGGACTAGTATGGGTAAACAATTTAAAACAGTTTGAGAAAATAAACGATATCTCATAAGACCACATCGTATAACACGAAACGGGTTTTCCCTTATGAGAATCCAAAACACTTGATTTAACTTCAAAAATCCTTTTGAAAGAAACGATAATCTTTATATCAAAACTCTTTTGATATTATAATAGTGTCTATCAAATAAATAACAATGTAGTGGAACGTTTGCATCTCACGCTCCACTTATATAATATACAATCAAAACCGCGAGCACTTATTGGGGGATTGGATTCCCAACGATAACAAGTTATGGAACCACCTTCCGATAGTGTATCTCTAGAGAGGAATACACTAGTTTCAACAAGAATATCTTTTAACCCGACCACACATGACCGACCACTCATTTCGCTTGAGTGTATCAAATGTATATCACCAACGATTGGGACAACAACCGTTTCCCAAAAAGGGACAACATCAAATAGAATAAAGAATGAAATGAATTTCTCTAGATAGGTGATAATACACCTTAATTGGGAGCTACCCACTTAGTCATGCTGCCTGCCCGAATTTTTGTCATTTCCTGGTTGTTGAGGCTTGAGGCTATGATTACTTACTTTCCATTAATAACACAATTACTTTGACTGCCATGTTGTCAGTTCCATTAAACACTAATTGATTTGGACAAATATAATCTGGATATTATGCTAAGAGAATAAATTCTCTGCCACCATATATATTTATACAGACCAACATATGCGATCATTGGAAATACTCTTTCAGACATTCGTCCATACAAGTTCGTTCTGGGATTGAACGAAACCGAAGGCACAATTTCTATTAATCCATTTTAGGTAATTTCTACCTAGGATTAACAGAAAAAGCCCTTGCACTTTACTTCATCTTCGATTAACTTTGTATAATCTGATTCGCAACGTTAGTGAAAATACGGAGTGGTTTTCGGATAATAATCTAACCGGTCTCTCCATATTGACGACGATATTGGCAAATACTTCGATAGTCGGTTATTTAACTATTGAAGAAAAACAAACATCCATTCAAAACATCAAACAATCACTGGGCCCCTTAATTAATATTTCATTAATTAAATAACTTCTCCATTTTCTTATCAATATCTGTTAACCAAATATTTTCAATAATCATCTTGGCCTCATACGCTATTTGGAAAACATTTCCATATATCGCCTCTTTTTTTTTCTATACTTAGAAAATATCATCTATTAAAAATTGGAAAACATTCCAAGTACTTCTCGCTTTCATGATGATTCATTTCTATACTTAGGAAATATTTATTTTTAAATTTCCAAAATTCCACTTATTTGGGTAAAAACGAATGTTGTGTAAAACATTCTTACAACAACCCAAAATACTGCACTCAACTAAATTTTATTCAAAACATTTATCTTTGAGCCTGAATCTTGCTATTTATTGGTTAATAATGAAACCAATCAAGTTGGGGTATAGATAACTCTCAGACCTTGATTTAATAACATTATTAACTTCGAAACGGACAAGATTACTTATCTTGAATAATCAACATCATATAAACAAATTACTCATTTTATTAAAATGTGTATACGTTTCTTTTTCTATTTTTACCTGATTTAATTATAGATTTCCTTTTTGTTTATAATATTCTATTTAAGTTCGTTTCCTTATCGAATTCTATAAATATTGATATATTGATTTCTAATTATCAAATTTCTTAAAAATATTGTAACGAACATGGATTTTCGACCCTGAAAATTGACACAAAAACATCAAGTCGAACATTCAAGCATCGAAATTACCAGAATGTTATAGGAAAGAAATTAGAGGGTGAGATAACAAAGAAATTAGAGGGTGAGATAAGAAAGAAAGAAAGTTAAGAAAAGAATAATAAGAAGAAGCACTAATGCATCATAGTGTCTCATATCGTAGCGGAACAAGATATAATATAAAAAATAAACTTTATTGAGCTTGAAATAACACTTATAACGTCAGAGTATATTAATACACCTGGACAGTTATAATAGCATGTCCTCATATATATATATAACACACAGCGGAATAATAACGGTATAACATCATATGTCTGAACTCCTTCTACTCGTCTTTTAACTTCACAGTATCCGATAACCTGAACCTGGTACAACCCGGTCTAACACGAGCATTACAAACACCAGATCAGTCTGGTGAAACAGAGTGAGGAAAACTCGCTAAGTTTATAATATCATCCAACTTGATTTTAAAGTTAAAAAGCTTTTCGAAAGAAATGGATAATTGTAAGACCAAATCCACATATAAATACGGACGACTTTTACCTTACGATAACCCAAAACATTTTTGAAATCAATATCTTATTGTGATATTATATTAGTGTCTAAATACAAATAAATAGAATCTAGCAAAACGCTTGCATCTCACGCTCCACATATATTGTATACAAACAAAACCGCGGGCACTTATTGGAGATTGTATTCCGACTATGACAAGGTATGGAACCACCTGCCGATAGTGTATCTCTAGAGGGGAATACACTGGGTTCAACAAGAACGTCTTGCAACCCAGCCCACACATTACTGACCACTCATTTCGCTTGAGTATATCAAATGTATATCAACAACGGTTGGGAGCTACCTACCATTTCCCAAAAAGGGATAACATCGAAATATATTAAATAAGAAAAGGGAATTTCTCTAGATAGGTGATTATACACCCTAATTGGAGCGACCCACATAGCCATGCTGCCTGCCCGATTTTTGTCATTTCTCAGTTGATGAGGCTTGAGGTTAGAATTTACCTTTTAAAAATATGGCTACTATTTACTTTGAATGCCATATCATCAGATCCGCTGGATATCACTAATTGACGTCCACAAAAATACTCTGCGGTTTAGCTAAGAGAAGGTGTACGATCTTCTCCGCCATCAACAAAAATACATTTGAAGTAATCAACGTACGTGACCCCTTTGGAAATACTCTGTCAGACACTCGTCCATACAAGTTGTCCTTGGAATGGACAAACCGAAGGCACCCTCCCACCACATCCTGGGTATTGCCCGATAGATCAGTATCGAGTAGTCCTTGCAATCCGTGGATTTCAATCACGATAGAATCATTGTTAACTTTAGGTATTAACCAGAGATATTTAACAATAGTTCTTCCGGTCGTGAAGATTTACGGTCTTCAATTGCTCCAACTTCAGTCAGCATCTTTCACGTATATGCTGGTTCGGAATGGTTTTCTAATGTAAATTCGATCCCGGTCTTTCCGGACCAACAACGCATTGGGTATGATTTTGATAGTTGGTTATTTAACTATTAAAATAAACAATCATAAAAATTAAATAAATCCATTGGTTTATTATATAGCGTCACTTGGCCATTAAAATAATATATCAGTTGTAATACCAAAGATAATATATTAGTTTTTAATATATAAATATTCTCAAATTAATTATTTTTATACTTAGAAAATATAACTAAAATCATATCAAATTTAACTTAATTATCATTTCAAAACATTGACACACATTACTTATCATCGTGTCAATACAACTTATTATTCGTAAATAATTATTATGAAATTCTCCCTTGTTTCGTTAGTTAAACCCCATAATCATCACTTACACTTTTCCAATTAACTTATTCAAAATCTCATTCCCTTAATTTGATAATATCGTTATATTTTCACAAATCTCCTTTTATTTCTGTTATAGGAATAACCTTTCATATTCTCAAGTCCTTTTTATTTTCTTTTATTTCGAAAACCTATCATATATATTTCCAAATTCTTCAAATAATGTTACACTATTATTTCACAACATAAATTACTGCAAACATTTTCACCGTTACAACTAAGATCTTCCTTCGATAATCCTGAAGTCGTTTAAGCTGGGGTATTTTAATTACCTCTCAGACCTTGATCAACAACGTTCGTATCTTAAGATAAATACAACTTGGAATCCCAAAACCGATATGAATTCCCAATATCAAATCAAATCCCATTTTAAATTATATCATCTCATATTTAATATTGCGAATTTATATCGCATCTTTATGACTTAACTCGTTTAACTACTCTAATTCAGACTTGGGTTTCATATGATTTCCGTTTCTCATTTGTTCCTAACTGTAAACCATAAGAAAATAATTCCCTAAATATTAACCCTAAAGGTCGAAACCAACATCAGATTAATATTCAGAAAATCATTCATCTCGATCGATCTCCAGTTAAGTTCTAATCCTTTAATTTCCTATCTAGGATTATATTTCTAATAACCATGTTTCAATACTATATTAAGATAAACTTGGGTTTTAAAACTCTGTCCAACTTGGATTTAATAAAATCCAATTAAATAGAATTTCAAATAAGAGTTCACTTTAAAATTACAATTAAAACTTAACTCATATTATCATTAACATAATTTGTTTTAAAATATCATTTTATTATAAATAGGCCTTATCGTTTATAAACTTCCATTATTCCATTTAACCAAGATCTTCACTTTGATTATTAAATAAATGATAATTAAATATCACCATTTAAATGTTTACTTAACCAATAAATATTTCCAATAAATTAATTAATTTAATAATCCATTTTTGTTAACATAGTTAACTTGTTTAACTCTAAACATGATTAACTTGTTAATCAAATCTCAATTCATCTTCCTATTCAAATTCAATAAATTTAAATAATCCTGTTTGATTATTAAGATAATAATCGGTTCAATATAATCTCCTTTTAATTGTTTCTTAAAATAATTTATCTTATTTACCACTCATCACATTAATTCCTGCTTACTTGCTTATCAATCTTATTAAGAATTTACTTTATAAATCATTTAATAATTAAGATGAGGCACGTGCTTCGCACGGTAGATTTTGGTACAAAAATGGTGATTGGTGGTTAACCAACAATATATATATATATATATATATATATATATATATATATATATATATATGTGTGTGTGTGTGTGTGTGTGTGTGGTTAGTTTATTTTATTTTTATGAACTTCATTTAAAATAATAAGTTTAAAAAAAAATCTATATTCAGTCATAAAATAAATTTCATAACTTCGTTTCTATCGATTCACCTGGCGGTAAATCAATCTTTATAAAATAGTTTGTATTTGGCCATTAGCTATAAATTTCTCAATCAATATCACCCATTGGTTAATAACAGAACAAACTTTGAATTCATATTCAACAATCAGAAATCAAATCAATAATCCAGTCATATTGGTTAAATAGTTAATGTAACGATCATATGCAATTAAATAATTAATTCAACTGATAGTGTCAACAAATAATAATAATTCAAGCATCCAATTTAATTTAAATACGTTTATATTATTATAAACACAACCAACAAGGTAAGTTACCTTGATTGGAAATCATCTTAAAAATAACGATGTCATTTCATTTAAATTAAACAACGTTTAATTTAATTAATTAATATAACAATATTTAACAACATCCAAACAATCAAATCAACAAGCAATTAGCAACCATAGCATGCAAACATTAAAACTCAACTTATAATAATTATAAGTGGGAGAACTGAGTGAGTTTAACTCACCTTGGTTATCCTGCATTGAAACAATAAAATTAAACAAACGTTTAATTTAATCAAAACTTCAAGCAGCTTCCTGTGCTGACCATACCAACTCCAGTGTATAATCTACGTCGATACGATCCCAACGTGACTGACCGTGTTTGATTATCTTAACGTAAGAGTTATATATTAAATTAATAAGTTAGCACAAAATTTTTATTTAATTTTAACAATAATTTTTAGATTAAGCATAACTACCTTACCAATATATTGCGCATTGCCCAACTGTCTGCACTTCCACCCGTTACTTACAGTTCTCCTCATCCACCCTGCATGCCAACTTTCCATTTTTCTATCATTCTACTTTTGCTCCTCACCCTCGCTTGTTCTGCCCCCATGCATTTATTTCTTCTTCGTTTGCACTTTTTTTAAAGCCTACAAGGCCCAGGCCCAATACTTATTACTTCAGCCCGCCATTCCCTGCTCACATTTTAATTAAATATGCCAATGCTTCTTTGCTTCGAGAACAAACTGCCTACGTCCCAACGATTTCTTTAAGAATCTTCCCCAAACAGCAGCAGTTGAAAACTCCCCACGTCATTTCCTTTTCTCCATTACATTTCTGTTTCGTACCCTTCTTTCTTCTTTTTGTTGAGAACATGGCCAAAGGTCCACGTGTATGCTTCATCCCAACACGCTAAACCCACAACGAATAGGGTTTCTTCCTCGTTGAAGCTCCGGATATATTCTCGTGTGTACTCCATGCACAAGACCTATGATACCACGTCAAACTTCATTAACCATCCAATAAATTACACCATTCAACTCCACACGCCCCGCCAAACTTGCGAACAACACGTGTCATCCTTCAGTGCCTCCATCTTTAAACCACGTCTTCAAACCCGATTGTACCAATGTCTTCTTCCCAACATTTACAGTAGCCTTCGTTTTAGCTGATTCTCCTTCCCCGTCGCATATCAAAATCCATCAATGAATACATCTCCACGTAGGACTCCCGTAGTGCAGCTTCCACGTCCAACCGCTCACTGTACTGCATGCGGCTGCACCTCGTTTTTCCTAGATCCGAAAACTACTGCTCTCCGTCCCCAAAACAACTTCTGCTTCCTTCCAAAACCAATAGTCATGGCTACCCACGTCAGCACACCAAACCCCTCCTCACTACAATGTGACCCCCAACAGCTTTGAACTCCAACCTGCTTCTATTTTTCTCCAAGCCAACTACACCATTTATTTTCATATATATATATATGTATGTATGCTTGGTTTAGAAAACTCTTGTGGAGTATTTCATTGTTTTAGTTGTTTGAAGCATTGGCTTCTTTTATTTCTATATCGTAATATTCTGAAGAAAGGAGGACGAACTGTTACCTATTTATAGCTAGAAACCCTTGGCAAGCACGGAAATGGTTTGGCCAACACGTAATTGTTTTGAAGAGCTTGACATTTCTTGTATGTCTCTGTATTATAGAGATAGGTAGTTGTATGTGTCCTTATAAGCAATTGTGTCCTTCTTTTTTGCAGGTGATGGGATTCATGCATGTGTAAATAGGTCAACTGTCTTCTCTTAGAGTCTATATGAAACTAGCATAGGATAGGCTTGTAGGATGGCTTTGCAAAGTGTACTTCTGAGTGAAAAGGTCTGTGATATTTATTTGCTGTGTTCCTTCATTTCAGTAGCTAGCTTGATTGAATTGTCATTGGGTTATAGTGAGTTTTCATATAGAAAAGTGGTAGCTGAGGGGTTGATTTGGATTGAAGTTTGTACTTTCAAAAAGAAAGATACATGTTGCGACATGTTATTGTACAGAATGAAATTGCCAAAGGTATGTGCAATCATTAATAAAGCATTGGGTAGCTTAGCTGAAAGATTTAGGGTGCCAGGATTTGTTGACTTAAAGCCTAAGCATCTCGTTTAGGTAGGAATAAGGTAGTCTGCCTGATGGTGAAAGCACATGAAGTATAACTGTGCGAGTATATTTAGGGCAGGCGAATTGTCCAGGCAAGTGGAATTAAATGGAAAAAGAAGTGGTAGTTGTTATATGGGGTAGGTTTTTATTTCACACGGCTACCGCAATTCAACATTGCCCTTAAGTTTCGCACCGATAAACACAATCTTCAAAAACTACAAAAATGGAAGCCATGGTATAATTTGACGTTACGGTTCTAATGAAACTAGTTTCATTGAAAACGGTTTCCGTTTGCAAAAATGACGCTATTTAGACTCCAATTTATCTGTTAGTTCACTTTTACATTTTGCCTACCGATAAAACAACTCCGTTAGGCTCCAAACTGGAAATTTAGAAATAATTAATTATACGTATTCCAATAAAATTTGTTTCATCGAAAACGGTGGTTGTTTGAAAAGTAAATATTTCTAATGCTTATATAATATATCGATATAATATTAATTTCCAAAATAATAAAATAATAATAAATTATTATTGTCAAGCATATATATAAATAAAATAATATATAACTTTAAACTCAACTAATATGGAATTATTACCATTTCAAGTTAAACAATATTCGAAATATATTGAAATTCCCTTTTAATTTCTTAAATAAACGTTATCGTTTATAATCGAAATCCATAACGACTATTTTAAATTTTGATTTGGACATATCTCACAATATATAAACTGAATCTCGATTTTTATCTTCCATTAGAAAATTATAATCAATAAGATCCTAGTGTTTCTTGTTTCATAGAATTCTGATTTAAAACGGATTCTGTATATTCAATTGAAGTTCAAAACTCAATTTAACGAACTACCGCAACGTTATGTGTAACGGCCCGGGAGATTTACGACCTCGGTAATCGACATACAACACCATGTCGACTATCCAAAAATCGAAAATACCAGAACGTCAATAAAAAGAAGTTAGAGGGTGAGAATAGATAAGATAGAAAATTAGAATAGAAGAAGAAGAACACAACTACAACAACATCAGAGTAACACGGATCTCACAATAGAACGAATAAAATATATTATATAGCATAACTTTGGAATAAAACAATATTTGTATACAATACTATTATCAGAGTACAACACTTACAACACAGCGGTAATAACAATAGTTATATAATCCTGAAGCCTCCTGCTCCAGCTCTCCAAGTATCTGTAAAATCCCGACTACTTTACTGCCCATACAAAATTGGGCACCCAAGAGTTTAGGGAAAACAAAACAAAATAAACTCTGGGTCAGTCATGTGACTGGTGTGAGTAAACTCCAAACACTTGGTTTAACTTTTCCAAATCCTTTTCAAAAGCAATGATAATCGTAAGACCGATCCACACATAAATACAGATGGTTTTTACCTTACGATACCCAAAATATTTCTTAAGATCAATATTTTTTGATATTATAATAAGGTCTATATCAGGTAGATAGAAATCTAGTAGAACGCTTTCATCCCACGCTATATATATATAATATACAATCAAGAACCGCGGGCTCTTATTGGATAATGGATTCCAACTATGACAAGGTATGGAACCACCGTCTGATCAGTGTACTTTAGAAGCGATACACTGGAGTTCAACAAGACAATCTTGCAACTCAGCCACACATAACCGACCATTCATTTCGCTTGAATGTTTCGAATATATTGTCACCTTAGGGTTGGTATACCAACATACCCGTTCCCGGGAGATGCATAATTGAAAGAATTAACAAATATGAATATTCTCTAGACGGTGACAATATACCCTACTTGGGTGCGACCCACTTAGCCATGCTACCTGCCCGATTTTTGTTATTTCCCAGTTGATGAGGCTTGAGGTCATAACGTATCTTTTAACAGATCACTCCTTCATTTACTTTGAATGCGACATCGTCATACCCATCAAATCACAGATTGATTTCCCCAAAAATACCACGGGTATAAGCTAAGAGAAACGAATTCCTTTACCACCAACGTAAATATGTTTGAAACGATCAACTTACACGATCTACCAAATATACTCTGTCAGACATTTGTCCATTCAAGTTGTCTTAGGACTGGACAATCCGAAGGAATTATTCAATAAATCCGTCTTGGGCAATTTCTACCTAGGATCGCCAGAATAAACCTTGCATAAACTTCGTCTTCAATTGTCTTCGATATATTTGATTCAAAATGATAATGCCCGTACGGAGTGGTTTTCAGATAATAAATCTGATTTCGATCTCTCTGTATTGATAATGGAAATGGTCAAAACATTGATAGTCGGTTATTTAACTATCAAAAGAAAACATGTGTACAAACAACGGTCGTATTCCCAAATGGAAATCTTACCGATCATGAAACACCCCACCTCGGTTAAGGTCACTCACAAAGGGAATGCCTTAACTTTGGTGGAGCACTATAGGTAAAAGATGCAGATAAATTACAAGATAGACAAATAAAGCAGCGGAAAACAAAGTCATTTTATAAACAACTTAATTTAGTCAAGCTTTTACAACAATTGGCTCAATCATACTTAAAAGTAATACATAAAAATTCTGTCTTGATTCAAAAACTTCCAAGTATAAAAGAAGCATAAAAATAACAATGATATTCCCAAATGAAGCATGAACCAGCCATATCAGTGGAAGAGAGAGAGAGTGCAAAACAATACATTGACTATCTTCGAGCTTGGAAGGAAAACTGAGCTAAGTGATAACATTTCCTCCCTGTGAACCTTGGGGAGGGGGTACGGAAGAAAAGAGGCAAAACAAAACTAGGTCAGACATGAGTCTGGTAAGTCCATTGACTTTCAGCATATAAACAGGCAAAAGCATCATGACATGAATAAACTGAATATAAGACAATACCTGATAACAAGGATAACAAGATAACATTGGATAAGCATAAGGTATGATAAGGCAAGATAAACAGAATGTGCTTCTACTCTTTCTCTGCTTCGCTACTACTTTGTTATTCTAATTTATATATATATCTCTACACCACCTAACTAGTGTCCCAACTAGTAATCTGTATAAAATGACAATATTACAACGTGATCCCAATCCCGGCAAATGGTGGTAGCCTTCAGGTGTACATCTATCATGAGGATTCCACCTCAATCAACCTAATTGCCATGAACATGTTAGATGTACCCTTACTACCCTATCGATTGGCTCCCTTACTTGTATTCATGTTCCATGTGTCTGTGTCAATCGACCCTCTCTTGCGTATAGATACCCTGTGCTGGTCCCACCATAAGGTGTATCAATCCGTATGATAGCGACCCGACACGATTCAAGATGCACAGTGTATAACTACCGGTACTCAGTGCCTGCTTTTTCCCACTCCGGAGTACATGCACGCCCGTAATCCGTCGGAACCTACACTGACGTACCCCCTACCACTGTTTTGACTGCTTATAATCAGCCTAGTAATCATGCCCCACCCTGCCTAGTTTCAGGGTACCATGATACATTTATGTGGGTTACTGCTGAAATGGGTCCCCGTTACTAGGGTTTCCTATTGGTTAAGTTTGTTGTAACGAACCGGGATTTTCGACCCAGAAAATCAACATAAAACCCATGTTAATTACCCTGGTATCGAACATTCCAGATCATTAATAGAAAGAAGTTAGAGGGTGAGAATAGATAAGATAGAAAATTAGAATAGAAGAAGAATAAGAACACAGTCAGAGTAAACATGAATCTCACAGCGGAACAAATAAAATATACTATATACATAACTTTGCGATAAAACAGTATAATAACATTATCAGAGTACAACACTTACACACAGCGGAAATAACAATAGCTATATAATCCTAAAGCCTCCTGCTTCAAGCTCCTCCAAGTATATCTGTAAAGACCTGAACTACGTGACTGCCCATACAAATTTGGGCACCCAAGAGTTTAGGGAAAACAAAACAAAAATAAACACGGGGTCCGTTATGGGACTGGTGTGAGTAAACTCAAATCATTTGGCTTAACTTTTCAAAATCCTTTTCAAAAGAAAAGTAATCGTAAGACTGATCCACACATAAACACGGATGGTTTTTACCTTACGATAACCCAAAACAGTTTTTGGAAAACAATATTTCTATGATATTATAATAGTGTCTAATCACAAGTAATCACAATCTAGCAGAACGCTTGCATCTCACGTTCCACATATATAGTATACAAACAAAACCGCGTGTGCTTATTGGAGATTGGATTCCAACTATGACAAGGTATGGGACCACCTGCCGATAGTGTATCTCTAGAGGCAAATACACTGGGTTCAACAAGAACGTCTTGCAACCCGGCCCACACGTGACCGACCACTCATTTCGCTTGAGTGTATCGAATGTATATCACCAACGGTTGGGAGCTACCCACCGTCTTCCCGAAGAGGGACAACATCGAACATAGATAAAGAATGAAATGGATTTTCTCTAGATAGGTGATATACACCCTAATGGGAGCGACCCACTTAGCCATGCTGCCTGCCCGATTTCTATCATTTCCTGGTTGATGAGGCTCGAGGTCATTACGTATCCTTTGAAACACTTGACCACCATTCACTTTGAATGCCACATCGTCATACCCGTCAAATCACAAGTTGATTTCCTCAAAAATACCACGGGTATGAAGCTAAGAGAAACGAATTCCTCTACCACCAAACGTAAATACGTTTGAAGAGATCAACTTACGCGATCCGTTAGATATACTTTGTCAAACATTCGTCCATTCACGTTTGTCCTGGGATTGGACAAACCGAAGGCACTATTCTGTAAGAGGATAGTCCTTGCATAACTCCGTCTTCAATATTTGATCGCAACGCTAACATCCAAACAGAGTGGTTTTCAGATAATATATCTGATCCCGGTCTCTCCGTACTGACGACGATAAAATGGTCAAAACTTCGATAGTCGGTGATTTAACTATCAAAGAAAAACAAGTGTGCAACCAACGATATTATTTCCAGATGGAAATTTTATCGATCAACCATTCAACATTTATCTCTTTAGTTCATCAATTTATTTATTTCCCATTTCCATATATTCAACATTTCTTATTTTCTAATTTTAGGAAATATACGTTATCAATCATTGGGAAACATTTCCACCTCTATTTCACGTATCAATGTTATTCTAGTATTCTTTGTCATCAACATCCCCTTTTTATGATTAGAAAATATCTCTGATTATATTTGGAAAATATTTCCAAAGATTTATTTATTTGATTTAAATAGATGTTCAAATAAAACATCACTCAGCCATTTTAAACCATTACACTCATTAACTAAATTCACTTAATCAATCTTCACTATCAAACCTTACCCATCCCTTAGTTAAAAATGAAGTCAATCAGGTTAGGGTATAATTACCTCTCAGACCTTAACTGAACAACATTTCTAACCTCGAAATAGACAAAGTTCACCTTTCACATCTTTTACACTTCATTATATACTCGGGTTCTATTTAGGAATCCCCTTCTTCATTTAAAACATTGGTTATAACTATAGCGTTATAATCCCTTCTTCCTAAATATCAAATTTCAGAATATAACTTTTATTCTTTAATTTAACTAAATAACTAAACCACTAATTTATTAATAAGTAAACTTTTGATTAAACCGGAAGGTAAGTAATACTTTCCCGAATTCGATATAATCGAATTCAATGTATATAATTCTCTTTCCGAATAATTTACATTCGATCAACTTTCTACGAATGATTTACATTTGATAATTCTCTTTTCGAATAAGCTATATTCGATTAACTCCTTTTATTTTATTCGAATAAACTATTTCGAATAGCTCTTTTGATTCTATTCGAATAAACTATTTCGAATAGCTCCTTTGGATTAACTCATCTTGGCTAACTCAACTTAATTTACTCAACTTGATTAACTCAACTTATCTAACTCTACTTATTTAACTCGTATCTAATCACTAATATTCGACTAATTTATATTCGAATAACTATGTCTGTTTTACCTTTATTTCGAATGGCTAATCTTCGATTTAACCCCATTTTCTTGACTCTAGATCGCAGCGATCACAATGGTTACGCCTGATTCCCTCAGGAACCATCCAACCGCCGTAGGCTATCTGCAGCCCTGCAAATTACGCTAATAGTCATACAAAATGGCAACACATCCTAAATAACTATGTTTGATTAACTCTACCTCAAATAACTATATTTGATCAACTCTAATTGAATACTAATATTCAATTTATTCTAATTCGATTAAATCTATCTAATTAACTCTAACTGGTTAACTCTACGTTTATTCAGTTTCAAATATCGATGTTGAAATCGATTCTTACTTCTCTATATAAGTCCCGACTTATATATTCTATTTATCCAATGATAAACATTTCATTTAATTTATGAAATATTATTTATAAATTATCCTTCTCAATCTATCGGTCAGAATAAATTCTATTTAAAATCTTTACTTTAAATCCATAGCTTGTTATACCCGTGCGCGAAGCACGGGTTTAAACCTTTCAAATGTAAAAATCTCCTTATATACAATTTTAGTCACTTTTTCAAGTATTCCCTTTTTTATTTATAATCTATTTATTTACAAAATAAATCCCTTTTTGGTGATTCTATTTATTCTATAAAATATTTTCTATTTATAAAGTCTATTGATTTTATAGGTAATTCCTTTGATAATCTAACTATTCCCTTAACACATATTTCCCATTTCTATTCTATTCACTTTCAAATAAATATCCCTTTTCAATTCTATTTGTAAATAGTTTACAAATATTTCTTTTTCGATTCTATTTATTTGATTAACACATAAATATTCCTTTTCAATCTATTTATTTTCTAAATAAACAGTTTTCTTTTTATAACATCTTTTAATTTTATAGACATTTCTTTTCAATATAACATTGAAAATTTCCTTTTTAACATTCCAGTATTCCTTATGGTATTTAACATACCATATAACAATGATCAGTATCATTCAACCATACAAAATCAACAACAGATTTCATATCACATCATATAACCCAATATAAAAAAAAATAGTAAAATAAATGTTGAGGAACCCAGTTGGGTCCCTCCAACCTGTTTCCCTGCATCCACAGATGTTAGACAACAAAATTTACATCAATTCCATTTCACTATGAAGTATTCTGCTAAACAGAATCAATATTTGATTAACGATTTATATCTATATCGTTATCTATATTTCAATCAACTGACTAGAAGTTCAACCGAACAGCCAACACACAACAAACAACATTATTTATCATTTCTAAAAATACTTTATTAAAATATAAACTGAGCAGAGTTAGTGAGATTACTCACATTGGACGGTTATCGTTATATAACGATAATTGGTCATTGATTCGATTCAGGCATTTAATTTCACCATAAATCCAAACGAGCTTCAATTCACTCCCGGTCAGTTTCATGGTGGAGCTCTCGTCCATACGATTCCAACGGATCTCGTTTCGCAGAATTTCGTTCTTGTATAACAAAGCTATGATATTCAGAAGTTATCGAAAAATTTAAACTAATTTAAACTAAACTTAAAAACTAAATGGGCCTCACATCATTAAAAACCCGGCCCATTCAAATACAGCCCGCACCGTTTTGAATAGTCCTCCTCCTTCAACATCCCGACTTCAGAAATCATCCACTCCTGAAACTTTCCAAATGGCCATTGCACCATGTTTCCCGATCAAAAACTCCTTTCCTTCTCATCAATAAATCACACACAAATTTCCAAAATTCTCCTTTCCATAATCTCCACAAACCTATGCCACTTTCATCAATCTCGACTGCCTCTACCCCATCGCGTCGAACAACCATTTTCACGCAGGTACATACATCGCACAACCCTTTTTGACCCAGAACTTCTTCAAAATTTGTGTGCAAACTCCAATTTCGATCCTTAATCCAAATACAACACCCAAATCTCGAATCGAAACTCCAACATCCTCCGCTTCTCAACCCTAACGCAAGCACTATATAGGAGGTCGAACTGAAATGTGTTTGAACACTTCATAAGTTATACTAGATCGAAGCTAATGAAATGAGGAGTGTAGAAACATAGGTTTTGGGATTTATAACTTTTTCTTTGGTTTGATTTGCATTTTTGAAGATGAGGGTTTTCACGTTTTCACCATTCTGGTGGCGGCGACAGATTTTGACCAAGAGAATAAAAGTTTTAGGGTTACGATAGTTGAGGTGCATTTATAGAGAAAGAAATATATTTTTATATTCGATTATTTTATTTACTATTAAGCAATCGCTGTTTTTATTTGTCCTCTAAAATTTCTGTGATCATATACAATACCCAAAATTCATGAAAATGGACATGCAGCTACTGTTTGACATTACGGTCCCAACCAAACTTCGTCGAATTTCGACTTCGTTTGCTCACACAACATATTTTTAACCATCAAAATATCGACTGTTTTCATATTAAAATCCCGTACGGCCACATACTGACTTCAAAAATCACGGAAATTGAAATCTAACAATAATTTAATATTGCGTATCCAACAAAATTAGTTTCATCGAATTCCGAGGTCGTTTGCAAAACTGGCTATTTTTAAAGCTCTAAATAACCTTTTTAAATATATAAATATATTTAAAAACATTTAAATTTAATATTAAAAAATAAATATTATCGTATATATTGACACTGGAATACCATACTGCTACACTGGGATTTATAACTCGATATTTCAAATCCAGTGTTACATCGATATTCGATTTATATTAAAAATCCATTTTAAAATATAAATAAATCGATATAAATTATAAAGGAATTCCATAACAACTTTTCTAAAATTTGATTTGGACATAACTAAATATCCATACGACGAAATCTTGATTTTTCTCTTCCACTAGAAAAATATACTTCACCAGCTCCTAGCGTTTCTTGTTTCACAGAAATCCAATTTAAAACGAACCCTGTATATTCTGTTGAAGTTCAATCGCCAAATAGCGAACTGCCGCGCCATTTCGAGCTCGATTATAAATATAATATAATTATACGTTCAAACTACCATTAAAATAATATATTCGTTATTCCAATTCAATTCTAAACTGAATTAAATATCACAGATAATCCAGTTCACACCATATTGTGAATTCCACTATTTCTGACTATTTCATAAATTAAATATATTATTTCATTATTTATTTTAATTAAATATTCAATATTACTTAATTAAACGACCATATAATTCTATAAACCAATATTTAAATAATTAAATGAATTAATTATATCGCTGAAAAATGCGGGTTGTTACATTCTTCCCCCCTTAAAATAATTTCGTCCCCGAAATTGCTAAGGTAGGAAACATCGCTATTGACTGGTTAAAAATTATTGGTTTACCTTTAACTTCGGTTTCAACTAAACCAATTTATTTCAATTAAAATATTAATTAATTCTTATCAACGAAAATTTCCTAAAATCCTGAAAATTTTCTAACACTCGAAATTTTCGAAATTTTTCGCCAGCACCTCCTTTTTACCGATCAATAGTTCAAACCCCAACTCTCCTCTCTAGGCCTTTTCCTTTCAAAAAGAAAATCAAAAAGCCAAGCGGCTTGCCAAATTAGCCCATAAATCACCAAATCCATAAAAATAAACGTGTACCTTTTTGTCGGGCATATCATGAAATCCTTTTATTCTGCTGCTAATTCAGCATATACCAAAGTCATCCCAATCAATCACCAATAATCTGTTCTCAACCTATTTTCAAACCAAATCTCATACTCATTCTCAAATTCCATTACCAATTTCAACTCTTACTTTCCCGTCCAATATACTTAAACAAATTCATAACTCACAAATCCCACTTTATTCGATATCGTTCTATTTCAATTTAATTTCCAATTAATTGGTTTCAATTCAATTCATATTTGCTTGTTTTCACAAATTTCTGTTTAAATTTGTTTTTAATTCATACTATCTTCCTGGGGATTTTAAACAGTTGAGTTTTTCTAAAATAAATTATTCCCTTTCGGGATTCAAAACAACTTGTTTTCTCAAAACAACTTAACACAATTTCTTTGGTAGTAATCCGTCACTTACAACTCGAAAATGAACACTGATGATGTGGCCAACACCATCAGAGTTATTTCCCAGCTATCGAAGTGAGTTCAATACTATATCACTTATCAAAACCATATTTAAACACCTTCATTTGAAGTCTTTTCAAAATATCATTCACGATACTTCTAAACAATTTAAAATCTCCCAGGATCTTAAAATTTTCTTATACTTAACTCAAATCCACTTACAAACACCTTTCCCAGTTCCCATAATTTTAGTTCCAATTCTGATTTAATTAATCTGCTTCCATATTATACGAACTCAAATTGGTTATTTATATAACCATTTCAATTATAATCAACCTACACATCCAATATATGATAAAAAATTCCAAGATATGCCATTCTTTTTATATCAAAATATATTTTAGGTAAAATTATTTCATTTACCTTTTTTCAAAACATACTGTGTCAGTTTATCGTATTTGAGTGTTTGGTAGCCCCTATCAATACAGTGGATCAAACTGATCGACCAGAATTCACAAACGACTCAACCAATAAATCTCCACAATATAAAATCATTTTTATTCAATCTACAAATACGTTCACTTGTATATATACTCAACTTAATCTAGGGTATTACTAACCCCATCTCTACTGAGTCACGCCACAGAGCCAAAGTAATCACTTAACCTTCAGCTCTGATACCACCGTAACGAACCGAGATTTTCGACCCAGAAAATCAACGTAAAACCCATGTTCGATACCAGAGTAATTAACATGGGTTTTATGTTGATTTTCTGGGTCGAAAATCCCGGTTCATTACATTTGTGGGCCTATATATATAAATATTACCCACCTACACGAGATGTACTTAACCCTCCCACCGATTCTGGCATGTTTATTTAACGGTTAAAATGTGTGGGCCTACATGTACTAATACTACCCACCTACACGAGATGTACTTAACCCTCCCATCGATTCAAGCATATTTATTTAACGGTTAAGTTTTGTGGGCCTATACGTACTAACATTACCCACCAACCCGATATGTACTTAACCCTCTCGCACATTACGTCATATTGGTTAAGTGTTGTCCATTCATGCTAACTTAACCCACCCATTCATCGTGTCATGTTGGTTAAGTGTTTCTTATTAACTTAACCCTTCTTCTCACTTATCATGTCTAATTGGTTAAGTGTTTCCTATTAACTTAACCCCGTTCGTTCATCAAGTTATATTGGTTAAGTATTTCTTGTTACTTAACCCCACGTGTTCGTCTTGTTGTATTGGTTAAGTGTCATCAGTCAATTCAAGTTAACTTAACCCACCTACTCATCATGTCATATTACTTTGGTAAGTGCATTAACTTAACCCTACCACAAACCAAGTTATATTGGTTAAGTGTTAACTTAACCCCTTTCCATTTATCTTGCTATACCGGTTTAGTGTTTCCTATTAACTTAACCCTAGTCATCCATCTTGTCATATTGGTTAAGTGTTTCTCATTACTTAACCCTAGTCATCCATGTTATATTAGATAAGTGTTCGTATGAACTTAACCCTACTCATTCATCTTGTTCATTAGCATTAATTGATTTATTAATGCACCAACCTCTCACATTAGATATGTGTTGTTGCGGTTACTGGATGTGCTGGGCGGTTCCGAGCAGTTTTACACCACAACTCAATCTAACCTCGGGTTTTTCTTGGGCATGATGCACTAACCTCTCACATTAGATAGGTGTTGTGGTTACTGGATGTGCCGGGCGGTTCCGGGCAGTTTTACACCACAACTCAATCTAACCTCGGGTTAGGCATGTTCATCTTTAATCTACACATTTACCCTATATACCCAAATCCAGATTTTACATGCTAATTGCCAAATTCACCAAAACTAGTCATGTTACATTTACGCCCAATCTAGATTTAGTGCTCAAGTTACCCCAAATTCGCAACAATAACAATTTTGCCCAAAAATTGATTTATATGCCAATTTCATACTCTGTCGTTCATGCCAATTCTAGGTTCAATATATCAAATTACATATTCCATAATTCATGTCAAATTGCATCTTAACAGTTATGCCATGTTACATGTTCCAAATTATGCCAAATGATGTCAATTTCATGTTATACCCAATTTCCCCCACGTTCATAACGTACGTATTTCGAGATTCAACTCAAGATTCATAATATAAGGGGAGAAACAAGATGGAACATCGTAAGAATAGGCACAGTCATATGATGATAAGAACTACTGGTCCAATAAACTTGATGTACTAAAAAGACAAGTTTTGCAAGGAATACATCGCAGGCATATAGATATGATAAAAATTATATCATGAACTTAAAAAGGATTACAATTTCGATATACAACAAGGGTAGATATGATTGGACCAGTTTCATAGTCAAAAATGATTCCCAAAGATTTATATACTCAAGCACAGATTTCAGTGAAAGGATAAATTACATCAGGCATATTCTCATATCCATTTTATTACATGTCATAATTAGATTTAGGTGTTCAAATCTAAAAAGTAACTGACTTTCAAAACAACGTCAATTCTTGTTTTCATGCCTAAGCCATACATCACTATACACCCTATTCTTCTTTTTCCAAACCATAAACTATCATATATATATATATATCCCAATTTTAGATCTTAGACCACAACATGTACTATGCCTTATATTTACAGTTCAATTTACGCCCTAAATCCCAAGTCATATGTCCAATACTTTATGCCTCAAACCTCAAGTCATATGTCCAATACTTTATGCCTCAAATCCCAAAGTTGAATACAACATGTGTTATGTCCTCAAATCAGTTACAACTCAATTATGCCCAATTTTATTTCCAACGTACGTTCATCTCTTATGAGATCTGGCTCAGGCTCGCAGTAGCCTGGCTATAAAACAAGAAGGAAAGAAGAGACAAAGAACGGACATAATATTATCAATGAGATATATCCAAAGGATATAGAAAGACAGGCATAATCCCAGATCTGGATTTATTACAATGTCAGAATCACAATTAACTTTTATTTCTGAAAGTAACGTGAACTTACAAATTATAGAAGGGTCTTGAATTCTGGATCTGTATTCTGAAACTGAATAGCTCTCCCTTGAAGTAGACTATTTGTTCTTCTAATTTAGATTTGATTTTATTCTTAGAAATAGTTGTTGAAGTCGTTGAATTAGCTTTAGAATCTCCACTAGAATTCTAAACTTGATTTCTACGAAGGACTTGAGCAGCATAACCCCGTCTTAGATTTATTTTAATATGAATTAGGGTAGAGTATAGGCGTAATGAAGTTGTGTGGAGAGAAAGTGAGGTGTGGGGGTGTTTAAATAGCTTAGGAGCAACGAATCTGGTCAGAACGGGCGTCTAAATGCAGAAAAACGAATTTGTCCATGGATCTGGAAAAATGAGGGGGCGGAGGTCGACCCCCAGGTCGACCTCCTGGTCGACCTGTTCTATCCAGGTCGACCTGGATCCTAGGCGGGAAATTTCCCGCCCAGCCCGGGTGTGTAATTTGAATTTCGAAACTTTAAATTTTGAATTCGGGCTAGTTTTTATTTTAAATTCCTGAAACTTCTAAGTGCCATAACTTCTTCATACAGAGTCTGATTTACGCAAACTCAGACTCTATCTCAAGCAAAATTCCAAGACAAACACAATGGCGTAACTCGTTTCCCTTAATTCTTGGCTTAAAAATTGGGTATACTTTAATTTGTTACTTTACTGTTCATAGAAAATACGGGGTGTTACAGATCAATCATCATTTCATTTCCCAATTTTCGATTTATCGTTTCCATATATTCATAAATTCCTTATTTTCTAAAATTAAAAAATATACGTTATCAACTTTGGAAAACGTTTCCATTTCTGATTCAAACATCAATATCTTCCCACCTCTATCAGTCTCTAACTGTAAACTAGTAAGAGAACAACTTCCCAAGTATAAACCCCGAAGGCCGAAACCAACATCAGATCGATACCCAGAAAGCCATTCAACTCAACTAATTTTAAGTCAGTTTCATATTCAATAATTACATTTAAATTCCTAATTCAAACCCCAAATTACTTCATAATATTTTATTTGCAAAATATTTACTTTAATCTAATTTTTCACATAGAATGTGAATAATATTTCTTTATTTAATCAAAACAATTTTATTTCGTATTTAAAAACAATACCTCAAACCCAAATTCTATTTATATTTTTATTTGCAGAATTATTCATACAAATCTTATTTCATTTCCAACATTTATAATCTCATTGCAAATTTCCTTTATAACTACTACGTTCACATTCCATTTCAATTATCGGTGTTAAAACCGATTTTACTTCTCTATATAAATTCAAATTTTATATATTCAATTTATCAAATGATAAATATTTCCTTAATTTGTAAACATCGTTTATAAATTATTCTCCTCAATTTATCTGTTAAAATAGATTTCTATTAAATATCTACTTTAAATCAATATCATGTTACACCCGTGTGCGAAGCACTGGTCTAAACCTTCCTAATGTAAAATTCTCTTTTTATAAAATTCTATTCATTTTCCAAATATTTCCTTTTATGATTCTATTTACTTTCTAAATAAATATTCCTTTTATAATTATATTTATTTTCCAAATGAATATTCCTTTTATAATTATATTTATTTATTTCCTATAAATATTTCATTTATAATATCATATTTATTTCCTATAAATATTTCATTTATAATATCAAATTAGTTTCCTCTAAATATTTCGTTTTCAATATCATATTTATTTCCTCTAAATATTTCATTTTCAAAATACACTTTGAAAATTCCCTTTTTACATTCTAGTATTTCTTATGGTACTTAAAATACCAATTAAACAGACCAGTTGAAACGACCCGAACTTCCCCGGTCTCCGAAGAGAAGAGAAAGAACGAATTGTTTTGAGAACACGACAAAATAGAACGCAGACGGAAGAACATTTCATTGTATATTACAACAATGCATCAGATTACAAGAATATACAGAGTATAAATGAATATTACACAGAAATACCAGAGATTTAAATTACATTTAAATACATAGCAGCGGAAAATAATACAATACACAACTGAAGGAGATATACGGATACAAAGCTTTCCGGATATCGTTCCAGTTGTAAACCAGGATCCTGTGAATATAAATCTGCAAAACCAAAACTACTAGCTGCCCGTGTCAAAATAGGGACACCCAGAGTTTAGGTCAAAACAATAAACTCCAGGTCAGTCATGTGACTGGTGTGAGAACTAAAATAGTTATTAATCTTTATTTTAAAGTTAGGTAAGTCAAGGGACCACGCCGTAACACGGAACGGGTTTCCTCCCAAGAATACCAGTGCATAAAACAAACAGCGCAATGCTAAATAAAGAAAAATAAAGCTATTATAAGACCCAGGTCCTATCACACAATGCAACGCAAGCCGGGGGATAGGGTTTTTACCTTATAATAACCAAGAATGCTTGATACATTTAAAAGAAATCATTTTGATACTATTATAAGTGTATAGTGTATAAAACAACTTCAAATCATAAGTATCAATCATAGGCGGCATGAATGCCCCATACCACTATGTCGCCATATATAGGTTATACAATCAAAATCGCAAAGTCACGTATTTGGAAATTGGATTTCCGTCTATGAACCGAGGCTAGGGATCGTCCTCTACTGATTCGAGACAATCTAGCCCATGTCTCAGGATCAGAGCTCGAGTGACCCTTGGAGCGACAGGGCCGGTCCACCGATGTGGATTAAAATTCCTGAACACTACGTTTCCCTTCCCTTTGGGGCGTAAATGAGCCAATGAATGGCTCCATCGGACCCGGATCGTCCGATCTAATTGAGGCGCCTCGCAACAGCAACAACCACACAGGTGAAAAGTATATAAATGTCAGGGCTGGTAGGTCACTGACACCACCCTAGCTAGAAGGAAACGCATGCCCTCCCTGAGGTCCTCTCCCGTTTTTGGTTCACAACCGGGGTGCGAAACTCGCGAAGTAAACGTTACACAAAGCTACGCCACGAAGGCTGTGCTTCGATCATCAACCACAAGACTTTGCTTTTCAACATAAGCCTTGATCAATTGCCACTTAGGCATGCCACACAGGCAATTCACTCCATGCGATTGATATCCATCAATATATAACCCCTGAGCTCGTACGTCTCAGAGAAGGGCGTTAAGCAAGAGAATAAATTCTCCGCCGCCAAACAGATATATATTTATTAGAGATCAATCGCACGGACTAAAATCCAATGTCAGACACACAGTCCATTTACAAGTTCGCTCTGGGTTTGAACGAAACCGGAGGCACCTAGTACCCCGCATATCCATCGATCTCCAAGTACGTCTGTAACACCCCGTATTTCAGTTAATGCTAAAATTCACTAATTACAGAATAAATAGTCTTAGATGTGAGAATTGGGGGAAACAGGCTACGACATTTTGTTCGTCTCGGAAAAATACGCAGAATAGAGTCCGAAATTTTGTAAATCGGAGTCCGTATGGCCCAGTTAAGGCCCAATGAAGTTTGCAGAAAATTCAAAGCTAAAAACAGATTTGAAAATTCAAATTCAGATTTTAAAATGGAACTAGCGGGGCCAGGCGGGAAAGTTCCCGCCCTAGCCATGTCGACAGGGCTGTCGACAGGCCTGTCGACAGGCCTGTCGACTGGGGGGTCGACTTGCCTGTCGACTTGCCTGTCGACACGGCGTGTCGAGCCAGAGGGCCTGGGTGCACCAGGTCTGGTTTTCTGGCTAGGGCTGGGCTGGGTTCTAGAGATTTCCTAAATCTGACGGACCTAATCTAACCTAGGGCTAATCCTATGGTCTAAAACACACCCTAATCCTATAAATACACCCTAATGCAAGCCTAATCCATACTAAAAATAGAAATGATGGCCTCATGCCGCCAAAATCAAACTTAAGAGGAGCCTCCACTAGTTTATGAAGGAAGTTGCAAGCTAATCAACCTCTAATCATCATCTTCTTCATATTTAGCAACTAGTTCTACTTCATAAGTTTGCTAATCTTGGTTTTGGTGAGTTTCTATCACTTTAACATCAATTGCTAAAGTAAGTAGATTAGGTGTAATGAGACTTATGGTCTTGAATGCGGATTAGTGAGTTTGAATCATTTGTAATGATATGCTACTCTATGTTTTCCTATGTTTATGCATATTTAATAAGTGGGTTTATGCATGTTTAATAAGTTGGTTTATGCATGTTTAACAAGTGGGTTTATGCATGTTTAATAAGTGGGTTTATGCATATTTAATAAGTGGGTTTATGCATGTTTAACAAGTGAGTTATGCAAGTTATGTGTATGATGTTATGTAAGTTATGTGTAGGTTGTTATGCAAGTTCATATGCAAGTTATGTATATGCTTAAATGCAAGTTTAACATGATATGCAAGTTATGCATGCTTATGCAAGTATGAGAATGCTTATGCAAGTTATGTGTATGCTTAAATGCATGTTTAACATGTTATGCAAGTTATGAGAATGCTTATATGCAAGTTCAACATGTTATGCAAGATATGTGTATGATAATATGCAAGTTCATATGCAACATGTTATGCAAGTCATATGTATGATAATATGCAAGTTCATATGCAACATGTTATGCAAGCCATGTGTATGATAATATGCAAGTTTGGGTTAAATGTAGTTGGGTTAATATATGCTCATATATGCAAGTTGACATCCTCTTAACCCATGACAAAGTTATATGCTAAGATTTGGTTAAACCCATGATATTTGTGATGGATCTTCCCTTTATTATGTCATGAAATGAGAACGATTTACGTGGGGAACGATGGGGTTAATAAATATGTTAATAAAAGTATGATTGGGTATGATTAAGCATACCATAAAAATAAATTAACATAAGTGGGAATTTACCTATTGAGTTAGGTCTACCCCATGGGAATTTACCTATTGAGTTAGGTCTACCCATGTTATGAAAAACTTGATATTAATTAGGGATAATTAATATGGGGGTGATTAATTAGGTGTAATTAATCGACTAAGACACGAGGTTGGACTCATTTGTAGTGCAAAACTGCCCGGACCCTACCGGCTTAACCAGTTGCTACAAATGTCAGCCCAATGTGAGAGGTCTTAGCCATAAATTAAATACGTGATTAAAGTAAAGACACGAGGTTAGACTCTGTTATGACGTAAGACTGCCCGGACCCTACCGGCTTAACCAGGCGGTCATAACAGCCAGTCTAATGTGGGAGGTCTTTATGGGAGATCACGGTCTTAATTAATTAAGAAACACTTAACCATATTAGCATGTAGTGGGACATGAGGGGTTAAGTGGGTGCCTTGGGTGGCATGTGGAAATCTAGTGGGTGCCTTGGGTGGCAATTGAAATATAATTAAATGACTTAACCAAACTTTAAACATGTAAGTGAACATGATTATTAAAAGGGTTAAGTGGGATGCACTAGAAAAAGGGACAAGCTTAGGTGGGTAGCTTGTGGGGGCCCATTTCAACCAGTAACCCATATGTATCTTATTGGGCTCGACCCATGTCGAGGACGGGACACACGTACTGGGCTTGACTATAAGAGGCCAAAACGGGGTAGCGGTGGCAACGCAAGTCCAACGGGTTTCATATGCGTGTGTGGACCCGGGCTGGTAGGTAAGACGTTGTTGCATCATGTAGATATAAGCCGTGCACCGTTTGTTGTATTGGGTTGCCACTTTGGGGAGTGATACACCCCACTGTGGGGCCGGCACGGGTATTTACGGTAGGGAGCCGATCATTTGGGAGTAGTGGGTACACCTAGTGGAGATAGGGGCAGACGGCACCTATGTAGTCAGCTAGGGGTACACGAAACTACCGGGTAAATTTTCTAAGTCCTTGGGAGGGATCAACCTTTAGGTAGGAATGACTGGTGTGGTGCAGTGTAGTAATTATCCTTGGGTGGGTAAATGCGTCTTTACAGTTATCTTAGTTTATCCTAAGTCTACCAAGCTGCTTAGTGTAGCCATTCATCCCCAGACATTACCGTATGTCAAGTTTATGTCTTCTCTGGTTACTTTAATGATTGTATTGTTAAAGTTATAGGACTCGCTCAGACTTATGTCTGACCCCGTTGTTTTTATCTTTTTCCCAACCCTCAGGTTCTCAGAGTGGGCCCAGCACGAGTGGGCTTTGATCAGGCTGCTTTTATTTCTCTCTTGGAGCTTGGACCCTAGATGTAGAGCTCAGTTTACCCTTTTCTTTTATGGCTATCAGTTCCTGTATTGGGATTATGTATTTTTATTTAGCAGGATGGATATTGTACTTGACTTCTATTATGGTTTTGTGATGTAACCAGACATGTTTTATTTTCCGCTGCAATTGAAATGATGTTTTAAATTTTCAAAGTATTACTTATATCTGTCTTGCTGTAATTACTCTGTTCTATATTCACTCAAAATACTCCACCGATGTTATGGCATTCCCTTAGAGAGTGACCATAGCGGGCGTGGGGTGTTACACGTGGTATCAGAGCAAAGGTTACCGGAACAGGTAAAATTTTTAGAAAACTATTTTTCTAAAAACATTTTTGGAAGAGATATTTTCAAAAACATGTCTTTAAAGAGAAAAGTTTTTGAAAGAAAAGCATAATCCCCAATAGCCATATCTTTATCTTTCGAATTCTCCGTTTTGAATCTTTCCTTTTTCGTTTCAGCATGGCTGAGGATCTTAACTTTCCGGAGGGTGTGACGATACCAGTATGGTATAGGAGATTGATGGAGGCTAGGGCCACCACTGCGGGTTCAGCAAATGTTCCTCCACCAACCGTAGCACCCGATCTTCCTCCTCCCCCCTCCTCCTCGCACGGATACTTTTGCTAAGACTTGCAAGGAATTTAAAGCTATGGGAGGGAAACCTTTTCAAGGATCTGAAACTTTTGTGGAGGCTAGAGATTGGCTTAAAGAGGTGGAAGAATTGATAGATATCTTTGAGATGGAAGAAGGAAAGAAAGTCAAGTTGGCTGCTTGGTTAATGAAGGGAGAGGCCTCACTCTGGTGGGAGGTCACTAATGGAGAACGCCCCGTTGACTCTTGGGCGGATTTTAAGCAAAGATTTGTGGCAAAATTTCTCTCAAGGGCGGAGGAGAACTTGTATATGGAAAGATTCTTGACCCTAAAGCAAGGAAATCTCTCAGTGAAGGAATATGTCAACAAGTTTAATCAATTGGCAAGGTTTGGCCTAGACATGGTGAATACACCGGAGAAGAAGGCTTTGAGGTTCGTGAAAGGCTTGAATGAACCGATGCATGGGTTGGCTATGACTCATATCCCTATGGGGGCCACCTTCGAGAAGCTAGTTGACATGGCACTCATGCATGAAGAAGAGAAGGGTCCCAATGCTAATAAGGCACCTGAGAAGAAGGGAGATCAAAAGAGACCTCAGCAACAACAGCAAAACAAAGGTGGGAAAGGCAACGGTGGCAAGGGGAAGAAGAAGTGCTTCAATTGTGGGATACCCGGCCACATAAGCAAAGATTGTAGAAAGAAGAAGAAGACTGGTTGCTTTCACTGTGGCGAAGCAGGGCATTTAGTGAAGGATTGCCCTAAGAAGGGGCAAAGGACGGGATCTACCTCAGGAGGACAGGTGCAAGCTCTTATGGCACCGGGTCAGGTTAGGGGGCAAGTACAGGCTCTCGCGGTTCCACCGATTCAGGAAAGAGGTAGAACTATTTCCGTTGAAAGTCTGGTTTTTCTATTTGATCATCCTGTCCGTACATTGTTTGATTCTGGCGCATCGCATTCGTTTATCTCATCATCATTAGTTGAGTCACTGCACTTAGACACCAGTCTGGTAGATGATCCCTTGGTTGTTTCAAATCCAATTGGGGGCTCCACTTATTTGTCCATGATATGTTTGGGTTTGAAGATTTCTATACTTAGCATTGAGTTTAGATGTGATGCTTTTGTTTTGGGCTTCACGGGCTATGGGTTGATTTTGGGCATGGACTGGTTATCCAGTAATGGTGCCGTTCTTGATTGCGAAAGGAGAGTTGTTAGGCTCATGACCCGCTTGGGTAACACTCTCGAGATTTCTCGTAATCCCATGGATTCTGTTATGCTAAGTTATCTTGAATCGCTTGACGCTTCGGTCGAGAGTTTGCAATCTGTTAGAGTGGTCCGGGAATATTCGGATGTGTTTGAGGAGGTGAAGGGCTTACCTCCGAAGCGGGAGATTGACTTCCGAATATATCTGGTGGATAATGCTAAACCTGTATCTTTACCAGTGCGCCACATGGCTCCTCGTGAGAGGAGGGAACTCCATAAGCAAGTAGGGGAGTTGCTTGAGAAGGGGTTCATAAGACGAAGTATATCGGAGTGGGGTGCTCCAGTAGTTTTTGCTACAAAGGCGGATGGGTCCCTCAGACTTTGTGTAGATTATAGAGAACTCAACAAGCTCACAAAGAAGAATAGACACCCATTGCCGAGGATTGATGATCTTTTCGATCAGTTGGTTGGCGCTTCAGTATTTTCTCAATTGGACTTAGCCACGGGGTTTCATCAGTTGAGGGTGGCTGAGGATAGCATAGACAAGACTGCCTTTAGAACTCCTGATGGTTTCTATGAGTGGCTGGTGATGCCATTTGGGTTGACGAACGCCCCTGCATACTTTGTGGATTTGATGAGTAGGGTGTTCAGGGAGTTCCTTAATAAATTCGTGGTGGTCTTTGTGGATGATATCTTAGTATTTTCTAAGAGTGAAGAAGAGCATGCCCTACATCTTGGGGAGGTATTGAAGACTCTTCGAGCACATAGCCTTAAGGCTAAATTCTCTAAATGTCACTTCTGGAGGAAGGAAGTGCGGTTCTTGGGGCACGTGGTCTCCAAGGAAGGGATAGCTGTGGATCCCGTGAAGGTAGTATCAATTCAGGATTGGAAGATTCCAAAGAATGCTACCGAAGTAAGAAGTTTCTTGGGGTTGGCGGGTTATTATAGGAAGTTTATTAAAGACTTCGCGAAGATATCAGCCCCATTAACCCGCTCAACGAAGAAGAATCTTGTTTTCGCATGGGACGTAGATTGTGATGATGCGTTCCGACGGTTAAAGAGAGCTTTAACCACTGCTCCAGTTTTAGTGTTGCTAGATGGGAGCAAGCCATTTGTTGTCTATACTGACGCTTATGGGACAGGACTAGGCGCAGTCTTAATGCAAGAGGGAAGGGTAATAGCCTATGGTGGAAGGCAGTTGAGAGTGCATGAGAAAAATTACCCTACCCATGATTTAGAGTTGGCCGCTATCGTTTTTGCGCTTAAGATTTGGCGCCATTATCTTCTTGGTGAGAGATTCGAATTGTTCACTGACCACAAATCATTGAAGTACTTGTTTTCTCAGAAGGATTTGAATTTGAGACAGCAAAGGTGGATGGAGTTTTTAGCATCCTATGATTTCGAGATAGCGTATACCCCTGGCAAGGGTAACGTGGTGGCGGACGCCTTGAGGAGAAAAAGGTTGTCCTTGAGTCCATTGTTCGTGGAACAACGAAGCTTGGAATTTATCTCGATGTTTGATTTCAGACCTTCCATTGATTATGTACCCGGTTTGCTAGCTTCCTTGGAGGTTAGACCTACTCTTTTGGGGCGGATTGGAGAAGCACAGAGGGACGACCAACAGTTGGTTGAGTTGGTGGAGAAGCTCATAAGGGGGGAGTCGTCCAACCATTTGAGTAGGTACACCCTAGACGATAGGGGGTGCTTGCATAGAGACGGTAGACTTTGTGTACCGCAAGACGAGGGTTTGAGAAAGGCTATTCTTGATGATGCACACCATTCTAGGATGACCATTCATCCCGGTGGGGACAAGATGTACCAAGATATGAAGAGGGTTTTCTTCTGGGCCGGTATGAAGAAAGATGTAGCCGAGTATGTCGCTCAATGCTTGGTCTGCCAACAAGTGAAGGCGGAGCAAAAGAAACCTGGTGGGTTGCTTCACCCATTGGAAGTTCCGCAATGGAAGTGGGATAGCGTCTCGATGGATTTTATTGACGGGTTACCCAGATCAAGAAAGGGTATTACGGGAATTTGGGTGGTGGTAGACAGACTTACTAAGAGCGCCCATTTCATACCTGTGAAGAGCAAGAGGACTGCTCCATGGCTAGCTTCAGTATATCTTCGAGAGATAGTTCGATTGCATGGGGTACCCTCTAGCATAGTGAGTGATCGAGACCCTATCTTCACTAGCGAGTTCTGGAAAAGTTTGCAAGAAGCAGTGGGGACTCAATTGTGTCTGAGCACCGCATATCATCCTCAGATGGACGGCCAGACTGAGAGGGTGAATCGTGTTCTAGAAGACCTTTTGAGGCTTTGTATCTTAGATTTTGGAGGTACATGGGAAGAGCATCTTCCATTGGTGGAGTTCGCATATAATAACAGCTTTCAGTCCAGTATTGGTATGGCTCCTTTCAAAGCTCTCTATGGAAGGCCTTGTCGATCACCTACATGTTGGTGGGAATCTACGGATAAGATCTTGCTTGGGCCTGATATGATTAGGGAGACTTCTGAGAAGATTGACTTGATTCGAAGAAGGATGAAAGCAGCGCAGGATAGGCAAAAATCTTATGCGGACAAGAGAAGGACGGATCTTGAGTTTGAAGTTGGGGACATGGTCTTTGTCAAAGTGTCTCCGTTACGAAATGTGGTTCGCTTTGGATCTGTTGGGAAGTTAGCACCAAGGTTCGTGGGGCCGTTTCCTATTAAGGAAAGGATTGGACGGATGGCATATAGAGTGGAGTTGCCCGACAGACTTAGTGGGGTACATGATGTATTCCATGTGTCACATTTGAGGAAGTGCCTACATGAAACTGTAGAGGTGGTAGAGCCAAGCTTGCTTAGAGAAGTGGAAGTAGAACGTGATGCAACGATTCGACGAGCTCCTACTCCCATCCTTGGGTCAGAGACTAGGAAGTTGAGAAACAGAGAGGTTCAACTAGTCAAAGTGCAATGGGGAGAAGATGAGAGCGACGCAACTTGGGAGACGGAAGCGAAGATGCGTTCATTGTACCCATTTCTTTTTGAGGGTATGTCTTTACTTTCTCCTCTATCGTTGTCTAGTACTTATCTTATCTTCTCGTTAGTACTGTTTGACCTTTAGATAGGGTAAACCTATGGTTGAAACATGTGTTTGAGACATGTTATGGTTGATGGATGCAAGTGGATGCAAGTGTTTGCTAGTGGTTGCTCGTGGATGCATATACACACACTCTAGGCACTAGATCGGCTCAATCACTTCATATTGCATATTGCATAAGACTGTGTGTAGGAAACTATATTTATGGATGTATAATGATTGTGTTATCATATGGATGATGCATTTTGGTGAATGATTGTGCACTCATGTAGATATTGTATGTGTCGATAGGATTCTCTCGCATACATAATGGATGCATGGCACTATCATGGTTTGCATATGTTCATACATTAGGTAGGGAACATATACACACACTTTTTGCATATGCTCATACATCATTAGAAATTGTTTTAAGGACAATGGATGCCCGTGGTTGATGGATTGAGTAGATGGTTGTTTGGATGGTAGGATATGCATTCTCCTTAGCTTAGAGATTTCGGGGACGAAATCCTTTAAGGAGGGGAGAATGTAACACCCCGTATTTCAGTTAATGCTAAAATTCACTAATTACAGAATAAATAGTCTCAGATGTGCGAATTGGGGGAAACGGGCGGCGTCATTTTGTTCGTCTTGGAAAAATATGCAGAATAGAGTCCGAAATTTTGTAAATCGGAGTCTGTATGGCCCAGTTAAGGCCCAATGAAGTTTGCAGAAAATTCAAAGCTAAAAACAGATTTGAAAATTCAAATTCAGATTTTAAAATGGAACCAGCGGGGCCAAGCGGGAAAGTTCCCGCCCTAGCCATGTCGACAGGGCTGTCGACAGGCTTGTCGACTGGGGGGTCGACTTGCCTGTCGACACGGCGTGTCGAGCCAGAGGGCCTGGGTGCACCAGGTCTGGTTTTCTGGCTAGGGCTGGGCTGGGTTCTAGAGATTTCCTAAATCTGACGGACCTAATCTAACCTAGGGCTAATCCTATGGTCTAAAACACACCCTAATCCTATAAATACACCCTAATGCAAGCCTAATCCATACTAAAAATAGAAATGATAGCCTCATGCCGCCAAAATCAAACTTAAGAGGAGCCTCCACTAGTTTATGAAGGAAGTTGCAAGCTAATCAACCTCTAATCATCATCTTCTTCATATTTAGCAACTAGTTCTACTTCATAAGTTTGCTAATCTTGGTTTTGGTGAGTTTCTATCACTTTAACATCAATTGCTAAAGTAAGTAGATTAGGTGTAATGAGACTTATGGTCTTGAATGCGGATTAGTGAGTTTGAATCATTTGTAATGATATGCTACTCTATGTTTTCCTATGTTTATGCATATTTAATAAGTGGGTTTATGCATGTTTAATAAGTTGGTTTATGCATGTTTAACAAGTGGGTTTATGCATGTTTAATAAGTGGGTTTATGCATATTTAATAAGTGGGTTTATGCATGTTTAACAAGTGAGTTATGCAAGTTCATATGCAAGTTATGTGTATGATGTTATGTAAGTTATGTGTAGGTTGTTATGCAAGTTCATATGCAAGTTATGTATATGCTTAAATGCAAGTTTAACATGATATGCAAGTTATGCATGCTTATGCAAGTATGAGAATGCTTATGCAAGTTATGTGTATGCTTAAATGCATGTTTAACATGTTATGCAAGTTATGAGAATGCTTATATGCAAGTTCAACATGTTATGCAAGATATGTGTATGATAATATGCAAGTTCATATGCAACATGTTATGCAAGTCATATGTATGATAATATGCAAGTTCATATGCAACATGTTATGCAAGCCATGTGTATGATAATATGCAAGTTTGGGTTAAATGTAGTTGGGTTAATATATGCTCATATATGCAAGTTGACATCCTTTTAACCCATGACAAAGTTATATGCTAAGATTTGGTTAAACCCATGATATTTGTGATGGATCTTCCCTTTATTATGTCATGAAATGAGAACGATTTACGTGGGGAACGATGGGGTTAATAAATATGTTAATAAAAGTATGATTGGGTATGATTAAGCATACCATAAAAATAAATTAACATAAGTGGGAATTTACCTATTGAGTTAGGTCTACCCCATGGGAATTTACCTATTGAGTTAGGTCTACCCATGTTATGAAAAACTTGATATTAATTAGGGATAATTAATATGGGGGTGATTAATTAGGTGTAATTAATCGACTAAGACACGAGGTTGGACTCATTTGTAGTGCAAAACTGCCCGGACCCTACCGGCTTAACCAGTTGCTACAAATGTCAGCCCAATGTGAGAGGTCTTAGCCATAAATTAAATACGTGATTAAAGTAAAGACACGAGGTTAGACTCTGTTATGACGTAAGACTGCCCGGACCCTACCGGCTTAACCAGGCGGTCATAACAGCCAGTCTAATGTGGGAGGTCTTTATGGGAGATCACGGTCTTAATTAATTAAGAAACACTTAACCATATTAGCATGTAGTGGGACATGAGGGGTTAAGTGGGTGCCTTGGGTGGCATGTGGAAATCTAGTGGGTGCCTTGGGTGGCAATTGAAATATAATTAAATGACTTAACCAAACTTTAAACATGTAAGTGAACATGATTATTAAAAGGGTTAAGTGGGATGCACTAGAAAAAGGGACAAGCTTAGGTGGGTAGCTTGTGGGGGCCCATTTCAACCAGTAACCCATATGTATCTTATTGGGCTCGACCCATGTCGAGGACGGGACACGCGTACTGGGCTTGACTATAAGAGGCCAAAACGGGGTAGCGGTGGCAACGCAAGTCCAACAGGTTTCATATGCGTGTGTGGACCCGGGCTGGTAGGTAAGACGTTGTTGCATCGTGTAGATTTAAGCCGTGCACCGTTTGTTGTATCGGGTTGCCACTTTGGGGAGTGATACACCCCACTGTGGGGCCGGCACAGGTATCTACGGTAGGGAGCCGATCATTTGGGAGTAGTGGGTACACCTAGTGGAGATAGGGGCAGACGGCACCTATGTAGTCAGCTAGGGGTACACGAAACTACTGGGTAAATTTTCTAAGTCCTTGGGAGAGATCAACCTTTAGGTAGGAATGACTGGTGTAGTGCAGTGTAGTAATTATCCTTGGGTGGGTAAATGCGTCTTTACAGTTATCTTAGTTTATCCTAAGTCTACCAAGCTGCTTAGTGTAGCCATTCATCCCCAGACATTACCGTATGTCAAGTTTATGTCTTCTCTGGTTACTTTAATGATTGTATTGTTAAAGTTATAGGACTCGCTCAGACTTATGTCTGACCCCGTTGTTTTTATCTTTTTCCCAACCCTCAGGTTCTCAGAGTGGGCCCAGCACGAGTGGGCTTTGATCAGGCTGCTTTTATTTCTCTCTTGGAGCTTGGACCCTAGATGTAGAGCTCAGTTTACCCTTTTCTTTTATGGCTATCAGTTCCTGTATTGGGATTATGTATTTTTATTTAGCAGGATGGATATTTGTACTTGACTTCTATTATGGTTTTGTGATGTAACCAGACATGTTTTATTTTCCGCTGCAATTGAAATGATGTTTTAAATTTTCAAAGTATTACTTATATCTGTCTTGCTGTAATTACTCTATTCTATATTCACTCAAAATACTCCACCGATGTTATGGCATTCCCTTAGAGAGTGACCATAGCGGGCGTGGGGTGTTACAACGTCTGGACGATCACCAATTGTTTCCATCTTCTTGGGTGTACAGCCCAATCAAGATCATCAGTAATCACCCAAACGACGTGAAGACCTCCGGTCTTCGACCATCGTCTTCATCTTCAACTTATCGTCGTATCAGTTATTCAGAATGGGATAAACCCGGACTTTCCGAATAACTCGCGTATATTTTAAATAAGTGTTACACAAACACAACATACGCCTCATTCCAATTCATCAGTCACTAACCGTAAATTAAACAAGAGAATAATTCCCCAAATATTAACCCCGAAGGCCGAAACCAACATCAAATCAATATCCAGAAAACCATTCTGCTTGGCTAACCGACAGTTAGTTCCTAAATTTCACATTCATAGGGAAAGGTTCCCATTAATTTTATCCAAGATAAATTCCTTGAATTTATTCTTTAATCTTCTTTTGAATTTTGATTCAACTAGTCGGGATTAACGAACCTTACCGAAGTAATCATTCGTTTTAATTTCCCAATCCCAATTTATTCATCCCATGAAGTAAAACTGGTAATACTTCATATCTAACACCACGGTGTTGTCGGTAAATTCAATTACCATTTCACGTTCAAATCTAATTAAAGATTTAACTATCGCCTGGAGTAAAACTGGTGATACTCCATTCTCGATTATTTCAATCTAATTAAAGATTCATTAAAACTCCACTTAGTTTTAATCGTTAACTAGGTTAAATAATCAGTGTCATTTAAAACACGGTTCACGATAAAACCAAAACCACATTCCATTAATTATCGGGTTAAAGAACGAGTGTTATTTAAAACACTGTCCACGATAAACCCAAAAATCAATATCAATTCAATTCCAATTAAATATTATTCAATTGGTACACTCCATTAAATCTAAATAAAAAGATTTAATCTTTTCTCAACTGGGTTCAAGAACAGTGTTAGTCAAGACACCATTCACGACAAACCCAAATCACATTTGATATTAAATACAAGGCTCTGAATAGAAAATATATCAGCTTATATTCAATATCAAATTCTATGACCAACAGATATCGTATTGGAAATAACGATATATATATCTATATCTTTCAAATTTCCATAACAACATCTGTATAATCACGAAATCCAACATCGAAATATTCCGAAGACAATTTCGATTCAAATCCATTCCAATGCAATCATTGGAAATTATGGTTATTTTCCAAACCATTTCAAATTCAATTTATTTATTTAAAATAAATAGAATTATAATTCTAGTCCAAAACTAGTTCATTTCGATAGAAATCTATTTTTATCTTTTCAAATATGGAGTTTTTCATCCCAATTCTTTCTAAATCATTTCTTATGATTTTACACAAATTATTACTATTTTTAATAAATTTATCAAGGCCTATACAGTCGATTTCCATCAACGGCCATTGAACTGCACTTACAGCGACCTTTTTCAAATTTGATTTGGACATAATTCCAAATCCAACCGTTAGATTTCTAATTTCTAATATTCGTTAGAAAGCTGTTTTCGATATGAACCCAACGGTTCCGGTTTTAGGAGAATCCGACGGTCGGATCTCCCGTAATATCCGTTCGAAGTCAATGGTCGAAATTCGCGAACTACCGCGGCGCGGCGCGTTCTATTCAGGCCATTATATTATATATATAATATATACTTCGTCGATTTCAATTCAAAACGTGCTTTATAAATCGTTTTAAATTCATTTTCAAAACGGTTTCAACTTCATATTCAATTTCAAATCAAAATTGAATATTCCAATTTAAATTCATTTTAAATTTATTTCAAATCGATTTCAATTCAAATTGATTTCTAATTCAATTTCAGTTCGTTTTCAATTAAATTTCAATTCGAATTCGTTTCTATTCCATTTCTATTCGAATTCATTTATATTCAATTTCAATTCGAATTCGTTTATATTCAATTTCAATTCGAATTCATTTATATTCAATTCTATTCAAAATATCAGATTTTGAAATCACTTTGGATATTCATTATAAAATGAATAAAATCGATATAAATATCGTTCACGTCAAAATGGCGTCAATCTAGTCAATACGGCTTCATATATTCCTATTTTCAAATATTCTATTTCAAATATTTCTTTTTCAAATATTTCTATTTTAAAACTGGAATGAGGCCCAATCAATTACCATATAATGTTAATTATATGGATTTTATACAACATATGTATATATCAACAACGATGAATAATCAACCATCATCCAAAGTGCATTCTACACTGTATAAGCATCAAATATAAATATTCAACGCTCATAACAGTCTGTCAATCAATCGATCAACATACAACTAAACAATCGGGATTAGTGTACGTCAAATATCATCCCAATACCCGTGTGGGGTTTCAAGCAATCAAACACAGATTTTTATTTGTGCAGTTGGGCGATGTGTAAAATTTATCGTCCCAATCAATGTCCTTCAAATAGGTGTACATAAACAAACCGTCAGGTTTGTAAATGAATATTTATTTATTCACATTCAAGTTAAAAATTATATTTTTAACGACCAAAATATTTTATTCAAACTATGAATATTCTATTCTGTTCATTTATTCAATAAAATGTTATCTTTATTTTTCTAACTTATTTTTAGAAAATTTCGGCGGCATAACGGCACGATACTAGAAACGGGACAAGGCCTAGCCTTATCCCCGGTCTAGTGAAGGCCCACGCCATTCACACATAAATCAATCCAATTTCATTTCACCAAACAAACAAATTTCAAGCAAATACTCTAACTAATTTTTGCAATCAAACAAACAAGTCCATGGTCTGTGGACGATTGTGTCGGGTGCTAATAAACACCGTCTGCATCCTAGTATATATATAACTAGAAATAGAAATTGAAGAGTGAGAAATTCTCACCGATAGCTATCCAATCATCTTGACTCTTCATTTAGAAGTCTTCATCGTTATCGCATTTCTGTCATCTTCGCTGCCCGTAGCCACTATATATATAAAAATCACATTTTTACTTCGATGTTCAATATATAAAAATCATATTTTTACTTCGATGTTCAATATATAAAAATCATATTTTTACTTCGATGTTCAATATATAAAAATCATATTTTTACTTCGGTGTTCAATATATAAAAATCATATTTTTACTTCGATGTTCAATATATAAAAATCATATTTTTAATTCGATGTTCAATATATAAAAATCATATTTTTACTTCGATGTTCAATATATAAAAATCATATTTTTACAATCACTTCATATATTTAAAAATCGAATTTTTACTACGCTACTATATAGATAAAAATTCTATTTTTACAACGCTATTCAACATGGAAAAATTCTCTTTTCACTTCGCTATTCAATATGGAAAAATCGTATCCTTTCGAACATAAAGGTCATCGCTTTCATGCTTAAAAATCCTAACTTTTAAATAAATAAAAATCAGTTTTTTTCTAAGTAAAAATCGGATTTTTCTACTTATATAAAAACTGATTTTATAAATGTTAACTAATTATTTAAATTAAATAAAAGTAAAAACTTACTGTGTTTTGATTCACGGAGGAGGGGAAGTGTAGCTGGTCGGAATGGGGTGGTACGGTGGAAGCAAGGGGTGGATGGAGTTGAGCGTGCCCTCAATCTCGTGCTCGTGGGTTTCTGGGTGTCAAACGGAGCGAGAAGGGGGTGGGGGAGGATCGCAGGTGGAGAAAAGGGGGCGGAGGTGGTTGGATGCGGGCTTGGAGGGGATTGCTTGCATCGCGCGGCGCCTGGGGGGGGGGGGGGGTTCGACGGAGGAGATGGAAACAGAGGAAGGGAAGAAGGAAGGAGGAAGAAGAGGAAGCAGCGGCGGCGGCAGCGTCGCTGGGGGGGCGCGATGTGGTGGCGGCGGCTCATCCCCCCCTCCCCCCCATCGCCCTTCTTTCTCTTTTTTTTATTTCTGATTCGTGAAAACAAGAAAGTGGGGGGGGGGGTTTCTGAAAAAATATATATATTATATTTAATTCATTTTATTTTTCAAAAAGCAACTTTTTATTTTGACCTCGAAACGAGGCCCACCGCCTGTCGTCCATAGCTAAATACCCCCATTCCGAACACAATGGGATATGTATCGTAAGCTAATTCGATCGTTTCGAATAGTTTCCGTCGAAATCAACATATAACTCTATATATTGAATTTGAACGCGCATTTCATTTTACTAGGGTCACATACTAACTCTAAAAATTCTCGAAAAATATTTTCTAGCTTCGTATTGACGATACGGTCCTAACAAAACTAGTTTCGTCGAATTCTGAGAGCGTTTGAAAAATGGCCATTTTCCAGTCGATTAAAATCAACTGAAACTGGTCAAACGCGTTTTCCTTTGCCACGCTCACATATTGAATCGAAAAATTACGAAATTTGGAATCTAGCAATAACTTGACATCCCGGATCTAACAAAAGTGGTTTCGTCGAAATCCGAGGTCGTTTGCAAAATTTCCATTTTTAAGGGCCTGAATTCTATAGCGACTATTTAGAATTTTCAACTGGACATATCTTTTGATTCCCGCTATGAAATTTTGATTTTTCGGATTCGTTGGAAAGATATTCACAATTAGATTCCATTATTTTTGGTTTCACTAAAATCCGGATTGTTTTGCACCCGGTACATTCAATTGAAGTTTGAAATTGAATTATCGAACTACTGCGCCATTTTTAATTCCTTTTATAATTATATATAAATTTTTATATTCTAACGACGAACTATATAATATATACGTTCGATTTATATTCAAAATAAATTTCTCTTCGAAATTATTTAAAATAATCTATTTTAAATGTTTGAAATTCGCTAAAATTGCCAAAATAAAAATTTTAAACTGGCCCAGATTTTCGGGTTGTTACAATCTCCCCCACTTAAAACTTTTCATCTTCGAAAAGGAACAAAGTCGAAAGTGGTTTGATTAATCAACTCTACATTCGATCTGGCTCCCATTCTCCAACTTTTCAGTTTTTGAGAATTTTCAAATTTTCAAAAATTTGGCTAACACCCTAAATTTTCGAAAAATTTCGCCATAACCTCCCCTGCACCGGGAGCCACGGGAAAATCCCGAAATTGCCATACATGCCTTCAGATCTCAAAAAGAAAAAGAAAAAGCCAAGCGGCTAGCCAATAGACTCATAAAATCATCATCACCCAAACAAAACAGTAAATTATGTAGTAAACATGTACCTATTTGTCGGGCAAACAAATTTTATTCTCTGCTCTAGCCTCCTTGCTATGACCTGTTCAATGTAAGTAGATGTATACGTAAGCAAATGCGACCAATTTTCAATACAATTCACTATTTGATTCAATTAGGTATAATGGTTCAAAATTATCAAACAAATAAACAAACAACACAAACATCAATCAATTAGTGAATTAGAGTTTCAAATTCATAATTTTGATACATATACAAAAATCATGATTTTAATGCCAAATCACAACAATAAGCCCTATCTAATTTCGGTACTCACACCAATCAATAGGAAACATAGAAATCTCACTTTCGTTACTCGAAAATAAATATTGGCGACAGTGCCCCATCACCAGAATTGTTTCCGGGCACTAGAGTATGATTCTATAACTATCCAGTATATTAAAACTTCGAATACACGTTTGCAAGACATAAATGCAAAATCTTTATATATCGGATTGTCCAAATCTATATAGAATAAATAATCAAATACGAATAGTTGATTTAAATTTTTCAAAACAAAAATTGTTTTCATCTTAAAAATATACTCTTCACACTCGTTCTAGGATACTACTGATCCCATCTCTAACGAGTCATTCCCATTGGATTTTACTAATCCAATATCTGATGAATTCTTTCGCATGGTTCTAATGTGTCTTGTTCTCTAGCTTTGTAAACCAAAGCTCTGATACCACGCTGAAATGACCCGAACTTCCCCGGTCTCCGAAGAGAAGAGAAAGAACGAATTGTTTTGAGAACACGACAAAATAGAACGCAGACGGAAGAACATTTCATTGTATATTACAACAATGCATCAGATTACAAGAATATACAGAGTATAAATGAATATTACACAGAAATACCAGAGATTTAAATTACATTTAAATACATAGCAGCGGAAAATAATACAATACACAACTGAAGGAGATATACAGATACAAAGCTTTTCGGATATCGTTCCAGCTGTAAACCAGGATCCTGTGAATATAAATCTGCAAAACCAAAACTACTAGTTGCCCGTGTCAAAATAGGGGCACCCAGAGTTTAGGTCAAAACAATAAACTCCAGGTCAGTCATGTGACTGGTGTGAGAACTAAAATAGTTATTAATCTTTATTTTAAAGTTAGGTAAGTTAAGGGACCACGCCGTAACATGGAACGGGTTTCCTCCCAAGAATACCAGTGCATAAAACAAACAACGCAATGCTAAATAAAGAAAAATGAAGCTATTATAAGACCCAGGTCCTATCACACAATGCAACGCAAGCCGGGGGATAGGGTTTTTACCTTATAATAGCCAAGAATGCTTGATACGTTTAAAAGAAATCATTTTGATACTATTATAAGTGTATAGTGTATAAAACAACTTCAAATCATAAGTATCAATCATAGGCGGCATGAATGCCCCATACCACTATGTCGCCATATATAGGTTATACAATCAAAATCGCAAAGTCACGTATTTGGAAATTGGATTTCCGTCTATGAACCGAGGCTAGAGATCGTCCTCTACCGATTCGAGACAATCTAGCCCATGTCTCAGGATCAGAGCTCGAGTGACCCTTGGAGCGACAGGGCCGGTCCACTGATGTGGATTAAAATTCCTGAACACTACGTTTCCCCGCCCTTTGGGGCGTAAATGAGCCAACGAATGGCTCCATCGGACCCGGATCGTCCGATCTAATCGAGGCGCCTCGCAACAGCAACAACCACACAGGTGAAAAGTATATAAATGTCAGGGCTGGTAGGTCACTGACACCACCCTAGCTAGAAGGAAACGCATGCCCTCCCTGAGGTCCTCTCCCGTTTTTGGTTCACAACCGGGGTGCGAAACTCGCGAAGTAAACGTTACACAAAGCTATGCCACGAAGGCTGTGCTTCGATCATCAACCACAAGACTTTGCTTTTCAACAGAAGCCTTGATCAATTGCCACTTAGGCATGCCACACAGGCAATTCACTCCATGCGATTGATATCCATCAATATATAACCCCTGAGCTCGTACGTCTCAGAGAAGGGCGTTAAGCAAGAGAATAAATTCTCCGCCGCCAAACAGATATATATTTATTAGAGATCAATCGCACGGACTAAAATCCAATGTCAGACACACAGTCCATTTACAAGTTCGCTCTGGGTTTGAACGAAACCGGAGGCACCTAGTACCCCGCATATCCATCGATCTCCAAGTACGTCTGGACGATCACCAACTGTTTCCATCTTCTTGGGTGTACAACCCAATCAAGATCATCAGTAATCACCCAAACGACGTGAAGACCTCCGGTCTTCGACCATCGTCTTCATCTTCGACTTATCGTCGTATCAGTTATTCAGAATGGGATAAACCCGGACTTTCCGAATAACTCGCGTATATTTTAAATAAGTGTTACACAAACACAACATACGCCTCATTCCAAGTCATCAGTCACTAACCGTAAATTAATCAAGAGAATAATTCCCCAAATATTAACCCCGAAGGCCGAAACCAACATCAAATCAATATCCAGAAAATCATTCTGCTTGGCTAACCGACAGTTAGTTCCTAAATTTCACATTCATAGGGAAAGGTTCCCATTAATTTTATCCAAGATATATTCCTTGAATTTATTCTTTAATCTTCTTTTGAATTTTGATTCAACTAGTCGGGATTAACGAACCTTACCGAAGTAATCATTCGTTTTAATTTCCCAATCCCAACTTATTCATCCCATGAAGTAAAACTGGTAATACTTCATATCTAACACCATGGTGTTATCGGTAAATTCAATCACCATTTCACGTTCAAATCTAATTAAAGATTTAACTATTGCCTGGAGTAAAATTGGTGATACTCCATTCTCGATTATTTCAATCTAATTAATGATTCATTAAAACTCCACTTAGTTTTAATCGTTAACTGGGTTAAAGAATCAGTGTCATTTAAAACACGGTTCACGATAAACCCAAAACCACATTCCATTAATTATCGGGTTAAAGAACGAGTGTTATTTAAAAAACTGTCCACGATAAACCCAAAAATCAATATCAATTCAATTCCAATTAAATATTATTCAATTGGTACACTCCATTAAATCTAAATAAAAAGATTTAATCTTTTCTCAACTGGGTTCAAGAACAGTGTTAGTCAAGACACCATTCACGACAAACCCAAATCACATTTGATATTAAATACAAGGCTCTGAATAGAAAATATATCAGCTTATACTCAATATCAAATTCTATGACCAACAGATATCGTATTGGAAATAACGATATATATATATCTATATCTTTCAAATTTCCATAACAACATCTGTATAATCACGAAATCCAACATCGAAATATTCCGAAGACAATTTCGATTCAAATCCATTCCAGTGCAATCATTGGAAATTATGGTTATTTTCCAAACCATTTCAAATTCAATTTATTTATTTAAAATAAATAGAATTATAATTCTAGTTCAAAACTAGTTCATTTCGATAAAAATCTATTTTTATCTTTTCAAATATGGAGTTTTTCATCCCAATTCTTTCTAAATCATTTCTTATGATTTTACACAAATTATTACTATTTTTAATAAATTTATCAAGGCCTATACAGTCGATTTCCATCAACGGCCATCGAACTGCACTTACAGCGACCTTTTTCAAATTTGATTTGGACATAATTCCAAATCCAACCGTTAGATTTCTAATTTCTAATATTCGTTAGAAAGCTGTTTTCGATATGAACCCAACGGTTCCGGTTTTAGGAGAATCCGACGGTCGGATCTCCCGTAATATCCGTTCGAAGTCAATGGTCGAAATTCGCGAACTGCCGCGGCGCTGCGCGTTCTATTCAAGCCATTATATTATATATATAATATATACTTCGTCGATTTCAATTCAAAACGTGCTTTATAAATCGTTTTAAATTCATTTTCAAAACGGTTTCAACTTCATATTCAATTTCAAATCAAAATTGAATATTCCAATTTAAATTCATTTTAAATTTATTTCAAATCGATTTCAATTCAAATTGATTATTAATTCAATTTCAGTTCGTTTTCAATTCAATTTCAATTCGAATTCGTTTCTATTCCATTTCTATTCGAATTCATTTATATTCAATTTCAATTCGAATTCGTTTATATTCAATTTCAATTCGAATTCATTTATATTCAATTCTATTCAAAATATCAGATTTTGAAATCACTTTCGATATTCATTATAAAATGAATAAAATCGATATAAATATCGTTCACGTCAAAATGGCGTCAATCTAATCAATATGGCTTCATATATTCCTATTTTCAAATATTCTATTTCAAATATTTCTTTTTCAAATATTTCTATTTTAAAACTGGAATGAGGCCCAATCAATTACAATATAATGTTAATTATATGGATTTTATACAACATATGTATATATCAACAACGATGAATAATCGACCATCATCCAAAGTGCATTCTACACTGTATAAGCATCAAATATAAATATTCAATGCTCATAACAGTTTGTCAATCAATCGATTGACATACAACTAAACAATCGGGATTAGTGTACGTCAAATATCATCCCAATACCCGTGTGGGATTTCAAGCAATCAAACACAGATTTTTATTTGTGCAGTTGGGCGATGTGTAAAATTTATCGTCCCAATCAATGTCCTTCAAATAGGTGTACATAAACAAACCGTCAGGTTTGTAAATGAATATTTATTTATTCACATTAAAGTTAAAAATTATATTTTTAACGAACAAAATATTTTATTCAAACTATGAATATTCTATTCTGTTCATTTATTCAATAAAATGTTATCTTTATTTTTCTAACTTATTTTTAGAAAATTTCGGCGGCATAACGACACGATACTAGAAACGGGACAAGGCCTAGCCTTATCCCCGGTCTAGTGAAGGCCCACGCCATTCACACATCAATCAATCCAATTTCATTTCATCAAACAAACAAATTTCAAGCAAATACTCTAACTAATTTTTGCAATCAAACAAACAATTCCATGGTCTGTGGACGATTGTGTCGGGTGCTACTAAACACCGTCTGCATCCTAGTATATATATAACTAGAAATAGAAATTGAAGAGTGAGAAATTCTCACCGATAGCTATCCAATCATCTTGACTCTTCATTTAGAAGTCTTCATTGTTATCGCATTTCTGTCATCTTCGCTGCCCGTAGCCACTATATATATAAAAATCACATTTTTACTTCAATGTTCAATATATAAAAATCATATTTTTACTTCGATGTTCAATATATAAAAATCATATTTTTACTTCGATGTTCAATATATAAAAATCATATTTTTACTTCGCTGTTCAATATATAAAAATCATATTTTTACTTCGATGTTCAATATATAAAAATCATATTTTTACTTCGATGTTCAATATATAAAAATCATATTTTTACTTCGATGTTCAATATATAAAAATCATATTTTTACAATCACTTCATATATTTAAAAATCGAATTTTTACTATGCTACTATATAGATAAAAATTCTATTTTTACAACGCCATTCAACATGGAAAAATTCTCTTTTCACTTCGCTATTCAATATGGAAAAATCGCATCCTTTCGAACATAAAGGTCATCGCTTTCATGCTTAAAAATCCTAACTTTTAAATAAATAAAAATCAGTTTTTTCCTAAGTAAAAATCGGATTTTTCTACTTATATAAAAACTGATTTTATAAATGTTAACTAATTATTTAAATTAAATAAAAGTAAAAACTTACTGTGTTTCGATTCACGGAGGAGGGGGAAGTGTAGCTGGTCGGAATGGGGTGGTACGGTGGAAGCAAGGGGTGGATGGAGTTGAGCGTGCCCTCAATCTCATGCTCGTGGGTTTCTGGGTATCGAACGGAGCGAGAAGGGGGTGGGGGAGGGTCGAAGGTGGAGAAAAGGGGGCGGAGGTGGTTGGACGCGGGCTTGGGGGGGGACTGCTTGCATCGCGCGGCGCCTGGGGGGGGGGGGTCGACGGAGGAGATGGAAACAGAGGAAGGGAAGAAGGAAGGAGGAAGAAGAGGAAGCAGCGGCGGCGGCGGCATCGCTGGATGGGGGGGGGGGGCGCGATGTGGTGGCGGCGGCTCATCCCCCCCTCCCCCCCCCCCCCCGTCGCCCTTCTTTCTCTTTTTTTTATTTCTGATTCGTGAAAACAAGAAAGAGGGGGGGTTTCTGAAAATATATATATTTTATATTTAATTCATTTTATTTTTTCAAAAAGCAACTTTTTATTTTGACCTCGAAACGAGGCCCACCGCCTGTCGTCCATAGCTAAATACCCCCATTCCGAACACAATGGGATATGTATCGTAAGCTAATTCGATCGTTTCGAATAGTTTCCGTCGAAATCAACATATAACTCTATATAATGAATTTGAACGCGCATTTCATTTTACTGGGGTCACATACTAACTCAAAAAATTCTCGAAAAATATTTTCTAGCTTCGTATTGACGATACGGTCCTAACAAAACTAGTTTCGTCGAATTCTGAGACCGTTTGAAAAATGGCCATTTTCGAGTCGATTAAAATCAATTGAAACTGGTCAAACGCGTTTTCATTTGCCACGCTCACATATTGAATCGAAAAATTACGAAATTTGGAATCTAGCAATAACTTGACATCCCGGATCCAACAGAAGTGGTTTCGTCGAAATCCGAGGTCGTTTGCAAAATTTCCATTTTTAAGGGCCTGAATTCTATAGCGACTATTCAGAATTTTCAACTGGACATATCTTTTGATTCCCGCTATGAAATTTTGATTTTTCGGATTCGTTGGAAAGATATTCACAATTAGATTCCATTATTTTTGGTTTCACTAAAATCCGGATTGTTTTGCACCCGGTACATTCAATTGAAGTTTGAAATCGAATTATCGAACTACTGCGCCATTTTCAATTCCTTTTATAATTATATATAAAATTTTATATTCTAACGACGAACTATATAATATATACGTTCGATTTATATTCAAAATAAATTTCTCGTCGAAATTATTTAAAATAATCTATTTTAAATGTTTGAAATTCGATAAAATTGCCAAAATAAAAATTTTAAACTGGCCCCGATTTTCGGGTTGTTACACCAGTGTCATCATAATCAATCACAGGTTTTATATCACATCATATATCACAATATATGAAAACAAACAGTGTTATAAATATTGAGGAATCCAGTTGGATCCCTCCAACCTGTTTCCCTGCATCCACAGATGTTAAACAATATAAATAACATGATTTCATTTCAATACGAAATATTCTGATAAACAGAATCAATATTTGATTAACGATATATATATTTCGTTATCTATAATTTCAAACAATCCATTAGCAGTTCAACCAAACAAACAACACACAACAATCAACCATCATTTATCAATTCTAGAAATGCGTTATAAAAATATAAGTGGGTAGAGTTAGTGAGATTTACTCACTTTGGACGGTTATCGTTAAATAACGATAATCGTTTAACAGTTTCGTTCAAACGTTTACGCCATAATTTACAATGAGCTCCAATTCACTCCCAACCTGTTCCATTGTGAAGCCCTCGTCCATACGATCCCAACGGATCCGACTGTTTGTAAAACTGATAATGTATGACCTAAATATTAAATTTACAAGTTTAAATACTAATTTAAATTAAATTTGAACTTTAAATTATATAAATCATGGGCTTTACCCCCATTTTCTTCTCCATCCCATCAAGACAAAATAACCCGACCCGCCAAAACATTTCTTCCCCGAATTCTGATATTCATGTTGCTGCTCCTATTAATCCATCATTTCGAAACATCACAGCTCCCCATTAATCCCATGGCCATATTAATTCTTACCGATAATAACTGGGCTTACTGTTGAAAATTGGCTCACTCAACATATTAATTCTCACCGAAAATAACAAGTCCTGTTAATCCCATTCTCTAGCTTCATCTTCCCCAAAGCCAACATCCTCATGTTTTGCCATTACCGATCTTTTCTTCCTCTTATCTCCTTCTTCTTTCAACTAAAAATCAAACTAAATATACCGACAAACTTCTCCTTTAATCCTCTCTCATTTACACCCACATTTCTCCAACTCGATACTCATCTGTCTTCCGCAACTTCATAGACCTCATGCGCGATGAACAGCAGGACATCGACATATTTTTACATGAAATTTCACCAAACTCCACAACTAGATGCTACTCTGCAAACGAACTCAACTACAACACCCAACTAGCGAATTAATGCTTCAATAACCAAAGATCTGTAACCTAAGAACATGCTGTTGAAATAACAATGACAGAAACCATTGTCGAGTTCAACGAAAACCGTAGTATGTTGAAGAGAACGATCACAAGAATCCATGGATATAAATATAGTGATTTATAGATTTTACATTGATTTTCTGAAGATTTTTAAAACTCACATTTTGTTTTGCTGTGGGAAAAACTGAGGCCATGAGGATTGACCAGAGAATATAGATAGACTTAGGTTTAGGTAAAAGTATGGGTATTTATAGGGTATGATGGCTTATGTTAGAAGCTTCATATACATTTAAATATTTATTTATATTGTCCTACTGCTTGTATTTATATTCACATACGATACCCAAATCCGACGAAAATGGGCATGCAGCTACAGTTCGATATTACGGACCCAACGAAACTTGTTTCATCTAATTCCGAGTTCGTTTGCTCACACAGCGTATTATTAAAATCAAATTATTGACTGTTTTTCAGATTAAAATTCCGTACGGTCACATACGTACTACACAAATCACAAAAATTGATATCTAACAATAATTTAATATTCCACATCCAACAAAATTAGTTTCATCGAAAACGGAGTTCATTTGCAAAAATGGCTATTTTCTGAGGTCTAAATAAACCCAATTAAATATTAATATATTTAAAAACGATTAAATTTAATATTAATAAATTAATATTATCGTATATCTTCACATAGAATATCATACAGCTCCAAAATAATCATATCTGGATTTATAACTCGATATTTTAAAATTCCCAGTTATATCGATATTCGATTTATAATTAAATCCTTTTATAATATAAATAAATCGTTACAAATCATAAAGGAATTTCATAGCGACTTTTCGAAAATTTGATTTGGACACAACTCACAATCTACACGACGAAATCTTGATTTTCATTTCCGTTAGAAACATAAATTCCACCAGCTCCGAACGTTTCTTGTTTCAAAGAAATCCGACTTAAAACGGATTCATTTAAAGTTCAAATCGCCAAATTATGAACTGCCGCGCCATTTCGAGCTCGATTATAATTAATATAACTTATACGTTCAACTAACATTTATAAATAAATTCATTAATAGAATTCAAATTCCAAACCGAGTTATGTATTTTAAATTGTCCAATTCACACAATATAGTGAATTTAACTTAATTCCAAATATTTCGGAATTAAATATATTATTATATTATTTATATTAATTAAATATTCAATATTATTTAATTAAACAACCATTTAAATCTCTAAATCACTATTTATATAATTAAATAAATTAATTATTATACCGTAAAAATACTGGATGTTACATTGTGAGTTCGTTTTATATTAAATATAATCATAAACATTCATTCGTCATTTTGTTAAAGAATTCAATATTAAATCCCTTAATATTTCCAAATATAATATTTAAAACAAGTTTAAATATTCGAAATCAAATAGTTGAAAAATCCAGGATGTTGCAAATATTCTCCAACTCCTTAAATTTTCAGAAAAAATCGCCAGCACCTCCTTTATACTGGTCAATAGCTCAAACCTCAACTCGTCTCCCTATGCTCTTTCCATTCAAAAAAAAAATAAAAAGCCAAGTGGCTTGCCTATTCGGCGCATAAAAACTCATATGGAATTTAAACGTATACCTTTTTGCCAGGAACACGAATTATAATCTTCATACACTTCATTCCATACCTGTCTAACTCATATACGTCCATTTGCAATTTATTCAAACTCAAGTCGATCATTTTTAACTCAATTCGCTAGATCTTTGGACCATTTCGCTTTTTATTTGAACTTAACACGTTCAGATATATTTTTAATTTACTTAAAACTCAATCTAGTTCCATTTCAACTCGAGTTTCATATTTGTTTTCAAATATAAATTCATAAACCCCATTCACTTATCCAACGCCCAACTTCGATTCAAAACACGATTAACAAATTATTCTTCAAATTAGTTAATTATATTCAATAATTAAAAATCTGATTTTTGTTTCAAAAATGAGTTCACTTACTCCACTTTAGTTCATTTTTGTTTTATATCTCAAGTATGGATTTTTCTAATGGAAATTAGGATTTTTGTTTACTTAAAATCCTTTTATTTATTTGAATAAACCGTTATGGTTTTATAATGGTTATAGCGCTGTTTTTCTAAAAATTTGATTTTGACATAACTCAAAATCTATAAGATGAAACCAGATTTTTCTCCTCCATTAGAAAACTATTATCAAATCGGTCCTGACGATTCTTATTTCAAAGAATTTCGACTTAAATTGAGTTCTATATACTCAATAGAAGTTCGAAACGTCAAATTACGAACTACCGCACTGCAGCGAGTTCGTTTTAATTATATTTAAATATAAACGTTTAAACTTCATTTATAATAAATTTCAACTCCATTCTAATATATTTTAAATATATATTAAACCAATTTTCCAAATTTAACTTTATATTTCCAATTATCTATAATCGTCGATTTTTCATTACTCGGTTATAAATTTACATATACTCAATTTCCTATATTAAAATCTCAATTCCTTTATAAATAATTTATTTTATAAAATTGAATATGATCGAATTATAATTATAAATCCTTAGATTTATCTCCATCCCGTTTATATTTTGAATTCCAGAATAAAATCCATCGTTCCCTTTTTGAAACGATTTCCATTTCACTTTTAAATTCATACTTGAATTTAAAATTTCAAATTATCCCATGATAATTATTTTACTTAATTTATAAACTTTGCTTATAAATTTAACTTCCTTGTTTTATAATTTAAAAAAAGTTTTCATTTCAAATTCATTTGAAGCCCAATTCCTATTCTAGAATATTTTATTTATTATAACTTATATATATACATATATATAAACGGTGAATCTATTTTATATTTATGTTTAAACTTCTATTTAATACAATCCTATTTTATATTTTAATCTAAAAATATTTATTTAAATACATTCGATCTGATCGAATGTAATGACCCGAATTTGCAGAGGTATTATAATTAATTTATTTAATTATATAAATAGTTATATAGTGAATTAAATGGCGGTTTAATTAAATAGCTGGGAATATTTAATTAAAATAATAATTAAATAATATATTTAATTCTGAAATAATCAAAATTGGTTGAAATGACGATATAGTGTGAACCGGATCATCTGTGATACATAATTCAGTTTAAAATTGAATTAGAATAACGAATATATTATTAGAACGACAGTTGAACGAATAAATTATAATATAATTATAATCGAGCTCGAAATGGCGCTGCAGTTCGTAAATTGGCGATTTGAACTTCAACTGGATATACAAGGTCCGTTTTAAATTGGATTTCTGTGAAACAAGAAACGTTAGGAGCTGCTGGGGTATATTTTTCTAGTGGAAGAGAAAAATCGGGATTTCGTCGTGTAGATTTTTATTTATGTTCAAATCAAATTTTAGAAAAATCGCTGTTGAATTCCTTTATAATTTATAAAGGAATTATTTATATTTTAAAAAGGGATTTCAATATAAATAGAATATTGGGTTGACCCAGATTGAAATATCAGGTTAGAAACCCATATAGGATTTCTCTGAGTTGTATGGTATTCCACTGTGAATATAGACGATAATATTTAATTTTTAATATTAAATTTAATTATATTTAAGTATATTTATATATATTTAAATAGGCTATTCAGAGCTATAAAAATAAGCCACTTTTGCAAACGAAGTCGGAATTTGGCGAAACTAATTTTGTTGGATCCGCAATATTAAATTATTGCTAGAGTTCAGTTTCCGTGATGTTTGAAGTCAGTATGTGGCCGTACGGGATTTTAATGTGAAAAACAATCAGTATTTTGACCTTTAAAAATACGCTGTGTGAGCATACAGAATCGGAATTCGACGAAACCAATTTCGTTGGGACCGTAATGTCAAACTTTAACTACACGTCTAGTTTCATGATTTTTGAGTATCGTGTGTGATCACAAATATTTTTAGAAAGCAAAACGAAAATAAAATGATAAAAATATCTCAAAAATATCTTAACTAAAATATCTAAATCTATTCCCTATAAATAGGCCTTTACCTCCATCCCTTAAAACCTAATTCTAACCTACCGAAGTCAACAGGCGCCGCTGTTTCTTCATAGAGAAAAATAAAGGTGTCGATCCTCTTCAAAAATGCAAATAAATTCCAATCAAACCCTATTAATTCCAAAACCGATATGTCTGTGTTCAATTCGAAGAGAGCTTCACTCTAGGACTTTTGTTTCTGGCTTTCGTAGGAATATTGTTGGCTGAGTTCTCAACAGAGCGAGCTAGGGTTCTTGCTAATCGGAAATGGAAGCATGGATTCAAGTTTTAATGGTTGTTTTTCAGTTCGTGATGTTGATTAGCACCTACGGGAGAGGTTGTATGGGTTTCGATGATAAAAAGTTTTGGTGCTTTTACTGTTCTCACGCGTTGGATCTAGGAGCCGAAGTCATCAAGGCCAGTTCGAGTTTCACATGAGCGGTATGAGTCTAACGAGATTTTGATGCTGTGATTTTTGGTGAAACTAGTTTGATTTTTAATGGAGTGTGGATGGTGCTTTGATTTTTTGAAGATTGGTTGTTAGGAAAAGAAAATAACGGAGGAACGATCTGTTGTTTTGGGGAAGAAGGCACAGAGGGTGGGTCGGTTAAATAAAAGGGAAATGGGCCGGAGATTTTTGAGTTAAGCCCATTTAAATGATTGAGTTTTATTTTAAATTTTATAATAGTGTATTAACTTGTTTAGACCATAACTTACCCATACGGTATCGAAATTCAGCGAAACAAGATCCGATAGGATCGTATGGACGGACACTACCCAATGGAACTGACTGGGAATGGATTGGTACACATTTGAATTTATGGCGAAATAAACTATTTGATTCAAATCAAACAACAATTTATCGTTCTTTAATGATGAACTTCCAATGTGAGTAAATCTCACTTACTCTAAACAGTTTATAATTTCATGTTGTATTTTTAGAACTGCTAAATATTGGCTGATTGACTGTGTGTTGACTGTTTGATTGAACTGCTAGTCAGTTAGTTGAATTTCTATATTTGATTCTTTTTAACAGAATATTTCATATTGAACTAAAAGTGATGTTGATTTTATTGTGTAACATCTGTGGATGTAGGGAAACAGGTTGGAGGGATCCGACTGGATTCCTCAATATTTAAAATACTGTTGTTTAATATAATTGAATATATGATGTGATATATAATCTGTTGGCGATTATATGTGTTTGGACGATATTGGTTTGATATGTTAAATACCATAACATACCGAAATGTTGATAAGGGAATTTTCAAAGTTATATTTGAAAATAAAAATATTTATAAAATCAAAGGATTTTATAAAAGAAGGAATTTATATAATCGAAGGATTTTCTAAAAGGCGATATTTATTTAGAAATAAATATATAGGATTATAAAGGTTATTTATTTAGGAAATAAATAGGAATAAAACGAGATATTGACTTAGGAAACAGAATAAGTTATTAAAAGGATTATTTATTTGTTAAATAAATAGATAAAAAAGGAGATATTTATTTGTTAAATAAATAAGATAAGATATAAGGAATATTTATTTAGAAATAAATAAGAGATTAATAAAGGAAATACTTAGGATAAATAAATAAGATTAAAAAGGAAATATTGGTAAAGGCATTTAGAAACAAATAGGTTAAAAGGAAATATTTATCTTTGATAAATAGATATATATAAGTCTGAACTTATATATGAGAAGTAAACATATAAACGGAGCAAATTGATTTATAAATGATATTTATAAATTAAGTTAAATATTTATCGTTTGGATAGATAGAATGTATAAGTCAGGACTTATATAATGAAGTCAGAATCGATTTCAACATCGATGTTTGAACTGAATAAGGACAAAGAGTCAACCAGTTAGGTTAAACCATAGAGTTAAACCAGTTAGAGTTAAACCAGTTAGGTTAAACCGTAGAGTTAAACCATTTAGAGTAAATCAGTTAGAGTTAAACCAGTTAGGTTAAACCATAGAGTTAAACCAGTTAGAGTTAATCGATAGAGTTAAATCGAACTAGAGTTATTGAATAGAATTAAAGGAGTTAAATCGAACTAGAGTTATTGAATAGAATTAAAGGAGTAAATCGAATATAGTTTATTCGAATAGAATTAAAGGAGTTAATCGAATATAGTTTTTTCGAATAGAGTTAAAGGAGTTATCGAATGTAGTTATTCGATAGGAGTTAAATCGAATAAGATTTATTCGAAGAAAGAGATTATCGAATATAAGTATTCGAAAGGAGCAAATCGAATATAAGTTATTCGAATAAGTTGTTCGAATAAGAGTTAATCCAATAAGAATTATTAGATTGGAGTTATTCAAATAAGAGTTATAGATTAGAGTTAACCGAATAGGAGTAAATAAATTAGTTGTCATTATATTATTCGAGTTTGGAAATAAGAAGTCATATTAAAGATAATATATTTTGGATGCAGGAGATCATAACACCATTGTTATAATCAAGTAAACTTGTAAAAGAAGGGGTTCGTAAATAGAATCCGAGGGTTCGTAAGGAAGTGTTAAAGGGTTAAACGATGAACTTACCCTATTTCGAGATTTGAAATATTGTTCAGTTAAGGTCTGAGAGGTAGTTATACCCCAAATTGATTGACTTCGTTTTAAATTTAGAAATGGTTAAGGTTCGAGAGTAAAACTGGTTAAGTGATTTTAGTAAATAAGTATAGTGGGTTGAGTTTTCATCACGATGTTGATTTAAACATCTATTTAAATCCAAGTAAAGAAGATTTGGAAATGTTTTCCCAATAGAATCAGAAACGTAATCAAATATTGAAATTGGAAATATGGATTAGAAATGGAAATGTTTTCCAGTGTTAACGTATATTTTCTAAACATAGAAAATAAGGAAATATGAATATATATATAGATATATATATATATATATATATATATGATTGATGATTGATTGGTAGAATTTCCATCTGGAAATAATATCGTTGTTTGCACACGTGTTTTTCTTTGATAGTTAACTCACCGACTATCGAAGTTTTTGACCATTATAACGTTGTTAATATGGAGAGACCGGTTGGATTATTATCCAAAGAACCACTCTATATTGGCATAAGCGTTGCGAATCATATATGCCAAAGATAATTAAAGACGGAGTAAAGTGCAAGGGCTATCGTATAAGTCTTAGATAACAGTGCCTAAGATGGATATACTGAATAGTACCTTCGGTTCATCCTGTTCCTGGATGACTTGCATGGATGAATGTCTGACAGAGTATTTCCAGAAAGGTCACATACATTGATTTTTTCAACCGTACCAAGAGTGGAAACGGAGAAGGAAACTTCTTTAGCTAACACGTAATGTACTGTTGTAGACGTCAATTAGTGATTTTCGATGGATATGACAATGTGGCATTTGAAGTGAATCTGATGTGATGATAAAGCGTAACCTCAAGCCTCATCAACCGGTAAATGACAGAAATCGGGCAGGTAGCATGGCTATGTAGGTCTCGCACCTATTAGGGCATATAATCACCTGATCTAGAGTTTCATTTATTTCTAAAAATCTATTGTCGATACTGTCCCATTCGGGAAACTGTTGCTGATCCCAACCGTTGGTGATATACATTCGATACACTCAAGCGAAATGAGTGGTCGGTCATGTGTGGCCGGGTTGCAAGATGTTCTTGTTGAACCCAGTATATTCCTTTCTAGAGGTACACTAGCGAAAGGTGGTTCCATACCTTGTCATAGTTGGAAATCCATTACCCAATACGTGCTTGCGGTTTTGATTTGTATACTATATATGTAGAACGTGAAATGAAAGCGTTTCTACTAGATGATTATTATAGTTGTGGTTGATAGACATTTTTATAATATCAAAATGGTTTTGATGTAAAGATATTTTTGATTCTCATATGGGAAAAACCCATTCCGTTTTACGACGTGGTCTTATAAGATATCATTTACCTGCTTGAACTGTTTTAAATTGTTTTACTCACACCAGTCCCATGACTGACCCAGAGTTTATTTTGTTTTTTTTTCCCTAAAACTCTTGGGTGCCCAATTTTGTACGGGCAGTCAAGTAGTCAGGATTTACAGATATACTGGAAGAGCTTGGAGCAGGAGGCTTCAGGATTATATAGCTATAGTTATTTCCGCTGATTTGTAAATGTTGTACTCTGATAATGTTATTGTATACGTAAAATGATTTTATTTCAAGGATATATTATCTATTATATGTTGTTCGTTCCCCTGTGAGATTCGTGTTACTCTGATGTTGTGTTCTTCTTCTTCTTCTTCTATTCTAAGTATCTATCTTATCTATCCTCACCCTCTGTTTTCTTTCTATTAGTGTTCTGATTTTCCAGTGTAATTGGGGTTGGACTTGTGTTATTTAGTCAGCTCAAATTGGACCGGATTTTCGGGTCATTACAGTTGGTATCAGAGCATAAGTTAAGTAATTACCTTGGCTCTGTGGCGTGACTTAGTAGAGATAGGGTTAGTAATACCCTAGATTGAGTTTGAGTGTATATATACGAGTACGTATTTGTAATTTAATATAAAGTGGTTTTATATTGTGGAGATTCATTGGTTGAGTTGTTTATGGTTCTGGTCGATCAGTTTGATCCATTGTATCGGTAGGAGTTTATAAACACTCGAATACGATGGGTCGACACGATATGTTTTGAAAAGAGGATAAATTAAAATATGTTTACCCAAGGTATATCTTAATATTGAGAAGATATATATATATATATCTCAAAATTATAATATAGTGGATATATTGGTTGTTATTATAATCGAATAAGATTGTAAATTAAATGGTTATGTAAATAATCGATCAGAAATTCATATAAGTGAAATACGTGAAATCAAATGAGTTAAATCTGAATTTAAACCAGAAAATGAATTAAAATTCTAGAAAATTGGAAAGTGTTTGTAAATGGATTTGGATTAAAAATAAGGAAAATTTAAGATCCTAGGAGATTTTAAATTGTTTTACAAGCAGTGTGAATTATATTTTGAAATGGATTTCAAAGTGCAAATGTTTAGAAATGGTTTTATAATATTGAACTCACTTCGATCACTGGAAAATAGATTCTGATGATGACAGCTGCATCATCAGTATTCATTTTCGAGTTGTAAGTGACGAACTACTACCAGAGATACTGTTTTGAATGTGTTTTGGGAAAGACAAGTTGTGTCGAAATTCAAAAAGGAAAATTTGATTTTTGAAAAGAGTATTTTTTTTAAAAACTCCCAGGGAAAGACTGTTTGAATTTAAAACAAATTTAACAGAAATTTATGAAAGCAAATTTGAATTAAAGTAAAGCCAGTAAAGTGGTAACTGAGATTGAATTAGAATGATATCAATACAAATTGGATTGTGAGATTCAAATTTGAAGTGTAATGTAATCAAGTTAAGAGTCGGGAATCGAGAAGAAACTCGAGTTTAAATGATATTTGGCTCGGATGTAAGCGAATGGTTGTGTTGTGGATAAAAGCAGATTTGGAATTTGATTGGGATGACCCTTGTATCTGCTGAATTGATAACAGGGGAAAGGATATAATGATATGCCGACAAAAGGTACAAGTTTATATTTCTATTGGATATAAGATTTATGAGCTGAACTAGCAAGCCGCTTGGCTGTTTGATTTTCTTTTGAGTTGGAGAAGGCTCAGAGAGGCGAGTGGGAGTTTGACCGTTTGACCAGTACAAAGGAGGTGCTGGCAAAAAATTTCGAAGAGTTAAGGCATTAGGAAATTTTCAGGATTTTTGGAAATTTTCGTTGATAAGAATTAAATAGAATTTTAATTGAAATTAAATTGGTTCAATTGAAACTGAAGTTAAGAAGTGAACAAATATGTTCTAACCAGTCGATAGGATCATTCTCTACCTTAGCAATTTCGAGGACGAAATTATTTTAAGTGGGGAAGATTTTAATGACCCACATTTACAGAGGTATTATAATTAATTTATTTAATTATATAAATAGTGATATAGTGAATTAAATGGTGGTTTAATTAAATAGCTAGGAACATTTAAAGAAAATAATAATCAAATAATATATTTAATTCTGAAATAATCAGGATTGGCTGAAATGACGATATGGTGTGAGCCGGATCATCTGTGATATATAATTCAGTATAGAATTGAATTAGAATAATGAATATATTATTTGAACGACAGTTTAATGAATAAATTATAATATAATTATAATCGAGCTCGAAATGGCGCTGCAGTTCGTAAATTGGCGATTTGAATTTCAACTGGATATACAGGGTCCGTTTTGAATTGGATTTCTGTGAAACAAGAAACGTTAGGAGCTGGTGGGGTATATTTTTTTAATGGAAGAGAAAACGGGGATTTCGTAGTGTAGATTTTTATTTATGTTCAAATCAAATTTTAAAAAAGTCGCTGTGGAATTCCTTTATAATTTATAAAGGAATTATTTATATTTTAAAAAGGGATTTCAATATAAATCGAATATCGGGTTGACCCAGACTGAAATATCAAGTTAGAAACCCATATAGGATTTTTTTGAGCTGTATGGTATTCCACTGTGAATATAGACGATAATATTTAATTTTTAATATTAAATTTAATTATATTTAAATATATTTATATATTTAAATAGGTTATTCCGAGCTGTAAAAATAAGCCACATTTGCAAACGAAGTCGGAATTCGACGAAACTAATTTTTTTGGATCCGCAATATTAATTTATTGCTAGAGTTCAGTTTCGGTGATATTTGGAGTCAGTATGTGGCCGTACAGGATTTTTATGTGAAAAACAGTCAGTATTTTAACTTTTAAAAATACGCTGTGTGAGCATACGGAGTCGGAATTCGACGAAACCAGTTTCGTTGGGACCGTAATGTCGAACTGTAACTGCATGTCCAGTTTCGTGATTTTTGAGTATCATGTGTGATCACAAATATTTTTAGAAAGCAAAACAAATATAAAATGACAAAAATATCTTAACTAAAATATCTAAATCTATTCCCTATAAATAGGCCATTACCTCCATCCCTTAAAACCTAATTCTAACCTACCGAAGTCAACAGGCACCGCTGTTTCTTCATAGGGAAAAATAAAGGTGTCGATCCTCTTCAAAAATCCAAATAAATTCCAATCAAACCCTATTAATTCCAAAACCGATATATCTGTGTTCAATTTGAAGAGAGCTTCACTCTAGTATTTTTGTTTCTGGCTTTCGTGGGAATATTGTTGGCTGCGTTCTCAACAGAGCGAGCTAGGGTTCTTGCTAATCGGAAATGGAAGCATGGATTCAAGTTTTAATGGTTGTTTTTTAGTTCGTGATGTCGATTAGCACCTGCGGGAGAGGTTGTATGGGTTTCGATGATAAAAAATTTCGGTGCTTTTACTGTTCTCACGCGTTGGATCTGGGAGCCGAAGTCATCAAGGCCAGTTCGAGTTTCACATGAGTGGTATGAGTCTAACGAGATTTTGATGCTGTGATTTTTGGTGAAACTAGTTTGATTTTTAATGGAGTGTGGATGGTGCTTTGATTTTTTGAAGATCTCTTGTTGGGGGAAAGCAAATAACGGAGTAACGATCTGTTGTTTTGGGGAAGAAGGCACAGAGGGCGGGTCGGGTTCAATAGAAGGGAAATGGGCCGAAGATTTTTGAGTTTAGCCTATTTAAATGATTGAGTTTTATTTTTAAATTTTATAATAGTGTATTAACTTGTTTAGACCATAACTTACCCATAGGGTATCAAAATTCAGCGAAACAAGATCCGATAGGATCGTATGGACGGACACTACATAATGGAACTGACTAGGAGTGGATTGGTGCTCGTTTGAATTTATGGCAAAATAAACTGTTTGATTCAAATAAAACAACAGTTTATTGTTCTTTAACGATGAACTGCCAATGTGAGTAAATCTCACTAACTCTGAACAGTTTATAATTTCATGTTGTATTTTTAGAACTGTTAAATATTGGCCGATTGACTGTGTGTTGACTGTTTGATTGAACTGCTAGTCAGTTAGTTGAATTTCTATATTTGATTCTGTTTAACAGATTGAACTGAAAGTGATGATGATTTTATTGTGTAACATCTGTGGATGCAGGGAAACAGGTTGGAGGGATCCGACTGGATTCCTCAATATTTAAAATACTGTTGTTTCATATAATTGAATATATGATGTGATATATAATCTGTTGGTGATTATATGTGTTTAGACGATATTGGTTTGATATGTTAAATACCATAACATACCGAAATGTTGATAAGGGAATTTTGAAAGCGATATTTGAAAATAAAAATATTTATAAAATCAAAGGATTTTATAAAAGAAGGAATTTATATAATCGAAGGATTTTATAAAAGGATATATTTATTTAGAAATAAATAAATAGGATTATAAAGGTTATTTATTTAGGAAATAAATAGGAGTAAAACGAGATATTGACTTAGAAAATAGAATAAGTTATTAAAAGGATTATTTATTTGTTAAATAAATAGAATAAAAAATGAGATATTTATTTGTTAAATAAATAAGATAAGATATAAGTAATATTTATTCAGAAATAAATAAGGGAATAATAAAGGAAATACTTAGGATAAATAAATAAGATTAAAAAGGAAATATTGGTAAAGGCATTTAGAAACAAATAGATTATAAAAGAAATATTTATCTTTGATAAATATATATATATATATATATATTTATATATATATAAGCCTGAACTTATATATGAAGAAGTAAACATATAAAAGGAGCTTATTGATTTATAAATGATATTTATAAATTAAGTTAAATATTTATCGTTTGGATAAATAGAATGTATAAGTCAGGACTTATATAAAGAAGTAAGAATCGATTTCAACATCGATGTTTGAACTAAATAAGGACAAAGAGTAAACCAGTTAGGTTAAACCGTAGAGTTAAACCAGTTAGAGTAAATCAGTTAGAGTTAAACCAGTTAGGTTAAACCGTAGAGTTAAACCAGTTAGAGTAAATCAGTGTAAAGACCCGTAACTTCCCCGTAAAGGAAAGCGTCGGATAGTTCGAGAACAAACCACAACAGAACACATACAGAAGAACGTTTCATTGTATATTACAACAATGCATCAGAATACAAGAATATACAGAGTATAAACAAATATTACACAGAAATATCAGAGATTTAAATTACATTTAAATACATAGCAGCGGAAAATAATACAATACACAACTAGAAGAGATATACGGATACAAAGCTTTCCGGATATCATTCCAGCTGTAAACCAGGATCCTGTGAATATAAATCTGCAAAACCAAAACTACTAGCTGCCCGTGTCGAAAATAAGGGCACCCAGAGTTTAGGTTAAAACAATAAACTCCAGGTCAGTCATGTGACTGGTGTGAGAACTAAAACAGTTAATCTTTATTTTAAATCATTAGGTAAATCAAGGTACCACGCCGTATAACACGGAACGGGTTTCCTCCCAAGAATACCAGTGCTTAAAACAAACAGCGCAATGCTAAATAAAGAAAGATGAAGCTGTTATAAGACCCAGGTCCTATCACACAATGCAAACGCAAGCCGGGGGATAGGGTTTTCCCTTATAACAGCCAAAGAATGCTTGATACGCTTAAAACAAATCATTTGATACTACTATAAGTGTATAGTGTATAAAACAACTTCAAATCATAAGTATCAATCATAGGCGACATGAGCGTCCCATGCCACTATGTCACCATATATAGGTTTACAAATAAAACCGCAAAGTCACGTATTTGGAAATTGGATTTCCGTCTATGAACCGAGGCAAAAGATAGTCCTCAACCGATTCGAGACTGTCTAGCCCGAGCCTCAGGAACAGCCGCAACTGCCCCTTGGATCGTCAGGGCCGGTCCACACGGAGTGGATTATTATGCCTGAACAATACGTCTCCCCACCCTATGGGGTGTAAGTCTGGTCCGTCAGCCGACCAGAATGCATTCGGCCGAAACCGATATAACCGAGGCGCCTCGCAACCGCAACAACCACATAAGTCAAACTCGTCAGGGCGTGTAAAACCACTGACGCCACTTCTAACTAGAAAGAAACGCAAGTCCTCCCTGAGGTCCGTCTCCCGTTTTTGGTTCATACCGGGTGTGAAACACGCGAGGTAAACGTTACACAAAGCTACGCCACAAAGGCCGTGCTTTGATCATCACCACAAGACTTTGCTTTTCAACAGAAGCCTTGATCATTTGCATATTAGCATGCCACACAGGCAAACCATCCTATGCAACCGATATCAGTCACACAGAATGAAATCCGATGTCAGACACACAGTCCATTTACAAGTCCGTTCTGGGTCTGAACGAAACCGGAGGCACCTAGTACCCCGCATATCCATCGATCTCCAAGTACGTCTGGACGATCACTAACTGTTTCCATCTTCTTGGGTGTACAACCCAATCAAGATCATCAGTTATCACCCAAACGACGTGAAGACTTCCGGTCTTCGACCATCGTCTTCATCTTCGACTTATCGTCGTATCAGTTACTCAGAATGGGATAAACCCGGTCTTTCCGAATAACTCGCGTATATTTTAAATAAGTGTTACACAAACACAACATACGCCTCATTCCAATTCATTAGTCACTAACCGTAAATTAATCAAGAGAATAATTCCCCAAATATTAACCCCGAAGGCCGAAACCAACATCAGATCAATATCCAGAAAACCATTCTGCTTGGCTAACCGCCAGTTAGTTTCTAAATTTCACATTCAAATCCAATTAAAGATTTAACTATCGCCTGGAGCAAAACTGGTGATACTCCATTCTCGATCTTTTCAATCTAATTAAAGATTCATTAAAACTCCACTTAGTTTTAATCTGTGACTGGGTTAAAGAATCAGTGTCATTTAAAACACGGTTCACGATAAACCCAAAGTCACATCCCATTAATTATCGGGTTAAAGAACAAGTGTTATTTAAAACACTGTTCACGATAAACCCAAAAATCAATATCCATTCAATTCCAATTAAATATTATTTAATTGGTACACTTCATTAAATCTAAATCAAAAGATTTAATCTTTTCTCAGCTGGGTTCAAGAACAGTGTTAGTGAAGACACCATTCACGACAAACCCAAATCACATTCGATATTCAATACAAGGCTCTGAATAGAAAATATATCGGCTTATATTCAATATCAAATTCTACGACTAACAAATGTCGTATTGGAAATAACGATATAAATATATATATATCTTTCAAATTTCCATAACAACACCTGTATAATCTCGAATTCCAACATCGAAATATTCCGAAGACAATTTCGATTCAAATCCACTCCAATGCAATCATTGGAAATTTTGGTTATTTTTAAAACCCTTTTTAAATTCAATTTATTTATTTAAAAATAAATAGAATTATATTTCTAGTTCAAAACTAGTTCATTTCGATAAAAATCTATTTTTATCTTTTCAAATATGGAGTCTTTCACCCCAAATCTTTCTAAACCATTTCTTATGATTTTACACAAATTATTGCTATTTTTAATAATTTTATCAAGGCCCGTACAGTCGATTTCCATCAACGGCCATCGAACTGCACTTACAGCGACCTTTTTCGAATTTGATTTGGACATAATTCCAAATCCAACCGTTAGATTTCAAATTTCTAATATTCGTTAGAAAGCTCTTTTCGATACGAACCCAACGGTTCCGGTTTTAGGAGAATCCGACGGTCGGATCTCCCGTAATGTCCGTTTGAAATAAATGGTCGAAATTCGCGAACTGCCGCGGCGCGTTCTATTCAGGCCATTATATTATATATATAATATATATAATATATACTTCGTCGATTTCTATTTAAAACGAATTATATAAATAGTTTTAAAATTCGTTTCAAAATCTATTTCAACTTCCATCTGAATTCAAAGCAAAATTGAATTCTTCTTTATAAATTCGTTTTAAAATTCATTTCTATTCAATTCGAATTTCAATTCAATTTGAATTCATTTCGATTTGTTTTCAATTCAATTTGAATTCGTTTTCAATTCATTTCGAAATCGTTTTCAATTCATTTCATTTCGAAATCGTTTTCAATTCATTTCATTTCGAAATCACTTTCAATTCAATTCATTTTGAATTCGTTTTCAATTCAATTCATTTCGAAATCGTTTTCAATTCATTTCATTTCGAAATCGTTTTCAATTCATTTCATTTCGAAATCACTTTCAATTCAATTCATTTTGAATTCGTTTTCAATTCAATTCATTTCGAAATCGTTTTCAATTCATTTCATTTCGAAATCGTTTTCAATTCATTTCATTTCGAAATCACTTTCAATTCAATTCATTTTGAATTCGTTTTCAATTCAATTCATTTCGAAATCGTTATCAATTCAATTCATTTTGAATTCAATAAAATCGATATAAATATCGTTCACGTCAAAATGGCGTCAATCTAATCAACACGGCTTCATAAATTTCTATTTTCAAAATAGTTGTTATTATCAAAATATTTCGTTCAACACATGACCAATCTCAATGAATGAGTACTGTCAACACATGAACTTTTATTTTATAATATTATTTATTTTTCAAATTGGAATGAGGCCCAATCAATTACCATATAAAGTTAATTATATGGATTTTCATACAACACATGTATATCATAGCATTGAAAAATAATCAATCATCAACCAAAGTGCACTACACTGTATAAGCATCAAATATAGATATTCAACGCTTATAACAGCCTGTCAATCGATCGATCGACATTTTTAATCAATCAGGATGAGTGAACTTCAAATTTCATCCCAACACCCGTGTGGGGTTTCAAACAATCAAACACCTATTTTATTTGTGCTGTTGGGCGATGTGTAAAATTTATCGTCCCAATCAATGTCATTCAAATAGGTGTACATAAACAAACCGTCCGGTTTATAAATGAATATTTTATTTTATTCACTTCACGTTAAAAATTATATTTTTAACGACAAAACATTTTATTTCAACATATGAATTCCTATTCAATTCATTCTTTAAATAAAATGATATTTTTATTTTTCTAACATATTTTAGAAAATTTCGGCGGCATAACGGCACGATACTAGAAACGGGACGAGGCCTAGCCTTATCCCCGGTCTAGTGAAGGCCCACGCCATTCACACATCAATCAAATCAATTCGTTATGCAAACCACAAAATTTGGAGTAAGAGTCTAACCTAGCCTTACTCCTTCGCCTTATAACGGCGCACGTCTAATCCTAACCAATTTATCGATTCGATTTTTCACACCACAAATCACATTCAAACCAATATCGCAATCAATCACCAAACAGTCAAACAAACAAGTCCATGGTCTGTGGACGATTGTGTCGGGTGCTACTAAGCACCGTCTGCATCCTAGTATATATATATATAACTAGAAAAATAAATTGAAAGGTGAGGAATTCTCACAGATTAGCTATCCTAGCTCCACGGCACTCCTTTGCAGAAGTCTTCGTCGTTTCGCCTTTTTGTCACCTTCGTTGCTGCTTTCACTACATACGTAAAAATCACATTTTTACTTCGCTATTCAATATATATAAAAATCGAATTTTTACTATGTTATTCAATATATAAAAATCACATTTTATTTCGAAGTTCAATATACAAAAATTCTATTTTTCTATCGAAGTTCAATATATAAAAATTCTATTTTCTTTCGAAGTTCAAAACATAAAAACTATATTTTTCTTTCGAAGTTCAAAACATAAAAACTATATTTTTCTTTCGAAGTTCAAAACATAAAAACTATATTTTTCTTTCGAAGTTCAAAACATAAAAACTCTTTCGAAGTTCAAAACATAAAAACTATATTTTTCTTTCGAAGTTCAAAACATAAAAACTATATTTTTCTTTCGAAGTTCAAAACATAAAAACTATATTTTTCTTTCGAAGTTCTATATATAAGAATCATATTTTTATCTCGAAGTTCTATATATAAAAATCATATTTTTATCTCGAAGTTCTATATATAAAAATCATATTTTTATCTCGAAGTTCTATATATAAAAATCATATTTTTATCTCGAAGTTCTATATATAAAAATCATATTTTTCGCCTTATAAAAAATCAAGTCTTTGGTATTCAAACCTTTTTCTAAAAATCAGTTTTTACTTTTATTTTAAAATCAGTTTTCAAAAAAAAAAATAAAAAAAAATCAGTTTTCAAAATGCTTTTAAAATCAGTTTTTAAAATGCTTTAAAATCAGTTTTTAAAATGCTTTAAAATCAGTTTTTAAAATGCTTTAAAATCAGTTTTTAAAATGCTTTAAAATCAGTTTTTTAAAATGCTTTAAAATCAGTTTTTAAAATGCTTTAAAATCAGTTTTTTAAAATGCTTTAAAATCAGTTTTTAAAATGCTTTAAATAAAAATAAAAGTAAAATAAATAAATTAAAAACTTACAGGGGGGCTGACGCGAGGGGCCTGGTCGGAGGAGCTCGCCTGGTCGGAGGAGCTCGCGTCGGGCGGTTCTAGGGTTCGGGGGGGGGGGGGGGGGCGCTCGCTGTCCTCGCGTGGAGGAGGGAGGAGGAAAGAGTCGCGAGGGGGAGGAGAGAGGGCCTGGCGGAGGGCGCCGCCTTCAGCGGTGGCAGCGGCGGTGGAGGAGGCCGCTCCGCCCCTCCGTCCTTCTCGTTCTCTTCTTTTTTTTTTTTTCTTGAATGATCTCCTGATACATCGGGGGGGGGGGGGCAGGGGGTAAATGGGGGAGAGAACGTTTTTTTTTATTTAATTTAATTATTTAATTCACCCTAAAGATGACTTTTTCATACGACCTCGGAACGAGGCCCACCGCCTGTCGCCCATAGCGTTTTACCCCCATTCCGAACACAATGGGATATGCCACGTAGGCTGATTCGACTGTTTGAATAAGTTTCTGTTAAATTTACACTTAAATCGCTATATTGAATTTTAAACGTACATTTCTAATTACCGGGGTCACATACGAACTTTAAAAATCCCAGAAAAATATTTTCTAGCTTCGTATTGACGATACGGTCCTAACAAAACTAGTTTCGTCGAATTCTGAGACCGTTGGAAAAATGGCCATTTTCCAGTCGATTAAAATCAACTGAAACTGGTCAAACGCGTTTTCCTTTGCCACGCTCACCTATTGATTCGAAAAATTATGAAATTTGAAACCTAACAATAACTTGACACTGCGGATCTAACAAAAGTGGTTTCGTCGAAATCCGAGGTCATCTGCAAAATATCCATTTTTAAGGGCCTGAATTCCATAGCGACTATTCAGAATTTTCAACTGGACATATCTTTTGATTCCCGATATGAAATCTTGATTTTTCGGATTCGTTGGAAAGATATTCACTATTAGATTCCATTATTTTTGGTTTCGCTAAAATCCGGATTGTTTTGCACCCGGTACATTCAATTGAAGTTTGAAATCGAATTATCGAACTACCGCGCCATTTTCAATTCTATTTATAATTATATATAAATATTTATATTCTAACGACGACGCGTATAATATATACGTTCGAATTATATTCAAAATAAATTTCTCGCCGATATTATTTAAAATAATTCATTTTAAATAATCAAAACTCGCTATAATTGCCAAAATAAAAATTTTAAACTGGCCCAGATTTTCCGGGTTGTTACAATCTCCCCCACTTAAAACTTTTCGTCCCCGAAAAGGAACAAAGTCGAAAGTGGTTTGATTAATCAGCTCTACGATCGATCAGGCTTCCATTCTCCAACTTTTCAGTTTCTGAGAATTTTCTAAAATTTCAAAAATTTGGCTAACACCCTAAATTTTTGAAAAATTTCGCCATAACCTCCCCTGCACCGGGAGCATCGGGGAATTTCAAATAGCTTCCCCGGTCCTTCAGATCTCAAAAAGAAAAAGAAAAAGCCAAGCGGCTAGCCAATAGGCTCATAAAATCATCATCACCCAAACAAAACAGTAAATTATGTAGTAAACATGTACCTATTTGTCGGGCAAACAAATTTTATTCTCTGGCTCTAGCCTCCTTGCTATGACCTGTTCAATGATATATATGTATATGCAAGCAAATGCAACCAATTTTCAATACAATTCAATATTTGATTCAATTAGGCTAAATGGTTTAAAATTAGCAAACAAATGAACAAACAACACAAACATCAATCAATTAGTGAATTTAACGTTTCAAATTCATAATTTTGATATATATACTGAAAATCTTGTTTTTGATGCCAATTCACAACAAAGTGTTCTAGCTATATAAGATTTGGTTCTCACACCAGCCTAATGGAAATATATAGATATCACACTTTCGTTACTCGAAAATAAATGCTGGTGATGGTATACTTCATCATCAGGACCATGTCCGGGCGACTAGAGTGCGACTCTATATCTATCCAATATATTAAAATTTCGAATACACGCGGATCAGACGTATACGCAAAATCTATATATACTGGATTGTCCACATCAATTTAAATAGATAATCAAATACGAATAATTGATTTAAATTTTCAAAACAAAAATTTGTTTTCATTTTCAAAAATATACTCTTCACACTCGTTCTAGGATACTACTGATCTCATCTCTAACGAGTCATTCTCGTTGGATATTACTAATCCAATTTCTGATGAATTCTTTCGTACGGTTCTAATGTGCCTTGTTCTCTGCTTTGTAAACCAAAGCTCTGATACCAACTGTAAAGACCCGTAACTTCCCCGTAAAGGAAAGCGTCGGATAGTTCGAGAACAAACCACAACAGAACACATACAGAAGAACGTTTCATTGTATATTACAACAATGCATCAGAATACAAGAATATACAGAGTATAAACAAATATTACACAGAAATATCAGAGATTTAAATTACATTTAAATACATAGCAGCGGAAAATAATACAATACACAACTAGAAGAGATATACGGATACAAAGCTTTCCGGATATCATTCCAGCTGTAAACCAGGATCCTGTGAATATAAATCTGCAAAACCAAAACTACTAGCTGCCCGTGTCGAAAATAAGGGCACCCAGAGTTTAGGTTAAAACAATAAACTCCAGGTCAGTCATGTGACTGGTGTGAGAACTAAAACAGTTAATCTTTATTTTAAATCATTAGGTAAATCAAGGGGCCACGCCGTATAACACGGAACGGGTTTCCTCCCAAGAATACCAGTGCTTAAAACAAACAGCGCAATGCTAAATAAAGAAAGATGAAGCTGTTATAAGACCCAGGTCCTATCACACAATGCAAACGCAAGCCGGGGGATAGGGTTTTCCCTTATAACAGCCAAAGAATGCTTGATACGCTTAAAACAAATCATTTGATACTACTATAAGTGTATAGTGTATAAAACAACTTCAAATCATAAGTATCAATCATAGGCGACATGAGCGTCCCATGCCACTATGTCACCATATATAGGTTTACAAATAAAACCGCAAAGTCACGTATTTGGAAATTGGATTTCCGTCTATGAACCGAGGCAAAAGATAGTCCTCAACCGATTCGAGACTGTCTAGCCCGAGCCTCAGGAACAGCCGCAACTGCCCCTTGGATCGTCAGGGCCGGTCCACACGGAGTGGATTATTATGCCTGAACAATACGTCTCCCCACCCTATGGGGTGTAAGTCTGGTCCGTCAGCCGACCAGAATGCATTCGGCCGAAACCGATATAACCGAGGCGCCTCGCAACCGCAACAACCACATAAGTCAAACTCGTCAGGGCGTGTAAAACCACTGACGCCACTTCTAACTAGAAAGAAACGCAAGTCCTCCCTGAGGTCCGTCTCCCGTTTTTGGTTCATACCGGGTGTGAAACACGCGAGGTAAACGTTACACAAAGCTACGCCACAAAGGCCGTGCTTTGATCATCACCACAAGACTTTGCTTTTCAACAGAAGCCTTGATCATTTGCATATTAGCATGCCACACAGGCAAACCATCTTATGCAACCGATATCAGTCACACAGAATGAAATCCGATGTCAGACACACAGTCCATTTACAAGTCCGTTCTGGGTCTGAACGAAACCGGAGGCACCTAGTACCCCGCATATCCATCGATCTCCAAGTACGTCTGGACGATCACTAACTGTTTCCATCTTCTTGGGTGTACATCCCAATCAAGATCATCAGTTATCACCCAAACGACGTGAAGACTTCCGGTCTTCGACCATCGTCTTCATCTTCGACTTATCGTCGTATCAGTTACTCAGAATGGGATAAACCCGGTCTTTCCGAATAACTCGCGTATATTTTAAATAAGTGTTACACAAACACAACATACGCCTCATTCCAATTCATTAGTCACTAACCGTAAATTAATCAAGAGAATAATTCCCCAAATATTAACCCCGAAGGCCGAAACCAACATCAGATCAATATCCAGAAAACCATTCTGCTTGGCTAACCGCCAGTTAGTTTCTAAATTTCACATTCAAATCTAATTAAAGATTTAACTATCGCCTGGAGCAAAACTGGTGATACTCCATTCTCGATCTTTTCAATCTAATTAAAGATTCATTAAAACTCCACTTAGTTTTAATCTGTGACTGGGTTAAAGAATCAGTGTCATTTAAAACACGGTTCACGATAAACCCAAAGTCACATCCCATTAATTATCGGGTTAAAGAACAAGTGTTATTTAAAACACTGTTCACGATAAACCCAAAAATCAATATCCATTCAATTCCAATTAAATATTATTTAATTGGTACACTTCATTAAATCTAAATCAAAAGATTTAATCTTTTCTCAGCTGGGTTCAAGAACAGTGTTAGTGAAGACACCATTCACGACAAACCCAAATCACATTCGATATTCAATACAAGGCTCTGAATAGAAAATATATCGGCTTATATTCAATATCAAATTCTACGACTAACAAATGTCGTATTGGAAATAACGATATAAATATATATATATATATCTTTCAAATTTCCATAACAACACCTGTATAATCTCGAATTCCAACATCGAAATATTCCGAAGACAATTTCGATTCAAATCCACTCCAATGCAATCATTGGAAATTTTGGTTATTTTTAAAACCCTTTTTAAATTCAATTTATTTATTTAAAAATAAATAGAATTATATTTCTAGTTCAAAACTAGTTCATTTCGATAAAAATCTATTTTTATCTTTTCAAATATGGAGTCTTTCACCCCAAATCTTTCTAAACCATTTCTTATGATTTTACACAAATTATTGCTATTTTTAATAATTTTATCAAGGCCCGTACAGTCGATTTCCATCAACGGCCATCGAACTGCACTTACAGCGACCTTTTTCGAATTTGATTTGGACATAATTCCAAATCCAACCGTTAGATTTCAAATTTCTAATATTCGTTAGAAAGCTCTTTTCGATACGAACCCAACGGTTCCGGTTTTAGGAGAATCCGACGGTCGGATCTCCCGTAATGTCCGTTTGAAATAAATGGTCGAAATTCGCGAACTGCCGCGGCGCGGCGCGTTCTATTCAGGCCATTATATTATATATATAATATATATAATATATACTTCGTCGATTTCTATTTAAAACGAATTATATAAATAGTTTTAAAATTCGTTTCAAAATCTATTTCAACTTCCATCTCAATTTAAAGCAAAATTGAATTCTTCTTTATAAATTCGTTTTAAAATTCATTTCTATTCAATTCGAATTTCAATTCAATTTGAATTCATTTCGATTTGTTTTCAATTCAATTTGAATTCTTTTTCAATTCATTTCGAAATCGTTTTCAATTCATTTCATTTCGAAATCGTTTTCAATTCATTTCATTTCGAAATCACTTTCAATTCAATTCATTTTGAATTCGTTTTCAATTCAATTCATTTCGAAATCGTTTTCAATTCATTTCATTTCGAAATCGTTTTCAATTCATTTCATTTCGAAATCACTTTCAATTCAATTCATTTTGAATTCGTTTTCAATTCAATTCATTTCGAAATCGTTTTCAATTCATCTCATTTCGAAATCGTTTTCAATTCATTTCATTTCGAAATCACTTTCAATTCAATTCATTTTGAATTCGTTTTCAATTCAATTCATTTCGAAATCGTTATCAATTCAATTCATTTTGAATTCAATAAAATCGATATAAATATCGTTCACGTCAAAATGGCGTCATTCTAATCAACACGGCTTCATAAATTTCTATTTTCAAAATAGTTGTTATTATCAAAATATTTCGTTCAACACATGACCAATCTCAATGAATGAGTACTGTCAACACATGAACTTTTATTTTATAATATTATTTATTTTTCAAATTGGAATGAGGCCCAATCAATTACCATATAAAGTTAATTATATGGATTTTCATACAACACATGTATATCATAGCATTGAAAAATAATCAATCATCAACCAAAGTGCACTACACTGTATAAGCATCAAATATAGATATTCAACGCTTATAACAGCCTGTCAATCGATCGATCGACATTTTTAATCAATCAGGATGAGTGAACTTCAAATTTCATCCCAACACTCGTGTGGGGTTTCAAACAATCAAACACCTATTTTATTTGTGCTGTTGGGCGATGTGTAAAATTTATCGTCCCAATCAATGTCATTCAAATAGGTGTACATAAACAAACCGTCCGGTTTATAAATGAATATTTTATTTTATTCACTTCACGTTAAAAATTATATTTTTAACGACAAAACATTTTATTTCAACATATGAATTCCTATTCAATTCATTCTTTAAATAAAATGATATTTTTATTTTTCTAACATATTTTAGAAAATTTCGGCGGCATAACGGCACGATACTAGAAACGGGACGAGGCCTAGCCTTATCCCCGGTCTAGTGAAGGCCCACGCCATTCACACATCAATCAAATCAATTCGTTATGCAAACCACAAAATTTGGAGTAAGAGTCTAACCTAGCCTTACTCCTTCGCCTTATAACGGCGCACGTCTAATCCTAACCAATTTATCGATTCGATTTTTCACACCACAAATCACATTCAAACCAATATCGCAATCAATCACCAAACAGTCAAACAAACAAGTCCATGGTCTGTGGACGATTGTGTCGGGTGCTACTAAGCACCGTCTGCATCCTAGTGTATATATATATAACTAGAAAAATAAATTGAAAGGTGAGGAATTCTCACAGATTAGCTATCCTAGCTCCACGGCACTCCTTTGCAGAAGTCTTCGTCGTTTCGCCTTTTTGTCACCTTCGTTGCTGCTTTCACTACATACGTAAAAATCACATTTTTACTTCGCTATTCAATATATATAAAAATCGAATTTTTACTATGTTATTCAATATATAAAAATCACATTTTATTTCGAAGTTCAATATACAAAAATTCTATTTTTCTATCGAAGTTCAATATATAAAAATTCTATTTTCTTTCGAAGTTCAAAACATAAAAACTATATTTTTCTTTCGAAGTTCAAAACATAAAAACTATATTTTTCTTTCGAAGTTCAAAACATAAAAACTATATTTTTCTTTCGAAGTTCAAAACATAAAAACTATATTTTTCTTTCGAAGTTCAAAACATAAAAACTATATTTTTCTTTCGAAGTTCAAAACATAAAAACTATATTTTTCTTTCGAAGTTCTATATATAAGAATCATATTTTTATCTCGAAGTTCTATATATAAAAATCATATTTTTATCTCGAAGTTCTATATATAAAAATCATATTTTTATCTCGAAGTTCTATATATAAAAATCATATTTTTCGCCTTATAAAAAATCAAGTCTTTGGTATTCAAACCTTTTTCTAAAAATCAGTTTTTACTTTTATTTTAAAATCAGTTTTCAAAAAAATAAATAAAATAAAATCAGTTTTCAAAATGCTTTTAAAATCAGTTTTTAAAATGCTTTAAAATCAGTTTTTAAAATGCTTTAAAATCAGTTTTTAAAATGCTTTAAAATCAGTTTTTAAAATGCTTTAAAATCAGTTTTTTTAAAATGCTTTAAAATCAGTTTTTAAAATGCTTTAAAATCAGTTTTTTAAAATGCTTTAAAATCAGTTTTTAAAATGCTTTAAATAAAAATAAAAGTAAAATAAATAAATTAAAAACTTACAGGGGGGCTGACGCGAGGGGCCTGGTCGGAGGAGCTCGCGTCGGGCGGTTCTAGGGTTCGGGGGGGGGCACTCGCTGTCCTCGCGTGGAGGAGGGAGGAGGAAAGAGTCGCGAGGGGGAGGAGAGAGGGCCTGGCGAAGGGCGCCGCCTTCAGCGGTGGCAGCGGCGGTGGAGGAGGCCGCTCCGCCCCTCCGTCCTTCTCGTTCTCTTCTTTTTTTTTTTCTTGAATGATCTCCTGATACATCGGGGGGGGGGGGGGGGGGCAGGGGGTAAATGGGGGAGAGAACGTTTTTTTTTATTTAATTTAATTATTTAATTCACCCTAAAGATGACTTTTTCATACGACCTCGGAACGAGGCCCACCGCCTGTCGCCCATAGCGTTTTACCCCCATTCCGAACACAATGGGATATGCCACGTAGGCTGATTCGACTGTTTGAATAAGTTTCTGTTAAATTTACACTTAAATCGCTATATTGAATTTTAAACGTACATTTCCAATTACCGGGGTCACATACGAACTTTAAAAATCCCAGAAAAATATTTTCTAGCTTCGTATTGACGATACGGTCTTAACAAAACTAGTTTCGTCGAATTCTGAGACCGTTGGAAAAATGGCCATTTTCCAGTCGATTAAAATCAACTGAAACTGGTCAAACGCGTTTTCCTTTGCCACGCTCACCTATTGATTCGAAAAATTATGAAATTTGAAACCTAACAATAACTTGACACTGCGGATCTAACAAAAGTGGTTTCGTCGAAATCCGAGGTCATCTGCAAAATATCCATTTTTAAGGGCCTGAATTCCATAGCGACTATTCAGAATTTTCAACTGGACATATCTTTTGATTCCCGATATGAAATCTTGATTTTTCGGATTCGTTGGAAAGATATTCACTATTAGATTCCATTATTTTTGGTTTCGCTAAAATCCGGATTGTTTTGCACCCGGTACATTCAATTGAAGTTTGAAATCGAATTATCGAACTACCGCGCCATTTTCAATTCTATTTATAATTATATATAAATATTTATATTCTAACGACGACGCGTATAATATATACGTTCGAATTATATTCAAAATAAATTTCTCGCCGATATTATTTAAAATAATTCATTTTAAATAATCAAAACTCGCTATAATTGCCAAAATAAAAATTTTAAACTGGCCCAGATTTTCCGGGTTGTTACAATCAGTTATAGTTAAACCAGTTAGGTTAAACCGTAGAGTTAAACCAGTTAGAGTTAATCGATAGAGTTAAATCAAACTAGAGTTATTGAATAGAATTAAAGGAGTTAAATCGAACTAGATTTATTGAATAGAATTAAAGGAGTAAATCGAATATGGTTTATTCGAATAGAATTAAAGGAGTTAATTGAATATAGTTTATTCGAATAGAGTTAAAGGAGTTATCGAATCTAGTTATTCGACAGGAGTTAAATCGAATAAGATTTATTCGAAGAAAGAGATTATTGAATATAAGTATTCGAAAGGAGCAAATCGAATATAAGTTATTCGAATAAGTTGTTCGAATAAGAGTTAATCCAGTAAGAGTTATTAGGTTGGAGTTATTCAAATAAGGGTTATAGATTAGAATTAACCGAATAGGAGTAAATAAATTAGTTGTCGTTATATTATTCGAGTTAGGAAATAAAAAGTTATATTAAAGATAATATATTTTGGATGCAGGAGATTATAACACCATTGTTATAATCAAGTAAACTTGTAAAAGAAGGGGGTTCGTAAATAGAATCCGAGGGTTCGTAAGGAAGTGTTAAAGGGTTAAAATATGAACTTACCCTATTTCAAAATTTGAAATGTGGTTCAGTTAAGGTCTGAGAGGTAGTTATACCCCAACTTGATTGACTTCGTTTTAAATTTAGAAATGGTTAAGGTTCGAGAGTAAAAGTGGTTAAGTGATTTTAGTAAATAAGTATAGTGGGTTGAGTTGTCGTTGCGATGTTGATTTAAACGTCTGTTTAAATCCCAGTAAAGAAGATTTGGAAATGTTTTCCCAATAGAATCAGAAACGTAATCAAATATAAAATTGGAAATATGGATTAGAAATGGAAATGTTTTCCAGTGTTAACGTATATTTTCTAAACATAGAAAATAAGGAAATATGAATAGTTATATATATATAGTTATATATATATAGTTATATATATATATATATATATATGATTGATGATTAAATGATATAATTTCCATCTGGAAATAATATCGTTGTTTGCACACGTGTTTTTCTTTGATAGTTAACTCACCGACTATCGAAGTTTTTGACCATTTTAACGTTGTTAAATGGAGAGACCGGTTGGATTATTATCCAAAGGACCACTTTGTATTGGCATAAGCGTTGCGAATCATATATGCCAAAGGTAGTTAAAGACGGAGTAAAGTGCAAGGGCTATTGTATAAGTCTTAGATAACAGTGCCTAAGATAGATATACTGAATAGTACCTTCGGTTCATCCTGTTCCTGGATGACTTGTATGGATGAATGTCTAACAGAGTATTTCCAGGAAGGTCATGTACATTGATTTCTTCAACCGTACCAAGAGTGGAAGCGGAGAAGGAAACTTCTTTAGCTAACACGTAATGTACTATTGTAAACGTCAATTAATGATTTTTGATGGATCTGACAATGTGGCATTCGAAGTGAATCTGATGTGATGATAAAGCGTAACCTCAAGCCTCATCAACTGGTAAATGACAGAAATCGGGCAGGTAGCATGGCTATGTAGGTCGCACCTATTAGGGCGTATAATCACCTGATCTAGAGTTTCATTTATTTCTAAAAATCTATTGTCGATACTGTCACATTCGGGAAACGGTTGCTGATCCCAACCGTTGGTGATATACATTCGATACACTCAAGCGAAATGAGTGGTCGGTCATGTGTGGCCGGGTTGCAAGATGTTCTTGTTGAACCCAGTGTATTCCTTTCTAGAGGTACACTAGCGAAAGGTGGTTCCATACCTTGTCATAGTTGGAAATCCATTACCCAATACGTTCTTGCGGTTTTGATTTGTATACTATATATGTAGAACGTGAGATGAAAGCATTTCTGCTAGATGATTATTATAGTTGTGGTTGATAGACATCATTATAATATCAAAAGGGTTTTGATATAAAGATATTTTGGATTCTCATAAGGGAAAAACCCGTTCCGTTATACGGCGTGGTCTTATGAGATATCATTTACCTGCTTGAACTGTTTTAAATTGTTTTACTCACACCAGTCCCATGACTGACCCAGAGTTTATTTTGCTTTTGTTTTCCCTAAAATTCTTGGGTGCCCAATTTTGTACGGGCAGTCAAGTAGTCGGGATTTACAGATATACTGGAAGAGCTTGGAGCAGGAGGCTTCAGGATTATATAGCTATAGTTATTTCCGTTGAGTTGTAAGTGTTGTACTCTGATAATGTTATTGTATACATAAAATGATTTTATTTCAAGGATATATTATCCATTATATGTTGTTCGTTCCGCTGTGAGATTCGTGTTACTCTGATGTTGTGTTCTTCTTCTTCTTCTATTCTAAGTTTCTATCTTATCTATCCTCACCCTCTGTTTTCTTTCTATTAGTGTTCTGATTTTCCAGTGTAATTGGGGTTAGACTTGTGTTATTTAGTCAGCTTAAATTGGACCGGATTTTCGGGTCATTACATCGAATTCAAATCATAAATCCATACGGATTTATTTTAATTCAATTTACATTTTGAATATCAGAATAGATTTATTGTTTCTCTTTGAAACTAATTTCAATTTCCCTTTTTAGTTTCACATCTGAATTTAGATTTCCTAAATTATCCAAATGATAATTCTTCCATTTCAGCTATAAACACCGTTTATAAATTCACTTCAATTCCCTGCATTATGCAACGAAAATCATTCCATTTTACTTACAAAAACCGTTGATAAATTTACTTCAATTTTCTGCGTTAATTAATTTATAAACATCGTTTATAAATTCACCGCTTGTTTTATTTATTCAAAACAAGTTAATATCTTTATTTCCCATTCGAAATTCAAATTCTATTTTGGAAAAATAGATTATCCCTTTTTAAATCTCAAAACACCTTTTACGATATTTTTATATATCAATATTCAGGGCCAGTGACATTCAACCAATCAAAAACACCCAATTATCAACCATAGATTTTCTAACACATTATATATGATAATATATATGAAAACAAAATAATAATAATATTTTTAGAATCCAGTTGGATCCCTCCAACCTGTTTTTCTGCACCCACAAACGTTAGCCAACATAAATAATACCCATCCTGATTCGAGGCAAGATATCATGGTATAGAAGGTCATCCACTATCATACTGTGGGGCACATAGGGTCATCCGTTAATGATACTGCGGGAATCCACTAATGGTACTGCAGGAATCCAACCACCAATATATATATACATATACATATATATATATATAATAACCACAACCACCAAGCCTTATATATATATATATATAATAGCCACAATAGTATTTCAGTGCATGCAAACAACCAATGAACAATTATTTTTAATTAATAAAAATAATTCTAAGTAAATGTGAGTGAGATTTACTCACTGTGATTTTTATTTATGATCCATTTCAATTCCAAGTTTAATTCTCAGTTATGAAATCCTCAGCTATGAATCCATGTGACAGTTTTCGTGATATTTAGACCTAAAATGGATATGATATTTTATTTATTCATACACGTCTGAATATATAAATATAAAATTAAACATTATTATTTAATTTAGTAAACTAACCCTTTTAAAATTATACCTTAATCGCTTATGTAATACGTCTTCTCCTTTTTCATTGCGTAGGTGATGAAAGCTCGAATTTAACACAACAATCTTGTTTGCTTGAATCTGATACTTTACGAACTAGTTATTACGATTATAGAATAGTACTTCATTAACTTAGTTAATAAACAAATCTTACCTTAACTACTCTTAAACTTCTTCTTCTTCTCTATGAATCATTGCCTCCTTATGCATATAACTGAACACAAAAACCATTTGCCAAACTATTTCTCTGTTAATTTATCCAAATCCAGGCACTAGTAAAGATCTAATCTCCTACTACCACTCGATCTTCACCATCCAGGGAGAACTTGCAGGAAGAACACAGTGCATTTGCAGCCATTAAGGAAGCTAATAGTGGCACTATGGCATTTATATAAGAAATTCTTTTGGATTGGAACCTCATTCCACAAACTCAATCTTTCTACCCCTCATACTCATGCTATGTCCATTGTTTCTTATTATCCTAAGAGAACTTGATGTGAAAAGACAATCTATCAACCTCATACAACGTTCGAATTCCCAATCCAACAACAACCAATAATACATATTTAGTGAAATACTCCTTTACCTAACCGAAGATTATAGCTCGCAGCTTCAATGAAATCCACGACTCCTTAACCGAACCTTCCATTATCCAAAAATTCAGCTTGCCATTGTCTTCCTTATTGCGTCATTCACTATTTCGCAACCCAGGTACGAATGGTTTTCGCACAAATCTCCACCAAATTTCCAATGAAAAATACAGATCTCACTCCCTTTTTCACCTCCAGTTCGAACTCAATTTACATCCCTTACCGACTATCGCTCCTCTTCCGAAAACCCCATCGCAACCTAGGTTGCTGCGTCAAGACTGAGCCCATATTAATCACCTCATCGCTCCAATTGATTTCAATGAAGAACATGGATACGATTTGATTTCGAAATGAGGAAGTGAGCTTTTTTTTATAAGAGGTCGATTTGAATTCGTAAGCTTTGGGGGATTCGCTGTTTGTTGGTTTTCAAAAGGAGCCGTTCCTCTTGAAGCCTAGGATTATACAAATGAAAACAAGGGAAAATCGTGATATATGAGGAGGTTATATAACTTGAAGAAGGAAGCCAACATGAAGAATATAGCCATTTTTTTAAACGGAAGCTTTCAACTTTCTGGAGAAGGAATGAGGGAATGGGTAGGTTCGATATATATAAACAAAGAGGGAACATAGCGTACGTTCACTTAAAAGGATTGTCTCCCAAAGTACAAGCGCGATTTGATTTCAAATTAATGTGATATGATATAAAGAGATTTTTATTCTTTTTAAATAGATACTAACATGATTTCAAGCTTATCCACTAATCAAGTATCCCGGGGTCCATAACTTGAAATCATGAACCTCTATTTTAATGTAACGACTGATGATTCATTGTTATAACACTATTCTGAATATTACATAATAGATTCTGGAATTAAATTCGAATGTATATATGGAATAACCATACTAAATCAATACAATATAATTAAAATTTGAAACTAATAAATTCCTCGATAATAAATTATTATTATCGTTTACAGTCAATACGATTTTCACTGATCATCTAAACTGTTTTGATTCTGTTTTAACTTCGAATTAAACTAAATTTGTTTTCGTATTATGATTATTATATATATTCGAAATAAATCGTATTTCGATTATTAAATCGATAACTCAGTTTAAAAATCAATTTATATTATCATCTCAATATTTAAACCCATACTAAATATTTAAAATAAATCAAGCAAAAATTCGGGTCATTACATTCTTCCCCCAAAAGGCGATACTTTAGTAAATACCATGTCTGCTACCTCAAACTCCAAATCATTCCTCCTCTTATCGGCATATGACATATGCCTGTCCTGAGATGTCTTCATACGTCAGTGGATAAGATCAATCTTCTCGGAAATCTCTCAATCATCTCAGGCCCAAGTAGAAGTCAGTCCATAGACTCCCACCAACATGTCAGCGATCTACAAGGTCGTCCATATAATGCCTCAAAGGGTGTCATGCCTATACTTGACTGATAATTGTTGTTGTAGGCAAAACTCAACTAATGGAGATGCTCCTCCCAAATCCCTCCGAAATCTAGAACATACAGCCTTAGAAAATCCTCAAGAACCCTATTCACCCTCTCAGTCCGTCCATCGGTCTGAGAGTGGTATGTTATACTCAAACGTAACTGTGTACCTAGCGCCTCTTGCAAGCTCTTGCAAAACTCAATAGTGAAGATGGGGTCATGGTCACTTACTGTACTGGAAGGTACCCCGTGAAATCGGACTATCTCTCGAAGGTTTACCGATGCTAGCCAATCTGCGGTCCTCTTGCTCTTGACAAGAACGAAGTGAGCGCTCTTAGTAAGTCTGTCCAATAACACCCAAATATTGGTGTTTCCCTTCCACGATCTAGGCAAATCGTCAATGAAATTTGCAGAGATGCTCTCCCATTTCCATTATGGGACATCCAAGGGCTGAAGCAATCCGCCAGGTTTCCTCTGTTCAGCCTTTACTCGCTGGCAAGTCAAACATCGGCGACCAACACTGCTACGTCCTTCTTTATACCAGCCCAAAAGAAAACTCTCTTCATGTCTCGATACATCTTGTCGCGGCCCGGATGGATAGTCATCCGAGAACGATGAGCCTACTCGTGGACTGTCCTCAGCAAATCCATAACTTGGGGAACATAAAGCCTTCCATCTCATCGTAGCCACCCTTTATCATCCACAGAATATCTACTAAGGTGACTAGAGGTCTCTCCTCTACTAAGCCTGTTCAAGATGTCTGCTATCTATTGGTCCTCTCGCTATGTAGATCCAACGCTCTCCATAAGAATAGGCTGCACCTCCAAAGATGCCAACAAGCCAAGCGTAAAATCCATAGATGACCTAAAATCAAAAGTCGATATGTACTCTAAGCTCTACCTCTTTACGAATAGAGGACTCAAAGCCATCCTCTGCCTACTCAACATGTCCGTCGCTACATTACACTTGCTAGGGATATAAGCTATCTCAAAATCATAAGATGCTAGGAACTACATCCATCGTTGCTGCTTTAAATTGAGATCTTTTTGGGAGAACAAATATTTCAGCGACTTATGATCCATGTATAACTCAAATATCTCTCCAGGTAGATAATGTCGCCAGGACTTAAGTGCTAGCACTATAGTAGCCAACTCTAGGTCATGGGTAGGGTAGTTCTTCTCATGAACTCAAAATTGTCTGCTACCGTAGCATACTACCCTTCCATCTTGCATCACCACGGTGCCTAGCCATATGCCATAAGCATCGGTGTAAACTGTAAACAACTTACTTCCATTAGGTAAAGTCAGAACATGGGCCGATGTCAGAGAACTCTTCAATCTCTGAAAGGCATCTTCGCAATCAATGCTCCAAGAAAAAGCCAAGTTTTTCGTCAGTCTGGTGAGTGGGTTTGATATTCTCGCAAAGTCCTTGATAAACTATCTATAATAGTCTGCCAACCATAGAAAACTTCTTTCCTCCGTTGCATTCTTTGGGACATTCCAATCTTGAACTGCAACGAATTTAGTGGGATCCACAGCTATCCCATCTTTGGAGACTACATGTCCTAAGAACCTTACTTCCTTTCTCCAAAAGTGACACTTAGAAAATTTTGTCGTGAGCTGATGTGATCGGAGAGTCAATAAAACCTCTCCTAAGTGTAGGGCATATTCTTACTTATTCCTTGAGAAGATCAAAATTTCATCCATGAAGACCACCACAAACTTGTTTAGAAACTCCGTAAACCCCTACTCATCAAGTCCACAAAATATGCGGTTGCATTGATCAGCCCAAAAGGCATGACCAACCACTCAAAGAAACCATCTGGAGTTCTAAAAGCAGTCTTATCAATACTGTCCTCTGCCACCCTCAACTGATGAAATCCCATAGTCAAATCCATATGCGAGAAAACTGATGTGCCTAGTAGCTGATTGAATAAGTCGTCAATCCTCGGAAGTGGGTGCCTATTCTTTTGGTGAGTTCATTCAACTCCCTATAATCCATGCATAGACGAAGTGAGTCATCTGCCTTGGTCGCAAAGACGACTGGAGCTGTCCATTTTGATATACTATGTCTAATAAACCCCTTCTCAAGTAGTTTCCTACTTGCTTGTTGAACTCTCTCCTTTCCCTAGGAGCCATGTGACGCACTAGTAAAGCGACTGGCTTCGCATTCTCTACCAAGTAAATCTAGAAGTCTACCTCACATATCGGAGGTAATCCCCTAACCTCATCAAACACGTCCGGATAATCCCTGATTATGGGTACTGATTGCAAATCGTCAAAAGAAGCATCAAGCGAATCTAGGAAACTAAGCATAACTGACCCCCGCGGTTCACACGAAGTCTCAAGAGTTCTCCCATGGTATGTCAAAAGCCTAACAACTTTCCTCTATAGTCTAGGATGGCACCATACATGGCAATCAAATCCATTCCTACAATCAAGCCATAACCCATAAAGCCAAGAACATACACATCGCACTCCAACTCGATGCCTGTAATGACCCGCATTTGTCAGAGGTATTATAATTAATTTATTTAATTATATTAATAGTGATTTAGGGAATTAAATCGTCGTTAATTAAATTATAGTGAATATTTAATTAAATTAAATAATTAAATAATATATTTAATTCTGAAATAATCAAAATTGGCTGAAATGGCGATATGGTGTGAACTGGGTCATCCCTAAGATTTAATTCAGCTTAGAGTTGAATAATATTGACGAATATATTCAATCGACGTCAGTTTGAACGTATAATTATAATATAATTAAAATCGAGCTCGAAATGGCGCTGCAGTTCGTAAATTGGCGATTCAAACTTCAACTGAATGTACAGGATTCGTTTTAAGTCGGATTTCTGTGAAACAAGAAACGTGTGGAGCTGGTGGAGTATATCTTTCTAGTGGAAGAGAAAAATCGGGATTTCGTCATGTAGATTTTGATGTATGTCCAAATCAAATTTTAGAAAAAGTCGCTGTGGAATTTATTTATAATTTATAAAGGAATTGTTTATATTTTAAAAGGGAATTTCAATATAAATCGAATATCGGGTTGACCCAGATTGAAATATCGAGTTAGATATCAATATAGGATTTTTCTGAAGCTGTATGGTATTCCACTGTGAATATATACGATAATATAAATTTATTCATATTTAATTTAATTTTATTTAAATATATTTATATATTTAAATGGGTCATCCAGAGCTTTAAAAATAGCCGATTTTGCAAACGAAGCCGGAATTCGACGAAACCAGTTTTGTTGGATCCACAATATCAAATAGTTGTTAGATTTCCAGTTTCGTGATTTTTAGAGTCACTGTGTGGTCGTACGGATTTTTAGACTGCAAAAAAGTTAGTATTTCGACGGTTAAAAATACGTTGTGTGAGCATACGGAGTCAGAATTCGACGAAACCGGTTTCGTTGGGACCGTAATGACGAACTGTAGCTGCATGTCCAGTTTCGTGATTTTTAGAGGTCATGTGTGATTTCAGGAATTTTAAAGGACAAATAAATACAGCGGTTGATATTAAATTTATATAATATTTTAAAAATAAAATATCTAGGTTGCCTATAAATAGCCCCTACTTCCTTCTAACCTAAACCGTATACCCCAAAAACCGAAAACCGGCCTCGGTTTCCATTGTCTTCAGCGTGGAAAAGAAATACCATTCAAAAGAAAAGAAAACCCAAACAAAAAAATAAAAAACAAAGTTATAAATCCTAAAACGATGATCTTTGGATTCCTGGATGGCTCAGCTTCATCATGGTACCGATTTTGCTGACTGCGACCTCGGTTTGAAGTGCTCGATTTACTTCAGTGTTGATTTAGGGTTTGCTATTATGGCAAAAAGGAAGTGCAAATCGAAGATGGTGAGATCATAAATGAGTTCGTGAGGTTGAATGGTGTCTCGCGTGAAGGTTTGATGGTTTCCGATCAGTAAATGGGATGTGCAATCCCTGTAGAGTGGATCTGGACAGAGGACGGAAGTCCATTTGTTGAGAGCGAGTTCGATCTTTCGGTGTTGGGAGTGTCGAGTACGAGAAGAGGAGTAGTTCAGAAGTACTTGCGTTGAAATCAATGAAGTATAGGAGGAGAAAGATGGAAGCTTGGATTCGAGAATGGTGTTACAGTAGGTCACGGCAGGGTCATTTGGGAAGAAGGGATATGCGGGTTTTGGTTTTACACGTAGGGGGTGGGCTTTGGATAGGAAGTTGGGCCAAGGTAATGTGTGTTGAGGCCCAAAGAAATAAAATTCAAGTTTTAATTTATTTAAATAGTGTACAAACTTCGTAATGCGATATCTATTTCATACGAGGTTGGATTCGCGAACTGTAAGTTGCGTTGGGACCATATGGACGAGAGCTTCACAGTGAAGCTGACTGGAAGTGGATTGGGGTTCATCTGAATTTATGGCGAATTAAATTGTTTGATTCAAATCAAATAACAGTTTATCGTTCTTTAACGATGAACTGTAAATGTGAGTAAAACTCACCAACTCTGAGCAGTTTATATTTTCATGTTGTATTTTTTAGAACTGTTAAAATTGTCTGATTGCTGTGTGTTGGTTGATTGATTGAACTGCTAGTCAGTTAGTAGAAATATTATATATATATATGTATATATATATATAAACTGTTAAATATCTATATGTCGATTCTGTTTATCAGAATATTTAACAGTGAAGTGAAATCGATGTTATTCTATTGTCTAACATCTGTGATGCAGGGAAACAGGTTGAAGGAATCCGACTGGATTCCTCAACAGTTATTTTATTGTTTTTCATATATTGTTATATGATGTGATATAAAATCTGTTGGCGATTATATGTGCTTGGACGATATTGAACATCGTGATTTGATATGATTGAATACCATAACATTCCGAAATATTGATAAGGAGATTTTTAAAGTGATATTGAAAATAGGATATTTATAAATTGGAATATTTATAAATAAGATATATTTATAAAGTGGAATATTTATAAATAAGAAATGTTTATAAATTGGAATATTTATAAATAGGAGATATTCAAAAAGAAATAATTTCAAACCATTTTCTTTTTGAATGGAAAAGCCTGTGTGGCGGGTTTGGGGATTTTCCCGATGCTCCCGTTATAAAGGAGGTTATGGCGAATTTTTCAGAGAAATTTAAGGAGTTAGAATATTTCAAGAATAAATTTGAAAAGGAAATATTTGTAAACCATTTACAAATAGAATTGAAAAGGTAACGTTATAAAAAGGAAATCATTTTTAAAGTGTAGAACCGTTATTTAAAAGTAAATCTTTTCAAATGAATAAAACGTTGTTAAAAAGGAAATCTTTATAAAGTGAATAAAGTAAATCGAATATGGTATTCGAAAGAAGTTAAATCGAATATGGTATTCGAAGGGAGTAAATCGAATATGGTATTCGAAAGTTAGTAAAACGAATATGCTATTCGAAAGGGGTTAGTCGAGTCGAGTTAGTTGAATAGAGTTAACCAGTTTAGTAGAGTTAACCAGTTCAGTTAGAGTTAATCAGTTAGAGTTAACCAATTAGAGCTAATCAGTTAGAGTTAACCAATTAGAGCTAATCGGTTAGAGTTAATCAAATAAGTGTTAATCCAAATGAGTTGCCATTTCGTACGACTACTAGCGTAATTCGCAGGGCTGTAAATAGCCTACGACGGTCGGATGTTTTCTGAGGGAGTCAGGCGTAACCATTGTGATCGCTGCGATCTAGAGTCAAGCGAATGTAGTTAAATCGAATATTAGTTATTCGATAGGAGTTAAGTTCTTGAGTTAGATTATCGAGATAAGTGAGTCGAGTTAAGTTCGTCGAGTTAAATTAATCGATGTTAGTTTCATCGAAAGGAGTTAATCGATGTTAGTTTCATCGAAAGGAGTTAATCGATGTTAATTTCATCGAAAGGAGTATCGATGTTAGTTTCATCGAAGGTAGTTATCGATTAGTTAAATCGAAAGGAGTTATCGAATTTAGTTATTCGAAAAGGAGTTATCGATTTGTTAAATCGAAAGGGAAGATTATCGAATATCGTTTATTCGAGAGGAGATTTTCGAATGTAGTTTATTCGAAGGAGTTATCGATTATTAGTTAATCGAAGTGAGTTATAGAATATTAGTTAAGTCGAAGGAGTTATCGAATATAGTTTATTCGATGGAGTTAAATCAAATGAATTAATCGAATATAGTTTATTCGAATAGAGTTAGAGGAGTTATCGAATATAGTTTATTCGACAGGAGTTAAGTGAATTAGTTAAGTTAAACTAAGTGAATTAGTTAAGTGAATTGGTTAAGTTAACCAAAGTGAATTAGTCAAGTTAATCAAAGTGATTAGTTCAGTTAATCGAGATAAGTAAATCAAAGTTAGGTTAATCGAGTTGAATTAGTCAGTCGAGTTAATAAATTGAGTTAGTCAAACCAAGTAAAACCAGTTAGAGTTAATTAATTAAGGTTGACCAGTTAGAGTTGATCGGTTAGAATTAACCAGTTAGAGTTAATCAATCAGAGTTAATCAAATAGAGTTAAGTAAAATTAGAACTGACTAGAGATTAGTAAATTGAATGGTTTTCTAAGTGCCTATCTTATGTTGGTTTCGGCCTTTGGGATTTATACTTAGGGGATTGTTCCCATACTAGTTTACAGTCAGGGAGTGATAGTTGGGGAAGAGTAGTGATTTGTAAATAAGCATATGGAAACGTTTTCCAGTGTTAATAAAATATATTTTCTGAACATAGAAAATAAGGCAATGTGAATATATATATATATATATATATATATATGTTGATGATTGATCGATATAATTTCCATCTGGAAATAATATCGTTGTTTGCACACTTGTTTTCCTTTGATAGTTAAATCACAGACTATCGAAGTTTTGACCATTTTAACGTTGTTAATATGGAGAGACCGATTGGATTATTATCCGAAGAACCACTCTGTATTGGCATAAGCGTTGCGAATCATTTATGCCAAATATAATTTGAAGATGGAATAAAGTGCAAGGGCTGTTGTACAAGTCTTAGATAACAGAGACTAAGATGGATATACTGAGTAGTGCCTTCGGTTTGTCCAGTCCCAGGACAACTTGTATGGACGAAGGTCTGACAGAGTATATCCAATGGATCGCGTAAGTTGATCTGTTCAAACGTATTCACGTTTGATGGCGGAGGAATTCGTTTCTCTTAGCTGTATACCCGTGTTATTTTTGGATAAATCAATTTGTGATTTGGCGGGTATGACGATGTGACATTCTAAGTGAATGAGGATGACTTGTATAAATGAATGTCTGACAGAGTATTTCCAGAAAGGTCACGTACATTGATTTCTTCAACTTTACCAAGAGTGGAAGCAGAGAAGGAAACTTCTTTAGCTAACACGTAACGTACTGTTGTAGACGTCAATTAGTGATTTTCGATGGATCTGACAATGTGGCATTCGAAGTGAATCTGATGTAATGATAAAGCGTAGCTTCTAGCCTCATCAACCGGTAAATGACAGAAATCGGGCAGGCAGCATGGCTAAGTCGGTCGCACCGAAGTAGGGTGTATAATCACCTATTTAGAGAATATTCATTTGTTTCTTAAATCTATCAATGCTGTCCTATATATATACGGGAACGGTTGCTGATCCCAACCGTTGGTGATATACATTCGATACACTCAAGAAAAATGAGTGGTCAGTCATGTGTGGCTGAGTTACAAGATGTTCTTGTTGAACTCCAGTGTATCGTTCCTAGAGTACACCGATCGGAAGGTGGTTCCATACCTTGTCATAATTGGAAATCCATTATCCAATACGTGCTTGCGATTTTGATTGTATACTATATATGTAGAACGTGAGATGAAAGCGTTTCTGCTAGTTGATATCTATTTGTACATAGACATTATTATAATATCAAAAGGTTTTTGATATAAAGATATTTTGGATTCTCATAAGGGAAAAACCCGTTCCGTTCTGCGGCGTGGTCTTATGAGATATCGTTTACTTTTTCATATACCTGTTTAAACTGTTTTACTCACACCAGTCCCATGACTGACTCGTAGTTTACTTTGTTTTTTCCCTAAACTCTTGGGTGCCTAAATTTGTACGGGCAGTCAAGTAGTCAAGAATTTACAGATATACTTGGAGAGCTTAGAGCAGGAGGTTTCAAGATCATATAGCTATAGTTTATTTCCGCTGTGTTGTAAGTGCTGTACTCTGATAAGTGCTATTGTATACATAACTATTATATTTCAAAGTTATGTTATCTATTATATGTTATTCGTTCCGCTGTGAGGTTCGTGTTACTCTGATGTTGTGTTCTTCTTCTTCTTCTATTCTAAGTTTCTATCCTATCTATTCTCACCCTCTAATTTCTTTCATTAATTACCGGGATTTTTCGATGTTTTGGTTATCGACATCTTGCTTATGTCGATAACCAAAGTCGCTCAAAATCCGGGTCGTTACAGTTGGTATCAGAGCTTAGGTTAAGAATTACCTTGGCTCTGTGGCGTGACTCGGTAGAGATAGGGTTAGTTATACCCTAGATTGAGTTGAGTGTATATATACGAGTGCGTATTTGTATTTGATATAAAAATGGTTTTATATTATGGAGATTCATTGGCTGAGTTGTTTATGAGTTCTGGTCGATCAGTTTGATCCACTGTATCGGTAGGAATAAATAAACACTTGGATACGATGGACCGACACCGTATGGATATGTAATATATTATCATATATTAGATATATTGGTTGTAATTATAATTGAGCAAGATTATAAAGTGAAATGGTTATATATAACCAATCAGAATCATATAAGTAAAGTTAAATGAAATAAGACGAATTAAATATGAATTTAAATCAGATTTGGAATTAAAATAAGGAAATTTTAAGTTCTTGGGAGATTTTGAGATGTTTTCAAAATGGATGTATTTAGTAAGGGTTTTGAAATGATATAGTATTAAAATCACTTGGGTCGCTGGAAAATAATTCTGATGATGACTGCGCAGTATCATCGGTGTGATTTTCGATTTCTAAGTGGTGGATTACTACCAAAGATTTTAATTTGAATTGTTTTGAGAAAACAAGTTGTTTAGAAAATTCAAAGGTTTTGAATTGGTAGTATGATTTCAAATTGATTTGAAATTTACCCAGGAATTTAAGTTCTAGAAATTAAAATTTAACTTGTGAAGTTAATTCGAATGGGATGGTAAAAGTAAATAATAAACCAGAATTTAACTTGAGATGATAGGTTAAGAAAAACTGAAGTGATTAGAGAATAATCTGGATTTGAAATGATAAGTTGAGAATTGGAATTTGAGACTCGAATTTGAAATCGAATTCGGCTTGAATAAGCGAATGGCTGTGTTAAGAATAACTTGGTTGGAGTTGATTGGGATGGCATTTGTATATGCCGAGTTGATAACATATGGTAGGGATATAATGATATGCCCAACAAAAAGGTACAAGTTTATATTTTATATGAGTTTGGAATTTATGAGCCGAATTGGCAAGCCGTTTGGCGTTTTGATTTTCTTTTGGGTTGAAGAAGGCCCTGAGAGGCGAGTTGGAGTTTGAGCTATTGACTAGTACAATGAAGGTGCTAGCGAAATTTTTCGAAAGTTTAAAGTGTTAGAAATTTTTCAGAATTTTTGAAAATTTCAGTTAGTCGGAAGGAATTAATATTGAAATCGATATTAATTGGTTCAGTTGAAATCAGAAATAAGAGGTTAACAAATCTTAGGAATTCCAATAGATAGGGTCGTCCTCTAACTTAGCAATTTTGAGGACGAAATTATTTTAAGTGGGGAAGAATGCAATGACCCGCATTTGTCAGAGGTATTATAATTAATTTATTTAATTACATAAATAGTGATTTAGGGAATTAAATCGTCGTTAATTAAATTATAGTGAATATTAAATTAAATTAAATAATTAAATAATATATTTAATTCTGAAATAATCAGAATTGGCTGAAATGGCGATATGGTGTGAACTGGGTCATCCCTAAGATTTAATTCAGCTTAGAGTTGAATAATATTGACGAATATATTCAATCGACGTCAGTTTGAACGTATAATTATAATATAATTAAAATCGAGCTCGAAATGGCGCTGCAGTTCGTAAATTGGCGATTCGAACTTCAACTGAATGTACAGGATTCGTTTTAAGCCAGATTTCTGTGAAACAAGAAACGTGTGGAGCTGGTGGAGTATATCTTTCTAGTGGAAGAGAAAAATCGGGATTTCGTCGTGTAGATTTTGATGTATGTCCAAATCAAATTTTAGAAAAAGTCGCTGTGGAATTCCTTTATAATTTATAAAGGAATTATTTATATTTTAAAAGGGAATTTCAATATAAATCGAATATCGGGTTGACCCAGATTGAAATATCGAGTTAGAAATCAATATAGGATTTTTCTGAAGCTATATGGTATTCCACTGTGAATATATACGATAATATAAATTTATTCATATTTAATTTAATTTTATTTAAATATATTTATATATTTAAATGGGTCATCCAAAGCTTTAAAAATAACCGGTTTTGCAAACGAAGCCGGAATTCGACGAAACCAGTTTTCTTGGATCCGCAATATCAAATAGTTGTTAGATTTCCAGTTTCGTGATTTTTAGAGTCACTGTGTGGCCGTACGGATTTTTAGAGTGCAAAACAGTTAGTATTTCGACGGTTAAAAATACGATGTGTGAGCATACGGAGTCGGAATTCGACGAAACCAGTTTCGTTGGGACCGTAATGACGAACTGTAGCTGCATGTCCAGTTTCGTGTTTTTTAGAGGTCATGTGTGATTTCAGGAATTTTAAAGGACAAATAAATACAGCGGTTGATATTAAATTTATATAATATTTTAAAAATAAAATATCTAGGTTGCCTATAAATAGCCCATACTTCCTTCTAACCTAAACCGTATACCCCAAAAACCGAAAACCGGCCTCGGTTTCCATTGTCTTCAGCGTGGAAAAGAAATACCATTCAAAAGAAAAGAAAACCCAAACAAAAAAAATCAAAAACAAAGTTATAAATCCTAAAACGATGATCTTTGGATTCTTGGATGGCTCAGCTTCATCACGGTACCGATTTTGCTGACTGCGACCTCGGTTTGAAGTGCTCGAATTACTTCAGTGTTGATTTAGGGCTTGCTATTGTGGCAAAAAGGAAGTGCAAATCGAAGATGGTGAGATCATAAATGAGTTCGTGAGGTTGAATGGTGTCTCGCGTGAAGGTTTGGTGGTTTCCGATCAGTAAATGGGATGTGCGATCCCTGTAGCTTGGATCTGGACAGAGGACGGAAGTCCATTTGTTGAGAGCGAGTTCGATCTTTCGGTGTTGGGAGTGTCGAGTACGAGAAGAGGAGTAGTTCAGAAGTACATGCGTTGAAATCAATGAAGTATAGGAGGAGGAAGATGGAAGCTTGGATTCGAGAATGGTGTTACAGTAGGTCAAGGCAGGGTCATTTGGGAAGAAGGGATATGCGGGTATTGGTTTTACACGTAGGGGGTAGGCTTTGGTTAGGAAGTTGGGCCAAGGTAATGTGTGTTGAGGCCTAAAGAAATAAAATTCAAGTTTTAATTTATTTAAATAGTGTATAAACTTCGTAATGCGATATCTATTTCATACGAGGTTGGATTCATGAACCGTAAGTTGCGTTGGGACCATATGGACGAGAGCTTCACAATGAAGCTGACTGGAAGTGGATTGGGGTTCGTCTGAATTTATGGCGAATTAAATTGTTTGATTCAAATCAAATGACAGTTTATCGTTCTTTAACGATGAACTGCAAATGTGAGTAAAACTCACCAACTCTGAACAGTTTATATTTTCATGTTGTATTTTTTAGAACTGTTAAAATTGTCTGATTGCTGTGTGTTAGTTGATTGATTGAACTGCTAGTCAGTTAGTAGAAATATTATATATATATATATATATATATGTATATATATATAAACTGTTAAATATCTATATGTCGATTCTGTTTATCAGAATATTTAACAGTGAAGTGAAATCGATGTTATTCTATTGTCTAACATCTATGATGCAGGGAAACAGGTTGGAGGAATCCGACTGGATTCCTCAACAGTTATTTTATTGTTTTTCATATATTGTTATATGATGTGATATAAAATCTATGGGCGATTATATGTGCTTGGACGATATTGAACGTCGTGATTTGATATGATTGAATACCATAACATACCGAAATATTGATAAAGAGATTTTTAAAGTGATATTGAAAATTGGATATTTATAAATTGGAATATTTATAAATAAGAGATATTTATAAAGTGGAATATTTATAAATAAGAAATGTTTATAAATTGGAATATTTATAAATAGGAGATATTCAAAAAGGAAATAATTTCAAACCATTTTCTTTTTGAATGGAAAAGCCTGTGTGGCGGGTTTGGGGATTTTCCCGATGCTCCCATTACAAAGGAGGTTATGGCGAATTTTTCAGAGAATTTAAGGAGTTAGAATATTTCAAGAATAAATTTGAAAAGGAAATATTTGTAAACCATTTACAAATAGAATTGAAAAGGAAACGTTATAAAAAGGAAATCATTTTTAAAGTGTAGAACCGTTATTTAAAAGTAAATCTTTTCAAATGAATAAAACGTTGTTAAAAAGGAAATCTTTATAAAGTGAATAAAGTAAATCTAATATGGTATTCGAAAGAAGTTAAATCGAATATGGTATTCAAAGGGAGTAAATCGAATATGGTATTCGAAAGTTAGTAAAACGAATATGCTATTCGAAAAGGGTAAGTCGTGTCGAGTTAGTTGAATAGAGTTAACCAGTTCAGTAGAGTTAACCAGTTCAGTTAGAGTTAACCAGTTAGAGTTAATCAGTTAGAGTTAACCAATTAGAGCTAATCAGTTAGAGTTAACCAATTAGAGCTAATCAGTTAGAGTTAATCAAATAAGTGTTAATCCAAATGAGTTTCCATTTCGTACGACTGCTAGCGTAATTCGTAGGGCTGTAAATAGCCTACGGCGGTCGGATGTTTCCTGAGGGAGTCAGGCGTAACCATTGTGATCGCTGTGATCTAGAGTCAAGCGAATGAAGTTAAATCGAATATTAGTTATTCGATAGGAGTTAAGTTCTTGAGTTAGATTATCGAGATATGTGAGTCGAGTTAAGTTCGTCGAGTTAAATTAATCGATGTTAGTTTCATCGAAAGGAGTTAATCGAAGTTAGTTTCATCGAAAGGAGTTAATCGATGTTAATTTCATCGAAAGGTGTATCGATATTAGTTTCATCGAAGGGAGTTATCGATTAGTTAAATCGAAAGGAGTTATCGATTAGTTAAATCGAAAGGAGTTATCGAATTTAGTTATTCGAAAAGGAGTTATCGATTTGTTAAATCGAAAGGGAAGATTATCGAATATCGTTTATTCGAGGGGAGATTTTCGAATGTAGTTTATTCGAAGGAGTTATCGATTATTAGTTAATCGAAGTGAGTTACAGAATATTAGTTAAATCGAAGGAGTTATCGAATATAGTTTATTCGATGGAGTTAAATCAAATGAATTAAATGAATATAGTTTATTCGAATAGAGTTAGAGGAGTTATCAAATATAGTTTATTCGACAGGAGTTAAGTGAATTAGTTAAGTTAAACTAAGTGAATTAGTTAAGTGAATTGGTTAAGTTAACCAAAGTGAATTAGTCAAGTTAATCAAAGTGATTAGTTCAGTTAATCGAGATAAGTAAATCAAAGTCAGGTTAATCGAGTTGAATTAGTCAGTCGAGTTAATAAATTGAGTTAGTCAAACCAAGTAAAACCAGTTAGAGTTAATTAATTAAGGTTGACCAGTTAGAGTTGATCGGTTAGAATTAACCAGTTAGAGTTAATCAATCAGAGTTAATCAAATAGAGTTAAGAAAAATTAGAACTGACTAGAGATTAGTAAATTGAATGGTTTTCTAAGTGCCTATCTGATGTTGGTTTCGGCCTTCGGGATTTATACTTAGGGGGTTGTTCCCATACTAGTTTACAGTCAGGGACTGATAGTTGGGGAAGAGTAGTGATTTGTAAATAAGCAGATGGAAACGTTTTCCAGTGTTAACAACATATATTTTCTGAACATAAAAAAAAGGCAATGTGAATATATATATATATATATGTTGATGATTGATCGATATAATTTCCATCTAGAAATAATATCATTGTTTGCACACTTGTTTTTCTTTGATAGTTAAATCACAGACTATCGAAGTTTTGACCATTTTAACGTTGTTAATATGGAGAGACCGGTTGGATTATTATCCGAAGAACCACTCTGTATTGGCATAAGCGTTGCGAATCATTTATGCCAAAGATAATTTGAAGACGGAGTAAAGTGCAAGGGCTGCTGTATAAGTCTTAGATAACAGTGACTAAGATGGATATACTGAGTAGTGCCTTCGGTTTGTCCAGTCCCAGGACAACTTGTATGGACGAAGGTCTGACATAGTATATCCAATGGATCGCGTAAGTTGATCTGTTCAAACGTATTCACGTTTGGTGGCGGAGGAATTCGTTTCTCTTAGCTGTATACCCGTGTTATTTTTGGATAAATCAATTTGTGATTTGGCGGGTATGACGATGTGACATTCTAAGTGAATTAGGATGACTTGTATAAATGAATGTCTGACAGAGTATTTCCAGAAAGGTCACGTACATTGATTTCTTCAACTTTACCAAGAGTGGAAGCAGAGAAGGAAACTTCTTTAGCTAACACGTAACGTACTGTTGTAGACGTCAATTAGTGATTTTCGATGGATCTGAAAATGTGGCATTCGAAGTGAATCTGATGTAATGATAAAGCGTAGCTTCTAGCCTCATCAACCGGTAAATGACAGAAATCGGGCAGGCAGCATGGCTAAGTCGGTCGCACCGAAGTAGGGTGTATAATCACCTATCTAGAGAATATTCATTTGTTTCTTAAATCTATCAATGCTGTCCCATATATATACGGGAACGGTTGCTGATCCCAATCGTTGGTGATATACATTCGATACACTCAAGAAAAATGAGTGGTCGGTCATGTGTGGTTGTGTTACAAGATGTTCTTGTTGAACTCCAGTGTATCATTCCTAGAGTACACTGATTGGAAGGTGGTTCCATACATTGTCATAGTTGGAAATCCATTATCCTGCTTGCGATTTTGATTGTATGCTGTATATGTAGAACGTGAGATGAAAGCGTTTCTGCTAGTTGATATCTATTTGTACATAGACATTATTATAATATCAAAAGGTTTTTGATATAAAGATATTCTGGATTCTCATAAGGGAAAAACCCGTTCCATTCTGCGGCGTGGTCTTATGAGATATCGTTTACTTGTTCATATACCTGTTTAAACTGTTTTACTCACACCAGTCCCATGAATGACCCGGAGTTTACTTTGTTGTTTTCCCTAAACTCTTGGGTGCCTAAATTTGTACGGGCAGTCAAGAAGTCTGGAATTTACAGATATACTTGGAGAGCTTGGAGCAGGAGGTTTTAAGATCATATAGCTATAGTTTATTTCCGCTGTGTTGTAAGTGCTGTACTCTGATAAGTGCTATTGTATATGTAACAACCCATAAATTTCAGGGTATTTGAATTTAAATTTAAATAAGTGAATGGAATAATATGACTTAAAAATCAAATTTGATTGATTATGATAATGATAATTGGTCGAATTAAAATAAGCAAGTACTGAAAGTAAATTTTACTTAGAAATGTTGTAATTTGAAATTTAAGATTTCAAACAATTAAATAAGTTTGAGCGGCTTAATTTAAGAGTGAAATTCAAATTTAATTTGGAAATGGTGGAATTTTAAGTTGTTAGGTTAAAAAGTTGGAATTCAAATTCAAAATTTCAAATACATGATTTTTGGGAACTTAAAAATTTATGAAATTGATTTTTAAATTTATTGAAGTTAATTAGATTTAATTGGGAATTTATAAATAAATATTTAAGTTTTAATTAAAAACAGTTAAGCAAGTAATTGAATATTTTAATTATTTAATTAACTGTGGAATTTAACTGTTTTGACGACTGTCTCGGAATTCGACGAAACTGGCGCCATCAGAACCGGAACGGTGAATTATTACAGGATTTCAATTTACGTTACAATCCGACTTACCATTTGATCGTACGAGAGAAAATGTGAACGAGATCAGTGTAAATGGATAATTGGATGTTTCTTATATTTGGGCCTTATATATGCATATAACTTGAGTCCATGACCACCTCATCAGCTCATTTCTATTATACGTATAACTTTTTTTCTTCATTCAAGCTTTCTCTAATGGCAGAAAATTTACAAACCCTAGTTTCAAACAAAATACAAGCTTGAAATTCAAATCTCTTTAAACCCCAACGTATTATATATCATTTCGAAGCCCTCGATGAGTAGAACCCAGATCTACAATTCGTTTCAACATGCAGTACACTGTTTGGCCGGAATTCGAGGGTCAAACTGCTGATTTTCGAACCCTAAGACCAAAATTTGGGCGTTTTCGATTTGGGATGTAATTGGAGATTTGGTGATACGGGTTTTGTAGAGAGGAGTCATACGAGTTCATCGGTGGTGACGGCATCGTCTAGAAGTCGTCGGAGTGGTCGGATTTGGTGTTTAAAGGCTCAAAGGGGCGGATCTTTGGACTGACGGCGGCGGAGCTAGGGTTAGCCGGAAGGGGCGGCGCCGCCTAGGGAAGATGCGACGGTCGATGGGCTTCCGGTCGCTGGTGAGCGGGGCTTCCAATTCGGTCGGAGTCGATGGAAAATCTCGGTCAAAGGCGAGGCTGGAATGGGTTCTAACGTTTGTCACGGTAGCAGGTAGGAGCGGGAACGAAGTGTAAGGGGCTGACGTGGCATCTCGTGAATGGGTGAGAGATTATTATATTTATTTTTATATATTTAAAAATCCAAACACTAAAACACTGATAACTCTCTCGTTTTAACTCGAATTGGGATGCAGTTTGTTGCGTTGGGATCGTGGCGGAATTGCGGACGTTTCGGCACTAACTGGGCTGTGTTTGGTGACTGTCAAATTTTGGCCCTTAGTTGGACGTTCGATCAACTATGGAAGCAAAGGTGAGTGATTCTTCGCTCACGAAATACTGAATTATTCCAATATTTATCGAATTAAATTATGAAGTAAGATTGGTTGCATGGTTGTGTTGGATTGTTGATGCATGGTTTAAATTTAACATGTAAGTATGTTAACATGCAATCTAAGTAAATGATTTGTTATTTAATTTAATTTAAATCTCTAGTTGAATTCGAACCCTGGTTAAATCCTGAAACAGTTTAATGCTGAATTAGTTGAATGAAATTGTTGTGATGGATGTTGGTTGAAATTATTACTGAATTCATAGTGACATGTTTAAATGCTCCTTATTTCAGTATATTGTAATGCATGTTGATTGTGACGATAAATTCCATTTACCCTTGATGTTACGGGCATCTAATGAACCCGGAATTTATCGATGAAATAAATTAAGAACACGGAGTGAAATGATAAATCTCTGTGACCCTGATTTGGATTGAAATGATAGATCCATCCCTGAAATATCGAGAAATTAAATTTAAAATCACTTGGCCATTGGGTAGATAATTATATACAGATATCGGTTGGTTAAATGATTTTAAATATTGGAAAACTTTATTTGATAGAATTTTCCCTTTAAAAGAATGTACCGATACTCGATAATTCAATTCTTTAAAGATTCTGATCTGGGATGTTGATTTAAAAGGGTTAAAGGAATTTTTCAAAACAAAGGGGAAATATTTAAATTGGGATTTGAATATGATTTAAAAATCTTTTCAAATTAAGAGTTGGATTAGAAGGGAATAAATTCTTATGAAATCTGATTTTTGGGAAATTGGAAATCGAGGGTATTCTGAGTTGTTTTTAACTCAGTTTGAATATATATTTGAACTCTAGGAATCAAATTGTTGTTTTGAACGGGGTTGAAATGAGATATGGAATTAAATGAACTCCATTGAGATCGGAGGATAGATTCAAGTATTTGAAATTTGGAAGGAAGGAAAGATTTTGATTAGAGAAATTTATTTTAAATATATTTATGCATTTGATTCCAAATAATTATTTTGCTTTAAATTTATTATTTACCTTTACTTATAACTATTGTATTTTAAATAATTTTTCCTTATAATTCATTTTTCCAAATTTTCTAGTAACCTTATTTTTAAGTGTATATATAATATTTGAATTACTGATTTATTTTAATTATTATATTATATATATATATATCTTATTATTTATATAAAATTTATTATCATTTTTTTATATAAACATTTGTCTACAAGTATTTTGAAATTATACATTTCTTCCGAATGGAAATGCTTGAGTTTGGACCGCTGGTTCAAATGGAGTTGAAATAAGAATCCGTGATAATTTGAAATCTTTGAGATAAATTATATTCTATTGAATATAAGTCGTTTTTGAAATATTTTGTGATTATAATATAATGATATGAAATATATTCTAGTTTTAGAGTATAATCGGGTTGGGTCTGATTATGAATTGTCGATATGAAAATTTTATTCGTTGAATATAAATTGGGTTCGAAACAGAAGAAGATATTTTGTTATGAAAGCGAACCTTTATCAAATATAAAAGAACCGACCGATGTGAAAGATGTAAGCGTTGGTTGTTAAAGAGACCGGAGTCGACATAAGGCATACTCTCTGTCAGTGTCGATACCATTTAGACAACTGTGAACGTTATGACGTATCCAGATTGAGTATGATGACTTGGAGGCGAGTATTGAAGCGAAGAAGATGATCGATGACGAATAGCCCTGACCTTCGGGTCAGAATTGAAATGACTAAAACAAGAGCTATACCGTGACTAATTGAGGTAGCACCTTTGATCGGACACACTTCTTCGATACTATTTCTATGACTATGATGATGATGATGATTTGGGCCCATTTATGACTTTGGGAGTGTGTTCCGAGGTGGGCGGTAGTGGCTGCTATGCGTTACCACCGGTCCGGGAGTGCAATTGGTAGAATCCTACCCTGGGCATTGCCTCGAGTGCCTTGTCATATATATCCATATCGAGCCCCATACGATTTTGATTTGTATCGTACCTATGGAGTGCCCTCTGATGCCATCGCTTACGGTGGGTTTACGGTACTGTATAGACTACGGTATTATAAACGGTGTAAGGGTAAAAATGTAATCCCGCTTACGCTATTTCAGTATTTATACTTTACTGAGTAGACACTATCATAATAGCGTATTATCTATGTATGTACTAGTTTAACGGATCCTCAAGAGATAGAAAAATCCCGTAATATCTCCTGAGTTACTGCACCCATGATACTGATGTTATTTCGTATTTTGATTTGACTAATATGAGATGATTTAGTGCTGATCCGAGTGTTTGTTGTGTTTTCTTTTTATGCAATACGCTCGGGTCAGCAGATGTTGCAGTTATCGAAGATTTCCTTGCCTTGGAGAACGAAGACGAAGTTTGGCGTATATAACTATTATGAGTATGGTTTAACCACTGCATTTGTTTCCGCTGCTTATTATGTACATCCGTATGTATATGTAACTCTGATAATCATTGAATGTTATAACCAAAGTATACATTTCAACTGCTTTTTAACTGCTATTTGTTTATTATATGTTGTCATTCTGCTGTGAGATTCTGTGATTTGTTTTTCTCTTCTTTCTTTTCTTCTTTTCCCAATAACTAATTGCATTTGCGATTTATTTGGGTCGACATGTGTGGTTTATTGTTGATTTGAACGGTCAAAAATGTGGGTCGTTACATTTGGTTTCAGAGCAAAGGTTAGCGATAACCTTGGCTCTATTGGGAATTAACTCATTAGAGATGGGGTTAGAAACGCCCCAGAATGAGTTTGAGTGATATGAGAGAGCGTACTTGTATTTTGATATAAATTGGTTTTATATTGTGCTGACTTGTTCTGTTGAATATTTATGGATTCGGGTCAATATATGGGACGTCATGGTATCGATAGGAACTTCTAAATGACCGAACAGAATGATCAGCATAATGTGGTTTCGATTATATTTTTAATTTATCAAAAATATATTATTGGTTTAAGTATATACGAAATCGCTTTAGTAGGTGGTAATATTAAGTTATTACCCAATATGGTTGATTCGATAATAAATTTAATAAGGAAAATTCAAATGGTCTATGGAAACAATTTGAAAATGAAATGATACCTTTAAGTATCATTAGGGAGAAAGGTTGTGATTGAATATAGAAATGTACTTGAAACTTGATCCTGGGGTATCTTTGGAAATAGTTTTCCAAAGTTTTAAATAATATCATATTATTGGTATGATCGAAAAGAAATGGTTTTAAAGATTTTCAAGTGGGTATAATCCCTCCTTGGACCTTGGAAACGATGTCGGTAATGAGTGCACGCATTATCGACGTTTATTCTGAAGCGCTTAAGTGGGGGAGACCACCCGTATTTTCATAACTAGTTTGAAAGGATATTTGGATTTAAATTCCAATAGTATAAGTTTGTATAAGAGTATAAGTATATGATATTTTAAAACTGAGTTTAAGGTTTAACAAGAATTGAAATTTTTTATATTCTTTCTTAAATTAAAGTTTGGATTTAAAATTCATATGGTATGGTTTATAAAATAGTATAAATATATATGTATGTTATTTTAAACGTGAATTATAAACCCAGAATCAAGCACTTTGAGTTGTCTTAACTAATGATAATGATTTGAGATTTAGTACTCGATTCATTGGAATTTTTACTTTGAAATCATGAAATAGACTTAAGTATTGAGTGAAAGGAAGTCGCCATTTAACTCTTAATCATGGACGATAATTTAGTTCAGGAAACTCTAAGTTCGGTCGTTAAAGGTGTTAGAGAGAAGAGAAAAAAAAAAAAAACCTAAATTAACTATGAAATATAAGTTCAAGTAAAGTCGACCAAAATGGAAATTTAGTTTGAGTCGTACTAAATGAATTGGATTTGAAAACAAACCCTGAATCACTCGAAAACTTTAAGTTTTGAAAATAAGAGAACGAAAATTTGCCGATATATATATATATATATATATATATATATACATATACATATATATATATATATATATATATATATGGTTTTAATAGAATGCGTCGCGCAGCGACCGTTCGCGAATTACGACCATTAACTTTGAATGGACCTAGCTGGAGATCCGACCGTCGGATTCTCCTAAAACTGGAACCATTGGGTTCGTATCGAAAAGGGCTTTCCAATGAATATGAGAAATTTGAAATCTAACAGTTGGATTTGAAGATATGTCCAAATCAAATTTGGAAAAGGTCGCTATGGCCGCAGTTCGGTGGCTGTTGTTGGAAACCGACTGAAATATCGATAATAAAATTATCAAAATTATTAATAATTTGTGTAAAATCATAACAAGTGATTTGGAAAGAATTGGGATGGAAATTCCATACTTGAATAGATAAAAATATATTTTATCGAAACAAAACTTAATTTAGGTCGACTAAAATGAATTGAAGAATTTGGTGGTGAAATAAAAATGGTAATAACTTATGATGTGAAATAGTTAATGAGTAAGTTAGGTTAGTCGAGAAGAAAATTGATAAGAAATTTAGTTGGGAATGAAATGTAAATGGTAGATAGACTAAAGCGAAGAAATTAAATGGTGAATTAGAGTATGTATGGGAGGATGGTGTAAAATCTAAATGGGTTAACCCTCACTTGGACAATATATCAAGTATAAATCTAAGTATGAACAACGAATGAGAACAAGTGAGAAATGGTTAAGGTATGAAATGAAGTGTCAAAATAAAAATAATGAGATATAAAAATAAAACTTATTCTGAGGTGAATGGATTTAATATAAGGAAATCAATTTAGGAAGATGAAATAAGCGGATATAGAATTATAGGTATTGTTGGATTTAGTAAGTGAATGGAAATTCCAAACGAGAGAAATAAAATGGTTGATATAAAAGAAACCATCACGGATCTTAAACCTTGAGTATGGATTGGAAGCTGACTTTATGGAACGACATTCATGTAATAGGGATGGAATAATAAGGATAAGTAATGAAATTTGATGGGTTGACCCGTGTTAATGGGATAATGATTTAAGGTAATCGCGTTAGTGAGAATAGACTTATATAATTAGAAGGAATAAAATCGAGATTAATTCAAGTGAATGGCTAATCGAATATCGGAATGGAATAAACAAAATTCAAATTCGAATCCATTTCTCGGGTAAGAAAATAATAACAAATTCGAAGTGTTAAAGAATTTCCAAATTTTTGGAATTGGAAGAACTGAAACTTCAAATAAAAGAAAACGATGTTATGCGAAATCGAAAATATTAGACAAGTTGAAGTAAGGTGGCCATAACTTTTGATGGGCTGATCGGAATGCGACAACTCCGGGCTCTTCGGAAACCTTAGAAACTGATCGAAAACTTTCGTTTATAAAGACATGTCTAATTCCTATGTTTACTAAGCTGAAATGCAAGTTTTAGTCGTAGTTGTATGCGCAGGAAATTAAAAATCTGAAGCGGATACCTATATTGTTTTAACCATAACTTCCTAATGGAGCGTCGGATTTCGATGTGCGAGTACAATTCGGGAAGGCTAGAATCTGAACTAAAACTTTTCCTGAATATGCTTGTTTTGAAATTTTGTTGTTTAAAGGGTTAAAAACTGGGACGAACAACTCAGATCTGCATTTTTCAGTGTACGGGCTGAGATGTTCGCCTTCACTAAAATAGTCATAACTTTTGAACGAATTACCCGAATTCGACGAGTCCGGACAATTCGGAAAGCCTGAAATAAATTCTACAACTTTTGGCTAGTGTGTTTTAGTCAAATTCCATCATTTATAGGGTGATACGCCTTTATTTGTTTGCTGGCCTGTTGTTACCATGTCGGTTTTGTTGTTGAAATGTCGATGAGATGTTGTGTGAGTTATATGCATTCGCTATTTAATATATATATGTTTGATTCTCATATATATATGTGAGTATGTAGCAGGTGTAGAGAAGTCGCGCTATGCGTTGGAGCTCGCTTGCGCTAAATGCTAAATGCTAAGTTAAATAAATCCGCAAATAAGCGCTAAGAAGGTACGTATGTGTGTTATATAGTTGCGTAGTTGCGAATGTATGTGTTTTCCCCATTTTTGGGATGCCTCATCGAATGATGAGATGTATATTTGAATTTTATATATGTTGTGATTTTCCGGACCTCTCCGTACAAAGGAGATGCTGCCGAAATTTTCCGTGATTTCGGGAGTTAGAAATTTGTGAGATTTTACAACTATATAACCTATTTTATAAATGCTATTTTTTAGTATGGTTTTGAAATATATATAAGTGTTCGATATCGAATTTCGTTCTCTTTTCCAGGACGAAAAGATTTTAAGTGGGGGAGAATGTAACAACCCATAAATTTCAGGGTATTTGAATTTAAATTTAAATAAGTGAATGGAATAATATGACTTAAAAATCAAATTTGATTGATTATGATAATGATAATTGGTCGAATTAAAATAAGCAAGTACTGAAAGTAAATTTTACTTAGAAATGTTGTAATTTGAAATTTAAGATTTCAAACAATTAAATAAGTTTGAGCGGCTTAATTTAAGAGTGAAATTCAAATTTAATTTGGAAATGGTGGAATTTTAAGTTGTTAGGTTAAAAAGTTGGAATTCAAATTCAAAATTTCAAATACATGATTTTTGGGAACTTAAAAATTTATGAAATTGATTTTTAAATTTATTGAAGTTAATTAGATTTAATTGGGAATTTATAAATAAATATTTAAGTTTTAATTAAAAACAGTTAAGCAAGTAATTGAATATTTTAATTATTTAATTAACTGTGGAATTTAACTGTTTTGACGACTGTCTCGGAATTCGACGAAACTGGCGCCATCAGAACCGGAATGGTGAATTATTACAGGATTTCAATTTGCGTTACAATCTGACTTACCGTTTGATCGTACGAGAGAAAATGTGAACGAGATCAGTGTAAATGGATAATTGGTTGTTTCTTATATTTGGGCCTTATATATGCATATAACTTGAGTCCATGACCACCTCATCAGCTCATTTCTATTATACGTATAACTTTTTTTTCTTCATTCAAGCTTTCTCTAATGGCATAAAATTTACAAACCCTAGTTTCAAACAAAATACAAGCTTGAAATTCAAATCTCTTTAAACCCCAACGTATTATATATCATTTCGAAACCCTCGATGAGTAGAACCCAGATCTACAATTCGTTTCAACATGCAGTACACTGTTTGGCCGGAATTCGAGGGTCAAACTGCTGATTTTCGAACCCTAAGACCAAAATTTGGGCGTTTTCGATTTGGGATGTAATTGGAGAATTGGTGATACGGGTTTTGTAGAGAGGAGTCATACGAGTTCATCGGTGGTGACGGCATCGTCTAGAAGTCGTCGGAGTGGTCGGATTTGGTGTTTAAAGGCTCAAAGGGGCGGATCTTTGGACTGACGGCGGCGGAGCTAGGGTTAACCGGAAGGGGCGGCGCCGCCTAGGGAAGATGCGACGGTCGATGGGCTTCCGGTCACTGGTGAGCGGGGCTTCCAATTCGGTCGGAGTCGATGGAAAATATCGGTCAAAGGCGAGGCTGGAATGGGTTCTAACGTTGGTCACGGTAGCAGGTAGGAGCGGGAACGAAGTGTAAGGGGCTGACGTGGCATCTCGTGAATGGGTGAGAGATTATTATATTTATTTTTATATATTTAAAAATCCAAACACTAAAACACTGATAACTCTCTCGTTTTAACTCGAATTGGGATGCGGTTTGTTGCGTTGGGATCGTGGCGGAATTGCGGACGTTTTGGCACTAACTGGGCTGTGTTTGGTGACTGTCAAATTTTGTCCCTTAGTTGGACGTTCGATCAACTATGGAAGTAAAGGTGAGTGATTCTTTGCTCACGAAATACTGAATTATTCCCATATTTATCGAATTAAATTATGAAGTAAGATTGGTTGCATGGTTGTGTTGGATTGTTGATGCGTGGTTTAAATTTAACATGTAAGTATGTTAACATGCAATCTAAGTAAATGATTTGTTATTTAATTTAATTTAAATCTCTAGTTGAATTCGAACCCTGGTTAAATCCTGAAACAGTTTAATGCTGAATCAGTTGAATGAAATTGTTGTGATGGATGTTGGTTGAAATTACTACTGAATTCATAGTGACATGTTTGAATGCTCCTTATTTCAGTATATTGTAATGCATGTTGATTGTGACGATAAATTCCATTTACCCTTGATGTTACGGGCATCTAATGAACCCGGAATTTATCGATGAAATAAATTAAGAACACGGAGTGAAATGATAAATCTCTGTGACCCTGATTTGGATTGAAATGATAGATCCATCCCTGAAATATCGAGAAATTAAATTTAAAATCACTTGGCCATTGGGTAGATAATTATATACAGACATCGGTTGGTTAAATGATTTTAAATATTGGAAAATTTATTTGATAGAATTTTCCCTTTAAAAGAATGTACCGATACTCGATAATTCAATTCTTTAAAGATTCTGAACTGGGATGTTGATTTAAAAGGGTTAAAGGAATTTTTCAAAACAAAGGGGAAATATTTAAATTGGGATTTGAATATGATTTAAAAATCTTTTCAAATTAATAGTTGGATTAGAAGGGAATAAATTCTTATGAAATCTGATTTTTGGGAAATTGGAAATCGAGGGTATTCTGAGTTGTTTTTAACTCAGTTTGAATATATATTTGAACTCTAGGAATCAAAAGTTGTTTTGAACGGGGTTGAGATGAGATATGGAATTAAATGAACTCCATTGAGATCGGAGGATAGATTCAAGTATTTGAAATTTGGAAGGAAGGAAAGATTTTGATTAGAGAAATTTATTTTAAATATATTTATGCATTTGATTCCAAATAATTATTTTGCTTTAAATTTATTATTTACCTTTACTTATAACTATTGTATTTTAAATAATTTTTCCTTATAATTCATTTTTCCAAATTTTCTAGTAACCTTATTTTTAAGTGTATATATAATATTTGAATTACTGATTTATTTTAATTATTATATTATATATATATCTTATTATTTATATAAAATTTATTATCATTATTTTTTTTATATAAACATTTGTCTACAAGTATTTTGAAATTATACATTTCTTCCGAATGGAAATGCTTGAGTTTGGACCGCTGGTTCAAATGGAGTTGAAATAAGAATCCGTGATAATTTGAAATCTTTGAGATAAATTATACTCTATTGAATATAAGTCGTTTTTGAAATATTTTGTGATTATAATATAATGATATGAAATATATTCTAGTTTTAGAATATAATCGGGTTGGGTCTGATTATGAATTGTCGATATGAAAATTTTATTTGTTGAATATAAATTGGGTTCGAAACAGAAGAAGATATTTTGTTATGAAAGCGAACCTTTATCAAATATAAAAGAACCGACCGATGTGAAAGATGTAAGCGTTGGTTGTTAAAGAGACCGGAGTCGACATAAGGCATACTCTCTGTCAGTGTCGATACCACTTTGACAACTGTGAACGTTATGACGTATCCAGATTGAGTATGATGACTTGGAGGCGATTATTGAAGCGAAGAAGATGATCGATGACGAATAGCCCTGACCTTCGGGTCAGAATTGAAATGACTAAAATAGGAGCTATACCGTGACTAATTGAGGTAGCACCTTTGATCGGACACACTTCTTCAATACTATTTCTATGACTAAGATGATGATGATGATTTGGGCCCATTTATGACTTTGGGAGTGTGTTCCGAGGTGGGCGGTAGTGGCTGCTATGCGTTACCACCGGTCCGGGAGTGCAATTGGTAGAATCCTACCCTGGGCATTGCCTCGAGTGCCTTGTCATATATATCCATATCGAGCCCCATACGATTTTGATTTGTATCGTACCTATGGAGTGCCCTCTGATGCCATCGCTTACGGTGGGTTTACGGTACTATATAGACTACGGTATTATAAACGGTGTAAGGGTAAAAATGTAGTCCCGCTTACGCTATTTCAGTATTTATACTTTACTGAGTAGACACTATCATAATAGCGTATTATCTATGTATGTACTAGTTTAACGGATCCTCAAGAGATAGAAAAATCCCGTAATATCTCCTGAGTTACTGCACCCATGATACTGATGTTATTTCTTATTTTGATTTGACTAATATGAGATGATTTAGTGTTGATCCGAGTGTTTGTTGTGTTTTCTTTTTATGCAATACGCTCGGGTCAGCAGATGTTGCAGTTATCGAAGATTTCCTTGCCTTGGAGAACGAAGACGAAGTTTGGCGTATATATCTATTATGAGTATCGTTTAACCACTGCATTTGTTTCCGCTGCTTATTATGTACATCCGTATGTATATGTAACTCTGATAATCATTGAATGTTATAACCAAAGTATACATTTCAACTGCTTTTTAACTGCTATTTGTTTATTATATGTTGTCCTTCCGCTATGAGATTCTGTGATTTGTTTTTCTCTTCTTTCTTTCTTTTCTTCTTTTCCCAATAACTACTTGCATTTGCGATTTATTTGGGTCGACATGTGTGGTTTATTGTTGATTTGAACGGTCAAAAATGTGGGTCGTTACAGTATACATAACTGTTATATTTCAAAGTTATGTTATCTATTATATGTTATTCGTTCCGCTGTGAGGTTCGTGTTACTCTGATGTTGTGTTCTTCTTCTTCTTCTATTCTAAGTTTCTATCTTATCTATTCTCACCCTCTAATTTCTTTCATTAATTTCCGAGATTTTTCGATGTTTTGGTTATCAACATCGTGCTTATGTCGATAACCAAAGTCGCTCAAAATCCGGGTCGTTACAACGCCCAAGACAGAAATTATCAAACCCTGACATATCATTGAAAGATGAGTCGTACCTCCTATGGAGTTAGAGAACACAACAGAATTAGAAACAATACTAGTATCTAGGTGCAGAGATTCCACCACAGAATTGGATATATATGAGTGAGAAGCACCAGAATCAAAGAGAGTCCTAATAGGATAGTAAAAAAGGGAAATCAAACCTACGACTATGACTTTCCTACCTCGATCTGGTCCACTAGCCTAAAGAGCATGTATTTGTCCTCCATAAGATTCTTCCCTTTGCCCTTGTCCTTGCTTGCTAGGGCATTCCTTAGTGAAGTGTCCAAATTGACCACAACTTAAATAAGCTTTCTTCATCTTTCTACACTCTCACACAAAATGACCCAAAGCTTCGCAACCATGGCAGCTGACCTCTGTCTTGATCTGAGCCTTATCAAGCTTTCCTTCTTTCTTTTGCGCAATGGGTGGCAAGCAGTTTCATGGTTCTGAGAGTTTTTCAAAAATAGGTTTTTATTTGAAAATACTTTGCTTTTGAAAACTCTTTTTCAAAACTTTTCTCTGATCTTGTAACCTTCAACACTGATACCAAATGTGACACCCCACATTAGTTAATGTCGCTCAATAGAGAATGCATTAAGTTTCGTGGAGCGCAATGGGTAAACATTAACAGAATCTCACAAGAAAGATATAAATAAGTAGCGAAATTAAAACTTCCATTATTAAAAGATAAACATTGTTTCAAATCATGTTACATCATTAAACCAGTTACATCAAAACCAAGAACCTCAAATGAAACCATCTGTCTCATAATGCAAAATATCAGAGTGTAATAATACAAAACCATATCCCTCTTAGTAAGCCATAACAAAGTAGAAAGATAATCAAAGCAGTACATCTAAGAAAGTCCTGATCCAAGATGAAAGAGAAAGTCTTAATCACTACGGAGTACTATCACCTCGAAGACCTAGAGGGAAAGGAAGAGAGAGAAGCAAAACAAAATTGGTCAGACCTAAAGTCTGGTGAGTCCAGTGGCTTCCAGTATTTGAAAGAAATAAAAGTGTCGAAATAGGTAAACAAGATTGGATGAGAGAATACAGTAATGTATAAGCATAAATATAACAAGAAGTAAGAATAAAAAAGATAGAATAAGGATCGAGTAAAGCTTCTCATTTATATCCCAAGCACAAGCTTGTTCTATCTCCGCACTAATACTAGTATAACAGGATCAGGCATTACCTTAATTACACAACAGTAGGAACAGGATTAGGTATTATTCTAATTACAAACAGCACGATTATATAACAACAGGATTATACAACAATAGGATTAGGTGTACCCTAATTACATAACAAGATTAGGTGTTACCCTAATTACATAACGGGATTAGGTGTACCCTAATTACTACCCAAGCAATCGACTCTCTACTATGTAAATACCCTATGCCAGCCCCACGATAGGGTTTATCATTCCCTAAAGCAGCAACCTATAAAACACAGAACCATTTACTGGTATTACAGTAGCTTAGTTTCCCTAATCGAACCCATGCACGCTCATGACTCAGTTGGAACGTGCCCGTACCCACCTTCCTCTTTTAACCTCTTACTATCCACTTCAGTAAAGCGTGCCCTAGCCCCTACCTAGTGCGAGGACCCCTGCCAAGATACCAACAAGGATACTAACTAATATGGGTTCCGCACAGCAATATTGATACAAGCCAAATTCCCAAGCTTGTGCCTCGAAGTAACTAGGATTTTAAGAGTCCCAATAGTCGGATACAAACACAGGGCATTGGACCTCTTAGCTTATTAATTATCAGGTTTTAACTTAGCAGGTTTAAGTTTATTAATAAGCATGGTTGTTATTATATGTGTACAACCCACTTTGCCACGCACCTGCCTAAACGTATGCATATATATAAATTAAGTTATTCATCTTACTTAATTACGTATGGTTCTTCCAACATGTTCTACTTTATTACTGTCAATCTCAGGTATTCCAATTATTATCCTAATTATGCAATTCTATCATGAATAGCCTACGCATTAATAGCCTAGGTATAACGCAAAATAAAAGGAAAAAAAAGGAGAGAAACATAGTTTTGATCCAAAAATACATAGACTGAGTAAAATAGGCATAAGACTGTAAGAATTCTTAGCAAAAAAAGGGATAACCGGATATACGTGTAATATACAACAACTGAAAACTATACAGGTATAAAACAGTGAAATATCATGTATAACCTCAGATTCAGATTTATTTACTATTGGGATTACTGTTTAAATTATCAAATCTAAAAATAACTGAACTCACAGAGGTTTGATTAAAGTAAAAAAGTTATCTCTTTTATATGCTGATGTTTGAAGAAAGTCCTTTTATAGATTTGTTGCAGAGGAATGAGAATTGTCCTTTCTAATCTAGGTTTGGGCAGTATCTCCTTATCTTCATATTTTATCTAGAATAGATGCTAGGAGAAAGAATTATGAAGAAGAGTTTGTGTGTGGAAAATAATGAGAGTGCTAGCCTTTATATAGATTACCTAGGATAATCTCTTAATGTTAGATATTAGGATTTCAAATGTAGCCATATAATTTATCCAACGAACCTTATAAATAAAACAGTCCAGGTATAGCAGCAGGAATCCGCCCAGCATGTTACGAGGTCAACCCACCAACATACTGGGTCGGCCCATAGGTCGACCCAAGTCTCGGTTGGGTCGTCCCGTAACCGTTAATTTTTTGCGTTGTCTCCAGTTTGAATTAATTTGAATTTATTTATATATAACCTTCTTATACATATACAATCTTCTAAGGTTCATAACTGCTTCATATGTTATCCCTTTTATGCAAGCTCAAGGTCTATCTGAACCAGAATTCCGAGACGAACGCAAGGTAAAGTCGAATTCACTTAATTTTTAATATTTAATTAAATAATATTCATTTTATTGTCTTTACTATATAATTAGTGTATATTAAATTACGGGATGTTATAGTACATATATTGTTGAAGAATAACTACAGTGTTCAAATTAAGTGACCTACGATATTGTTAATTTTGATGTTTTCCATTATTTCCATAGATTGACCAAATATTACCAATGATTCAATCGTGTTTTAGTTTATTGAACAAAAGTTTGTTTAATACAAATAATATGATATTGTGTTACATTAGAGTGTACTTCACGTAGATCGTGAAGAGCACAATCAGGACGGAATATCAGTTTTAAGATTAAGTGTGTAATTATATTAGAGTGTAATTCACCTATTTATTAATACCAAACTCAAAATTGATAAATATAACTTAAAATTACCTATAATAGAATAACCTATTATCATCAACCCAATTACTACCATGTAGTAATACCCTCAGTTACAAAAAAGTTGAAATAAAGCATCAAGTTGAATAGATCAACAATCATGTCACCGTAGGACACCAACGATGCCTATCATTTGATGCATCCACCTTTATAGGCATATAACTAAAAGAAAACAATAACATAATATAAATTTATAAAACAATAAGGTATTTTGAAAAAAATAAAGAATTAAAAAAATCTTTTTGATGCATTTTAAGTTTAAACTTTAAAGACATTATATGCTCACCTGTATTCTAAGGATTTTCTAATTGTTGAGGGATCTTCAGAAGCACCTAACGATATTCCAATTAAAGCCGAATGCACAACGATGCCCATCTCCAATACCTATACAAATATGTTTATGTTAGCATTTAGTCATGTTTACACATTAACAAGAAAACAATGCTCGACAACAAGAAAAAAGAATACAAGAAGGAGCAAGTCGAAGATAACAACATAGTATATGCATAAGATTAAAGAAAGGTAGGTCAAAGGCTTGCATAGCTGACACAAGTGTGCCAGATATTTGAAAATTATATCAGACGTGTGAAATAAGACCCGAGAAACTATCTGAAGTGCATCTAAACGTTTGATATTACATCTCAAACGTCTGAATTTTTCCTTCGACTGAAAGATGAAGTTCGAAGAAACATTCAGACATCTGAATAAATTTTCAGATGTCTGATGTTGATCTCGGCTCAAAAAATATATATGTTAATTTGTACGGTGCAGGTGCATATTACATATGCCGATGTACTATTAGATCATAATATGAAAAAAGAATTAGTGGTAGGGACATTTGACTTAACTTGTTTTCATATATAAGTGGTACTAAAATTATATGACTTTTTTCATAACTTGTTTTCATATACATGTAGTAAAAAGAATAAGTGGTTGTAACTTCATATATAAGTAGTATTTTTTTTAACGGGAGTGGACATTATAAATAGTATGAAAAAAGAAGTGGATCTGGATGGTCAAATAAACCTGTAATTATAAATAATCTGAAGGCAGCACAAGATGAATGCTCAGTTCAGATAGAAGAAGAGGAACAGGGAAGCAGATTACACGACGCATAAGATTTATTCAGTAGGCAAGGCTTCGGTAAACTGAATTTCGATGGGTAAGGCCTAAGTGAATCGAGCCTCCAAAACTTAAGCAGCCACCCTTTTGAATTTCGTCCCTTCAACTCTGATGACCTATACAAAAATTTTAAACATTCTGCAATACAAAAGTTCTCTCTCCCATAAAACAACTTCGTGAATATTTCTTATACTAAATATTAGTTAAATAGACATATACTCATATACTATTTGTAATAACTTACTACTCTTTGCTAAACGACACTCGGTCACACTCAAATCGTAGTCAACTTGCTCAGTTTATGCAAGAATAAACTAATGATTTACATGCTTGTGTTGAGGCTATACAACATCAGGACATTATATCAAACAACAAATTTACTTTTGATGAGCCTATACAACATAAGGACTGTGACAAAATGCCTGCTTGCCTAAAGGAACACAAGGATGCAGAAAGTCATACAAATCCAAAAACTACCTACACTACTTAAATTCTTATATTTTTGCAGTAGGCTATGAAATCAACTTAAGACAATTATATTCAACTAAACCGAAGGATAGGATAATCACACAAACTGAAAACGGCTAAATCAATGGTAACTCACTCACCTTCGCACAAATCGGGTCTGCCTTCGTAAGCCCAAATGGTTGCTGGAAAGTCTGCGCTAGCACCAATGGTAAAGAACAAGCCTCTATATTTTGTTAAACCTCTAAACAACTATGTCTTCATACGCGAAAAGGTTTTCGAGTCGTCTTGTAACACCCCGTATTTCTGTTAACACTAAAGTAAGAAATTAAAGAATATTTAATTTTAAATGTGAGAATTAAGAGAAACGGGTTACGCCATTGTGTTCGTCTCGGAATTCTGGTTGAGATAAAGTCCGAGTTTGCATGAATTGAACTTCGTATGAAGAAGTAATGGCGATCGGAAGTTTCAGAAAAATTCAAATAGATTTCAAAAATTTAAATTCAGACTCAGATTGGGCTAGGCGGGAAAATTCCCGCCAGGGGCCAGGTCGAACAGGGGGTCGACCTACCCATACAGGTCGACCAGGGGGTCGACCTGGAGGTTGACCTAAGGGTCGACCTGCCCCCCCTCCCGGGTAGATTTGAAAGATGATGATTTTGTGACTGTTTGCTGAGTCATTAGGGTTTCTGATCTGGTCTGAATGGCTGTGGTTAATTCTGGGTTGATCGGATGGCCTAAATTAATTCTAAACTCTATATAAACACATGTAGATTCAAACCCTAAAATCAAATAAAAATTAGAACCATGGCCGTCATGCTATCACCTTGCAACCTAGAGTAGACGCCACCAATTAGAGAGGAAGAAAAACTAATCAACTCAATTCTATTCAACTCAAATCAAAATAACAACGAATTTGTCTTCTTCAAAGGAGAGCTAAATCAATTTCAGAACTCAGATTTCAGAACTCCAGACCTTCTTTGAGTTGTGAGTTCGATTTCTTTAATAAGATAATTAACAATTTAATTAGGTTGAGTTATGATTTGGGTTATATGGTTATGTTGTGAACCATTGACCGTTAGGTTATTATCTATGCTGAAACTCAATGATGTAATTATCTATGTTGTAAAGCTGTGATGTTATTTTGTAATCTATGTTAATTGTTGGCTTATGTACAATCAATTCATAATGATGCTTCATATGCAAGTTTGGATGTTAATTTACATATGAATCATATGCAAGTTAATGAGAATCATATACAACCTTACATGTTTCGTGACATCTATTTTATCTGTAAATTGGATCTAAAGTTTAGGCTATGACATGTGTGAGTTAGGTGCAAGTTTACATCATAATTTATGTTGCATAAATCACATATGCAAGTATATATATGTTCGGAGTATGAATCATGTAAGTTTGTGACTATTGCCTATGCAAGTTTACACCTTATGATTAGATCTATGACATACATAGTTTATGCAAGTTTGTGACTATTGCCTATGCAAGTTTACACCTTTTATGTTTATGTTTAGATTCATGACAATACAAAGTTTATGCAAGTTATGATGTGATTCCTATTTGCAAGTTAGATCTATTCTGTGTCTCATGCAAATTTGTGATGTTTCTTCCTTTTTATGCGTGTTAGACTATTTGTTAGTCTAATATACATTATGTCATGTTAAGCGAACGTACAACGTAGGGCAATGGGATAATAACAAAATATTTAATATTGAGAATTGGTATAAATGCATTAAATGGCATATAATAAATTTGTGATGTTTCTTCCTTTTTATGTGTGTTAGACTATTTGTTAGTCTAATATACATATATGTCATGTTAAGCGAACGTACAACGTAGGGCAATGGGATAATAATAAAATATTTAATATTGAGAATTGGTTTAAATGCCTTAAATGGCATATAATAAATTTGTGATGTTAATTGGTATAATTTTATATACCATAAATAGATGGACATAAATAAGGTGTCAAAAATTATAGACATAGTTAAATTTGGAATTGATTGACAATTCAAATTAGGGATATTAATCCAATTTGGGGTTAAATGAAATATGTAATAATAAACCGCCTAAGGCACGAGGTTAGACTCTTTTTTGGTGTAAGATTGCCCGGACCCGCCCGGCAAATCCAGCTGCCACAAATGCCAGTTTAATGTGAGAGGTCAAAGGCATGAATTAAATGCGTAACAGTTGTAAAGACACGAGGTTAGTCTCGTTTGTGGTGTAAGACTGCCCGGACCCGCCCGGCAAATCCAGCTGCCACAAATGCCAGTCTAATGTGGGATGTCTTTACAAGGTTACGAACTTAATGAATTAAGAAACACATAACCAGATAAACATGTAGTGGGACATGAGGGGGTTAAGTGGGTGCCTTGGGTGGCATGTGGAATTTAGTGGGTGCCTTGGGTGGCATTTGAAATACGATTAGATGCACTTAACCAAGATTGAAACATGTAAGAAGACATGAATAAGAATGGGGTTAAGTGGGGAAAAACCTTAGAGGGGACCAAGCATAGGTGGAAAGCTTGTGTCATGCATGGGGGCCCATTTTAAACCAGTAACCCGTTAAGTATCTTTGTGGGCTCGACCCAAGTCGAGGACGGGACACGCGTACTGGATTTGATTGTAAGAGGTCAAAACGGGTCAGCGGTGGCAACGCAAGTCCAACGGGTTCATATGCATGTGTGGGCCCGGGCTGGTAGGTAAGACGTTGTTGCATCATGTAGATATAAGCCGTGCATCTTTGGTAGTATTGGGTTGCCACTTTGGGGAGTGACACACCCCACTGTGGGACCAACACGAGTATCTACGAGTTAGGGAGCCGATCGAATGGGGGTAGTGGGTACACCTTGTGGAGATAGGGGCAGACGACACCTATGAAGGCAGCTAGGGGTACACGAAACTACCATTATCATTATTAAGTTCTGTAGGTGGGATCAACCTTTAGGGTGACTAGTGGTGGTGCAGTGTAGTAATTATCCTATAGTGATTAGGGGCGCCTTTAACGTTATCTTTGTTCATCTCATTTCCTTTGTTTGCTCTGTCATACCCATTTGTTCACAGTCATTTCCTTATTTTCCAACTTATGCATTAGTCTAGTTATTTTGATAATTATATTGTTAAATTTATCGCACTCGCCAGACTTTATGTCTGACCCCCTTGCTTCCACCTCTTTTCTTCCTTTCCCCCCTTAGGTTTGCAAGAAGGGAATACTATAGCTTAGTGCCGATTTCTTTCAGTTGCTTGAAAAGAGTAGATGTATCGCTTTGGACTCCCTCATCTTTATGGCTTTGCTTATGCTCAGTGGGGATTTATGCATTTATGTTATTTAAGTATTTGCTTCTTTATGTACTTTGAAGTTTTTGGAAAAGACTATTGATCTTGTTGTAATGGTTTTGGAAACTACTTATGTAAGCTTGTTTTGAGTTATGATGCTATGAAATAAGTTTTATCTTCCGCTGTGTTGTTTTATTTATTTATTCTTGTAATTTATCTGTTCTATACAACAATAACGCTTCATGAACATTGATGCATTCCCTTTGTGAGTGACATTAATGGACATGGGGTGTTACACTTTTGAACAATCTTGGAATCATACAATTGCACCTCATCCTATTAATTTTAGATTATCATTTGCAAAACTCAAAAAATATATACATAAAGTATGGAAACCAACTAGGCGTTACCTTGTTCAAATAGCTTCTGACGAATATTACCTTGTTCAATTCGGATATGCTTCTGATTTCAACTTAGTTTTGCAATCGTCGTCGTACTTTTATTTTGGGTAATTACTAGTGGTGAAAAATAGCATCTAGGATATAACATAGATATTTTAATCCAAATCAGGTGAAAATAAAGATTAAACTTCACAATTTAGACAAGGAGATCTAGTCAACACAATCAATGTCTATTGTTGATTCTGAAGTTGGAATTAACACCAAAGATCCTCTTTCGAGCACTTCAACAAAAAGTATGTAGAGCCACAATCTTAAGCATAGAAAATATTAAAGTAAAACACAAAAGCATTTTTATAGTGGTTCGATTCAATAGGAATCTACGTCCACTTTCATATAAGATTTCATTACTAATTTATCACTTACAAGGTTTGATTCATTCATACAACAAGTTTTATCACTCTCTCACTTATAGATCTCACTTGAATTCACAGAAAGTGATGGAGAAATGGAGTGACCAGCGGAGATATGGTATGATTAGAGAAGAATTGGAAGGATTTCTTCAAGTGTTTGACCTTGGGTGATGAATCTCCAACTCTTATGTCATTTGGATGAGTTTGATGAATGCTATAATCAATGAATGATTGAATCTTCACTTGATGATGATGGATGAGTGTTAGAATAGTTGTGGAGAGATTTTAGCAGCACTTCATGGCCATGGAATGCCTCCCCCTCTCAATGAAGAAGTGAAGGGGTATTTATAGGTGATTTTCGAATCAGATGGCATTTCTGTAATTATGCAGAAAAAATGGCATGACTCATCTCGCCATCACTTATCTCGCCATGACTCATGTCGCCATGATTTCTCTGAACTGGAATGCGGCTCCTATATCCAAACGCCATAAGTACATACGGTATGGACTCAAAGGAATTAATGGCCTCCGACAAAGGGAACTAACGACTTGTTTTCATAATATGCGCATGGCTTGATGGTATTCAATTGACCCATTCCAACCTTTAATGGATAACTTGCATGTCCTTGCTTCATTCTTTATTTTGTATCTCCCTCCGTTGAATATTACAGCTTGTTTTATATGCCGCCCTTGGATCCCATGTCACAAGTTGTTTAAATGGACCCAACAAGGTTTTTTTTTGTATGACTTGGGACATATTTCGCCAACAAACCCCACGTGACCTCGTGTACCTCTGAAGCTTCAGATAACTTGTTTCCCATCTTGCCATGTCAACATAATACATATTGTGCCAACATTTCGGGAACTTGTAGACGATCTGATTCATGTCGCATTTAACGACATGGCACATATACTAGAACACAACATGATCTTCGGGTGCTCACAGTTTGGGTTTTTCTCCTCATCATGTGATTCCAGCTATGCTCCTTCGCTTTACAACTGGCAAGTGCCTAGCATACTGACATTGAGTGGTCCAAACAATGACATGGTCTCGTAGATCGTGACTTGGTTTATACACCATCATTCGAATGTGTCTGCTCATATTATCATACATATTTGCTCTTGTTATTTATTTTATAACCCATGCCATGCACATTATTTCTCTGCTACGTGCTAACTTGTAATAGCAGCATGGATGTTCCCACGACAAGAGTGGATTTAATGGTATGCATGTCGTCCCATCATATAACTTCATGTCGTACGTCGGCTTGGTTCTACTTGGTTCAAGACGACATGATGGTGATACAATAACTCAGACGATATGGTTAATTAATGACTTAAATATGCTAACGTTATGACTTCTCTTTCACATATGAAGAATCCCAACTGGTGTATGTAGTGTGAGCCATTGCCCTGTTTTCACTTTGGCTTGCTGTATAAATGGTCAAAGCAAATTGAACCATGTTGCCCGCCTATTGTATATGAATATCAGGATGATTTGATTTGTGCTCAACATCATACGTCATGATATGATAGCGACATACAGACTTCACCATGTTGCGCCAATGACATGAATTGTATTTTGTGATAACGGTCTTAGCATAATGTTGCATGAACGACATAGATAGAATGGCTTGAGCTATTTTGGACGGATTGACAAACTGCTCGTCATCTGCCATATTAGTTAAAGTTGGTGACTTAACATTGCCAGCTATGCGATCATTCTATTCTGCAGCTTTTCTTCAAATGAGATGCCACGTGTATTTGTGTACTTCTTGGTATGAATGACATGAAAATGCTTATGCCTTTCAACGACATGGAGCACTTAACGACATGGTTAAGGCTAGATAATGCATGGCATGGCCTTGAGTGCAACGGCCCGCCCTGCACCAGCCGGCATTTCCTCCGAAAGTGCGCTGTACACATGCCCAGCTAGCACGGAACGGTCGCCAGAAGAAAAGAAAGAAGAGAATGAACTAATCAAGAACCTGTAGAATGTCTCACAGCGCATAGGATAAAATATAAAAACAACATACTTGACATAAAACAGGCGAGACGGTGCATAAGCTGAAAACTAAAACTACACACCATAGCCGCGGAAATCCAGATACAACTTATGTTTCACATCACCATTATTACAACTTTTCAAACTGTCTCTAAATCTAAGCAAAGGAAAAGGTACACTACTAATGCCCAAAGTAGTGACCCGCAGCGACACAGGGAGAATATCTATATACCATACGTGGAAGCCTCCTGCTCGTCTCCGGCATAGCTACTCATGCATCACTAGCTAACATGTCTCTAGTCTGCTCGTGAGAGCACCCAGAGTAATAAGAAGAGACATAAAACTCTGGGTCAGACAAAAAGTCTGGTATGAGCGATAAGCAGCTAAGCAGAACAATAACAGGTATACTAAACCATACCTGGACCTGGACCTGCAACCAAAGAGTTAGCACTACATAACGTACAACACTCTGAGGTGCCACAAAACAAATGGTGTAAAGATACGGGGGTGGGGTGTGTATGTCATAGTGAAGGCAAACAAGTCAACCATAACAACCATCCTCACATCTCTCACTCAGTGCGTAAAGCATACGATGTCCACCACTGTCAATCACTAGACTCAACGAAGTAGTGACGGAGTTCGACTTGTACAACTACTGCTACTACCAAGCTTATCACATGGAGTCATGACCAAATCTTTACAAATGACCCCACTTCATTGGTCTATAGCTCTTTAGTCGTACCTAGGCCACCGTGGCCCTGAATCCGTCCACGTACCTCCCATACATAGTGATCCAAAGTCATAGACATCGACAGCCCCTTGGCACACGTCCCGCAGCAAAGCCCAATCATGAAGCCCACTCATTGGTTCCCAACTGGATCCTGAGTCAAAGCTCCTCATTTGGACTTCCTTTGCATCTCGGGTTTTGATCGAATTGGAGTTGGTCTTCAAAAGAGTCATCGCATAGTAGAGATGGAAGTTCAATTCGGTTCGGTCTAATCTGCTTCAGTTGGTTCGGTTCGAGTGCCATGCTTCCTAGTGTGCTCCTAGGTGCGGTTCGGTTCGGTGCTTCCCTTCTAGCTCGGTTCGGTTCGGATGCCTTCTGCCTGGATTTGGTTCGGTAGTTGCTCTCTCGCTTCGGTTCGGGTCGAGATGTCCTGGCTCCGGTCTGATCCTCCTCCCTACCTCCGATCTGATCCCCTGCTCATATTCAGCTCATGTGGGTTTTCCTTCCGATCCCACGCCTTCCTGCCGTTCCAATCCGATCCCCTTTGGTCTCTCCGATCCGATCCCTTCACCAACTCTATGCGAATGGCCTTCCTTCTTGCCAAGTTTCCTTTGTGCTAGATTTCAGTCTGGTTCGGATTTCCTTGCCCAGCTCTCCTATCTGATCCGAGCCCATACTCGATCCGATCCGAAACCCTGCACAACTTTCTACAACTTTTTCCAGCAACTTGTTTACGCCATTCGACGACGTTTCGACCAATCTAACTGTTTTAATCAGTCAAAAAATATGTCATACAGTCATAGCAACAAATAGAAGTGACCATAAACGCCAAAACATTAACCATAACATGTAAAACAGATCAAATATAGCCGAGACCCCATATTTTCCCTTAAGCATGTTTAAGTAGAACTAATGACATGATTAGTAAAACTTAACCAAATCAAACTAAATTTATAACAGAGGTCTAAAACATTATTTAGGGATTTATAAATATTTCTCCAGAATTTATTAGTGTATAAATTCGCTAATCTTCACTAATTACCCTTAATTAACCATAATTAGTGCAAAACTGTGCAAATCACTCACCTTAGCCACAAATAAAACCCCAAAACTGAAATGAATCTCTATTTGGCGCTGTTCCCAAGGCAACACAGCAGCTCCAACCTTGCTTTGGTGCTAATCCCCTTTGATTTGATGTTGCTTAAGCCAAAACTTGATTAAGAAGTGATTAGAGGTGTTTTTAGATGATGGAGGCCATTATTAGATTGAAGAGAGAGTTTGTGGCAGCAGGAAAATGAGTGAAAAACCGAAATCCTAACCCTAGCAGCCCTCAAATACCTCTAATCCCGAAATCCCTCATTGGGCCTACCTGTTAATCACCCGGTTAAGCCCAATTAAGCTTTTTTCAGCATCTGAAACTTGTTTCAGCCATATCTCCCAAACGGTTAGTCCGTTTGGCTAATGTGACCACTCTACGGAATTGTAAACCATCAAACGAATCTAATGGAAGTGGTTTCAGGTCAAAATTCCTTTCCAGTCAAAAGTTATGGCCAAAACAGTATCAACTAAGGGGTAAAACGGTCATTTAAAAATCGACAAAAATCATGAACATGGGAAATGACCCCAGTAGTCGTCTTCCAAAGTTACATGACCACACGACTTCGTATGTGAAAGAAATAAATATTCTACGATCCTTCGATGCGTAGAATGCGGGTCGTTACATTCTCCCCCCTTAAGAAATTTCGTCCCCGAAATTCCTTAATCCAAAACGTACAAAGGATCCCGCATGCCTACTAGCCACAAACAACAATCAACCATGCAAAACAAACAAAGCAAACCTATCCTAGCATGCGAAAAGACTAAATCGAAATCGAAATCGAAATCTTGCCAAGTGAAGAGTTCTGGATATGTCTTCCTAATGCTCTCCTCTGTCTCCCAAGTACAGTCGTTCTCATTCTCGCCCCACTGAACTTTGACTAATTTCACCGCCTTCCTTCGAAGCTGCTTCGTATTGTTCCCAACAATACGCATAGGCCTGCGATTCCCAACCGCCTCTGGTCCAACTTCGATATCATCCAACTGATCAGGTGAAATAGTCACATCTAGGTCATGTACGAACTTCCTTAACTGGGAAACATGAAATACGTTGTGAACTCCTGCCATCTTCTATGGTAATTCAACTCTATATGCCAAATTCCCAATTTGTTCAAGGACTGGGAATGGACCAACAAATCTTGGTGCTAACTTGCCTCTCCTGCCAAATCGTATCACGCTCTTCAACGGAGAAATCTTGATAAACACTAAGTCGCTAATGGAGAACTTCAACTCTCTTCTCCTCTTATCAGCATAACTTTTCTGCCTATCTTGGGCAGCCTTCATTCGTTGTTGAATAATCTAAATCTTATCTGAAGTTTCTCTTGTCACATCCGGTCCAAGCACAAACTTATCACCCGTTTCTATCCAACATGACGGTGAGTTGCACGGTCTTCCGTACAAAGCCTCAAATGGAGCCATACCAATACTGGATTGATAACTATTGTTATATGCAAACTCTACTAGATGCAAATGGTCATCCCATGATCCACCAAAATCAAATACATAGGCTCTCAAGAGATCCTCTAACACTCGATTCACCCTCTCTGTCTGTCCGTCGGTTTGAGGATGATACGCGGTACCGAGATGTAGTTCTGATCCTAACGCCACTTGTAAGCTCTTCCAAAATCCACTAGTGAACAATGGATCTCGGTCACTCACAATGCCTTTGGGTATTCCATGGAATCTCACTACCCAATTTATATACAGTTCCGCTAACTTAGATGCCGTCCTGTTTGACTTGACGGGTATAAACCTTGCACTCTTAGTCAATCAGTCCACAATCACCCAAATGCTATCATGGCCCGATCTGGTCCTTGGTAACCCATCAATGAAATCCATTGACACTTGTTCCCATTTCCATTCTGGAATTTCTAATGGTTGTAACAAACCACTAGGCTTCTTTTGCTTAGCTTTAACTAGCTGGCAATTCATGCATTTGGATATAAACTTCCCAATGTCTCTTTTCATTCCTTCCCAGTAGTAGGTCTGCTTCATGTCTCGGTACATTTTGTTACCACCGGGGTGTATAGTCAGTTTTGAGTGATGACATTCTCTAAGCACTTCATCTCTCAATCCATTGACATTGGGCACAACTAGTCTTCCGTTCTTCTTAAGCCATCCATCTCGATCAAGCCCATACTTGTTCATCTCCTCATCGATACCCATCTCTAACTTGGAGATGATTTCTAATAGATTAGGATCGTCTATCTGACTAGAGACGATCCGCTCAATCAAAGTGGGTCTGATCATCAAACTTGCTAATATTTCTGGATCCAATTCGCACTTTAGTCTGAAATCATACCTAGCGATGTACTCCAGTTGCTTCCATTCAAGAAACATAGCCCCTAAACTGGCATGTCTTCTACTCAATGCATCGGCCACCGCATTGCCCTTTCCTGGTGTATATGCGATGTCGAAATCATAGGAAGCTAAGAATTCTAACCATCTTTGCTGTCGGAGATTTAGATCCTTCTGAGAGAAGAGATACTTTAACGATTTATGATCGGTAAACAACTCGAATCTTTCTCCCAAGAGATAATGTCTCCACATCTTTAATGCAAACACGATCGCTACCAATTCCAAATCATGGGTAGGGTATCTTTTCTCGTGCGGTTTCAATTGCCGACTTGCATAAGCTACAACCCTACCTCCTTACATCAATACAACACCTAGTCTGGTACCACATGCATCTGTGTATACCGTCATCTCTTCATTCCCCTTAGGAATGACTAACACTGGTGCACATGTCAACTTCTCGCACTTTTCGTCCCAGACAAAAGCTTGATTCTTCTTGGTCAACTGAGTCAATGGTGCTGCTATCTTGGAGAAGTCTTGGATAAACTTACGATAATATCCAGCTAATCCCAAGAAATTTTGTATGTCCGTTGCATTCTTGGGCGTAGACCAATCTTGTACCATGGCCACCTTCGCAGGATCCACGACGATACCATTCTCTGAAACAACATGGCCCAAGAACCTCACTTCCCTCTTCCAGAAGTGACACTTAGAAAACTTTGCTTTCAATTGGTATTTTCTCAACACCTCCATCACTATCCTCAAATGTTCCTTGTGTTCTTCCTCTGTCCTTGAGTAGACCAAAATATCATCCACGAACACAAGGACAAACTTATTCAGCTGATCTCTGAATACCCTATTCATAAGATCCACAAAGTATGCTGGGGCGTTGGTCAGCCCGAATGGCATGACCAACCACTTATAAAATCCAGACGGCATCCGAAATGCCGTTTTAGGAATACTCTCAGCTTCCACTCTAAGCTGATGAAAACCTGTCGCGAGATCCAACTAGGAGAATACTCTCGCACCACTCAACTGATCAAACAAATCATCTATCCGCGGTAGAGAATACTTATTCTTCCTCGTCACTTTATTCAACTCGCGGTAGTCTACACACAAACGAAGGGAACCATCCGCCTTGGTAGCAAACACAACTGGTGCTCCCCATTCAGAAACACTCCTTCTGATAAATCCCTTCTTCAAAAGATCACTGACTTGCACCCCGAGCTCTAGCTGCTCCCTTGGTGCCATACGATGAAGTGGCATCACTCTAGGTCTGACATCTTTCACTAAATCAATACGAAACTCAATCTCTCGTTGTGGTGGAAGCCCGGTCACTTCTTCGAAAACGTCCGGATACTGGCCAACCACGGGCAAACCTGACAACTCACTATGCAGAATGTCGAGGGAATTTAGAAAACTGGTCATTACCCCCTGACCGGGTAGACCACCAAACACTACCCTCCGCCCATCATCCACTCTAGCTGTCACCAAAAAGCCCTCACAGTCTACCACCACCCCGTATCTTTGGAGCCAATCGACTCCCAAAATAATGCCAAACCCAGTAAAGCCCAAAACAAAGCAATCACAAACAAACATACATCCATGACTCGATAAGACCACATTACGACAAATCATGCTACGTTTAGTCGAACCACCAATCGGGTTCATCACTATTAAAGGTCTATCGACAATCTCGGGCACCAATCCCAACCTATCTACCAGATCACTAGATATGAAAGAACTGGAAGCTTCGGTATCAAACAAAACTCTAACAGGAACATCATAAATAGAAAGCATACCTTGGATAAAGACATTCTTTCCCTTCTCCGCCGTAGTTGGGGCATTCGACGAAGAAGGAATTGCATTAAGGGCATATGCTCTCACCATTTTCTTTTCTTTAGGGGGTTGCGGACACTTGTCCTTGTGATGTCCCACTTGGCCACAGTTGAAGCACTTCCTATCCGCTGCCTTGGCCCGACAATTACTAGCATAATGGCCCTTCTTACCACAGCTGAAGCTTTCAACATCTTTCTTATTCTTTTTCTGGCCATCCTTATTCTGGTTCTGCTTCCTCTTATTCTGAGAACCACTCTTGCCTCCACCGCTTGCTTGCGGTTTCGGTTCTTCTGCAGATGCAGCCTCAGTCTTCGGCTTAGGGTAAAGACTCTCTGACCTCAATGCTTTCCCCACAATCGATTCAAACGTCTTATCGATGTGGTTAATAAGCCTTTCCCCCAAGTACCTATCCAAGCCGATTATGAACTTCTCGTTCTTCTTCTCGGCAGTATCTATAAGAGATAACCCATACTTCGACAGAGTGTCGAATTCAGCAATATACTCCGAGACAGCTCTGCCATTCTGCTTGAGCTCCAAGAATTTCTTAAACAAAACTGACTTCTGAGAAGCTGGAATGAACTTCTCGCTAAAGCGAACCTTAAACTGCTCCCAAGTAATCTGATCCTCAGGAGTAGCTGCCTTTGTAGCGTTCCACCAATTCATTGCCCGTCCCTGCAGCTGACGGGATGCTAGCCTTCTCTTCATCGCATCCTCGATACCCAAGTCTTCGAAGATGCGCTCGCAGCTATCCAGCCAATTCTGAACATCCGTAGCCGACTCTGTTCCATGGAACGGCTTCCCACCAAGACTAGTATAATCCTTGTTCAGCTTGGCGAAATCGGCCCTACGCACCTGCACTATTGGACCACCACCATTACCACCATTGGGAGCTGCCCTCTGCACATCCCTAAGCATATCTCTCATGAGTTCAGTAAACATCGTCCTCATATCAGCAGCATTCCCATTATTGGATCCTCTACCGGTACCCCTTGCGTATCGGCTCATCACTTAGTCTGCACAGAGAAAACGATTAACCATCTCCATAATGGTGCTAGTGCAGTACGACTTCATCCTAAGCTATACTAATAGTATAATATATATAGCTTTGAAAACCAAAATAATCACAAATACGCGCTCTCATATACGTATACTATCTCTTCCTGATGACATCCCTAGGTTAACCACGCAACCTAGAGCTCTGATACCAAGTGTAACGGCCCGCCCCGCACCAGCCGGCATTTCCTCCGAAAGTGCGCTGTACACATGCCCAGCTAGCACGGAACGGTCGTCAGAAGAAACGAAAGAAGAGAATGAACTAATCAAGAACATGTATAATGTCTCATAGCGCATAGGATAAAATATAATAACAACATACTTGATATAAAACAGACGAGACAGTGCATAAGCTGAAAACTAAAACTACACATCATAGCAGCGGAAATCCAGATACAGCTTATGTTTCACATCACCATTATTACAACTTTTCAAACTGTGTCTAAATCTAAGCAAAGGAAAAGGTACACTACTAATGCCCAAAGTAGTGACCCGCAGCGACACAGGAAGAATATATATATATATATATATATATCATACGTGGAAGCCTCCTGCTCGTCTCCGGCATAGCTACTCGTGCATCACCAACTAACCTGTCTCTAGTCTGCTCGTGAGAGCACCCAGAGTAATAAGAAGAGACATAAAACTCTGGGTCAGACAAAAAGTCTGGTATGAGCGATAAGCAGCTAAGCAGAACAATAACAGGTATACTAAACCATACCTGGACCTGGACCTGCAACCAAAGAGTTAGCACTACATACCGTACAACACTCTGAGGTGCCACAAAACAAATGGTGTAAAGATATGGGGGTGGGGTGTGTATGTCATAGTGAAGGCAAACAAGTCAACCATAACAACCATCCTCACATCTCTCACTCAGTGCGTAAAGCATACGATGTCCACCACTGTCAATCACTGGACTCATCGAAGTAGTGACGGAGTTCGACTTGTACAACTACTACTACTACCAAGCTTACTACATGGAGTCCTGACCAAATCTTTACAAATGACCCCACTTCATTGGTCTATAGCTCCTTAGTCGTACCTAGGCCACCGTGGCCCTGAATCCGTCCACATACCTCCCATACATAGTGATCCAAAGTCATAGACATCAACAGCCCCTTGGCACACGTCCCGCTGCAAAGCCCAATCATGAAGCCCACTCATTGGTTCCCAACTGGATCCCGAGTCAAAGCTCCTCATTTGGACTTCCTTTTCATCTCGGGTTTTGATCGAATTGGAGTTGGTCTTCAAAAGAGTCATCGCATAGTAGAGATGGAAGTACAATTCGGTTCGGTCTAATCTGCTTCAGTTGGTTCAGTTCGGGTGTCATGCTTCCTAGTGTGCTCCTAGGTGCGGTTCGGTTCGGTGCTTCCTTTCTAGCTCGGTTCGGTTCGGATGCCTTCTGCCTGGATTTGGTTCGGTAGTTGCTCTCTCGCTTTGGTTCGGGTCGAGATGTCCTGGCTCCGGTCCGATCCTCCTCCCTACCTCCGATCCGATCCCCTACTCCTATTCAGCTCATGTGGTTTTCCCATCCGATCCCACGCCTTCCTGCCGTTCCGATCCGATCCCCTTTGGTCTCTCCGATCCGATCCCTTCACCAACTCTATGCGAATGGCCTTCCTTCTTTCCAAGTTTCCTTTGTGCCAGATTTCAGTCCGGTTCGAATTTCCTTGCCCAGCTCTCCTATCCGATCCGAGCCCATACCCGATCCGAAACCCTGCACAAATTTCTGCAACTTTTTCCAGCAAATTGTTTACGCCATTCGACGGCATTTCGACAAATCTAACTATTTTAATCAATCACAAAACATGTTATACAGTCATAGCAACAAATAGAAGTGACCATAAACGCCAAAACATCAACCATAACATGTAAAACAGATCAATTATAGCCAAGACCCCATATTTTCCCTTAAGCATGTTTAAGTAGAACTAATGACATGATTAGTAAAACTTAACCAAATAAAACTAAATTTCTAACAGAGGTCTAAAACATTATTTAGGAATTTATAAATATTTTTCTAGAATTTATTAGTGTATAAATTCGCTAATCTTCACTAATTACCCTTAATTAACCATAATTAGTGCAAAACTATATAAATCACTCACCTTAGCCACAAATAAAACCCCAAAACTGAAATGAATCTCTATTTGGCGCTGTTCCCAAGGCAACACAGCAGCTCCAACCTTGCTTTGGTGCTAATCCCCTTTGATTTGATGTTGCTTAAGCCAAAACTTGATTAAGAAGTGATTAGAGGTGTTTTTAGATGATGGAGGCCATTTTTAGATTGAAGAGAGAGTTTGTGGCAGCAGGAAAATGAGTGAAAAACCGAAATCCTAACCCTAGCAGCCCTCAAATACCTCTAATCCCGAAATCCCTCATTGGGCCTACCTGTTAATCACCCGGTTAAGCCCAATTAAGCTTTTTTCAGCATCTGAAACTTGTTTCAGCCATATCTCCCAAAGGGTGAGTCCGTTTGGCTAAGGTGACCACTCTACGGAATTGTAAACCATCAAATGAATCTAATGGAAGTGGTTTCAGGTAAAAATTCCTTTTCAGTCAAAAGTTATGGCCAAAACAGTATCAGCTAGGGGCAAAACAGTCATTTAAAAATCGACAAAAATCATGAACATGGGAAATGATCCCAGTAGTCGTCTCCCAAAGTTATATGACCATACGACTTCATATGTAAAAGAAATAAATATTCTACGATCCTTCGATGCGTAGAATGCGGGTCGTTACATTGAGCTTCATGATCTTATTTGGTTCTACAGTCCAAGATGATCTTTACGAACAGATGACGGTCCATGCGAGTTTGCTTCTTCATTAGTTGCCCCAACATCGCGCTATTCGCAACATGGTATATCCAACGACATGGAAATCGATATGGCATGATGTGTTGAACGTCGTGGACATCATTTATGATAGAGGTTATGTTGACAAGGTTTCATATCGTGCCACCGACTTAACTCCATGTAATGCGGATGCCTATGGGATCCATGCCCTAGGAACGACTTAAGCCTGTTGTGTCGTGTGTCATTGTCTATAAATAATTCTCAGTTTTGGACCGCGTTTTAAGAACGGGGTTAACATTTGCCCCTCGAAGCTTGTTTTTTTCTTGTAAGAAATGCGGGCTTCGAAACTAATACAATTTGCTTCAAGATTTAGTCATAGCTTTTTGTTTGTTACGGCCAATCATGCTTTGAACTCATATGGTTCATGTTACCTATTCTGTAATTAAAACAAGCAATTGCAAGTTTTTGGACTTTTACTTTGTTATTGATCATCTGTATCAGTAACAGATTAGTTTAATCATCAGAAAATGTTTCATACCGACTTTTATTTTGAATTGAATAAGGTGCTTGCATAGAATTGTTTTATTCAACGGTTTATAATTCGTCAAATATTGTCTGCACACATACGATATTCTAATTCGAATTCGTATTAACACTTAAAATCAATTAATCGACCAAGTCGTTGGTGGATTTCAAACATTATCCTTTTAACGACTTGTATGATGGCATACGATATTTCTCATTAGGGAAATACGTATAGGTAATTTGTTCTTTGCTTCTCTTTGGAGAAGCCTTTGATTATTGATGCCCCGGCTTAGGAGGCCATTTTTATTCTTCATTGTGGGAAGAGATTTTTTATAGCCCGATGTTTGTATGCTTAGTCGATCAGTTTTGACATTGGAGACTCCATCGGATGCCACGTGTTTTAGTAAGGTCATTTTAATCCAACGTTTTGTCTTCTCTTGTGGACTGAGTCAACATGATGGAGTTCATTGAATGTTATTGATTCCTCCTATGGAGAAGTCGCTTTCTCAATGGAAAGGGAATTTTGGTTGTCATATCATTTAGCAGTGCGAACTCCCGCGAGGTCTGGGTGAGGTTGCATCGCTCCACGCTTATGAATTCCCATGCTTTGTCTCGCTTAAACGAGCTTCCGCGCTTCGTTTCGCGCCTACGGATTCCTACGAAGCATTGGGTTAAGGTCGTTTCGCTCCGCCCTTACAAACTCCCACGCTTCGTCTCGCTTAAGGGAGCTTACGTGCTTCATTTCACGCTTACGAATTCTCGCGAACCTTTGGTGACTTGCCTCTGCTATGGGAGGACTTTCTTTTGCCTCACTATGGGAGGACTTTGTTTTGCCTCTCCATGAGAGGACTTTGTTTTGCCTCTCTATGGGTGGATTTTGTTTTGTCTCACTATGGGAGGTCTTTACTTTGCCTCTCTATGGGAGGGCTTTATTTTGCCTCTTTATGGGAGGACTTCACTTTGCCTCTCTATGGGAGGACATTATTTTGGCATTGTTCAAGAAGGTGAACATCAGTCCTAGTGTCGGATATGCTTAACTATGGCAAGCAATCGCAGCCAGGCTGAGAGGTTGTGACCCCTTGGAACTCGCAACCTATGGCCTTGACTTTGGATATGCCTGCTGAACTCCCTACCACTTAATTCTTGGCAACACCTCCCGCTCACTCTTTAAGGTGGTGCTTTCCATCTTTGCATTATGCATACCGATGGCTAGAGCACTTGACATTTGAATTGGTGTTCGTCAGGATTGCCTCACTTCGTTAGGCCTTGGGACAGAAGACGCTTATTGGATAGCCTATAATGGAAAATCATCTGTTTGCAAATTTTCTTGTATATTTTGCAAGTCAGAGATTTACACAAGTAGATAACATTTCATTCATAGTACTTTTGTTCTGTATAGTGCATGTAAATCATTATAGACTATTTACAAGAATGTAGAACTTAGCGAACAGTAAAGTAATGCAAAGAGTAAAGTAGAGGCGATAGTGATCGCTTATTTTGAGCTGCAGATATTAGATCATCATCAACAGTCATCGGTTGATTATCAGCCTTGAAATAGCTTGAGAAGAAGCTATGTTGCTTGGGCCGGACTGGTCATTTGATGTCGCTTTCCCCTGGGGAGTTGCAGAAGGATTTGCATCTTGGGAATTCTTCATATATTGTTGCAGACTGATCGTCTTAATCACTTCTTCGGTCAATGATCTCAGGTGCCCAGACTCGTTGGTGTTGTTGTAACGACCCAGATTTTTACCCGTTTAATTTTGAGCATTTAAATGTTGTATTAGAAGTATAAATGGAAATTTATATGACATTTATTAATATTTTTAAATTTTAATACAGACTTTAAGAACAAATAGTTTTCAAACAATCCAGAAGTTCGATGAAATCAGCTATGTCGTGTTCGGAATAATGTTATTGTTCGGTTTTAAATTTCTCTTTGAGAAGACATCCTATGTAATCGTATAAACCTAAAATGTTTAACATAATACAGTACGCGAATATAATTAGCATATTTATATATATTCTTTGACCGCTATACGTAGCTCATCCATGTTCGAAACATGAGTTGCCATATACATCACTGAATGTTCATAAAATAACTATATGCTACTGAAAGGTTGGAAGAAAAAAAACAATGCAACATAACACTCTTCGGAATGCATAGGACAGGAAAAATCATGTAAAAGTTAACATCCCATTTTCTTGTTGATCAGTGGGTACCCTATACAAAACAGTATTTGCTTCCCGCATAGGAACATTGATCAGATTTGAGACATGGGAGATGGTCAATACATATAGAGACAGTAATACTGGTTTGCCTAACACTCAGTTCTTATACAGCATAAATAAAAATAAAAAAAAATTGAATAATAAGAATCTATCTTTTCTATTACGCTTGAGCAGCGTGTTCTCCACGGTTTCTAAACCGTGTGTGCCAAGAAACTTAAACTCTGTGCATGTCAAGCCATCATATGCCGTGTACCGCAATCCTCTCCATCTTTAAATACTGGTATACTTCTCGTTCCCTTTCCTCTTTCTTCCTGTCACTAAACGAGAAAATCACCACTCTAAATTTCAATACTAATTTGAATGAAAACCCATAAATAAAGAAATATAGATTCTTAGAATCCTTGCAGCGCAAACTCAATCTAAATTCATGAAATAAAACCATAAAATCTCGAGGCATGCTTCGTCGGGTTCAGCTGAGCAGAATCTTCAATCGAATGCACTGTATGTTGCTTGCGATGGGGGTTGTTTTATTCGACTTGAACGCAGTGGTAGTGGGTTTCGATGGGGGTGAGATAGCGCTGGAAGAGGCGAGGTCTGATGGGGATTCCGGTGGAGTAGAACGGTGGTATGGAGGTGCAATTTGAGGTGAGCTTTTCCAGTCAGTTATTTGAAGGATCGATGATTAAGGGAGTTAAACCGTGGGTTAGGGCTTAAACCGAAATTAATTAGCTTGGTATGGTAATTTTTGTATTGGATGTGGAAATGTTGGGCTCAACATCGCAGGCGTTGATTGCATTTATCTGGGGAGGAGATGATTATTCGGTGAGGGAGTGTGCTACAGGGAGTAGCCGATTCTGTTGTTGGGTGGAAGAAGCATATAAGAAAGGTGCGGTTTGGTGATATAGTTGTTTTCGAAGAAGAAGATTAACACTGGTAAATGTTTAAACGTTAATTAGATAATTACTTTGATTTAAAAAAAGGGGAACTTACAAACATATTTTATCATTCATCCGAGAACAGGAAGTGCATCATTGTGAAAGCATGTGTGGACTGAATGATGAGTACAGTGGAAGGGTAAATGGGTGGTGAAGTTTGGTTTATATGAAGTGATATAGCAGCCATATCCGGATGAAGAAACAAAGATCGACAATTGTTTTGAGAGACTTCCAGTATTCGATTATGAGAAGAAGCCGGGTTAACTGAGTTAGCCATGGTAATTTAGAACATTAACTCTATTAATTTTTAATGATATTTAACTTACTTATAAAAGAAATTTTATACCGTTCGTTCATGAACAGAACTAAACACAATCAGATCAGTTGGAGCCGTAACGACGAAATCTACGCTATGGAACTAATTTCGCCGAGAACATAACTATTGGAATTTCGTGGAAAAATCAAACACCTGTTGATTTTAAATGAAATAAAAGCAGAACCGTCAACTGCGAAATCAGGTGAGTAAACTCACTAACTTTGTTTCATTTATATTTGTATATAAACGAGTTTTTAATTTTATTTTATACGGTGTGATGGTTGCTTGGTTGAATAGTTGATAAAATTGGTTGATATGATTACATCGTTGATCGATTATTAGTTCTGATATTTCATATTGATGTGAAATAATATTATTGATGTTGATTAACATCTGTGAATGCAGGGAAACAGGTTGGACGGACCCAAATGGGTTCCTCAATATTTATATTATTGTTTTTCCTTGATTTTGATGTGTGGTTTGATTTATATAGTCAGTGATTGACTTTGTGTGTTGGTTTACCCTAGCCCTAGAAACTTGGTATTTTAGATGTCGAAAATATTTTCAAATGTGGAAAATAAATTGGAGATTTAAAAAGCAAATTTATTTCCAAAATAGAAGTTATATTTTAAAGGGAGTTGGAAATAGTAAACTTGTTTAGTGAATAAAACAAGAAGTTGTTTTATAAACAACATGTATAACTTTAGTATAAGATTTATCATTTGATAACTTGGAATATAAATTCAAGTGGGGATTTACATAGAAAACCAGAATCGGTTTTGAAACCGATTGGATTTGATCTTAGTGATTTTAAAAGGGATATTAAATGAGATTTCAAATATTTGAAGTTAAAAGTGAGATTTTTATAAACATTTGTAAACAGAAGTTATAAATAGAATTTGGGTTTAAAAGAATATTTATAAAAACGAACCCAAATGATTGTACATGAAAGAAATATATTTAGGATTAAAGTAAATAATGGTTTATAGTAAAGATTTTGCAAATAAAATGGAAATTCAGATTTGAGTATGAATCCAAATTGGAGTTTGAATGAGATAGGGAAATGGGGAATCAATTTAAAAGAAAACGATAAGTTTTATTTCAAAATGTGGAATGTAAAATAAATGGTGATAACGTAATGATTTGGAAAGCATGAATTCAAAAGGGAATTTGGAATTTGAATTAACATGAAATGGTAGATAAATTCTGGAGTTCGGAATATGATCGGATATAGATTATTCGAGAGAGAGAGTTATTGGAATTTGATTATATCGAATTTAGGAAAGTAGTTATTTCTACTTTTCATTTTGAATCAAATTTAATTATTTAATTAATTACTTATTAATTGAAATTAATAAGTACAAGTTATATTTTTATATACCAAATATTTGAAAACAGCGATCATAATGCTACTGCTATAATAAATGTTTTGTAAATTTATACAACGATTATATTGCTATTGTTATAATAAACGTTTTGTAAATTCTAAGCAGCAATTTTAACGCTGCCGTTATAATGCGATCTTAATGCTATTGTTAAAATAAATGTTCTATAATTCTAGACAACGATTGTAACGCTGTTGTTAAAAAGCAATATTTTATAAACAAAATATTTGGAAACAACGATTATAACGCTGCCGTTATAATCAATATTTTTCTGTAAAGGAAGTGTGTTCTTAGATCGAATCCGAGAGTCGTGTAAGTGATGTTTTGGTTAAAGTTGTGGGCTTTGACTATTTCGAAGTTGAGAATGTCACTCAGTTAAGGTCTAAGAGGTAGTTATACCCTAACTTGACCGACGTCATGATTGACGGAGAAATGGTTAAGGTTCGGTGGCAAGGATTGGTTGTTGATACCATTAGATAACAAATGATTTATGGTTTGAGTTATAATAACGATGTTTTATAACATCGCGTTCATTTAAAGGATTTTGAAATATTTTTCCCAAGTAGAAAATGAAATGAATTGGTCTACGAGGAATTAAGAAAGAGAATTTGGAAATATTTTCCGACATTAATAATGTATATTTTCTGAATATAGAAAATAAGGATTCATGAATATTTAGAAATGTTTTCTAACTAGAATAAGAGAAATTTTCTCGAATAAAGGAATTATAATATCGAAAAGGTTTTTCAAAGAGTCGAGAACGGAAATCGAGCTTCAAAAGAATACAAAAGATGGGAAATGAGGATTGTAAATGATAATATAATAAGGAATTTATTTAAAGGGGCCAATGTTGATTGATGATTGATCGATCGAATTCCTACCTGGAAATAAGATCGTTGGTTGCATACTTATTTTTCTTTGATAGTTAAATCACCGACTATCGAAGTTTTTGACCATCTTTCCATCGTCAATACGGAACCGGGATCAGATTCATTATCTGGAAACCACTTTGTATGGGCGTTAGAGCTGCGATCAAATATGATGAATAATTGAAGACGGAGTTATGCAAGGGCTATCCTGTTTACGGGATAGTGCCTTCGGTTTGTCCAGTCCCAGGACAACGTGAATGGACGAATGTTTGACAGAGTATATCTAACGGATCGCGTAAGTTGATATCTTCAAATGTACGTATGTTTGGTGGCGGAGGAACTCATTTCTCTTAGCTTTATACCCATGGTATTTTTGGGGAAATCAATTTGTGATTTGGCGGGTATAACGATGTGGCATTCAAAGTGAATGGTGGCTAGATATTCTGGAAGATAATTTAAACCTCAAGCCTCATAACCCGGAATTTGACAAAAATCGGGCAGGCAGCATGGCTATGTGGGTCGCACCCATTAGGATGTATAATCACCTATCTAGAGAAATTCCATTTGATTCTTTAATCTATCGATGTTGTCCCTTTTGGGAAACGGTTGCTGATCCCAACCGTTGGTGATATACATTCGATACAGTCAAGCGAAATGAGTGGTCGGCCATGTGAGGGCCAGGTTGCAAGACGTTCTTGTTGAACCCAGTGTATTCGCCTCTAGAGATACACTATCGGAAAGTGGTCCCATACCTTGTCATGTTGGAAATCCAATCTCCAATAAGCGCCCTGCGGTTTTTGATTTTATATTATATATGAAGCGTGAGATGCAAGCGTTCCACTAGATTCTATTTATTTGATTTAGACACTATTATAATATCACCAGATTTTGATATCAAAATGTTTTGGGTTATCGTAAGGTAAAAACCATATGTGTTTATGTGTGGATCGGTCTTACGATTATCATTCTTTTGAAAGGATTTTGAAAGTTAAACAAATGGTTGGAGTTTACTCACACTAGTCCCATGACTGACCCAGTGTTTATTTTATTTGTTTTCCCTAAACTTTTGGGTTCCCACATTTGTACGGGCAGTCAAGTAGTCGGGATTTTACAGATTCGCTTGAAGGCGTTTGAAGTAGGTGGCTTCATCAGTTAACTATAGACTATCATATTTTCCGCCGTGTATTGTGCTGTATCTGGAAACAGGTGTTTATAACTGTTCCAGGGATAACCGTTGTGCTCTAATAATGGTATGTGCATGCAAATACTGATTTGTATTTCAAAGTTTATGTTATCTAATATATTTTATTCGCTCCGCTGTGAGTTTGTGATCTTCGTTTTTTATATTCTAATATTTCTTTCTTTCTATTTCTCATCCTCTAACTTCTTTCTAATAATGATTCGTATTTCTGTGCAATTTGGGTTGGACATGTGATGCTATTAGTCAACTCAAAGAGAACGGGAATTCGGGTCGTTTCATTTAGTATCAGAGCTGAAGGTTGAGTGATAACCTTTGCTCTGTGGCGTAACTCAATAGAAATGAGGTTAGCGATACCCTAGATTGAGTTTGAGTGTATATATATGAGCGTGTATTTGTAGATTTTATATGGAATTGTTTTATATTGTGTTGACTGGTTTGTTGAGCGGTTTATGGATTCTGGTCGATACAGGATGTACAACCATATCGATAGGTGTTTCTAAACTCTCGAACGAAGCCATTCGACACAGTATTTGTTTTAAAAAGGGGTAACTGAAATAATTTGCCCAAAAAAAAATTATTTTGGTATAAAGGGACTAATTTCTGAAATATTATATATGAAAGTGTTGATTGTTATTACAATCAAATGAAACTATCAAATATTGAAATGGTTATATATAACCAAATATGACTTGTATATGGAAAATATACATAAGTAAGATAAAAAAAATAAACTTTGGGTTGAAATTTAAATTTCGGGTGTTTAGAAAATATTTTCTAAAATATTATAAAATAATATATCATTACTTTAAAGTATTTTTTAATAAAAGTGGTTTAAATGAATTTTTAAGGGGATTAAGCACTGCATTTCAGGGGCGGGAAAATAGTACTGATAATGGGTCGCGACAATATCGGTATTCATTTTCAAGTTTCTGAGTGACGGATTGCTACCATAGTAATTGGGGAATGAAAATTTGTTTGAAAAGGACAAGATGTTTTAGAAATTCAAATGTTTTGAATTGAGTTGATTATAAATGTATGTATATAAATATATATGGTTTTCAAACTAATTTGAAGTAGAACCCGGGAATTTGAATTCTGAAATTAAAATTTAATTGTAGAAGTTGTATAGATTGAAATGGTAGAAGTAAATCAAATGAAATTGGGCTGGATTAGAAATAATCCAGAATGAAATTAAATAAAGAGGAATGTTGAGTTTCAAATTATTAACACTTATGTATAAACAAGTTGAATATATATTGGATGCTGTTGTTTCGAATTAAACTGTGATGGAATTGAACTCAAGCAGGATAAGGGGGTTGATTTTTGAAAACAGAACTCAGTTTGGATGAGTGAATGAAAGTGAACTAATCCGAAGTCGATTAGAGAAGAAAGTTAAAAGTTGGAAGTTGAATTGATTTGAAACCAACTAGAAAAGGATATGTATGCTGAGCAGATATTGAATGGAAGCAATGCAAGAGATAGAATTATGCTTGACAGAAAGGTACATGTTTACAATATTACTTGGGTTTGATGATTTTATGAGCCTACGGGGCAAGCCACTTGGCTTTTTGATTTTCTTTTGGATTAGAAAGGCCTAGAAAGGCGAGTGGTGGTTGTACCGATTGAGCCATGCATAGGAGATGCTGCCGAATTTTTTTGGAATTTAAAGTGTTAGAAAATTTTCAGAATTTTTGAAAATTTTCGTTAGTAAGAATAAAGTAATATTTTAATTGAAACAAATTGGTCCAGTTAAACTGAAGTTAAGAAGTAAACAAAAAGGATTTTTGGACTTAGTTAATAGGGTATGTAGCATTTTTTTCCTACCTTAGCAATTTCGAGGACGAAATTATTTTAAGAGGGAAGGAATGTAACGATCCAGATTTTTACCCGTTTAATTTTGAGCATTTAAATGTTGTATTAGAAGTATAAATGGTAATTTATATGAAATTTATTAATGTTTTTAAATTCTAATACATAATTTAAGAACAAACAGTTTTCAAACAATCCGGAAGTTCGATGAAATCAGCTATGTCGTGTTCGGAATAATGTTATTGTTCGGTTTGAAATATCGCTTTGAGAAGACATCCTATGTAATCGTATAAATCTAAAATGTTTAACATAATACATTACGCGAATATAATTAGAATATGTATATATATTCTTTGACCGCTATACGTAGCTCATCCATGTTCGAAACATGAGTTGCCATACACATCACTGAATGTTCATAAAATAACTACATGCTACTGAAAGGTTGAAAGAACTAAAACAATGCAATATAACACTCTTTGGAATGCATAGGACAGGAAAACTCATGTAAAAGTTAACATCCCATTTTCTTGTTGATCAGTGGGTACCCTATACAAAACAGTATTTGCTTCCCGCATAGGAACATTGATCAGATTTGAGACATGGGAGACGGTCAATACATATAGAGACGGTAATACTGGTTCGCCTAACACTCAGTTCTTATACGACATAAATAAAAATAAAAATAATGAATAATAAGAATCTATCGTTTCTATTACGCTTGAGCAACGTATTCTCCATGGTTTCTAAACCGTGTGTGCCAAGCAACTTAAACTCCATGCGTGTCAAGCCATCGTATGCCGTGTACCCCAATCCTCTCCATCTTTAAATACTGGTATACTTCTCGTTCCCTTTCCTCTTTCTTCCTGTCATTAAACGAGAAAATCACCACTCCAAATTTCAATACTAATTTGAATCAAAACCCATAAATAAAGAAATATAGATTCTTAGAATCCTTGCAGCGCAAACTCAATCGAAATTCATGAAATAAAACCATAAAATCTCGAGGCACGCTTCGCTGGGTTATGCTGAGCAGAACCTTCAATCGAATGCACTGTATGTTGCTTGCGATGGGGGTTGTTTTGTTCGACTTGAACGCAGTGGTAGGGGGGTTTCGACGGGGGTGAGATAGCACTGGAAGAGGAGAGGTCTGATAGGGATTCCGCTGGAGTGGAATGGTGGCGTGGAGGTGCAATTTGAGGTGAGCTTTTCCGGTCAATTATCTGAAGGATCGATGATTAAGGTAGTTAAACCGTGGGATAGGGATTAAACTGAAATTAATTAGCTTGGTATTGTAATTTTTGTACTGGATGTGGAAATGTTGGGCTCAACATCGCAGGCGTTGATTGCATTTATTTGGGGAGGAGATGATTATTCGGTGAGGGTGTGTGCTACAGGGAGTAGCCGATTCTGTTGTTGGATGGAAGAAGCATATAAGAAAGGTGCGGTCTGGTGATATAGTTGTTTTCAAAGAAGAATATTAGCACTGGTAAATGTTTAAACGTTAATTAGTTAATTATTTTAATTTTAAAAAAGAGGGGAACTTACAAACATATTTTATCATTCATCCGAGAACAGGAAGTGCATCATTGTGAAAGCAAGTGTGGACTGAATGATGAGTATAGTGGAAGGGTAAATGGGTGGTGAAGTTTGGTTTATATGAAGTGATATAGCAGCCGTATCCGGATGAAGAAACAAAGATCGACAATTGTTTTGAGAGACTTCCAGTATTCAATTATGAGAAGAAACCGGGTTAACTGAGCTAACCATGGTAATTTAGAACGTTAACTCTATTAATTTATAATGATATTTAACTTACTTATAAAAGAAATTTTATATCGTTCATTCATGAACAAAACTAAATGCGATCAGATCAGTTGGAGGCGTAACGTCGAAATCTACGCTGTGGAACTAATTTCGCCGAGAACATAACTATTGGAATTTCGTGGAAAAATCAAATACCTCTTGATTTTAAACGAAATAAAAGCAGAACCGTCAATTGCGAAATTAGGTGAGTAAACTCACTAACTCTATTTCGTTTATATTTGTATATAAACGAGTTTTTAATTTTATTTTATATGGTGTGATGGTTGCTTGGTTGAATAGTTGATAAAATTGGTTGATATGATTACATCGTTGATCGATTATTAGTTCTAATATTTCATATTGATGTGAAATAATATTATTGATGTTGATTAACATCTGTGAATGCAGGGAAACAGGTTGGAGGGTCCCAACTGGGTTCCTCAATATTTATATTACTGTTTTTCCTTGATTTTGATGTGTGGTATGATTTATATAGTCAGTGATTGACTTTGTGTGTCGGTTTACCCTAGCCCTAGAAACTTGGTATTTTAGATACCGAAAATATTTTCAAATGTAGAAAATAAACTAGAGATTTAAAAAGCAAATTTATTTCCAAAATAGAAGTTATATTTTGAAGTGAGTTGGAAATAGTAAACTTGTTTAATGAATAAAACAAAAAGTTGTTTTATAAACGACATGTATAAATTTAGTATAAGATTTATCATTTGATAACTTGGAATATAAATTCAAGTGGAGATTTACATAGAAAACCAGAATCAGTTTTGAAACCGATTGGATTTGATCTTAGTGATTTTAAAAGGGATATTAAATGAGATTTTAAATATTTGATGTTAAAAGTGAGATTTTTATAAACATTTGTAAATAGAAGTTATAAATAGAATTTGGGTTTAAAAGAATATTTATAAAAACGAAACCAAATGATTGTACATGAAAGAAATATATTTAGTATTAAAGTAAATAATGGTTTAGTGTAAAGATTTTGCAAATAAAATGGAAATTCATATTTGAATATGAATCCAAATTGGAGTTTGAATGAGATAGGGAAATGGGGAATCAATTTAAAAGAAAACGATAAATTTTATTTCAAAATGTGGAATATAAAATAAATGGTGATAAAGTAATGATTTGGAAAGCATGAATTCACAAGGGAATTTGGAATTTGAATTAACGTGAAATGATAGATAAATTCCGGAGTTCAGAATATGATCGGATATAGATTATTCGAGAGAGAGTTATTGGAATTTGATTATATTGAATTTAGGAAAGTAGTTATTTCTACTTTCCGTTTTGAATCAAATTTAATTATTTATTTAATTACTTATTAATTGAAATTAACAAGTACAAGTTATATTTTTATATACCATATATTTGAAAACAACAATCATAATGCTACTGCTATAATAAACGTTTTGTAAATTTATACAGCGATTATAATGCTATTTTATAGTAAATGTTTTGCAAATTCTAAGCAGCAATTTTAACGCTGCCGTTATAATGCGATCTTAACGCAATTGTTAAAATAAATATTCTATAATTCTAGACAGTGATTTTAAAGCTGTTGTTAAAAAGCAATATTTTATAAACAAAATATTTGGAAACCGCGATTATAACGCTGCCGTTATAATCAATATTTTTCTGTAAAGGAAATGTGTTCTTAGATCGAATCCGAGAGTCGTGTAAGTGATGTTTTGGTTAAAGTTGTCTATTTCGAAGTTGAGAATGTCGCTCAGTTAAGGTCTGAGAGGTAATTATACCCTAACTTGACTGACGTCATGATTGAAGGAGAAATGGTTAAGGTTCGGTGGAAAGGATTGGTTGGTGATACCATTAGTTAACGAATGATTTATGGTTTGAGTTATAATAACGATGTTTTATTACATCGCGTTCATTTAAAGAATTTTGAAATATTTTTCCCAAATAAAAAATGAAATGAATTGGTCAACGAGGAATTAAGAAAGGGAATTTGGAAATATTTTCCGCCATTAATAATGTATATTTTCTGAATATAGAAAATAAGGATTCGTGAATATTTAGAAATGTTTTCAAACTAGAATAAGAGATATTTTCTCGAATAAAGGAATTATAATATCGAAAAGGTTTTTCAAAGAGTCGAGAACGGAAATCGAGCTTCAAAAGAATACGAAAGATGGGAAATGAGGATTGTAAATGATAATATAATAAGGAATTGATTTAAAGGGGCCAATGTTGATTGATGATTGATCGATCGCATTCCTACCTGGAAATTAGATCGTTGGTTGCACACTTATTTTTTTTGATAGTTAAATCACCGACTATCAAAGTTTTTGACCGTCTTTCCGTCGTCAATACGGAGAGACCAGGATCAGATTCATTATCTGGAAACCACTTTGTATGGGCGTTAGCGCTGCGATCAAATATGATGAATAATTGAAGACGGAGTTATGCAAGGGCTATCTTGTTTACGGGATAGTGCCTTCGGTTTGTCCAATCCCAGGACAACGTGAATGGATGAATGTATGATAGAGTATATCTAACGGATCGTGTAAGTTGATATCTTCAAATGTACATACGTTTGGTGGTGGAGGAACTCGTTTCTCTTAGCTTTATACCCATGGTATTTTTGGGGAAATCAATCTGTGATTTGGTGGGTATGACGATGTGGCATTCAAAGTGAATGGTGGCCAGATGTTCTGAAAGATAATTTAAATCTCAAGCCTCATAACCCGGAATTTGAAAAAATCGGGCAGGCAGCATTGCTATGTGGGTCACACCCATTAGGATATATAATCACCTATCTAGAGAAATTCCATTTGATTCTTTAATCTATCGATGCTGTCCCTTTCGGGAAACGGTTGCTGATCCCAACCGTTGGTGATATACATTCGATACACTCATGCGAAATGAGCGGTCGGTCATGTGAGGGCCAAGTTGCAAGACGTTCTTGTTGAACCCAGTGTATTCGCCACTAGAGATACACTATCGGCAGGTGGTCCCATACCTTGTCATGTTGGAAATCCAATCTCCAATAAGCGCCCTGCAGTTTTTGATTTTATATTATATATGGAGCATGAGATGCAAGCGTTCCACTAGATTCTATTTATTTGATTTAGACACTATTATAATATCACCAGATTTTGATATTAAAATGTTTTGGGTTATCGTAAGGTAAAAACCATCCTTGTTTATGTGTGGATCGGTCTTACGATTATCATTCTTTTGAAAGGATTTTGAAAGTTAAACAAATGGTTGGAGTTTACTCACACCAGTCCCATGACTGACCCAGAGTTTATTTTGTTTGTTTTCCCTAAACTCTTGGGTGCCCACATTTGTATGGGCAGTCAAGTAGTCAGGATTTTACAGATTCACTTGAAGGCGTTTGAAGTAGGAGGCTTCATCAGTTAACTATAGACTATCATATTTTCCGCTGTGTATTGTGTTGTATCGGGAAACAGGTGTTTATAACTGTTCCAAGGATAACCGTTGTGCTCTGATAATGGTATGTACAGGCAAATACTGATTTGTATTTCAAAGTTTATGTTATCTAATATATTTTATTCATTCCGCTGTGAGTTCGTGATCTTCGTTTTCTTCTATTCTAGTATTTCTTTCTTTCTATTTCTCATCCTTTAACTTCTTTCTAATAATGATTCGTATTTCTGTGCAATTTGGGTTGGACGTGTGATGTTATTAGTCGACTCAAAGAGTACGGGAATTCGGGTTGTTTCAGTTGTGGCCTGGCTGATTATGGAATCGGAAAAACTTCCCAGATTTGGTCAGATGGCATTCATTCTTATTGGCCAAGGCTCTGGGTAATCTTCTACATCCTTTGTGGCAAGGTAAATTTTCTCAAAATTATCACTCAGAGGTGTTAGATCAGACGATTCAAGAGGACGAAACTTTTTATTAGCTTTGTTGTCGTTTTCGTTGTTGGCTCGCATACGCCCCTGAGCATTCTTTTGATTAGATTGGATAGCTGCACTTTTAGGAGCTTCAAGGAGTTGGTTACCACCAACGATCTAAAGAGCTACAGGATTATCTCCGCTCTCATGTACTCCTCCGCTTTCTTATAGAACTTGTCAAGCGTAGTCGGTTCCTTCATCTTTATCTATCTCCCAAATTTTATCGTTTTGTCTATAGTATCGAGTAGAGCCAAGAGGACTATACGTGGTTTCAGATTCCCTACTTTAGACAAGCAATATTGAATTGACTGAGGAAGGCTTTGACAGTTTCCCCTGGTTTCTGCTTCATGGATGAGAGCGTTATAACGTCCTTGGCTTTGGTAGCATACTAGCGGAACTTTTCTTCGAAATTTTTGGTTAAGTCAGAGAAACAGTCTATGGATTTAGGTGGTAGCTTCGTAAACCATAATGATGAAGCACCTTCTAAGTAGAGAGGAAAATATGTGCATCTCATCTCGTCTGTCGCTTTAGCCGTTCTCATATGCACTCGTATTTGAATAGGAAGTAGTTCGGATCAAAGAGGCCATTGTACGGAGGCAAAGTAGGAGGATTGAACTTCTTCGGACATTTTGCTTCAAGGATTCTTTCAGTGAACAGAGTCCAATCTGGAGAGAAGTCCTATTCTCTTTCATCGTCTTTGTTAGCTTGATTCCTTTTCATGACTCGTTCTATCATATCCGAGATGTATTCTTCAGTGTTATGGAGCTCTGTGAATCTGAGCTCTTTACCAAATATTCGTCTAGGCATACGATCTCGATTAGAGAGCTTTGGCCCCTTGCCCTCTCGACGAGGAGGTGCCTCCGTGACAGGATTAGTGACCTTTCGAGCATTCACTTCGGAATGGTTCTTAGCTTTTGATTTCAATTCTTCGATATTAGCTTCGTCCCTGACACTTGCCCAATCATAATCGTCTTCCATATTGTCGTTGTGGTTATGATCGGAAGTGGGCGATTTATCATTCTCTTCGAGATCCACATGCACTTTTGGAGGAGCTAGACTTGATCGAGCCTTAAGGATGGCATCAAGTTTCTCCATCATCGCTTTAGTAGAGGCATCCATTCAGTTGTTTATGTTGGCAACAACGGCTTTTAATTCATTTCTAGTCACACCAACTCTGCTTTCCGAGTTTTCACCAACTTCAAAGCGGTTTGCGAGCGGTGTTTATTCATTAGCAACATTATCGGCTTCTACAATGGTTTTGCTAGCGGTCTTCTTAGATTTAGCCATAATTTCGGATAAGGATGCGGTTTAGAACTTTAATGGAAAGGCGTTCAACTTTGTGAGAGTATGAGAGGAGGTAGGAGAAACGAACGCGGCCCCACAGTGGGCGCCAAAATGTTGATTCCGAATTTGGAATTAACACCAAAGATCCTCTTTCGAGCAATTCAACAAAAAGTATGTGGAGCCACAATCTCTTGCATAGAAAACATTAAAGTAAAACACAAAAGCATTTTTATAGTGGTTCGATTCAGTAGGAATCTACGTCCACTTTCATATAAGATTTCATTACCAATTTATCATTTACAAGGTTTGATTCATTCATACAACAAGTTTTATCACCCTCTCACTTGTAGATCTCACTTGAATTAACAAATAGTGATGGAGAAATGGAGTGACCAGCGGAGATATGGTATGATTAGAGAATAATTGGAAGGATTTCTTCAAGTGTTTGAACTTAGGTGATGAATTTCCAACTCTTAGATCATTTGGATGAGTTTGATGAATGCCATGATCAATGAATGATTGAATCTTCACTTGATGATGATGGATGAGTGTTAGAACAGTTGTGGAGAGATTTTAGCAGCACTTCGTGGCCATGGAACACCTCCCCCTCTCAATGAAGAAGTGAGGGGTATTTATAGGTGATTTTCGAACCGGGTGGCAATTCTGTAATTATGCAGAAAAAATGCTATGACTCATCTCGCCATGACTTATCTCGCCATGACTCATGTCACCATGATTTCTCTAAACTGGAATGCGGCTCTTATATTCAAACACCATAAGTACATACATCATGGACTCAAAGGAATTAACGGCCTCCGACAAAGGGAACTAACGACTTGTTTTCATAATATATGGCAGGGCTTGGTGGTATTCAGTTGACCTGTTCCAACCTTTAGTGGATAGCTTGCATGTCCTTGCAAATGACATGAATTCGTTCTTCATTTTGTATCTCCCTCCGTTGAATATTACGACTTGTTTTATATGGCGCCCTTGGATCCCATGTCACACGTTGTTTAAACGGACCCCATAAGGTTTCTTTATATGACTTGGGACATATTTCGCCAACAAACCCCACGTGACCACGTGTACCTCTAAAGCTTCAGATAACTTGTTTCCCATCTTTCCACATCAACATAATATATATTGTGCCAACATTTTGGGATCTTGTAGACGATCTGATTCATGTTGCATCGAATGACATGGCGCATATACTGGAACATGACATGATCTTCGGATGCTCACGGTTTGGGTTTTTCTCCTCATCATGTGATTCCAGTTATGCTCCTTCGCTTTACAGCTAGCAAGTGCCTAGCATACTGACATTGAGTGGTCCAAATAATGACATGGTCTCATAGCTCGTGACTTGGTTTATACACCATCATACGAATGTGTCTGCTTATATTATCATACATATTTGCTCTTGTTGTTTATTTTATAACCCACGCCATGCACATTGTTTCTCTGCTACGTGCTAACTTGTAATAGTAGCATGGATGTTCCCACAGCAAGAGTGGATTTAATGGTATGCATGTTGTCCCATCATATAACTTCATGTCGTACGTCGGCTTGGTTCTACTTGGTTCAAGCCGACATGATGGTGATACAATAACTCATGCGATATGGTTAATTAATGACTTAAATATGCTAACGTTATGACTTCTCTTTCACATATGAAGAATCCCAGCTAGTGTATGCCGTGTGAGCCATTTCCCTGTTTTCGCTTTGGCTTGCTGTATAAATGGTCAAAACAAATTGAACCTGTTGCATGCCTGTTGGATATGGATATCTGGACAACTTGATTTGTGCTCAATGTCATACAGCATGATATGACAATGACTTACAGACTTCACTATGTTGCGCCAATGACATGAATTGTATTTTGTGTTAACATTCTTAGCCTAATGTCGCATGAACGACATAGTTAGAACAACTGAGCTATTTTGGACGGATTGACAAGCTGCTCGTCATCTGCCATATTAGTTAAAGTTGGTGACTTAACATTGCCAGCTATGTGGGCATTCTATTTTGCAGCTTTTCTTCAAATGAGATGCCACATGTATTTATGTACTCCTTGGTGTGAACGACATGAAGATGCTTTTTCCTTTCAACGGCATGGAGCGCTCAACGACATGGTTAAGGCTAGGTAACGCACGACATGGTCTTGAGCTTCATGATTGTATTTGGTTCTACAGTCCAAGATGATCTTTACGAACAGTTGATGGTCCATGTGAGTTTGCTTCTTCATTAGCTACCCCAACATTGCGCTATTCGTGACATGGTATATCCAACGGCATGGAAACTGATATAGCATGAAGTGTTGAACGTCGTGGACGTCATTCGTGATATAGGTTATGTTGGCATAGTTTCGTATCGTGCCACCGACTTAACTCCATGTCATGCGGAGGACTATGGGATCCATGCCGTAGAAACGACTTAAGTCAGTTGTGCCGTGTGTCATTGTCTGTAAATACTTCTCAGTTCTGAACCGCGTTTTAAGAATGGGGTTAACATCTATGTTTGCCAATTTTATAGGACTTGTTCTCTAGAGTGATGATAACACTACCAACAAGAAAATCACCAGATATGCCAGAATATTGATTTGTATTGATACTACAACTGAATTGATTAATATAATACCAATATTATTGCATAATGGCATCATGAGAGAGATATATGCTAAATATGAGTTTATACCTGCCAAGTGTGGACAATGCAATAAATTTGGAACAAAAAAGCCATGCATGATGATGATGTTCATAAAGATCCACAGTTGTGTAACACCTCGTAAAAACATACCTAAATAAATAAATAATAATAAGTAATGCAAATCAGCAATAAAACAATAGTATGTTAATGTGCTGAAAAATGGAATTATGCCGCATTAGGAATTTGGCCACGAAAATGTTGTAATTGTATTTGTGGCAAAATTTTGATCAAATTTCATGTATAATATGTCAGAATCCGAGCCCGTATGAAAGAATTACTTTTAAAAGATGTTGCACATTAACATATATGTAAATTTTGAAATTTGAAATGTAATATTAATATAAGGAATAAAATATAACTAATTAATGGTAGATTAGAATATTCCATCCAATTCGAAATTTTTGTTTGTGTGTGTGTATATATATATATATATGTGCATATAATAAGGGACAAGAATAATGTTTAAAGGTAAGATATAATTGAAAATAAATTTATTAATTAACAACATGCACCATCAGGATCATTGGGCATTTTTGCCAATGAGCGGTCGATCTCCCTTTATAGGGGGTGTCGACTGCCCGGTGCGGCCTGAGCCCAATGAGGTTGGTTTGGAGTGGTTTTTAGGTATATAAATTGAATAGCCTAGATTAAATCTATGTTAATCTAATGGTTACTATTCATTTACACACCTATAGATACCACCTAACTCACCTCAGAATTCTCTGGACCCGCACATTCTCTATGCCTCCATTCCGCTGCTGACATTCCATAAATTTAGGTTTTCTTTTATCCTAAACTTATTTTCATTTCTAATCTAATCCTTTTTTGTAATGTCCCGTATTTTAGCGATATAATAATTAATTAATTTAATTATATAAATAGTGATTTAGAGAATTAAATGGTCGTTTAATTAAATTATATGGAATATTTAATTAATATAAATAATAGAATAATATATTTATTTCCGAAATAGTCGGAAATAGTGGAATTCACAATATGGGGTGAATTGGATTATTCAAAATATATAATTCAGTTTAGATTTGAATTATAATCACGAATACATTTAAATAACGACATTTTGAATGTATGAATTATAATATAATTATAATCGAGCTCGAAATGGCGCGGCAGTTCGCTATTTGGCTATTTGAACTTCAACTGAATATGTAGAAACCGTTTTAAGTCGAATTTCTGTGAAACAAGAAACGCTCGTAGCTGGTTTAGTATATTTTTCTAGCGGAAGAGAAAAATTGGGATTTCGTCGTATAGATTTTGAATTATGTCCAAATCAAATTTTGGAAAAGTCGCTATGGAGTTCCTTTATAAATTATAACAATTTATTTATATTATAAAAGGATTTTTTTATCAATTGAATATCGATTCAACTGGGATTTGAATATCGAGTTATAAATCCAACTAAACCTGTACAATATTCTATTGTGAATATATACGATAATATTTAATTTAATTATTTTTAAATATATTTATATATTTAAATGGTCTATTTAGAGCTTTAAAAATAGCCAGTTTTGCAAACGATCTCCGTTTTTGATGAAACTAATTTTGTTGGATCCGTAAAATTGAATTATTATTAGATTTCAATTTTCATAATTTTTGGAGTCATTATGTGGTCGTACGGATTTTTAATGTGAAAAAAAGTCAATATTTCGACGGTTAAAAATACGCTGTGTGAGAAAACAGAGTCGGAATTTGACGAAACCAGTTTCGTTGGGTCCGTAATGTCAAAATCTAGTTGTATGTCCATTTTCATGATTTTTGGGTATTGTATGTGGTCGTACGAATTTTTAAACAACAAATGCAAGTAACGATTGAATAAAATCGAATATAAAAATCAAATAAAATATTATATAATTTCCTATAAATACTTTAACACATTTCCTAAACCTATTTCCACTTTTTCCATGTTAAAAATATTTAGCCGCCATCTATTTCTTCCTGAAACCCAAATCGTGCTTTTGGAAAATAAAAGTAAAATTATACAAAATGTTATAAATCTCAAGAGAAATATATCTTCAATCCTCTTGACATCCTCTTCAAAATGGTATGCACCTCATTGCATTCGAACAACTTTTTGTTTGATCAATTTCAACAGCCGTAGGTTACGGTTTGGCTTTAACGGGAAATAAAGGGAGTTTGATTTCCATTCGAGGTTTGTTTTGCGGTTAGGGTATCGAGTTGTTAGACTTGGGAAGTTCTGGAGTGATTTCATGATATAAAGTTTCGATCGATTTCTATGTGGCATAAGGCCTGTAACACCCCACGTCCTTTAATGTCACTCACAAAGGGAATGCATTAACTTCCATGGAGGTTTTAAGTGAATATAGAACAGAAAAATTACAACAAGACAGATAATAAGTAGTACTTGGAAATCTAAAACTTTATTTTATTGCAGCGGAAATTAAACATGTTTGTTACATCATAAAACCATAAATCAGAGTCAAGTACAATATCCATCTTGATAAAACGAAATACATAATCCCATCACATAAATAGCCATTAAAGAAGATAACAAGCTGGACTTTACTTCAATGGTCCAAGCTTTCCAAAAGAGAGATAAAGCAATCCAATCAAACTCCACTAGAGCTGGGCCCACCTTGAGGACCTGGAGGGGGAAAAGGATAGAAATAGAGGGGGTTAGACATAAAGTCTGGCGAGTATGATAATTCTAACAATACTATTATCAAAATAATTAGACTAAGGCATAAGCTGGAAAACAAGGAAATGTCTATGAACTATTGGATATGGAAGAGCAGATAAAGATAACGTTGAAGGCACACCTAATTACTAACGAATAATTACTACACTGCACCACACCAGTCACCCTCAAAGTTGATCCCACTTGCTTCACTTGGAAATTATATAAATAGCCTTGCGTACCCCTAGCTGACTACATAGTTGCCGCCTGCCCCTATCTCCACTAGGTGTACCCCACTACCCACTTTCGATCGGCTCCCTACTCGTAGAAACCCGTGTTGGTCCCACAGTGGGGTGTATCACTCCCCTAAAGTGGCAACCCGATACAGCTAAAGAATGCACGGCTTATACCTACACGATGCAACAACGTATTATCTACCAGCCCGGGTCCACACACGCATATGAAACCCGTTGGACTTGCGTTGCCACCGCTACCCCGTTTTGGCCTCTTATAGTCAAGCCTAGTATGCGTGTCCCGTCCTCGAATTGGGTCGAGCCCACAAAGATACGTTTGGGTTACTGTTGAAATGGGCCCCCACAAGCTATCCACCTAAGCTTGTCTCCACTAGTATATCCCACTTAACCCTCTTAGTCATGTTCATTTACATGTGTGTTTGGTTAAGTCTTACTAATCGTATTTCAAATGCCACTAAAGGCAACCACTAGATTCCTCATGCAACCCAAGGCACCTACTTAACCCCCATGTCCCACCTTACATGTTTTTCTGGTTAAGTATTTCTTAATTCATTCATGCCATAACCTCATAAAGACCTCTCACATTAGACTGGCATTTATGGCAGCTGGATTTGCCGGGCGGGTCCGGGCAGTCTTACACCATAAAAGAGTCTAACCTCGTGTCTTTACAACTGTTATGCTTTAATTTGGGCCTAGGACCTCTCACATTGGGCTGACATTTGTGACTACTGGATTTGTCGGGCGGGTCCGGGCAGGTTTACGTCACAAACGAGTCCAACCTCGTGTCCTAACCATTGATTAACACTTATAATCTTTTACCCCAGTTTTAAATATATCCCTATTCAAATCATTAATTAATTCCAATTTTAATGATGTCCATAATTGACTCAATTATGGCCATCCACTTATGGTATGCAAAATCATATCAATTGCACCCCAATTTCTTAATATTAAATCCTTAATATTACCCCTACCCCACGTTATACGTTCGCTTATTCAACGCAAAATATACGTTAGACTCGAATAGTCTAACTCATAGCACAAAGATAAATTATCCCAACATATAGACAAATAAAATATATCTAATCATAATAGGGGTGAAACTTGCATAAAACTACACATGTCATGGATCTAAAGGTGTCAACTTGTTTGGTTAAATGTCACAATTTAGATAATATGATCATAACCCAAATTCATGTATAAACTGGCATATGGGGTTTTATGAAACATAATGATGGTGTGAACTAGCATCTAACACATAGAACTCACCCATGTCATAGCACAATTCTAGATCTAAATAGATGTCATGGCATATGTTCATGATCTTTACTAATCAATCTAAACTTGCATACATGATTTGTCATATAAATCAACATAGCCCAAATAATATCAACATTATGATTTGATTAACATGAACTAATTAGCATAGATAATAACATCATGACTTTATAACATGTATGATTTACCACAACTTAGCATAGAAAATTACAACCAATACAATATCATCATAGCATGATTTACAACATATAGGATATCATCATCACATAACATAGGATTTACAACATACATGATAGCATAAGGTTTACAACAACATATATGACAATTCACATCATTTTCTTATGATCCATATCACATCTCAATCTAATTAGTTTGCTAATAATCTTATTAAAATCATCATACTCACAATTAGAGAAGAAAGAGAGTCTTGATTTGCTTTAGAGTTGAGTAGAATTAGGGTTTTGATTAGCTTTCTTCCTTCTTAGTTGGCGGCGGCTACACTGAGTTCCATGGCGACGACATGACGGCGTCTATTCTATTTTTCATGTGAATTAGAGTGAGAGGCTACCAAGGTATTTATAGAGTTTAGGATTTATTTAGGCCGTCAGATCAATTTAGAACTAACCTGAACCGTTAAATTTGCCAACTCAGCCCTAAAGACACATCAGCAGCTCAAGATTGGGCTCAGCCAAACCCTAGCCGACCTGACCAGGTCGACACCCAAGTCGACTGCGTAGTCGACTTGGGTGGGTGGGTGGGGGGGGGGTGTCGACTCCCCAGTCGACCTGGGGTGCTGGGCGGGAAATTTCTTGCCTAGCCTGTTTGACTTCGAATTTTGAATTTTAAATTTTCTGAAATCTGTTTTGAATTTTCTGAATCTTCCGATGGCCATAACTTCTTCATACGAAGTTCAATTCACGTAAACTCGGACTCTATTTCAACCAGAATTCCGAGAACACAATGGCGCAACCCATTTCCCACAATTCTCACTTTGAAATTAGTTATTCTTTAATTTGTGAATATTAATATTAACAGAATTACGAGGCGTTACATTCTCCCCTCCTTAAAGGATTTCAACCCCGAAATCTTTAAGTCAAGAAGAATGTATATCCTAACATCCAATCGTCCATCTACTCATCCATCATACACAGGGATCCATTGTCCTTATAGACTTCTAATGCTTTCATGTTTAAATCCACAGTGTGTGTATATGTCCATATCTAATGCAAAATCAGGCGGTCCACTGATTCAGTTGACCTCCTTAATGCAAATCATGATAGTGCCATGCGTCCATTATGTATGCGAAAGAACCCTATCGATACATATTATTTCTACATATGTGCACAACCATTCACCAAAATGCGGTATCCATATGATAGCACAGCCATTATACATCATTTTACTAAATACATCCATATATATGCAATATGCAATATGAAGTGACTGAGCCAATCTAGTGCCTAATAGTGTGTGTATATGCATCCACGAGCAACCACTTGCAAACACTTGCATCCACTTTGCATCCATCATACATAACATGTCTCAAACACATGTTTCAACCATAGGGTTATCCTAACTAAAGGTCAAAGATACTAGCGAGAGGACATACTAAAGATAAGATAAGTACAAGCTAAGCGATAAAGGAGAAAATAAAAGACATACCCTCGAAAAGAAAAGGGTATTGTGAACGCATCTTCTCTTCTGTCTCCCAAGTAGTGTTGCTCTCATCATCTCCCCATCGCACTTTGACTAGTCTGACCTCTCGATTTCTCAGCTTCTTGATCTCCGACCCAAGAATGCATGTAGGAGCTCGTCGAATCGTTGCATCACGCGCTATATCCACCTCTCTAAGCAAGCTCGGCTCTACCACCTCCACGGTCTCGCGTGGGCACTTCCTCAAATGTGACACATGGAATACGTCGTGTACACCACTAAGTCTCTCAGGCAACTCCACTCTATACGCCATCTGTCCAATCTTCTCCTTAATAGGAAACGGCCCTACAAACCTTGGTGCTAATTTCCCAACGGATCCAAAACGAACAATGTTCCGTAATGGAGACACTTTGATAAAGACCATGTCCCCAACATCAAACTCAAGATCTGTCCTCCTCTTATCCGCATAAGATTTCTACCTATCTTGCGCTGCTTTCATCCTCCTTCGAATCAAGTCGATCTTCTCCGAAGTCTCCCTAATCATATCGGGCCCAAGTAAGATCTTATCCGTAGATTCCCACCAACATGTAGGTGAACGACAAGGTCGTCCATAAAGAGCTTCGAAAGGTGCCATGACAATGCTGGACTGAAAGTAGTTATTATATGCGAACTCCACCAATGGAAGATGCTCTTCCCATGTACCCCCAAAGTCTAGGATACATAGCCTCAAAAGATCCTCTAGAATGCGATTCACCCTCTCAGTCTGGCCGTCCATATGAGGATGATATGCGGTGCTCAAATATAACTGAGTCCCTACCGCCTCTTGTAATCTCCTCCAAAATTCGCTAGTGAAGATAGGATCGCGTTCGCTTACTATGCTAGAAGGAACATCATGCAAACGAACTATCTCTCAGACGTATACAGAAACTAACCATGGAGCAGTCCTCTTACTCTTCATGGGAATAAAATGGGCGCTTTTAGTAAGTCTATCTACTATAACCCAAATCCCCGTATTACCCTTCCTTGATCTTGGTAATCCATCCACAAAGTCCATCGAGACACTTTCCCATTTCCATAGTGGAACCTCCAATGGGTGAAGCAACCCACCGGGTTTCTTTTGCTCCGCTTTTACTTGTTGGCACACCAAGCATCTAGCGACATGCTTGGCCACATCCCTCTTCATACCGGCCCAAAATAAAACTCGCTTCATGTCTTTGTACATCTTATCCCCGTCGGGATGAATGGTCATCTTCGAACGATGTGCTTCGTCAAGAATAGCCTTCCTCAAGTCCTCGTCTCGTGGAACACAAAGTCTACTATCCCTACGTAACCAACCCTTATCATCTAGGGTATACCTACGGAGATGGCTTGATGACTCCCCTCTTTTGAGCTTCTCCACTAACTCAACCAACTGTGGGTCGTCTCGCTGTGCCTCACCAATCCGTCCCAAAAGCGTAGGTCTGACCTCCAAGGATGCTAGCAAACCGGGTACAAAGTCAACAGAAGGTCTAAAATCAAACATAGAGATGAATTCTAAGTTTCGTTGTTCAATAAACAACGGACTCAAGGACAACCTTTTCCTACTTAAGGCATCTTCCACCACGTTACCCTTGCCAGGGGTATATGCTATTTCGAAATCGTAGGATGCTAAGAACTCCATCCACCTTTGCTGCCTTAAGTTCAAGTCCTTCTGAGAGAACAAGTATTTTAAAGATTTGTGGTCAGTAAATAATTCGAATTTCTCGCCAAGAAGATAATGACACCAAGACTTAAGTGCAAAAACAATTGCGGCCAACTCTAGGTCATGCGTGGGGTAATTCTTCTCATGCACCCTCAACTGCCTTCCACCATTGGCTATTACCCTTCCCTCTTGCATTAAGACCGCGCCTAGTCCTGTCCCACAAGCATCGGTATAAACAGTAAACGGCTTACTCCCGTCTGGCAGCACTAAGACTGGGGCTGAAGTCAAAGCTCTCTTCAAACGTTGGAACGCATCATCACAATCTACGTCCCATGCGAAGACTAGGTTCTTCTTCATCAGGCGTGTTAATGGAGCTGATATTTTTGCGAAGTCTTTGATAAACTTCCTATAGTAGCCAGCCAACCCAAGAAACTACTCACCTCGGTAGCATTTTTAGGGACCTTCCAATCTTGGATGGCCACCACCTTCGCGGGATCCACAGCTATCCCTTCTTTGGAAATCACATGCCCTAAGAATCGTACTTCTTTCCTCCAGAAGTGACACTTAGAAAATTTAGCTTTAAGGTTATGCGCTCGTAGGGTCTCCAACACTTCCCTAAGATGTAGGGCATGCTCTTCTTCATCCCTAGAAAAGATCAAGATGTCGTCTACAAAGACTACCACGAATTTATTAAGGTACTCCCTAAACACCATACTCATCAAATCAACAAAGTATGCGGGGGCATTTGTCAAACCGAAGGGCATCACTAGCCATTCATAGAAACCGTCCGGAGTCCTAAAGGCAGTCTTGTCAATGCTATCCTCAGCCACTCTCAACTGATGGAAACCAGTGGCTAAGTCCAACTGCGAAAACACTGAGGCGCCGACTAACTGATCGAAGAGATCGTCAATCCTCGATAGTGGGTGTCTGTTCTATTTAGTAAGCTTATTAAGTTCTCTATAGTCCACATAAAGTCTAAGGGACCCATCCGCCTTCGTGGCAAATACTACTGGAGCACCCTACTCCGATATACTTCATCTTATGAACCCCTTCTCAAGCAACTCCTTCACTTGCTTATCGAGTTCCCTCCTTTCACGAAGAGCCATGTGACGTACTGGCAAAGATACTGGTTTTGCATTATCCACAAGATATATTCGAAAATCTATTTCCCGCTTCGGAGGCAAGCCCTTCACCTCCTCAAACACATCTGAGTATTCTCGGACCACTCTAACAGATCGTAGATTCTCCACAGACGCGTCAAGCGATTCTAGATAACTTAGCATAACAGAATTTACAGGATTACAAAAGATTTCGAGAGTGTTACCAAGGCGAGTCATGAGCCTAACTACTCTCCTTTCACAATCAAGAACGACCCCATTTCTGGATAACCAATCCACTCCTTAAATTAGCCCATAGCCCGTGAAGCCCAAAACATAAGCATCACATCTAAACTCAATGCTAAGTATAGAAATTTCCAAATCCAAACACATCATGGACAAATAAGCTGAGCCCCCAATTGGATTCGAAACAACTAAGGGATCCTCTACTAAACTAGTGTTTAAGTGCAGTGATTCAACTAATTATGTAGAGATAAACGAATGCAATGCGCCCTAATCGAATAAAGTACGGACATGATGATCAAACAGAAAAGCTAAGCTTTCAACATAAATGGTTCTAACTCGTTCTTGCAGCGGTGGGACCGCGAGAGCTTGAACTTGTCCCCTTGCCTGCCCTGGTGCCCTAAGAGCCTGCACCTGTTCTCCCGAGGTAGACCCTGCCCTCTGCCCCTTCTTTGGGCAGTCCTTCACTAGATGTCCCGCTTCACCACAGTGAAAACAGCCAGTCTTCTTTTTCTTTCGGCAATCCTTGCTGAGATGGCCTGGTGTCCCACAGTTAAAGCATTTCTTCTTTCCCTTGCCATTATTGTCTTTACCACCCTTCTTGTTTTGCTATTGAGGTTTCTTCTGATCCCCTTTCTTCTCGGGTGCCTTATTAGCATTAGCGCCTTTCTCCTCGTGCATGAGTGCCATGTCTACTAGCTTCTCAAAGGTGGCCCCCATAGGGATGTGGGTCATAGCCAACCCTTGCAACGGTTCATTCAAGCCATTAACGAACCTTAGAGCCTTCTTCTCTGGCGTGTTCACTAAGTCCATACCAAACCTTGCTAACTGATTAAATTTGTTGACATATTCTTTCACTGATGAGCTTCCTTGCTTTAATGTCAAGAACCTTTCCATATATAGATTCTCTTCTGCCCTTGAGAGAAACTTCGCCTCAAACCTACGCCTGAAATCCGCCCAAGAATCAACAGGACGCTCCCCATTAGTGACCTCCCACCAAAACGAGGCCTCTCCCTTCATTAACCAAGCTGCTAATTTGACTTTCCTCCCTTCTTCTACTTCAAAGATTTCTAGCAATTCTTCCACCTCCTTAAGCCAATCTCTAGCTTCCACAAACGTTTCTGACCCTTGAAAAGGTATTCCACCCATAGCCTTAAATTCCTTGCACGTCTTTGCAAAAGTATCAACGCGAGGAGGGGGAGGAGGAGGAGCGGGTGCAACTGGTGGTGGAGGAACATTGGTTGGACCTGCAGCGGCCCTAGCCTCTAATAACCTCCTATACCATCCTGGTATCGTTACACCATCCGGAACGTTAAGATCTTCAGCCATGCTGAAACGAAAAGGGAAAGATTCAAAATGGAGAATTCGAAAGATAAAGATATATGGCTATTGGGGATTATGTTTTTCCATAAAAAGTTTCCTCTTAAAATAACTCATTAAGACATGTTTTTGAAAACACTTCTTCCAAAAATACTTTAGAAAAATAGTTTTTCTAAAAATTTTATCTGTTCTGGTAACCTTAAGCTCTGATACCACGTGTAACACCCCACGCCCATTAATGTCACTCACAAAGGGAATGCATTGACTTCCATGGAGGTTTTAAGTGAATATAGAACAGAAAAATTACAACAAGACAGATAATAAGTAGTACTTGGAAATCTAAAACTTTATTTTGTTGCAGCGGAAATTAAACATGTTTGTTACATCATAAAACCATAAATCAGAGTCAAGTACAATATCCATCTTGATAAAACGAAATACATAATCCCATTACATAAATAGCCATTAAAGAAGATAACAAGCTGGACTTTACTTCAATGGTCCAAGCTTTCCAAAAGAGAGATAAAGCAATCCAATCAAACTCCACTAGAGCTGGGCCCACCTTGAGGACCTGGAGGGGGAAAAGGATAGAAATAGAGGGGGTTAGACATAAAGTCTGGCGAGTATAATAATTCTAACAATACTATTATCAAAATAATTAGACTAAGGCATAAGCTGGAAAACAATGAAATGTCTATGAACTAATGCATATGGAAGAGCAGATAAAGATAACGTTAAAGGCACAACTAATTACTAACGAATAATTACTACACTGCACCACACCAGTCACCCTCAAAGTTGATCCCACTTGCTTCACTTGGAAATTATATAAATAGCCTTGCGTACCCCTAGCTGACTACATAGGTGCCGCCTGCCCCTATCTCCACTAGGCGTACCCCACTACCCACTTTCGATCGGCTCGCTACTCGTAGATACCCGTGCTGGTCCCACAGTGGGGTGTATCACTCCCCTAAAGTGGCAACCCGATACAGCTAAAGAATGCACGACTTATACCTACACAATGCAACAACGTCTTACCTACCAGCCCGGGTCCACACACGCATATGAAACCCGTTGGACTTGCGTTGCCACCGCTACCCCGTTTTGGCCTCTTATAGTCAAGCCTAGTATGCGTGTCCCGTCCTCGACTTGGGTCGAGCCCACAAAGATACGTTTGGGTTACTGGTTGAAATGGGCCCCCACAAGCTATCCACCTAAGCTTGTCTCCACTAGTATATCCCACTTAACCCTCTTAGTCATGTTCATTTACATGTGTGTTTGGTTAAGTCTTACTAATCGTATTTCAAATGCCACTAAAGGCAACCACTAGATTCCTCATGCCACCCAAGGCACCAACTTAACCCCCATGTCCCACCTTACATGTTTTTCTGGTTAAGTATTTCTTAATTCATTCATGCCATAACCTCATAAAGACCTCTCACATTAGACTGGCATTTATGGCAGCTGGATTTGCCGGGCGGGTCCGGGCAGTCTTACACCATAAAAGAGTCTAACCTCGTGTCTTTACAAATGTTATGCTTTAATTTGGGCCTAGGACCTCTCACATTGGGCTGACATTTGTGACTACTGGATTTGCCGGGCGGGTCCGGGCAGGTTTACGTCACAAACGAGTCCAACCTCGTGTCCTAAGCATTGATTAACATTTATAATCTTTTACCCCAGTTTTAAATATATCCCTATTCAAATCATTAATTAATTCCAATTTTAATGATGTCCATAATTAACTCAATTATGGCCATCCACTTATGGTATGCAAAATCATATCAATTGCACCCCAATTTCTTAATATTAAATCCTTAATATTACCCCTTCCCCACGTTATACGTTCGCTTATTTAACGCAAAATATACGTTAGACTCGAATAGTATAACTCATAGCACAAAGATAAATTATCCCAACATACAGACAAATAAAATAGATCTAATCATAATAGGGGTGAAACTTGCATAAAACTACACATGTCATGGATCTAAAGGTGTCAACTTGTTTGGTTAAATGTCACAATTTACATAATATGATCATAACCCAAATTCATGTATAAATTGGCATATGGGGTTTTATGCAACATAATGATGGTGTGAACTAGCATCTAACACATAGAACTCACCCATGTCATAGCACAATTCTAGATCGAAATAGATGTCATGGCATATGTTCATGATCTTTACTAATCAATCTAAACTTGCATACATGATTTGTCATATAAATCAACATAGCCCAAATAATATCAACATTATGATTTGATTAACATGAACTAGTTAGCATAGATAATAACATCATGACTTTATAACATGTATGATTTACCACAACTTAGCATAGAAAATTACAACCAATACAATATCATCGTAGCATGATTTACAACATATAGGATATCATCATAACATAATATAGGATTTACAACATACATGATAGCATAAGGTTTACAACAACATATATGACAATTCACATCATTTTCTTATGATACATATCACATCTCAATCTAAATAGTTTGCTAATAATCTTATTAAAATCATCATACTCACAATTAGAGAAGAAAGAGAGTCTTGATTTTTTTAGAGTTGAGTAGAATTAGGGTTTTGATTAGCTTTCTTCCTTCTTAGTTGGCGGCGGCTACACTGAGTTCCATGACGACGACTATTCTATTTTTCATGTGAATTAGAGTAAGAGGCTACCTAGGTATTTATAGAGTTTAGGATTTATTTAGGCCGTCAGGTCAATTCAGAACTAACCTGAACCGTTAAATTTGCCAACTCAGCCCTAAAGACACATCAGCAGCTCAAGATTGGGCTCAGCCAAACCCTAGCCGACCTGACCAGGTCGACACCCAATTCGACTGCGCAGTCGACCTGGGGGGGGGGGGGTTGTCGACTCCCCAGTCGACCTGGGGTGCTGGGCGGGAAATTTCCCGCCTAGCCTGTTTGACTTCGAATTTTGAATTTTAAATTTTCTGAAATCTGTTTTGAATTTTCTGAAACTTCCGATGGCCATAACTTCTTCATACGAAGTCCAATTCACGCAAACTCGGACTCTATTTCAACCAGAATTCCGAGACGAAAACAATGGCGCAACCCGTTTCCCACAATTCTCACGTCTGAGATTAGTTATTCTTTAATCTTTGAATATTAATATTAACTGAATTACGGGGTGTTACAAGGCCTGAACCAACGCGATGGTGATAATGACGCCGGGGTTGCTGTTTTGGGTATGCGATGGTTGAGGAATCGAAGTGGGAAGTGCTAGCGATTTCTGTTTGAATTTGTGTTGAAAAATGAAGAAGCGAGGGAGGCTTAAAATATCGGTAATGGTGTGGAGGAAGTAGCGTCTTTTATCACTAGAGAAGAAGGATGATTTATTGCGGTAGTGGGCTTGAGATGGGCCGACGAGTTTAAGATGAAGCCCAAAAAGAATATACATATCCTTAGTTTATTTTAGTTTTAATTAGTGCATGAACTTGTTAAATTAATAAGTTTTTCATACTTTATCAGAATTTCACGAATTTGGATCCGTTGGGATCATATGGACGGACACTACCCATTGGAACTAATGGGAAGTGATTTGGAGCTCGTCTCAAATTATGGCAGAATTAAACATCCGTCTGAATCAAGGATAGTTTATTGTTATTTAATGATAAATTACCAAAGTGAGTAAAACTCACCAACTCTATCAGTTCACATTTTTATAACGTATATTTAGAACTGATAAATGATGGTTGATTGTTGTGTATTGACTGTTTGGTTGAACTGCTAAGTAATTGTTTGAAATTATAGATTTGGTGTTATATATATATATATAAGTTGGTTCTGTTTAGAAGAATATTTCATAGTGAAATGAAATTGATGTTAATTGTATTGTGAAACATCTGTGGACACAGGGAAACAGGTTGGAGGAATCCTACTGGATTCCTCAACATTTATTTTACTGTTTTTCATATATTGTAATATATGATGTGATAATATAATCTGTGTTGATTACGTGTGTTGAATGATATCGATCATTGTTATTTGGGTATTTTAAATACCGTAAGAAACACTGGAATGTAGAAAAGGGGATTTTCAAAGTGTATTTTGAAAATAAAGCATTTATATAAAATCAATGGATTTTATATGTAAAAGGAAAAGGATTATATAAAAGGGAATATTTGTAAAAAATTTACAAATAGAATTGAAAAGGGAATATTTGTAGACCATTTACGAATAGAATTGAAAAGGGAATATTTGTAGACCATTTACAAATAAAATTGAAAAGGGAATACTTGGAGACCATTTACAAATAGAATTGAAAAGGGAATATTTGTAGACCATTTACTAGTAGAATTGAAAAGGGAATACTTGTAAACCATTTACAAATAGATTTGAATAGGGAATATTGGTAAAACATTTACAAATGGATTTGAAATGGAGATACTTGTAAAACATTTACAAATAGAATTGAAAAGGGAATATTTGTAAAACATTTACAAATAGAATTGAAAATGGAATATTTGTAGACCATTTAAATATAGAATCGAAAAGGGAATATTTGTAAACCATTTACAAATAGATTTGAAAAGGGAATATTGGCAGACCATTTACAAATAGATTTGAAAGGGTGTAATGACCCGAGATTTTGTCGACTTTGGTTATCGCCATAAACTCAATGATGACTAACCAAACATCGAAAAATACTAGTCATTAGTGAAAGAAATTAGAGGGTGAGGAAAGATAAGATAGAAAATTAGAACAGAAGAAGAAGAAGAACATAACATCAGAGTAACACGAATCTCACAACGGAACGAATAAATATATTTCATAACATAACTTTGAAATACAAATCTGTACTTGAATATACATATCATTATCAAAGTACAACACTTACAACACAGCGGAAATAACTATAGCTATATGATGCTGAAGCCTCCTGCTCCAACTCTTCAAGTGTATCTGTAAAATCCCGACTACTTGACTGCCCGTACAAATTTAGGCACCCACAAATTTAGGGGAAACAACCAAATAAACTCCGGGTCAGTCATGGGACTGGTATGAGTAAAACAGTTTAAAACAGTTTGAAAAAGTAAACGATATCTCATAAGACCACGCCATATAACGGAACGGGTTTTTCCCTTATGAGAATCCAAATATCTTTATATCAAAACCTTTTGATATTATATTAATGTCTATCAAGACAATATAACAATCATCTAGCAGAAACGCTTTCATCTCACGTTCTACATATATAGTACACAATCAAAATCGCAAGCACGTATTGGGTGATGGATTTCCAACTATGACAAGGTATGGAACCACCTTTCGCTAGTGTACCTCTAGAGAGGAATACACTGGATTCAACAAGAACATCTTGCAACCCGACCACACATGACCGACCACTCATTTCGCTTGAGTGTATCGAATGTATATCACCAACGGTTGGGATCAACAACTGTTTCCCGAATGGGACAACATCAACAATAGATTTTTAGAAGTAAATGAAACTCTAGATCAGGTGATTATACACCCTACTTCGGTGCGACCGACTTAGCCATGCTGTCTGCCCGATTTCTGTCATTTACCGGATGTGAGGCTAGAAGCTACGCTTTATCATCACACAAGATTCACTTTGAATGCCACATCGTCAAATCCATCAAATCACCGATTGACGTCCTCAACCATACATTATGTGTTAGCTAAAAGAAGTTTCCTTCTCCGCTTCCACTCTTGGTATGGTTTGAGAAAACAATATACGTGATCGTCTGGAAATACTCTGTTAGACATCCGTCCATACAAGTCATCCAGGAACAAGATGAACCGAAGGCACTATTATGTAAATAGGATAACCCTTTCATAACTCCGTCTTCAATTTCCTTTGGCATATATGATTCGCAACGCTTATGCCAATACATAGTGGTTCTTTGGATAATAATCCAACCGGTCTCTCCATATTAACAACGTTAAAATGGTCAAAACGTCGGTAGTCTGTGATTTAACTATCGAAGAAAAACAGGTGTGCAAACAACGATATTATTTCCAAATGGAAATTTATATCGATCAAACATCATTCAACATTTATCTCTTTATTTCATTAATTTACTAATCTCTTGTTTCCCTATATTCAATATTTCTTATTTTCTAAATTTGGAAAATATACGTTATTAACAATGGAAAACATTCCCATTTCTTGTTTTCTTTATTAGAAAACATTTCTAGTTTCTTATTTGGAAAACATTTCCAAAGCTTCTTCATTGGACTTAGACAAATGTTTAAACAAACCATTGCGATGCCAACTCAATCCATTTCCTTTACTATCGAACCTTAACCATTCCTTAGTTAAAAATGAAGCCAATCAAGTTGGGGTAATACTACCTCTCAGACCTTAACTGAACAATGTTTCTAACCTTGAAATAGACAAAGTTCACCCTTCTAATTCATTAACAAACTTCCTTACGTAACTCTCTTTCAAATCTTTTCTATTCGATAATTCTTTCCTTCGATAAGGTATATTCGATAACTCTATTCAATTTATTCGATTCACTTAACTCTTTTGATTTAATTCTAACTCTATTCACTTAACTCCTATCGAATAAACTATATTCGATAACTCTTTTGATTCTATTTGAATAAACTATATATTCGATCAACTTCTTTTACTCTATTCGAATAAACTATATTCGATTAACTCCTTTTATTCTATTCGAATAAACTATATTCGATTAACTCATTTGCTTTTACTCTAATCGATTAAACTAACATCGATTAACTCGTATTTGGTTTAGCTCTAACTGATAAACTCTAACTGGTTTAACTCTACGCTTTAACCTAACTGATTTACTCTAACTGGTTAACCCTAACTGATTAACTCTGGTTGATTAACTCTAATCAATTAATTTTATTCGATGAATTCTGATCGAGTAACTCCTTTTGGCTAAACTATATTTGAATACCTCCTTTTAACTTTATTCGATAACTTCCTTTATTATATTCGAATAACTAATTCGATTAACTCCTTTTCGAATAAACTATTCATTTATAAAGATTTACTTTTAGTAACGGTTCTTCACTTTACAAATGATTTCCTTTTATTCTAACTTATCCTTTGATTTTATAAATATTTCTTTTATAAAAATCCTTTTCCTTTTCTATATAAAATCCATCGATTTTATATAAATAATTCATTTTCAAAATACACTTTGAAAAATCCCCTTTCCCATATCCAGTATTTCTTATGGTATTTAACATACCATATAACAACGATAAATATCGTCCAAACACACATAATCAACAACAGATTATATATCACAATATATGAATCACAGTAAAATAAATGTTGAGGAATCCAGTTGGATTCCTCCAACCTATTTCCCTGCATCACAGATGTTAAACAATATAGATAACATCACTTTCAGTTCCATATGATATATTCTGTTAAACAGAATCAATATAGAAATTCAACTAACTGACTAGCAGTTCAATCAAACAGTCAACACACAGTCAATCAACCAATAGTTAACAGTTCTAAAAATACAACATGAAATTATAAACTGTTCAGAGTTAGTGAGATTTACTCACATTGGCAGTTCATCATTAAAGAACGATAAACTATTGTTTGATCTGAATCAAACAGTTTATTTCGCCATAATTTCAAACGATCACCGATCCACTTCTAGTTAGCCTCATTGTGTTGCTCCCGTCCATACAATCCTAATGGATCCAACCGTTCAAAATTCTGATCACGTATGACAATGATATTCATTTTACAAGTTAACGCATATATTTAAATTAAATATACTTTGGATATAACATTTCAAAAGGGCCTTAACTTTTCCTCTTGGCCCACTTAGCCAGCCCATACTCACGATATACCCAGCCCGTCGGTTTTCATCTCCCTCAAAACCGATTTCTCCAGTAAAGCTCCAAGTCATGGCCGAAGTTCCATGCTCAAACAACCATCCCTCTTACACTTTAAACATCAAACTCAAATACCCGCTTTAAATCTCTTCGATTCCCTTTTCTCCTCCACCTCAACACAGCTGGAGCTAACTCGGTGCCACCTCGGGTTCTCGGTCCGTTGCCCTAACTCACGACACGTAGCGGAGCACCGAACATCTTCATCAACGAACAACCCCCCAGTTTGCCAGTCCCTGTTACTTGAGCTTCTGATTTCAAAAACGAACTCAAAACTCAAGATTATTTCCTCAAAACCGCAATCGCCTCAACCCTAGTTCGCTGCATCATATTTTCGAACATAGGAAAATCTGTCGAGTCCTCTAAAATTCACAGAGACAGGACGAGTACCTTCTCAGCAACTCAAATATACAAACTATGGATTTTATTTATTTTCCCTTGAATTTCTTTTGATTTATGAAGATCAACCATTTTACTGCAAGAGGAAAACACGACGCAATTTGGTTTGTTGACTTCTATTGAAGAAAATTTAGGTTTAGAATTGTTTGAAGGGGGTATTTATAGGATTTAGAATTTAGATATTTTCATTATAAATATTCAATTATAATCGAACGCTGTTTGTACTTGTCTTCTAAAAATTCCTGTGACCACATAGGATACCCAAAAATCACGAAAACCGGCATGCAGCTACAGTTCGACATCACGGTCCCAACGAAACTGGTTTCGTCGAATTCCGACTCTGTTTGCTCACACAGTGTATTTTTAAAGGTCAATTTATCGAATGTTTTATACTCTAAAAATCCGTACGACCACACAGTGACTCTAAAAATCACGAAACTAGAAATCTAACAACTATTTGATATTTCGGATCTAACAAAATTAGTTTCGTCGAATTCCGACTTCGTTTGCAAAAGTGGCTATTTTTAAAGCTCTGGATGACCCATTTAAATATATAAATATATTTAAATATAATTAAAAAATATTAATAAATTAATATTATCGTATATATTCACAGTGGAATACCATACGGCTTCAGAATATTCCTATATGAATTTCTAACTGGATATTCACTTCTGGGCCAACCCGATATTTGATTTATATTGAAATCCCTTTTAAAAATATAAATGATTCCTTTATAAATTTCAAAGGAATTCCACAACGACTTTTCTAAAATTTGATTTGGACGTAAATCAAAATTTACACGACGAAATCCCGATTTTTCTCTTCCACTAGAAAGATATACTCCACCAGCTCCACACGTTTCTTGTTGCACAGAAATCCGGCTTTAAACGAACCCTGTATATTCAGTTGAAGTTCAAATCGCCAAATAGCGAACTGTCGCGCCGTTTCGAGCTCGATTTTAATTATAATATAATTATACGTTCAAACTGTCGTTTAAATAATATATTCGTTATTCAAATTCATTTCTAACTGATTTAAATATTATAGATGATCCGGTTCACACCATATCGTCATTTCGGCCAATTCTGATTATTTCAAAATTAAATATATTATTTAATTTATTATTTTAATTAAATATTCATCATTATTAAATTCCACGACCATTAAATTCACTATATCACTATTTATATAATTAAATAAATTAATTATAATACCTTTGCCAATGCGGGTCATTACAAAGGGAGATATTTGTAAAGCATTTACAAATAGATTTGGAAAGGGAATATTTGTAAAACATTTACAAATATAATTGAAAAGAAAATATTTATTTTTTAAATACATAGAATTGAAAAGAAAATATTTATTTGTTTGTAAAACATTTACAAATAGATTTGGAAAGGGAATATTTGTAAAAAATTTACAAATAGAATTGAAAAGAAAATATTTATTTTTTAAATACATAGAATTGAAAAGAAAATATTTATTTGTTAAATACATAAGATTGGAAAAGGATATTTATTTGTTAAATAAATATAATTAAAAAGGAAATATTTATTTGTTAAATAAATAAAATTATAAAAGGAATATTTATTTAGTAAATAAATATGTGACCCCATTTCCCGTACAGACGAAGACAAGGGTAATCTTTGGAATATAACACAGAAACAGATAATAACAGAACAGAATTAAATAAATACACCAGATAATGTACAATAGAATACACTGGATAAACGTAATCATCAGAGTTACACAGTATATAGGATCTTACTTAGTACAAATACAGTTCAACTATACATATATGTCTACAGCGGAAAAACAAACATAATGTACAATAGGAGCTGAACAACATAAAAAGAGATAAATGGTAGAATCCATTTTCAGCTCCAGCTATCCGGATAAACCCTGCTAAACCTGAATACAAGACTGCCTGTGTAGAAAAAGGGGCAACCTAGTTTGAAAGTGAAACAAACTACGAGTCAGTCATGGGACTGGTATGATAAATCTACGCAACACATTTATAATATGGCCAATCACAGGACCACGCCACTTTCGTGGAACGGGTTTACTCCATTGGATTGCCAGTGCTTTAAAACAAATCATTCTTTTAAACATCGCAATGCTTTTTATAAAAATGAAGCCATTATAAGACTCAATTCCCATCACACAATGCAACGCAAACCGGAGGATAGAGTTTAACCTTATAATAGCCAAAATATGCTTGATACGAATAAAACAAAAGCATTTGATATTATTACTAGTGTTTATGTATTTCAAAAGCATTTTCAAATCATAAGTATCAATCATAGACGACATTAATGCCCCATACCACTATGTCGCCATATATAAGTATACAATAAAAATCGCACAGTCACGTATTTGGAAATTGGATTTCCGTCATGAACCAAGGCAAAAGATAGTCCTTACCAACTTCGAGACACTTAGCCCGTGTCTCGGGCAAGTACTCAGTCAAGCCTTTGGATCGTCAGGGCCGGTCCACCGATGTGGATTAAAATTCCTGAACAATGCGTTCCCCCGCCCTATGGGGCGTCAATTAGCCAACGAATGACTCCATCGGACCCGGATCGTCCGACCAAACTGAGGTGCCTCGCAACAGTAATAACCACATAAGTCAAACTCGTCAGGGCACGTAAAACCGATGACGCCACTTCTAGCTAGAAAGAAACGCATGCCCTCCCTGATGTCCTCTCCCGTTTCTGGTTCATACCGGGGTGTGAGGCTCGCGAATTCACGTTATACACAAAGCTACGCCACACAGGCGGTGCTTTGATCATCACCACAAGACTTTGCTTTTCAACAGAAGCCCTGATCACTGCATCTTAGCATGCCACACAGGCAATTCACACCGTGCAACTGATGGCTATTAATCACACAGAATAAATTCCAAAGTCAGACACACTGTCTATTTGCAAGTCCGTTCTGGGTCTGAACGATACCGGAGGCACTATATACCTCGCAAACCCATCGATCACCATGTACGTCTAGACGATCACCACTCATTATCCATATTTTGGGATGCCTCCCAATCGGGACCTCGATTACCATCCAAACGAGGTGAAGATCTCCGGTCTTCGACCACCGCCTTTATCTTCGATTTCTTATCGTCGATTCAGTTTTTCAGAATGGGATAAACCCGGTCTTTCTGAGCAACTCGTGTATATAATAAACTAGTGCAACACTAACATACACACGCATCATTTCAATTCATTAGTCACTAACCGTCAATCAGTAAGAGAACGATTTCCCAAATATTAACCCCGAAGGCCGAAACCAACATCAGATCAATACCCAAGAAACCATTCGACCTAGCCAACCTTCAGTTAGTTTCTAAATTTCATATCCATATCGTTTATAATATTTTATAACGATTTATCGCTATTTTTATTTATTTTAAAATAGCCAATTTATTCAAAACGATGCTTCGGGCCATAACGCGGCCGTGGAGCTGTTTTTCTCCAGATTTGATTTACACATATCTGAAAATCTATCCGTTGTATCTTCAAAAAATTTACTTCATTAGAAAGATCTTTTCAAAACAAATCCAACGGTTCCAGTTTCAGGAAATTCCGACGGTCGGTTCTCCCGGTATAATCGTTTGAAGTTTCGATTTCAAAATACGAACTGCAGCGTCGTTATTCGATTAAATATAATTATATTTTTTTTTATATATATATAAATAAAATCAATTCTGGCGTTGTTTTTCTTCAGATTTGAATTAAACATTCCAGACAATCCAACCGTTGGATTTTTACAAAGTTGGTGCCATTGGAAAGATTTTTCCAAAGCGAACCCAACGGTTGCGATTTCAGGAAAATCCGATGGTCGGATCTCCCGTACTAATCGTTTGAAATGACGGTTTCAAAATACGAACTGCAGCGTCGTTATTCGATATATTTCAATTCTATATATATATATATCGATTCTTCAATTTCAAAGCTATATTCTTTTCATATATTTGATAAAAATGATATTTTTATCTAACTGTCTTCTATTCAACACTTCACTATTTTTAACAATTCATTTATATAAAAAAAATGTGACTTTTATTATAAAACAATTCATTTCAAAACACGATTATTTTCTATAGTTCATATAGGTGATAAAATAGAATTTTTTTTTATTATAAAACCATTTATTTCAAAACACGACTATTTTATATAGTTCATATAGATGATAAAAATAATATTTTTATCATACAACAATTTATTTCAAAATATGAATACCACTCAACACCTGAATTTCGATTCAACACACGAAGGTTTTCTATAGTTTGTATATATAGATAAAAAAGTGATTTTTATATTTAAAACACGAATACCATTCAACACATGAATTTCTATCCAACGAATGAATATCGATTCAAAACATGAAGGTTTTCTATAGTTTGTATATATATATATATAAAGGTGATTTTTATATTTAAAACACAAATACCATTCAACACATGAATTTCTATCCAACGAATGAATATCGATTCAACACATGAAGGTTTTCTATAGTTTGTGTGTGTGCATATATATATATATATATATATATATATATATATATATATATATATGAGTGATTTTTATATTTGAAACACGAATACCATTCAACACATGAATTTCTATCCAACGAATGAATTTCAATTCAACACATGAAGGTTTTCTATTCAATGAATAAATATAGTTTCTACAAATGGAAATAATTCAAACACATGAATATTATTCAAAATTTCGGCAGCATAACGGCAGGGTAGTTAAAACCGGGACCGTCCGTAGGACGGCTCCTCGCTCTACCTTAAAACCTCGTAGTTTTTGACAATGGGGAATCATGCATCTAGTTCGCACGCAGGCGGCATGTATATTTATTTCATTTCCACAAACTAATCCTATGTGGTTTCAACCAAATATTTCTCAACCACAAACGGGTATTTTTCAACCACAATCAATCAATATCAACCACAAACAATTCCAATCAACCATTCGCTATCAATCAATTTTCACACCAATCACAACCAATAAATATCGTCCATGGTTTGTGGACGAGGGGCATATATATATATATGTATATATATATATATATAGCATTTCACTTCTATTTCAACACATATATAATTTTTACAACGCATATATAACTTATACATCGAACATACAACTTATACAACGCTTATACATGAGGTGTACAACGCTTATATAACCCATACATCAACTGTATAATTTATACATCGTCGTTTTCCATATCGTTTATAAATTAGAAGTCTCACATTGGGTTCCACTCCACCAAAAATAGTAGAAGGCTCAGAAAAATATGCGGTCTCTTCTAAAATGTAGAAGACGTCCACACGGTCACGATGTTTCGTGTTTCATCGAATTTCGTCAATACACGAAAAAGATATGATTTTTCGAAGTTTGCAACGGTTTAAAGGTGTTAAAACTGTTGAAAATAATTTCAGCCGTTACCTGTCTGATTTCTTCAAAACTAGGTTTTAGTTTTTCGATCAATCCGTGCAACGATGTTAAGATCCAGTCGCACCACGGTGTAGAGCTTCGAAGCCCGCTCCAGGGGGTGCCAACCGCATCAGGTCCGATCGCCGTGGGGAGGAGAAAACTGCTTTGACGCCGGCGATCTTCTCGGGCTTGATTCTCGAGAACGGCGCCACCAGGAAGGTCCAGACAGGTATGGATTTGAAGAGGGAGGCGAGGCCTTCAAAAAGCTCCAAAGGAGGGGGTGCTAATTCGGCGTGGATTTGCCAGAAAATGGGCGGGAAAGGAGGAGCGCTCGCCGTCGTCGATCGCGATGGGCTAGCGGGTTTTTTGATTTTTTTTATTTAATTTATGAAAGAAATAATTCTATTGGCCGTTGGTTTTAAAAAGGGATTTTCTGACATGACCTCCAATCCAAACCCAACGACTATCGTCCCTAGCGTTTTACTCCCATTCCGAACACAATGGGATATGTTTCGTAGGCCCATTCGACTGTTTCAGTCAGTTTTCCTTCAAATTAAAATATATAACATTCAATATTTGATTTGAACATACATTTCAATTTGCCAGGGCCACAAACTGAATCGAAAAATTCCAGAAAAATAAATCTAGCTATGTTTTGACGATACGGTCCCAACAAAACTAGTTTCGTCGAATTCTGAGACTGTTTGAAAAATGGCCCATTTCTGGTCGATCCAATTTAACTATAATTGACCAAAACACGTTTTCCTTTGCCACGCTCATATACTAGCTTCAAAAATTATGAAATTTGAAACTTAGCAATAACTTCACATCCCGGATCCAACAAAAGTGGTTTCGTCGAATTCCGAGGTCGTTTGCAAAATGGCCAATTTCACGGGCTATATAAATTCCATAGCGACCTTTCTGAAAATTCATTTGGCCATAACTTTTGCTTCCCGCTATGAAACTTCGATTTTTCAAATTCGTTAGAAAGGTATTCACTAACATATTTAAATATTTTTAGTTTCACTCAAATCCGTTCTGTTTTGCACCCGATACAGTCCGACAAAGTTTGAATTCAATTTTTGAAACTACCGCGCCATTTCAGGCCTTGTTTATAATTCAAAGTGATTATATTTATTTTCAAACGTCGATTCAAACTCACTATTCATTGCTATTATTTAAAATATTTAAAAACCACTATTTTAGCCAATTTAAATTTTTTAAATTGGTTCAGATTTTCTGGGTCGTTACAATCTCCCCCACTTAAAACTTTTCGTCCCCGAAAAGGAATAAAGTCGAAAGTGGTTTGATTAATCAACTCTACGTTCAATCTGGCTTCCATTCTCCAACTTTTCAGTTTCTGAGAATTTTCAAATTCTTAAAAAATTTGGCTAACACCCGGAATTTTCGAAAAAATTCGCCATAACCTCCTCTGTACGGGGAGAGGTTTGGAAATTTATTGGGCCGTATTAGGTACCCAATAAATCCTAATAAGCATACACATATTTATAGTGATATATTCTTGTGTTTACAGGGGAGCGTTTATTGATAATAACTCCAGAGAATAAATTCTCGTCACCCTGTCAAAGCCTGAGGGAGTGTGTATTTTAAATGCTCCAGAGGATAAATCCTCGTCACCTCGTCCCGTGTGGGAAATAAATAGTCTATTTGCCGTATCTAATAACTAGAGAGATGTGATTATTGTCAACTCCAGACCCGTGTGGTTTTTTATTAATCTGGCAATTTTATCGTTACAATTTAAATAGTCCATATCAGTCATCAGTTCAACCTGTAAAATATAGTCATCGCCATACAAGCCTCCCGCTCGTATGGTAAATCTTCCACCTCGTCACACAAGCTCCAAATGCTTATGTGGTATATGATGAAGTATGCCTATCTTCCAGAAGTACGCCATGTAATGTAGTTCAAAATTAATTGTTACTATCCTATGGCGATGTTTATTATTTCACACAGAACAACCAGCACTCCGCATCCAATGGCATTCACAGGAGTTGATATAATAATATTTCGCATCCAACTCATTAAGGTTTACCTATTTGTCGGGCACGCAAATAAATTCTTTACTCAACAGCTATCCAATTACCTGTTCAAACATATATAATGCACGTGTATATATTTCTATCTATTTTCTAATCAGTTAAATGCGTGATATAATCGAATAAATTCTACCATTATTCTAATTATTGATTAAATTAACTATCGTTTCAATAATTCAATTAATCAAATTTTCAATCACACAACACAAACAACCATCAACTGTTTTTAACTTTTCAAAAATATACTAATCAATTTCTATACTCTTTTAAAATCATTCAGACTATAGAATTAAAAGTACACATCCATGGAAAGAAAATAACAACAGAGTAGAGAACTAATTAGTAATGCAAAGTATGGTAAATGTACCTTGCACCAGAGTCAATCAGAGATATCCACTCGGCATCTAGGATAGGCATTCTGAATGCTCTCCTCAGTTTCCCAAGTACAATCTCGCTGATCTCCACTCCATTGCACTTTGACTAAGTGAACCTTCTTGTTCCTCAGCTCTTTGGTTTCTTTGCCGATAATCTTGAGCGGCTCTCTTCTCACAGCTAATTCTGGAGTAATTTCAATATCCTGTTGAGCTGCTTCTTCCACGATCAAGTCTGGATCATGAACGTGCTTTCGAAGTTGAGATATGTGAAATACATCATGAACTCCAGGCAACCAATCTGGCAGTTTAACCCTATAAGAGAGAGTTCCGATCCGTTCCAGAATAGGAAACGGGCCAATGAATTTGGGCGCCAACTTTCCAGTTTTACCGAACCAGATAACTCCTCTCATCGACGATACTTTCAAATATACGTAGTCGCCAACAGCAAACGATATATCTCTTCTTCTTCTATCGGCATAGCTCTTTTGTCAGCTTTGAGCGGCCAGTAATCGTTTCATAATAAAGTCGACATTGTCGACAGCTTCTCGAATCATATCTGGCCCCAACACGAGTCTATTACCGGGTTCGACCCAACAAGCAGGAGATCGACACGGTCTACCATATAATGTTTCGAATGGCGACATTGTCAGGCTTGCCTGGCAGCTGTTATTATATGAGAATTCAGCCAAACGCAGATGGTCTTCCCATGATCCACCGAAATCTAGAACACAAGCCCGCAATAGATCTTCTAATATACGATTCATCCTCTCAGTCTGACCGTCTGTCTGAGGATGATAAGCGGTGCTTAGATTCAGCTTTGTTCCCAGTTCTACTTGAAATGCCTCCCAGAATTTACTTGTAAATATTGTATCTCTATCACTGATTATACTGAGCGGCACTCCATGTAGTCTAACTATTTCCTTCAAGTAAATCTACGCCAGACTCTGAGCAGTTCTGTTTGATCTGACAGGTATGAAATGGGCAGTCTTCGTGAAGCGATCTACGATTACCCAAATATTGTCATTTCCTTTTCTGTTTCTGGGCAAACCATCAATGAAGTCCATGGAAATATGTTCCCACTTCCAACTAGGAACGTCTAGCGGTTGCAATAATCTAGCCAGTTTCTGTTGGTCGCTTTTGACTAGCTGGCAAGTAGGGCATCGACTAACATATATTGAAATGTCTCTTCTCATAGCCTTCCACCAGAATGTTCGCTTGAGATCGTTGTACATTTTGGCCACACCAGGATGGATACTCAGCTTGGACTTGTGACACTCGTTTAACACTTCCCTTTTTAGCTCGGGGATGCCAGGAACACAAATCCTTCCTTTCATTCTCAGGATTCCGTCGTTATCTACTTGAAAACACGAGGGTTCGCCTTTCTGAATCCTTTTGATCATATCCTTAATAAAGTTATCCTCCTTCTAAAGAAGAGATATTTTGTCAATTAGGGAAGTCGTAATAACAAAGCTGGCGATCATTACATTCTTTTGACTCAGCGCATCAGCCACGACATTGGCTTTCCCTGGAGTGTATATAATCTCAAAGTCATATGCTGCAAGAAACTCCAGCCAACGCTGTTGCCTCAGATTCAAGTCCTTCTGGGTGAACAGATATTTCAGTGACTGATGGTCTGTATACAGCTCGAATTTCTCACCCAGAAGATAGTGTTTCCAGATTTTCAAAGAGAATACAAAAGCCAATAACTCAAGATCATGAGTTACATAGTTTTTCTCGTGCGGTTTTAACTGATGGATAGCATACGCAATCACTTGACCTCTTTGCATTAACACTGCGCCAAGGCCTTCTCTAGAAGCGTCATTCCAGACTTTCAAGTCCTCATTGCCATCTATTATTGTTAACACTGGAGCAGTTGTCAGTTTTAATTTCAGCTCCTGGAAAGCTTCCTCACATACCGAAGTCCAGTTGAACCTCGAATGTTTCTTAGTCAGTTTCGTTAAAGAACTAGATGTCTTCGCGAAATCCTTAATGAATTTCCGATAATAACTGGCTAACTCGAGAAAACTTCTAACTTCTGTTGGCGTACGAGGCTGTTTCCAATTCTGAGTAGCAGTGATTTTACCGGGATCCACTGCAATTCCTTCTTTTGACACTACGTGGCCAAGAAATTTGACTTCTTCTTGCCAAAATATACATTTGGAAAACTTTGCTTTCAACACATTCTTTCTGAGAATTTCTAACACCTGTTCCAAATGTTTTTCGTGCTCACTTTCTGACTTAGAGAAGATAAGGATATCATCAATGAAAACCAGAACAAATTTATTCAATACTCCTCTGAATACTCTGTTCATTAGATCGACGAAATAGGCTGGAGCGTTACATAAGCCGAAGGGCATTACTAACCACTCGTAGAATAAGTCTGGACCTCTGAATGCTGTCAAAGGAACACACTCCTCGGCGATACGAAGCTGATGGAAACCTGTAGCTAGGTCCATTCGTGAAAATACTTGTGCGCCATTTAATCGATCCAACAATTCATCAATCCACGGTAATGGATATTTATTGTCTGTTTGTTCAAATCACGATAATCCACACAGAGACGTAGAGTACCGTCAGAATTTGGCACAAACACCACTGCTGCTCCCCAATCTGAGAAACTAGGCCTGATCAGGCCCTTCCATACGAGCTGTCGTGTTTGATTGTCAAGTTCTTCTTTCTCTTTCAAGGACATTCTTCGAATAGCGTGAACTACCGGCCTTGCATTGGGAATCAAAGCGATCTTGAAATCAATTTCCCTCTGCGGAGGTAAGCGAACAACTTCTTCGAACACATCCGTATAGTTCTTGACGATAGGAATGTCTTTGATGAGGTCAGGAATATTCTCTGTAACTTAAGGGATATTTTCTATTTGGGCTGGAGAAACATCGAGAGCTGCCCAGAAGTCTTTTCTATTAGATTTCTGATCTTCACACGTTATGGTTATATAATTCCTTGATTTAATCTTAGCCCTAACAACTCTCTTGGCGCATCTAACCTCTGCTTCATATTTGGTTAGCCAATCCAATCCCAGAATAAGATCGAATTCATTAAAATTCATGACGATAGAGATAGTAGGGAATTTATAGCAGGAAAAAGAGACAGGCACCCCACAAACCCAACTGAGACCGATGGAACCCCCAACTGGATTTCGGACAGTCATTGGTTCTTTGAGCTTCTTCAATTTCAAATCCAACTTCTTGACTGCACTCTTTGCAATAAAGCTTCATGACGCGCAAGTATCAAACAGTACTTTAACTGGAATGTTCTTGACATTGAGCGTGCCTTCTAAAACATCAGCCCTTTCTTGACTAGTTAAGGGCTCGGAAGTCTCTGCCAATTCATTTATATGTACTGCTTCATATTTCTTTGAGAGTTGGCACTCTCGTGCAATATGACCTGCTTGGCAGCACTTATGGCATCTCCTTTCCCCATGTGGGTTCTTTTGTTTCTTAGTGGGCTTAGATCCACTCTTGATCCGTTTCTTTAAGGGCCCACAATTTATCGACAAATGCCCCTTTTGATGGCAGTTATTGCATACGGTGGTCGTTACAGGTTCTTTCTTAGCTCTAGCCCTTTTTCTCTTGGCACTGGGCTTCTTATTGACCTCAGACCTCATACTGGCTTCAGGAATATCAGTTTCCGACTCTTCTTTGTTACTAGAACAGACATCTTCTTCGTTGCGCAACATCCCTTTCATATGGAGATCTTCATACTGATAAGCCATGTATATCATTTCTGAAAAAGGAAGCTTCACATTCCTCATTACACTATTCTGATGTCTCCTTTGCAGGCCATGAATAAATCTCAGATTTTTTCCTCTTTGGATCTTGAATCGGATGAGGAGCAAAGTGAGAAAGTTCGTTGAATTTCTTATGATATTCTGGGATGGTCATATCTCCTTGTATCAGATAAGAGAATTCATCACATAATCGCTCAGTCACTTCAGGAGGAGTAAATCTTCCTAGGAAAATCTCTTTGAATCTATCCCAGGTGATAACACCTTCTGGATTATCTTTGATGATTGTTTCCCACCAGATTAAAGCTTCTCCATTGAGCGACCAAGATGCTACTAATCTTTTCTGGTCATCTCTCAGCTGGAAACACTCAAATATTCTTTCTGCAGAGCTCACCCAAGCTTGAGTTTGAATAATAGATTCATTGCCCGAGAATTGTGCTCCACCCAGATTTCGATATCTCTTAAATAGAGCCTCTAGATCTGGTTCTGCATTCCTTCTGTTTCAGACACTCATTTTTCTAGTACTTCTACAAACAACATATCAAGTGTCAGGTCACAGAAAAGATAATTTAAAACATAGAAACATATACTTCAATGTAAATGTGTCTACTGGGGTGTATTTCATTCTGCTTTACTCATACTAGGATATTACTGATCCTATCTGTATAGAGTTACCCGTCCTAGAACACTACTGGTTCTATTTCTAACGAGTTCGTTCATATGTTATATTCCAGAACTAAGCTTAACCAAAGCTCTGATACCACGTTGTGACGACCCCATTTCCCATACAGACGAAGACAAGGGTAATCTTTGGAATATAACACAGAACCAGATAATAGCAGAACAGAATTAAATAAATACACCAGATAATGTACAATAGAATACACTGGATAAACGTAATCATCAGAGTTACACAGTATACAGGATCTTACTTAGTACAAATACAGTTCAACTATACATATATGTCTACAGCGGAAAAACAAACATAATGTACAATAGGAGCTGCATAGCATAAAAAGAGATAAATGATAGAATCCATCTTCAGCTCCAGCTATCCGGATAAAGCCTGCTAAACCTGAATACAAGGCTGCCCATGTAGAAAAAGGGGCACCCGAATTTGAAAGTGAAACAAACTACGAGTCAGTCATGGGACTGGTATGAGAAATCTACTCAACACATTTATAATATGGCCAATCACAGGACCACGCCACTTTTGTGGAACGGGTTTACTCCATTGGATTTCCAGTGCTTTAAAACAAATCATTCTTTTAAACATCGCAATGTTTTTTATAAAAATGAAGCGATTATAAGACTCAGTTCCCATCACACAGTGCAACGCAAACCGGAGGATAGAGTTTTACCTTATAATAGCCAAAATATGCTTGATATGAATAAAACAAAAGCATTTGATATTATTACTAGTGTTTATATATTTCAAAAGCATTTTCAAATCATAAGTATCAATCATAGACGACATTAATGCCCCATACCACTATGTCGCCATATATAGGTATACAATCAAAATCGCACAGTCACGTATTTGGAAATTGGATTTCCGTCATGAACTAAGGCAAAAGATAGTGCTTACCGACTTCGAGACGCTCTAGCCCGTCTCTCAGGCAAGTACTCAGTCAAGCCTTTGGATCGTCAGGGCCGGTCCACCGATGTGGATTAAAATTCCTGAACAATGCGTTCCCCTGCCCTATGTGGCGTCAATGAGCCAACGAATGACTCCATCGGACCTGAGGCGCCTCGCCACTTCTAGCTAGAAAGAAACGCATGCCCTCCCTGATGTCCTCTCCCGTTTCTGGTTCATACCAGGGTGTGAGGCTCGCGAATTCACGTTATACACAAAGCTACGCCACACAGGCGGTGCTTTGATCATCACCACAAGACTTTGCTTCTCAACAGAAGCCCTGATCACTGCATCTTAGCATGCCACACAGGCAATTCACACCATGCAACTGATGGCTATCAATCACACAGAATAAATTCCAATGTCAGACACACTGTCTATTTGCAAGTCCGTTCTAGGTCTGAACGAAACCGGAGGCACTATATACCCCGCAAACCCATCGATCACCACGTACATCTGGACGATTACCACTCATTATCCATATTTCGGGATGCCTCCCAATCAGGACCTCGGTTACCATCCAAACGAGGTGAAGATCTCCGGTCTTCGACCACCGTCTTTATCTTCGATTTCTTATTGTCGATTCAGTTATTCAAAATGGGATAAACCCGGTCTTTCTGAGCAACTCACGTATATAATAAACTAGTGCAACACTAACATACACACGCATCATTTCAATTCATTAGTCACTAACCGTCAATCAGTAAGAGAACGATTTCCCAAATATTAACCCCGAAGGCCGAAACCAACATCAGATCAATGCCCAAGAAACCATTCGACCTAGCCAACCTTCACTTAGTTTCTAAATTTCACATCCATATCGTTTATAATATTTTACAACGATTTATCGCTATTTTTATTTATTTTAAAATAGCCAATTTATTCAAAACGACGCTTCGGGCCATAACGCGGCCGTGGCGCTGTTTTTCTCCAGATTTGATTTACAAATATCTGAAAATCTAACCGTTGGATCTTCACAAAATTTACATCATTAGAAAGATCTTTTCAAAACGAATCCAACGGTTTCAGTTTCGGGAAATTCCGACGGTCGGATCTCCCGGTATAATCGTTTGAAGTTTCGATTTCAAAATACGAACTGCAGCGTCTTTATTCGATTAAATATAATTATATATATATATATAATCGATTCTGGCGCTGTTTTTCTTCAGATTTGAATTAAACATTCCAGGCAATCCAACCGTTGGATTTTTACAAAGTTGGTGCCGTTGGAAAGATTTTTCCAAAGCGAACCCAACGGTTGCGAGTTCAGGAAAATCCGATGGTCGGATCTCCCGTACTAATCGTTTGAAATGACGGTTTCAAAATACGAACTACAGTGTCGTTATTCGATATATTTCAATTCTATATATATATATATATCGATTCCTCGATTTCAAAGCTATATTCTTTTCATATATTTGATAAAAATGATATTTTTATCTAACTGTCTTCTATTTCAACACTTCACTATTTTTAACAATTCATTTATATAATAAAAATGTGATTTTTATTATAAAACAATTCATTTCAAAACACAATTATTTTCTATAGTTCATATAGGTGATAAAATAGGATTTTTTTTTATAAAACCATTTATTTCAAAACACGACTATTTTATATAGTTCATATAGATGATAAAAATATGATTTTTATCATAAAACAATTTATTTCAAAATATGAATACCACTCAACACATGAATTTCAATTCAACGAATGAATTTCGATTCAACACATGAAGGTTTTCTGTAGTTTGTATATATAGATAAAAAGGTGATTTTTATATTTAAAACATGAATACCATTCAACATATGAATTTCTATCCAATGAATGAATATCGATTCAACACATGAAGGTTTTCTATAGTTTGTATATATATATATATATATATAAAGGTGATTTTTATATTTAAAACACGAATACCATTCAACACATGAATTTCTATCCAACGAATGAATATCGATTCAACACATGAAGGTTTTCTATAGTTTGTATATATATATATATATATATATATATATATATATATATATAATAAGGTGATTTTTATATTTGAAACACGAGTACCATTCAACACATGAATTTCTATCCAACGAATGAATTTCAATTCAACACATGAAGTTTTTCTATTCAATGAATAAATATAGTTTCTACAAATGGAAATAATTCAAACACATGAATATTATTCAAAATTTCGGCAGCATAACGGCAGGGTAGTCAAAACCGGGACCGTCCCTAGTACGGCTCCTCGCTCTACCTTAAAACCTCGCGGTTTTTGACAATGGGGATCATGCATCTAGTTCGCACGCAGGCGACATGTATATTTATTTCATTTCCACAAACTAATCCTATGTGGTTTCAACCAAATATTTCTCAACCACAAACGGGTATTTTTCAACCACAATCAATCAATATCAACCACAAACAATTCCAATCAACCATTCGCTATCAATCAATTTTCACACCAATCACAACCAATAAATATCGTCCATGGTTTGTGGACGAGGGGCATATATATATATGTATATATATATATAGCATTTCACTTCTATTTCAACACATATATAATTTTTACAACGCATATATAACTTATACATCGAACATACAACTTATACAACGCTTATACATGAGGTGTACAACGCTTATATAACACATACATCAACTGTATAATTTATACATCGTCGTTTTCCATATCGTTTATAAATTAGAAGTCTCACATTGGGTTCCACTCCACCAAAAATAGTAGAAGGCTCAGAAAAATATGCGGTCTCTTCTAAAATGTAGAAGACGTCCACACGGTCACGATGTTTCGTGTTTCATCGAATTTCGTCAATACACGAAAAAGATATGATTTTTCGAAGTTTGCAACGGTTTAAAGGTGTTAAAACTGTTGAAAATAATTTCAGCCGTTACTTTTCTGATTTCTTCAAAACTAGGTTTTAGTTTTTCGATCAATCCGTGCAACGATGTTAAGATCCAGTCGCACCACGGTGTATAGCTTCGAAGCCCGCTCCAGGGGGTGCCAACCGCGTCAGGTGCGTTCGTCGTGGGGAGGAGAAAACTGCTTCGACGCCGGCGACCTTCTCGGGCTCAATTCTCGAGAACGGCGCCACCAGGAAGGTCCAGACTGGTATGGATTTGAAGAGGGGGCGAGGCCTTCAAAAAGCTCCAAAGGAGGGGGTGCTAATTCAGCGTGAATTCGCCAGAAAATGGACGGGAAAGGAGGAGCGCTTGCCGTCGTCGATCGCGATGGGCTAGGGGGTTTTTTGATTTTTTTCATCTTATTTAATTTATGAAAGAAATAATTCTATTGGCCGATGGTTTTAAAAAGGGGTTTTCGGACACGACCTCCAATCCTAACCCAACGACTGTCGTCCCTAGCGTTTTAACCCCATTCCGAACACAATGGGATATGTTTCGTAGGCCCATTCGACTGTTTTAGTCAGTTTTCCTTCAAATTAAAATATATAACATTCAATATTTGATTTGAACGTACATTTCAATTTGCAAGGGCCACAAACTAATTCGAAAAATTCCAGAAAAATAAATCTAGCTATGTTTTGACGATACGGTCCCAACAAAACTAGTTTCGTCGAATTCTGAGACTGTTTGAAAAATGGCCCATTTCTGGTCGATCCAATTTAACTATAATTGACCAAAACACGTTTTCCTTTGCCACGCTCACATACTAGCTTCAAAAATAATGAAATTTGAAACCTAGCAATAACTTCACATCCCGGATATAACAAAAGCGGTTTCGTCGAATTTCGAGGTCGCTTGCAAAATGGCCAATTTCACGGGCTATATAAATTCCATAGGGACCTTTCTGAAAATTCATTTGGCCATAACTTTTGCTTCCCGCTATGAAACTTCGATTTTTCAGATTCGTTAGAAAGTTACTCACTAACAGATTTAAATATTTTTGGTTTCACTCAAATCCGTTTTGTTTTGCACCCGGTACAGTCCGACAAAGTTTGAATTCAATTTTTGAAACTACCGCGCCATTTCAGGCCTTGTTCATAATTCAAAGTGATTATATTTATTTTCAAACGTCGATTCAAACTCACTTTTCATTGCTATTATTTAAAATATTTATTTTAAATATTTAAAAACCACTATTTTAGCCAATTTAAAAATTTTAAATTGGTTCAGATTTTCTGGGTCGTTACAAAATAAGATATCATAAAAGGAAATATTTGGAAAGTAAGTAGGATTATAAAAAGAAAAATGAGTTATTCAAATAAAATTAGTCGAATATGAGTTATTCGAATAGAATTAGTCGAGTATGAGTTATTTTGTAAGAACCCGTAACTTCCCCGTGAAGGAAAGCGCGGATACTTTGAGAGCAACACACAAAAGGACGCATACGGAAGAACATTTCATTGTTATTACAACAATTCCATCAGATACAAGAATATACAGAGTATAAATGATTAAATTACATTCAACAAATATCAGAGATTACAATAAATTACATAGCAGCGGAAAAATATACAAAACACAACTGAAAGTGATACACGGATACAGAGCTTTCCGAGCATCGTTCCAGCTGTAAATCATGACCCTGTGAATATAAATCTGCAAAACCAAAACTACTAGCTGCCCGTGCGGAAAATAGGGGCACCCAGAGTTTAGGTTAAAACAATAAACTCCAGGTAAGTCATGTGACTGGTGAGAGAACTAAAACAGTTATTAATATTGGTTTTAAAGTTTGGTAAATCAAGGGACCACGCCGTATGACACGGAACGGGTTTCCTCCCAAGAATACCAGTGCATAGAACAAATAGCGCAATGCTAAATAAAGAAAAATGAAGCTGTTATAAGACCCAGGTCCCATCACACAATGCAACGCAAGCCGGAGGATAGGGTTTTCTCTTATAACAGCCAAAGCATGCTTGATACGTTTAAAACACATTATTTGATACTATAATAGGTGTATAGTGTCAAAACAATTTCAATCATAAATATCAATCATAGACGGCATGGGTACCATATATCATGTCGCCATACTAGTTCTACAATTAAAACCGCAATACACGTATTGGAAATTGGATTTCCGTCATGAGTCGAGGCAAGGGGCAAGCTCCTCTCCGCGTTCGAGACACTCTAGCAATGCCTCAGGACCGCACACAGCAATCCCCTGGATCCTCCAAGGCCGGTCCTCTCTTACTTTTGAGGATTGGCAATTCCTGAACACACGTTTCCCGGTCCTTACAGACCTATATCCGAGGCGCCTCGTATCCAACAACCACACAGGTGAAAAGTATATTAATGTCAGGGCTGGTAGGTCACTGACACCACCCTAGCTAGAAAGAAACGTCGTGCACTCCTTGGGTCCGTATCCCGTTTTTGACTCATACCGAGGTGTGAGGCTCGCGAATTCACGTTATACACAAAGCTACGCCACACAGGACATGCTTTGATCATCAACCACAAGACTTTGCTTTTCAACAGAAGCCTTGATCAATTGCCACTTACGCATGCCACATTGGCAATTCACCCCATGCGACTGATGTCCATCGATATACAACCTCTGAGCTCGTACGTCTCAGAGAAGGGTGTAATGTCCCGCATTTTATCGGTTTGTATGTGGATATTTAAATCAGTTTAAATATTGAATTCGTAATATAAGTGAATTTATATATTAATTAAACGAAGTTGAATGTATAGAAATATATATTAATTATAATCGAGGCCGTAATATCGCTGCAGTTCGTAATTTAACGTTCTGAACTTCAACTGAGTGTACAGAATTCGTTATAAGTCGGATTTCTGCGAAACAAGAAACGGTCAAATCTATTGAACTGCATTTCTCTAATGGAAGTGAAAAATCGAGATTTCGAATTATATATTGAAAGTTAGGTCCAAATTAAATATTCAGAAAAACAGCGGCATATTCGTTTTTGGCCATAACGGTTTATTTGAAATAACTTCTTATCGGTTTCGAATTTAGACATGGCTCTTTTGAGGCGCAACGATAATTTAATTTTTAGAATTTTACTGTAATTTTTAATTAACTAATTATACAACTTTTTATTTGGAGTATTTTGCACCCTATATCGATATTTTGGGTTTTCAAAATATGAGTTCACCTACCGATATTATTATATTTTCGGAATCGCGGCACCTCATTAAACACAACTGTATTTTTATTTCAGTCTGCAGCGCTCACATATAAACATAATCATACATGATACCGAGGTGTAACCAATGAATAGCGAAGGAATGATGAGACCAAACAAAAACAGAACCTTTCAATATACTTTGATTATCCAACAATAAGCTGTATTTCTTAATTCTCAAGTCCCGTACCCTATCCCATCTGTATTGTCTGTTGCCTACCCCAAAGAGACATGAGCCTACCTAGAGAACGTACCATAAAATATGTAAATTATAAATTTGATGGTCATGGAAGTACCATATAACATGGCCTGTGACAGACGCTTACACTACACTGAGATAAGAAAACATAATTGTACAACACTGAAACCACTACATGCATGGTACCCATCACAGCAAATTCCTTGTTACTTCACTCTAAAATAATGTATGTACGGTGTTCCCTATTCTTCAACCCGTGGAGACAAAGGAACATGCGGTAGCAGACCTAGCCTATCACTCTAATACGTGATGGCCAAGGTTTATAACATTATAAATACCCAGTGTGGCCATTCATTTCCGAAACACAAAACGATATTAAGTCTTCATCAAATAATAAAATAAAAGAAAGTACGTTGAAGACGTATTCTTCTTTGGCAACTGCAGTCTACAAAAAATCAAGTGGGCTACGTTTTCAGACATGGTGGCGGACTGCATCGATGGAGCAGGCGGAAGTCTGGGTCGAGTTGATCGTGGACAGTGTGAGGGTCGAGTACTCGAAAAGGAGAAGGGAAACATAGTGATAGAGGGAGCGGAGGGTTGTAGAAAAGGGTGAGAACAAGGCTGTACCAGCAGGAAGGGTTGATGGCTTTGTTGGGTTTCATTTTCTCGAATACTTCAGCTTCATACATTTTGAAAGGGTGCGCAAGTTAGTGAAGCAGGGAATGGTGTTGCGCTCCATATGCCTGGTGCGAGCAGACATTAAAAGGAAGGTTAAGGGAGTGCATAACAGGGGATACATCCATGGTGAGGTGCCAAAAGGAAGTGACGCCATCTGGTATGTGCATGTATGAAGAAAAGAAAAAAAAAAAAAAAAAGCAAAAGGGTCTGGAGCCGTGAATGACGAGGTGAAGTAGGGGCTCATGCGTGAGGTGGAGGATCAAGGCTGTAAACGCAATACAGGGAGGATGCAAGGTGTATAATTTAGTGATGCATTTACGTTCGGTAAGGGACTATGGTGTATTTCATTTGAAGTTAGGTTCAACGAAATGGAGTCTTGCATAACAGGAGCAGGACGTGAGAAAACATACAAGATGGAAAGAAGAGAACATGCTACAGATTAAATGGGTGCGGTTATGGTAAGGGTATGGGATGAGAAGTGAACGCAAGGCCCAAACAAAGTAAAAAGAAAAAGAGGTGCGTTGAAGGTTCGTTTATGATTTGGGCCGGTTTTGTTTAAGTGAAAGCCCAAATAGAAGAGAAAGGAGAATTTTAATGATATGGCGAAGAGGATAAACGACTTTCTGTTCAAATGGAAGGAGAAGTTGTGTAAGTGGAGCAGGTGGGAACGGGCCGACAAATACTGAAATGCAGGCTACACAACAGAACTCGTCGGAAGAGATTGTGAGATCGTTTCAATTTATGGCAGAATTGAACACCGAGTTTAATCAACCAACGCAAATCGTTATTTAACGGTTAACGCGCCAAGGTGAGTAAATTCACTAACTCTCTTTTTATTTAAAATATTTTATTTATATTTTAAATAATGGTTGAATGCTGTGAGATGGTTGTTTAGGTAAATTATGGTTAAATTGGTTGAAATATTACATATCGTTGCATATGTACACATCACCGGTTGGATACTGATTTCATCGATTTTAATATTCCCTAGGATGGAGCCAGTGTTAATTGTTGACTAACATCGGTGGATGCAGGAAAACGGTTGGTGGAATCCAACCGGATTCCTCAATATTTATATGCACTGTTTGTTTTATATAGATGCACGGTTTGAACCCAAATGACATTTGAAACCTTGTGTTAATATTAGCGTTGAATGGAAATTTCAAACGTTATTTTGATTTAACCAATAGACGATATCGATTAAGGAAGTGGCAACAACCAACCGTAAATGTATCATTTGTTTTAACCGCTATTGTTTTACCAAGAACCCACCGTGTGCGAAGCACGTGTTTCACCATACTTACTAAATGCTTTGGTAAGTAGATTCTTATATTGATAAGATTAATAAGTATGTAGGCGGAGATGAACTTGATGATTAATAACAAGTATTTATTGTTTTAAGAACAAGTAAATGAGATATATACAAATAGATTATGGTTGATTTCATATTAAGTAAGATTAGTTAGAATCGATTATTGTTTATTTAATAGAAATGAGATTATTTAGAAATAAATTATTATTTTTATAGTAATCGATAGAAGTGAAATTATTTGGATTAATAAATGTTATTTATTAAAAATGAAAAGCTTTGTTAGAGTTGATTAGTGGGTTAAGCATGGCTAAATATTTACCAAGCAAACTGTTTTGATCAATAATTGGTTATTTAATTCAGTTAGATTGGGTTGATTTATCTAATGTAATTAAATTGACGAATAGTTGATTTAATTTAAATAAGATTTTAAAGTATAAGGTGGTCTAAGGAAGACAAAGCGAAGAGGAATGTTTAATAAGCATTTTGTCTAAGGAAGACGAAGCGGAGAGAGATGTTTAAAATGGGTTTGAACAAGGAAGTTGAAGCTAATGTAAATACCGAGTTTTCAAAATAAGGATATAGCGTCATAAAACCATATTTAAAATATAACAAGAAGCACGGTTGACTGATTTTAAAGTATAAGAGATGTCAAGATTTTTGTAACAGAAAGAGATGTCAAGATTTTGTAACAGAAAAAGATGTTAAGATTTTTGTAACAGAAAAAGATGTCAAGATTTTTGTAACAGGAAGAGGTGTCAAGATTTTTGTAACGGAAAGAGGCGTTGAGATTAATTATAAAGTAGAGTATAATAGCATATTGCAAGTCTGTGAACTATAGCAATAAAATAACGCTGTTGAGATTTAGGCGTGACTGTTGTGTCGAGATTAGTTAAAAATGGGGATATTACAGCGTATGACAAGTTTTGAACTATAACGTTAAATTAACGCTGTTGGCCAAGCTTAAGCGTGATTTTTGTATATAGCACTACTCCCTAGGGAATGTAAACAGTTGTTTTGAAATCCGCTTATTCTAAAGTAATAAGTAGCGATGATTTTCCAAAGGAATGTAAGAACGAGTGGTGGAAAATCGTTTCAGAAAATGATGACATCATTTCGGTGTTGGAAATATGATTGGAGTTAAATAACACTATTAGAAATGGGAACTATAATTCGATGATGATGAATGTTAAATAAAAGTGCCCATGGTGGTGTGATGATAGTTATACATTTGAATGGATGTTTGTTTTTACTTCGACAGTTAAATAACCGACTATCAAAGTGTTTTGACCATCGTTGTCAATACGGGGAGACCGGTTGGATATATTATCCGAGAACCACTCCGTATAGGCATAAGCGCTGCGAATTAGATTATGCTGAAGACAATTGAAGACGGAGTGAAATGCAAGGGTCGTCCTGTCTCAGAATGGTGCTTTCTGTTTGTCCAGACCCAGGACAACTTGTATGGATGAATGCCTGACAGCGTATTCTTAGAAGATCACCTAAGACGTTCTTTTCAAGATGTTACGTCTGGTGGCGGAGAAATTCGTTTCTCTTGGCTTTTATACCCGTAATATTTTGGGAAGATCAACTAGTGATTTGACGGGTTTGACGATGTGGCATTCAAAGTGTATGGTGGCCAGATGTTCTAAAAGGTAGGCGTAGCCTCAAGCTTCACAACCGAGAAATGACAAAAATCGGGCAGGCAGCATGGCTATGTGGGTCGCTCCCATTAGGGTGTATAATCACCTATCTAGAGAAATTCCTTTTGTTTCTAAATCTATCGATTCTGCCCATTCGGGAACGGTGGTTTGAGCCCAACCGTTGGTGATATACATTCGATACACTCAAGCGAAATGAGTGGTCGGTCATGTGTGGGCCGGGTTGCAAGACGTTCTTGTTGAACCCAGGTGTATTCGCCTCTAGAGATACATCATCGGAAGGTGGTCCCATACCTTGTCCAGTTGGAATCCAATCTCCAATAAGCGCCCTACGGTTTTTGATTTTATACTATGTATGTAGAGCGTGAGATGCAAGCGTTCTACTAATTGGTTATTTATTTGATTAGACATTATTATAATATCACTGGATTTTGATATTTAAAATATTTTGGGTTATAGTAAGGTAAAAGACGTCCATGTTTATGTGTGGGCTGGTCTTACTATTATCCTTTTTGTTTCAAAAAGGATTTTCAAAGTTAAACCGTATGGTTGGAATTTACTCACACCAGTCCCATGACTGACCCAGAGTTTATTTTGTTTGTTTTCCCTAAACTCTTGGGTGCCCAAATTTGTACGGGCAGTCAAGTGTTTCAGGCTTTTACAGATATGCTTGGGGAGCTAAAAGCAGGAGGCTTCACCATTAGTATTTAGAGATTATTTCCGCTGTGATATGATGTACTGTACTCTGATAATGGTATGTATATACAATACAGTTTTGTATTTCAAAGTTATGTTATATAATATATTTTATTCGTTCCGCTGTGAGATTCGTGTTTACTCTGATTATGTTCAGCTGTGTTCTTCTTCTTCTCCTATTCTATTAGTTCTATCTTTTCTATCTCATCCTCTAACTTCTTTCTATTAATGGTCCGGTATTTTCGATGTCTGAACCGTCGACGCTGGGTTTTGTATCGATTTTCGGAGTCGAAAACCCTGGGTCGTTACAGGTGGTATCAGAGCTGAAGGTTAACTGATTACCTTGGCTCTGTGGTGTGACTCAATAGAGATGAGGTCAGTAGTACCTTAGATTGAGTTTTAGTGTATATATATGAGCGCGTATTTGTAAATTGATATAAAAAACATTTTATATTGTGTTGATTGATCTGGTGAGTGGTATATAAATTCCAGATCGACGCGTTTAGCTGACGAAGTCGATAGGGATTTATAAACGCTTGGCTAGAGAATTTCGACATAGTATTGTTTTGAAAGAGAGTAAATGAGATAATTTTACTCGAAATATATTTTGATATAAAGAGAAATATATATCTTGAGGTTATAGTATATTAGATGTATTGATCATTATTATGATCAGATAAAGATATATAAGTGAGTTGGTTATATAAATAACCAATCGAAATAATTTATAAATATAATATGTAAAATCAGATGAACTGAATCTGAAATTTAAACCAGAATTGGAATAAAAATTATGAAACATGAAATGTTTGTAAATGAAATTTGAATTAAATATATGGAATTTTAAGATCCTGGGGAAATTTTTAAATATTATCCAAGTTTCGAAAAGATGTTTTTGAAGTAAATTTCAAATAAAAGTATTTGAATATGAGTTTTGAAGGTGATATAGTATTGAACTCACTTTGATCGCTGGGAAATAAATTCCGATGATGAAGTCGACCATTATCGGTATTCATTTTCGAGTGCTAAGTGACAGATTACTACCAAAAGATTTTGTTTTTGAAGTGTTTTTGGAAAACACATTGTCAAAAATTCAAATGTTTGAATGGCCATGTTGTAGGTATATATGTGTATATGATCTCAAACTGATTGGAAATGAAAATCCCAGGTATTTGATTTCTGAAATTTAAATTTTACTTATGAAGTATATAAATAATGAATTTAACTAAGTCAAATAAAATTTGAGTTGAATTGAAGCCAAGTAGGTGGAAAATGCACTAGAATAAGGATTTGACTTGGCAAAATAGCTGAGTTGTGAATTGAGATTAGGAATGGAACCGAACTTGGTTTGGAAATTTGATTATTTGGAATTGGAATTGAACTGGAGTTTGAAAAAGAAATTTGAGTTGGGATGTAAGAGAATTATTGATTGAGAATAAACTGACTGGAGATCAGTTGGAGATGCATTTGGGTATGCTGAATGGATTGCAAATGGAAACGAGAAAGTTGGATGCCCGATAAAGGGAGAAGGCCAGAGTGGCGTGTGGTAATAGTACCAAATGAACCGTGCAACAGAGAGACTGATGAAATTCTCTGAAAATTAAAGTGTTAGAAAATTTTCAGAATTTTGAAAATTTTCGTTACAAAGAAGGGAATTAATATTTTGATCAGTTCAGTTGAAACTGAAATTATGAAGTAAACCAAAAGAATTTTTAACATGTTTACCACAAAATTGTAGCATTTTTTCTACCTTAGCAATTTCGAGGACGAAATTATTTTAAGGGGGAAGGAATGTAATGTCCCGCATTTTATCGGTTTGTATGTGGATATTTAAATCAGTTTAAATATTGAATTCGTAATATAAGTGAATTTATATATTAATTAAACGAAGTTGAATGTATAGAAATATATATTAATTATAATCGAGGCCGTAATATCGCTGCAGTTCGTAATTTAACGTTCTGAACTTCAACTGAGTGTACAGAATTCGTTATAAGTCGGATTTCTGCGAAACAAGAAACGGTCAAATCTATTGAACTGCATTTCTCTAATGGAAGTGAAAAATCGAGATTTCGAATTATATATTGAAAGTTAGGTCCAAATTAAATATTCAGAAAAACAGCGGCATATTCGTTTTTGGCCATAACGGTTTATTTGAAATAACTTCTTATCGGTTTCGAATTTAGACATGGCTCTTTTGAGGCGCAACGATAATTTAATTTTTAGAATTTTACTGTAATTTTTAATTAAGTAAATATACAACTTTTTATTTGGAGTATTTTGCACCCTATATCGATATTTTGGGTTTTCAAAATATGAGTTCACCTACCGATATTATTATATTTTCGGAATCGCGGCACCTCATTAAACACAACTGTATTTTTATTTCAGTCTGCAGCGCTCACATATAAACATAATCATACATGATACCGAGGTGTAACCAATGAATAGCGAAGGAATGATGAGACCAAACAAAAACAGAACTTTTCAATATACTTTGATTATCCAACAATAAGCTGTATTTCTTAATTCTCAAGTCCCGTACCCTATCCCATCTGTATTGTCTGTTGCCTACCCCAAAGAGACATGAGCCTACCTAGAGAACGTACCATAAAATATGTAAATTATAAATTTGATGGTCATGGAAGTACCATATAACATGGCCTGTGACAGACGCTTACACTACACTGAGATAAGAAAACATAATTGTACAACACTGAAACCACTACATGCATGGTACCCATCACAGCAAATTCCTTGTTACTTCACTCTAAAATAATGTATGTACGGTGTTCCCTATTCTTCAACCCGTGGAGACAAAGGAACATGCGGTAGCAGACCTAGCCTATCACTCTAATACGTGATGGCCAAGGTTTATAACATTATAAATACCCAGTGTGGCCATTCATTTCCGAAACACAAAACGATATTAAGTCTTCATCAAATAATAAAATAAAAGAAAGTACGTTGAAGACGTATTCTTCTTTGGCAACTGCAGTCTACAAAAAATCAAGTGGGCTACGTTTTCAGACATGGTGGCGGACTGCATCGATGGAGCAGGCGGAAGTCTGGGTCGAGTTGATCGTGGACAGTGTGAGGGTCGAGTACTCGAAAAGGAGAAGGGAAACATAGTGATAGAGGGAGCGGAGGGTTGTAGAAAAGGGTGAGAACAAGGCTGTACCAGCAGGAAGGGTTGATGGCTTTGTTGGGTTTCATTTTCTCGAATACTTCAGCTTCATACATTTTGAAAGGGTGCGCAAGTTAGTGAAGCAGGGAATGGTGTTGCGCTCCATATGCCTGGTGCGAGCAGACATTAAAAGGAAGGTTAAGGGAGTGCATAACAGGGGATACATCCATGGTGAGGTGCCAAAAGGAAGTGACGCCATCTGGTATGTGCATGTATGAAGAAAAGAAAAAAAAAAAAAAGCAAAAGGGTCTGGAGCCGTGAATGACGAGGTGAAGTAGGGGCTCATGCGTGAGGTGGAGGATCAAGGCTGTAAACGCAATACAGGGAGGATGCAAGGTGTATAATTTAGTGATGCATTTACGTTCGGTAAGGGACTATGGTGTATTTCATTTGAAGTTAGGTTCAACGAAATGGAGTCTTGCATAACAGGAGCAGGACGTGAGAAAACATACAAGATGGAAAGAAGAGAACATGCTACAGATTAAATGGGTGCGGTTATGGTAAGGGTATGGGATGAGAAGTGAACGCAAGGCCCAAACAAAGTAAAAAGAAAAAGAGGTGCGTTGAAGGTTCGTTTATGATTTGGGCCGGTTTTGTTTAAGTGAAAGCCCAAATAGAAGAGAAAGGAGAATTTTAATGATATGGCGAAGAGGATAAACGACTTTCTGTTCAAATGGAAGGAGAAGTTGTGTAAGTGGAGCAGGTGGGAACGGGCCGACAAATACTGAAATGCAGGCTACACAACAGAACTCGTCGGAAGAGATTGTGAGATCGTTTCAATTTATGGCAGAATTGAACACCGAGTTTAATCAACCAACGCAAATCGTTATTTAACGGTTAACGCGCCAAGGTGAGTAAATTCACTAACTCTCTTTTTATTTAAAATATTTTATTTATATTTTAAATAATGGTTGAATGCTGTGAGATGGTTGTTTAGGTAAATTATGGTTAAATTGGTTGAAATATTACATATCGTTGCATATGTACACATCACCGGTTGGATACTGATTTCATCGATTTTAATATTCCCTAGGATGGAGCCAGTGTTAATTGTTGACTAACATCGGTGGATGCAGGAAAACGGTTGGTGGAATCCAACCGGATTCCTCAATATTTATATGCACTGTTTGTTTTATATAGATGCACGGTTTGAACCCAAATGACATTTGAAACCTTGTGTTAATATTAGCGTTGAATGGAAATTTCAAACGTTATTTTGATTTAACCAATAGACGATATCGATTAAGGAAGTGGCAACAACCAACCGTAAATGTATCATTTGTTTTAACCGCTATTGTTTTACCAAGAACCCACCGTGTGCGAAGCACGTGTTTCACCATACTTACTAAATGCTTTGGTAAGTAGATTCTTATATTGATAAGATTAATAAGTATGTAGGCGGAGATGAACTTGATGATTAATAACAAGTATTTATTGTTTTAAGAACAAGTAAATGAGATATATACAAATAGATTATGGTTGATTTCATATTAAGTAAGATTAGTTAGAATCGATTATTGTTTATTTAATAGAAATGAGATTATTTAGAAATAAATTATTATTTTTATAGTAATCGATAGAAGTGAAATTATTTGGATTAATAAATGTTATTTATTAAAAATGAAAAGCTTTGTTAGAGTTGATTAGTGGGTTAAGCATGGCTAAATATTTACCAAGCAAACTGTTTTGATCAATAATTGGTTATTTAATTCAGTTAGATTGGGTTGATTTATCTAATGTAATTAAATTGACGAATAGTTGATTTAATTTAAATAAGATTTTAAAGTATAAGGTGGTCTAAGGAAGACAAAGCGAAGAGGAATGTTTAATAAGCATTTTGTCTAAGGAAGACGAAGCGGAGAGAGATGTTTAAAATGGGTTTGAACAAGGAAGTTGAAGCTAATGTAAATACCGAGTTTTCAAAATAAGGATATAGCGTCATAAAACCATATTTAAAATATAACAAGAAGCACGGTTGACTGATTTTAAAGTATAAGAGATGTCAAGATTTTTGTAACAGAAAGAGATGTCAAGATTTTGTAACAGAAAAAGATGTTAAGATTTTTGTAACAGAAAAAGATGTCAAGATTTTTGTAACAGGAAGAGGTGTCAAGATTTTTGTAACGGAAAGAGGCGTTGAGATTAATTATAAAGTAGAGTATAATAGCATATTGCAAGTCTGTGAACTATAGCAATAAAATAACGCTGTTGAGATTTAGGCGTGACTGTTGTGTCGAGATTAGTTAAAAATGGGGATATTACAGCGTATGACAAGTTTTGAACTATAACGTTAAATTAACGCTGTTGGCCAAGCTTAAGCGTGATTTTTGTATATAGCACTACTCCCTAGGGAATGTAAACAGTTGTTTTGAAATCCGCTTATTCTAAAGTAATAAGTAGCGATGATTTTCCAAAGGAATGTAAGAACGAGTGGTGGAAAATCGTTTCAGAAAATGATGACATCATTTCGGTGTTGGAAATATGATTGGAGTTAAATAACACTATTAGAAATGGGAACTATAATTCGATGATGATGAATGTTAAATAAAAGTGCCCATGGTGGTGTGATGATAGTTATACATTTGAATGGATGTTTGTTTTTACTTCGACAGTTAAATAACCGACTATCAAAGTGTTTTGACCATCGTTGTCAATACGGGGAGACCGGTTGGATATATTATCCGAGAACCACTCCGTATAGGCATAAGCGCTGCGAATTAGATTATGCTGAAGACAATTGAAGACGGAGTGAAATGCAAGGGTCGTCCTGTCTCAGAATGGTGCTTTCTGTTTGTCCAGACCCAGGACAACTTGTATGGATGAATGCCTGACAGCGTATTCTTAGAAGATCACCTAAGACGTTCTTTTCAAGATGTTACGTCTGGTGGCGGAGAAATTCGTTTCTCTTGGCTTTTATACCCGTAATATTTTGGGAAGATCAACTAGTGATTTGACGGGTTTGACGATGTGGCATTCAAAGTGTATGGTGGCCAGATGTTCTAAAAGGTAGGCGTAGCCTCAAGCTTCACAACCGAGAAATGACAAAAATCGGGCAGGCAGCATGGCTATGTGGGTCGCTCCCATTAGGGTGTATAATCACCTATCTAGAGAAATTCCTTTTGTTTCTAAATCTATCGATTCTGCCCATTCGGGAACGGTGGTTTGAGCCCAACCGTTGGTGATATACATTCGATACACTCAAGCGAAATGAGTGGTCGGTCATGTGTGGGCCGGGTTGCAAGACGTTCTTGTTGAACCCAGGTGTATTCGCCTCTAGAGATACATCATCGGAAGGTGGTCCCATACCTTGTCCAGTTGGAATCCAATCTCCAATAAGCGCCCTACGGTTTTTGATTTTATACTATGTATGTAGAGCGTGAGATGCAAGCGTTCTACTAATTGGTTATTTATTTGATTAGACATTATTATAATATCACTGGATTTTGATATTTAAAATATTTTGGGTTATAGTAAGGTAAAAGACGTCCATGTTTATGTGTGGGCTGGTCTTACTATTATCCTTTTTGTTTCAAAAAGGATTTTCAAAGTTAAACCGTATGGTTGGAATTTACTCACACCAGTCCCATGACTGACCCAGAGTTTATTTTGTTTGTTTTCCCTAAACTCTTGGGTGCCCAAATTTGTACGGGCAGTCAAGTGTTTCAGGCTTTTACAGATATGCTTGGGGAGCTAAAAGCAGGAGGCTTCACCATTAGTATTTAGAGATTATTTCCGCTGTGATATGATGTACTGTACTCTGATAATGGTATGTATATACAATACAGTTTTGTATTTCAAAGTTATGTTATATAATATATTTTATTCGTTCCGCTGTGAGATTCGTGTTTACTCTGATTATGTTCAGCTGTGTTCTTCTTCTTCTCCTATTCTATTAGTTCTATCTTTTCTATCTCATCCTCTAACTTCTTTCTATTAATGGTCCGGTATTTTCGATGTCTGAACCGTCGACGCTGGGTTTTGTATCGATTTTCGGAGTCGAAAACCCCGGGTCGTTACAAAGGGCGTTAAGCAAGAGAATAAATTCTCTGCCGCCAAACAGATGTATATTTAATAGAGATCAATCAACACAGAATAAAATCCAATGTCAGACACACAATCCATTTACAAGTTCGTTCTGGGTCTGAACGAAACCGGAGGCACTTTCCTCGCATATCCATCCAACTCCAGGTACGTCTGGACGATCACCAACTGATTCCCTCATCCTGGGTGTACAGCCCAATCAAGATCATCAGTAATCACCCAAACGATGTGAAGACTTCCGGTCTTCAACCACCGTCTTCATCTTCGACATCTCGTCGAATCGGTTATTCAGAATGGGTATAACCCGGTCTTTCTGAATAACCCACGTATATATAATAAACAAATGTTACACAAACACAACGAACGCCTCATTCCAATTAAGAATATTCTTTTATTCACAAAATCACATTCTTAGGGAAATGTTCCCATTAATTTTATCAAAGATAAATTCTTCTAAATTTATTCTTTAATCCTCCTTTGGATATCATTTCTAACTAGTCGGGATTAACGAACCACATCGAAGTAATTATTTATTTTATTTCCCAATCCCAACCTATATATCCCATGGAGCAAAACTGGTGATACTCCATTCCTAACACCACGGTGTTATCGGTAAAATTAATTACCATTTCACGTTCAAATCTAATTAAAGATTTAACTATCGCTTTGGGGCAAAACTGGTGATACTCCACTCTCGATCTGTGAAAACCCGTAACTTCCCCGTAAAGGAAAGTGTCGGATAGTTCGAGAACAAGCCACAACAGAACGCATACAAAAGAACATTTCATTGTTTATTACAACAATGCATCAGATTACAAGAATATACAGAGTATAAATGAATATTACACGGAAATATCAGAGATTTAAATTACATTTAAATACATAGCAGCGGAAAATAATACAATACACAACTAGAAGTAGATATACGGATACAAAGCTTTCCGGATACCGTTCCAGCTGTAAACCAGGATCCTGTGAATATAAATCTGCAAAACCAAAACTACTAGCTGCCCGTGTCAAAATAAGGGCACCCAGAGTTTAGGTTAAAACAATAAACTCCAGGTCAGTCATGTGACTGGTGTGAGAACTAAAACAGTTATTATTCTTTATTTTGAAGTTAGGTAAATCAAGGGACCACGCCGTATAACACGGAACGGGTTTCCTCCCAAGAATACCAGTGCATAAAACAAACAGCGCAATGCTAAATAGAGAAAAATGAAGCTGTTATAAGACCCAGGTCCTATCACACAATGCAACGCAAGCCGGGGGATAGGGTTTTCCCTTATAATAGCCAAAGAATGCTTGATACGTTTTAAAACAAATCATTTGATACTATTATAAGTGCATAGTGTATAAAACAACTTCAAATCATAAGTATCAATCATAGGCGGCATGGGTACCATATATCATGTCGCCGTACTAGGCTTTACAAATAAAACCGCAAATGTCACGTATTTGGAAATTGGGTTTCCATCTATGAACCGAGGCCAGGGATCGTCCTCTACCGATTCGAGACAATCTAGCCCATGTCTCCGGAACAGCCGCAACTGCCCCTTGGAGCGACAGGGCCGGTCCACCGATGTGGATTATAGTGCCTGAACAATACGTTCCTCCGCCCTTTGGGGCGTAAATGAGCCAACTAAATGACTCCATCGGTTTGAGAACGACCGATCAATCCGAGGCGCCTCGCAACAGCAACAACCACATAAGTCAAACTCGTCAGGGCGTGTAAAACCACTGACGCCACTTCTAGCTAGAAAGAAACGCATGTCCTCCCTGAGGTCCTCTCCCGTTTTTGGTTCATACCGGGTGTGAAACTCGCGAAGTAAACGTTACACAAAGCTACGCCACAAAGGCCATGCTTCGATCATCACCACAAGACTTTGCTTTTCAACAGAAGCCTCGATCAATTTCCACTTAGGCATGCCACACAGGCAATTCACTCCATGCGTTTGATATCCATCAGTATATAACCCCTGAGCTCGTACGTCTCAGAGAAGGGCGTTAAGCAAGAGAATAAATTCTCCGCCGCCAAACAGATATATATTTAATAGAGGTCAATCACACGGACTAAAATCCAATGTCAGACACACAGTCCATTTACAAGTCCGTTCTGGGTCTGAACGAAACCGGAGGCACCTAGTACCCCGCATATCCATCGATCTCCAAGTACGTCTGAACGATCACCAACTGTTTCCATCTTCTTGGGTGTACAGCCCAATCAAGATCATCAGTAATCACCCAAACGACGTGAAGACTTCCGGTCTTCGACCATCGTCTTCATCTTCGACTTATCGTCGTATCAGTTATTCAGAATGGGATAAACCCGGTCTTTCCGAATAACTCGCGTATATTTTAAATAAGTGTTACACAAACACAACATACGCCTCATTCCAATTCATCAGTCACTAACCGCAAATTAATCAAGAGAATAGTTCCCCAAATATTAACCCCGAAGGCCGAAACCAACATCAGATCAATATCCAGAAAACCATTCTGCTTGGCTAACCGACAGTTAGTTTCTAAATTTCACATTCATAGGGAAAGATTCCCATTAATTTTATCAAAGATAAATTCCTTGAATTTATTCTTTATTCTATTTTTGAATCTCAATTCAAACTAGTCGGGATTAGCGAACCTTACCGTTAATTTCCCAATCCCAACCTATTCATCCCATGAAGTAAAACTGGTAATACTTCATATCTAACACCACAGTGTTATCGGTAACTTCAATTACCATTTCGCGTTCAAATCTAATTAAAGATTTAACTAACGCCTGGAGCAAAACTGGTGATACTCCATTTCGATTATTTCAATCTAATTAAAGATTCATTAAAACTCCACTTAGTTTTAATCTTTGACTGGGTTAAAGAATCAGTGTCATTTAAAAACACGGTTCACGATAAACCCAAAATCACATTCATTAATCATCGGGTTAAAGAACGAGTGTTATTTAAAACACTGTCCACGATAAACCCAAAAATCAATATCGATTCAATTCCAATTAAATATTATTTAATTGGTACACTTCATTAAATCTAAATAAAAAGATTTAATCTTTTCTCAACTGGGTTCAAGAACAGTGTTAGTGAAGACACCATTCACGACAAACCCAAATCACATTTGATATTCAATACAAGGCTCTGAATAGAAAATATATCGGCTTATATTCAATATCAAATTCTACGACTAACAAATGTCGTATTGGAAATAACGATATAAATATATATCTTTCAAATTTCCATAACAACACCTGTATAGTCACGAATTCCATCATCGAAATATTCCGAAGACAATTTCGATTCAAATCCACTCCAATGCAATCATTGGAAATTCTGGTTATTTTTAAAACCCTTTTCAAATTCAATTTATTTCTTTAAAAATAAATAGAATTATATTTCTAGTTCAAAACTAGTTCATTTCGATAAAAATCTATTTTTATCTTTTCAAATATGGAGTTTTTCATCCCAATTCTTTCTAAATCATTTCTTATGATTTTACACAAATTATTACTATTTTTAATAATTTTATCAAGGCCCGTACAGTCGATTTCCATCAATGGCCATCGAACTGCACTTATAGCGACCTTTTTCAAATTTGATTTGGACATAATTCCAAATCCAACCGTTAGATTTCTAATTTCTAATATCCGTTAGAAAGCTCTTTTCGATACGAACCCAACGGTTCCGGCTTTAGGAGAATCCGACGGTCGGATCTCCCGCAATGTCTGTTTGAAATAAATGGTCGAAATTCACGAACTGCCGCGGCGCGGCGCGTTCTATTCAGGCCATTATATTATATATATAATATATATAATATATATTTCGTCGATTTCTATTTAAAATGAATTATATAAATAGTTTTAAATTCGTTTCAAAAGCAATTTCAACTTCCATTTCAATTCAAATCAAAATTGAATTCTTCTTTATAAATTCGTTTTAAAACTCATTTCTATTCAATTCAAATTTCAATTCAATTTGAATTCATTTCAATTCGCTTTCAATTCAATTTGAATTCGTTTTCAATTTAATTTAATTCCAAAGTCGTTTTCTATTCGATTCAATTCAAATTGGTTTTCTATTCGATTCAATTCAAATTGGTTTTCTATTCGAATCAAATTCGTTATATATTCAATTGAAATCACATTCGTTTTCTATTCAATTCATTTTGAAATCATTTTCAATTCAATTCATTTCGAAATCGTTTTCAATTCAATTCATTTCGAAATCGTTTTCAATTCAATTCATTTCGAAATCGTTATCAATTCAATTCATTTCGAAATCGTTATCAATTCAATTCATTTCGAAATCGTTATCAATTCAATTCATTTCGAAATCGTTATATATTCAATTCATTTCGAAATCGTTATATATTCAATTCATTTCGAAATCGTTATATATTCAATTCATTTCGAAATCGTTATATATTCAATTCATTTCGAAATCGTTATATATTCAATTCATTTCGAAATCGTTATATATTCAATTCATTTCGAAATCGTTATATATTCATTTCGAAATCGTTATATATTCAATTCATTTCGAAATCGTTTTCAATTCAATTCATTTCGAAATCGTTATCAATTCAATTCATTTCGAAATCGTTATATATTCAATTCATTTCGAAATCGTTTTCAATTCAATTCATTTCGAAATCGTTATCAATTCAATTCATTTCGAAATCGTTATCAATTCAATTCATTTCGAAATCGTTTTCAATTCAATTCATTTCGAAATCGTTTTCAATTCAATTCATTTCGAAATCGTTTTCAATTCAATTCATTTCGAAATCGTTATCAATTCAATTCATTTCGAAATCGTTTTCAATTCAATTCATTTCGAAATCGTTTTCAATTCAATTCATTTCGAAATCGTTATCAATTCAATTCATTTCGAAATCGTTTTCAATTCAATTCATTTCGAAATCGTTATCAATTCAATTCATTTCGAAATTGTTTTCAATTCAATTCATTTCGAAATCGTTTTCAATTCAATTCATTTCGAAATCGTTTAAAATCGATATAGATATCGTTCACGTCAAAATGGCGTCAATCTAATCAACACGGCTTCATAAATTTCTATTTTCAAATATTCTATTTCAAATATTTCTTTTTCAAAATAGTTGTTATCAAAATATTTCGTTCAACACATGACCAATCTCAATGGATGAGTACTGTCAACACATGAACTTTTATTTTATAATATTCTTTATTTTTCAAATTGGAATGAGGCCCAATCAATTACCATATAAGATTAATTATATGGATTTTCATACAACACATGTATATAATAACATTGAAAATAATCAACCATCAACCAAAGTGCACTACACTGTAAAAGCATCAAATATAGATATTCAACGCTTATAACAGCCTGTCAATCAATCGATCGACATATTTAATCAATCAGGATGAGTGAACTTCAAATTTCATCCTAACACCCGTGTGGGGTTTCAAACAATCAAACAAATATTTTATTCGTGCAGTTGGGCGATGTGTAAAATTTATCGTCCCAATCAATGTCCTTCAAATAGGTGTACATAAACAAACCGTTCGGTTTGTAAATGAATATTTTATTTATTCACATTCCCGTTAAAAATTATATTTTTAACGATAAAACATTTTATTTCAACCTATGAATTTCTATTCAATTCATTTATTCAATAAAATGATATCTTTATTTTTCTAACTTATTTTAGAAAATTTCGGCGGCATAACGGCACGATACTAGAAACGGGACGAGGCCTAGCCTTATCCCTGGTCTAGTGAAGGTCCACGCCATTCACAGATCAATCAAATCAATTTCATCTCACCAAACAATTCAATTCATTTCAAACAAATAATTCAACTAATCTATGCAACCAAACAAACAAGTCCATGGTCTGTGGACGATTGTGTCGGGTGCTACTAAGCACCGTCTGCATCCTAGTATATATATATAACTAGAAAAGAAATTGAAAGGTGTGAAATTCTCACATAAAGCTATCCTAGCTCCACGGCACTTCATTGATAGAAATCTTCATTGCTATCGCATCTTCGTCATCTTCGTTGCCCGCTTTCACTACCTATGTAAAAATCGAATTTTTACTTCGCTATTCCATATATAAAAATCATATTTTTACTTCGATGTTCAATATATAAAAATCATATTTTCACTTCGCTATTCAACATAAAAAAAATTGAATTTTTACTTCGCTATATATATGAACTTTTCAATGTTAAAAATATGAACTTTTCAATGTTAAAAATATGAACTTTTCGATGTTAAAAATATGAACTTTTCAATGTTAAAAATATGAACTTTTCCATGTTAAAAATATGAACTTTTCGATGTTAAAAATATGAACTTTTCAATGTTAAAAATATGAACTTTTCAATGTTAAAAATATGAACTTTTCAATGTTAAAAATATGAACTTTTCAATGTTAAAAATATGAACTTTAAAAATATGAACTTTTCAATGTTAAAAATATGAACTTTTCAATGTTAAAAATAATTAAAGATCATTGCCTCATACAAGTAAAAATAAAATCAAAAACAAAATCAGGAAGCTCACGGTGTTATCAGAGGAGAGAAGGAGGATTTTGTGCGCTCGCCGAAGGTCGGGGGGTCTGGGGTCCTCGCGTAGGTGGTGGCGCCGATCTGGTGTCGGGTGGCGGGCCCTGGTGCTCTGGCAGTGGCGGATGGATCCGGGATTAGGGCACATGGGTTTTGCGTTTAAAAGAGGAAGGAGGAGAGAGAAGAGGTCGGAGCTGGGAGGGCGTTGGTGGCAGGGGGAGGTCGGCGCTGGCCGCGACGGGCGGTGGAGGAGCGCGCGCGTGGGAGTGGCGACGAGTTTTCTTTATTTTATTTATTTATTTATTTGATCGAACTGAAAGAGAGAGGAGGGGTGAAGGTATAGTGGTGTTTATTTAATTAATTTATTATTTATTTTATTTTATTCCATTTTTTTTGGTTTCACTAAAATCCGGATTGTTTTGCACCCGGTACATTCAATTGAAGTTTGAAATCGAATTATCGAACTACCGCGCCATTTTCAATTCTATTTATAATTATATATAATTATTTATATTCTAACGACGACGTATATAATATATACGATCGAATTATATTCAAAATAAATTTCTCGTCGATATTATTTAAAATAATTCATTTTAAATAATCAAAATTCGCTAAAATTGCCAAAATAAAAATTTTAAACTGGCCCAGATTTTCAGGTTGTTACAATCTCCCCCACTTAAAACTTTTCGTCCCCGAAAAGGAACAAAGTCAAAAGTGGTTTGATTAATCAACTCTACGTTCGATCTGGCTTCCATTCTCCAACTTTTCAGTTTCTGAGAATTTTCAAAATTTCAAAAATTTGGCTAACACCCTAAATTTTCGAAAAATTTCGCCATAACCTCCCCTGCACCGGGAGCATCGGGGAATTTCAAATAGCTTCCCCGGTCCTTCAGATCTCAAAAAGAAAAAGAAAAAGCCAAACGGCTAGCCAATAGGCTCACAAAATCATCATCACCCAAACAAAACAGGAAATTATGTAGTAAACATGTACCTATTTGTCGGGCAAACAAATTTTATTCTCTGCTCTAGCCTCCTTGCTATGACCTGTTCAATGTAAGTACAAGTATATGCAAGCAAATGCGACCAATCTTCAATACAGTTCAATATTTGATTTAATTAGGCTAAATGGCTAAAAATTATCAAACAAATAAACATACAACACAAACATCAATCAATTAGTTGATTAGCTTTTCAAATGCATAACTTTGATATATATAGTCAAAAATCAGATTTTTGATGCCAAATCACAACAATAGGCCTTATCTAATTTTGGTTCTCACACCAGTCAATAGGAAATATATAGAAATCTCACTTTCGTCACTCGAATATAAATACTGATAATGTGATCACAATTATCAGCATCATCCCCGGGCGACTAGAGTGTGATTCTATATCTATCCAGTATATTAAAATTTCGAATACACGCGGATCAGACGTATACGCAAAATCTATATATACTGGATTGTCCACATCTATATAAATAAATAATCAAATACGAATAATTGATTTAAATTTTCAAAACAAAATTTGTTTTCATTTGAAAAAATATACTCTTCACACTCATTCTAGGATACTACTGATCCTATCTCTAACGAGTCATTCTAATTGGATATTACTAATCCAATATCTGATGAATTCTTTCGTACGGTTCTAATGTATCTTGTTCTCTAGCTTTGTAAACCAAAGCTCTGATACCAACTGTGAAAACCCGTAACTTCCCCGTAAAGGAAAGTGTCGGATAGTTCGAGAATAAGCCACAACAGAACGCATACAAAAGAACATTTCATTGTTTATTACAACAATGCATCAGATTACAAGAATATACAGAGTATAAATGAATATTACACGGAAATATCAGAGATTTAAATTACATTTAAATACATAGCAGCGGAAAATAATACAATACACAACTAGAAGTAGATATACGGATACAAAGCTTTCCGGATACCGTTCCAGCTGTAAACCAGGATCCTGTGAATATAAATCTGCAAAACCAAAACTACTAGCTGCCCGTGTCAAAATAAGGGCACCCAGAGTTTAGGTTAAAACAATAAACTCCAGGTCAGTCATGTGACTGGTGTGAGAACTAAAACAGTTATTATTCTTCATTTTGAAGTTAGGTAAATCAAGGGACTACGCCGTATAACACGGAACGGGTTTCCTCCCAAGAATACCAGTGCATAAAACAAACAGCGCAATGCTAAATAGAGAAAAATGAAGCTGTTATAAGACCCAGGTCCTATCACACAATGCAACGCAAGCCGGGGGATAGGGTTTTCCCTTATAACAGCCAAAGAATGCTTGATACGTTTTAAAACAAATCATTTGATACTATTATAAGTGCATAGTGTATAAAACAACTTCAAATCATAAGTATCAATCATAGGCGGCATGGGTACCATATATCATGTCGCCGTACTAGGCTCTACAAATAAAACCGCAAATGTCACATATTTGGAAATTGGGTTTCCATCTATGAATCGAGGCCAGGGATCGTCCTCTACCGATTTGAGACAATCTAGCCCATGTCTCCGGAACAGCCGCAACTGCCCCTTGAAGCGACAGGGCCGGTCCACCGATGTGGATTATAGTGCCTGAACAATACGTTCCTCCGCCCTTTGGGGCGTAAATGAGCCAACTAAATGACTCCATCGGTTCGAGAACGACCGATCAATCCGAGGCGCCTCGCAACAGCAACAACCACATAAGTCAAACTCGCCAGGGCGTGTAAAACCACTGACGCCACTTCTAGCTAGAAAGAAACGCATGTCCTCCCTGAGGTCCTCTCCCGTTTTTGGTTCATACCGGGTGTGAAACTCGCGAAGTAAACGTTACACAAAGCTACGCCACAAAGGCCGTGCTTCGATCATCACCACAAGACTTTGCTTTTCAACAGAAGCCTCGATCAATTTCCACTTAGGCATGCCACACAGGCAATTCACTCCATGCGTTTGATATCCATCAGTATATAACCCCTGAGCTCGTACGTCTCAGAGAAGGGCGTTAAGCAAGAGAATAAATTCTCCGCCGCCAAACAGATATATATTTAATAGAGATCAATCACACGGACTAAAATCCAATGTCAGACACACAGTCCATTTACAAGTCCGTTCTGGGTCTGAACGAAACCGGAGGCACCTAGTACCCCGCATATCCATCGATCTCCAAGTACGTCTGAACGATCACCAACTGTTTCCATCTTCTTGGGTGTACAGCCCAATCAAGATCATCAGTAATCACCCAAACGACGTGAAGACTTCCGGTCTTCGACCATCGTCTTCATCTTCGACTTATCGTCGTATCAGTTATTCAGAATGGGATAAACCCGGTCTTTCCGAATAACTCGCGTATATTTTAAATAAGTGTTACACAAACACAACATACGCCTCATTCCAATTCATCAGTCACTAACCGCAAATTAATCAAGAGAATAGTTCCCCAAATATTAACCCCGAAGGCCGAAACCAACATCAGATCAATATCCAGAAAACCATTCTGCTTGGCTAACCGACAGTTAGTTTCTAAATTTCACATTCATAGGGAAAGATTCCCATTAATTTTATCAAAGATAAATTCCTTGAATTTATTCTTTATTCTATTTTTGAATCTCAATTCAAACTAGTCGGGATTAGCGAACCTTACCGAAGTAATCATTTATTTTAATTTCCCAATCCCAACCTATTCATCCCATGAAGTAAAACTGGTAATACTTCATATCTAACACCACAGTGTTATCGGTAACTTCAATTACCATTTCGCGTTCAAATCTAATTAAAGATTTAACTAACGCCTGGAGCAAAACTGGTGATACTCCATTTCGATTATTTCAATCTAATTAAAGATTCATTAAAACTCCACTTAGTTTTAATCTTTGACTGGGTTAAAGAATCAGTGTCATTTAAAAACACGGTTCACGATAAACCCAAAATCACATTCATTAATCATCGGGTTAAAGAACGAGTGTTATTTAAAACACTGTCCACGATAAACCCAAAAATCAATATCGATTCAATTCCAATTAAATATTATTTAATTGGTACACTTCATTAAATCTAAATAAAAAGATTTAATCTTTTCTCAACTGGGTTCAAGAACAGTGTTAGTGAAGACACCATTCACGACAAACCCAAATCACATTTGATATTCAATACAAGGCTCTGAATAGAAAATATATCGGCTTATATTCAATATCAAATTCTACGACTAACAAATGTCGTATTGGAAATAACGATATAAATATATATCTTTCAAATTTCCATAACAACACCTGTATAGTCACGAATTCCATCATCGAAATATTCCGAAGACAATTTCGATTCAAATCCACTCCAGTGCAATCATTGGAAATTCTGGTTATTTTTAAAACCCTTTTCAAATTCAATTTATTTCTTTAAAAATAAATAGAATTATATTTCTAGTTCAAAACTAGTTCATTTCGATAAAAATCTATTTTTATCTTTTCAAATATGGAGTTTTTCATCCCAATTCTTTCTAAATCATTTCTTATGATTTTACACAAATTATTACTATTTTTAATAATTTTATCAAGGCCCGTACAGTCGATTTCCATCAATGGCCATCGAACTGCACTTATAGCGACCTTTTTCAAATTTGATTTGGACATAATTCCAAATCCAACCGTTAGATTTCTAATTTCTAATATCCGTTAGAAAGCTCTTTTCGATACGAACCCAACGGTTCCAGTTTTAGGAGAATCCGACGGTCGGATCTCCCGCAATGTCCGTTTGAAATAAATGGTCGAAATTCACAAACTGCCGCGGCGCGGCGCGTTCTATTCAGGCCATTATATTATATATATAATATATATAATATATATTTCGTCGATTTCTATTTAAAACGAATTATATAAATAGTTTTAAATTCGTTTCAAAAGCAATTTCAACTTCCATTTCAATTCAAATCAAAATTGAATTCTTCTTTATAAATTCGTTTTAAAACTCATTTCTATTCAATTCAAATTTCAATTCAATTTGAATTCATTTCAATTCGCTTTCAATTCAATTTGAATTCGTTTTCAATTTAATTCAATTCCAAAGTCGTTTTCTATTCGATTCAATTCAAATTGGTTTTCTATTCGATTCAATTCAAATTGGTTTTCTATTCGAATCAAATTCGTTATATATTCAATTGAAATCACATTCGTTTTCTATTCAATTCGTTTCGAAATCGTTTTCAATTCAATTCATTTCGAAATCGTTTTCAATTCAATTCATTTCGAAATCGTTTTCATTTCAATTCATTTCGAAATCGTTATCAATTCAATTCATTTCGAAATCGTTATCAATTCAATTCATTTCGAAATCGTTATCAATTCAATTCATTTCGAAATCGTTATATATTCAATTCATTTCGAAATCGTTATATATTCAATTCATTTCGAAATCGTTATATATTCAATTCATTTCGAAATCGTTATATATTCAATTCATTTCGAAATCGTTATATATTCAATTCATTTCGAAATCGTTTGTAACGGCTGGAAATTTCCGACTCCTCGAGAGTCGGAAATTCCGAGACGTTAGTGAAAGAATTTAGAAGGTGAGAAAGAAAAGATAGAACTAATAGAATAGAAGAAGAAGAAGAAGAGCATCAGAATCATCAGAGTAACACGAATCTCACAGTGGAACGAATAACATATAATATATAACATAACTTTGAAGTAAACAGTTATATATATACAATAGCACTTATCAGAGTACAACACTTACAACACAGCGGAAATAACTATAGCTATAAAATCTTGCAGCCTCCTGCTCCAAGCTCTCCAAGTATATCTGTAAATCCCGACTACTTGACTGCCCGTACAAATTTAGGCACCCAAGAGTTTAGGGAAAACAACAAAGTAACTCCGGGTCAGTCATGGGACTGGTATGAGTAAAATAGTTTAAAACAGGTATATAAGACCACGCCGTGAATACGGAACGGGTTTTTCCCTTATGAGTATCTGAACAACTTTGACAAGCAATATCATTGTGATATTATGATAATGTCCAAGTACAAATAGGTATCAATCTAGCAGAAACGCTTGCATCTCACGTTCTACATACATAGTATAAAATCATAAATCGCAGGGCGCTTATTGAAGATTGGATTCCAACAGACAAGGTATGGGAGCACCTTCTGAATAGTGTACTCTAGAGGTGATACACTCAGGGTTCAACAAGAACGTCTTGCAACCCGGCCACACATGACCGCTCACTCATTTAGCTTGAGTGTCGCGAATATATTGCCACCACGGTTATAGGCCATCAAACCGTCATCCGAAGATACAGAATCAAAAAGAAGTATAAATATGAATATTCCCTAGATCGGTGACAATACACCCTGCTTGGGAATGACCCAACTAGCCATGCTGCCTAGCCCAACTTTTGTTACTTCCCGGTGTGAGGCTAAAATCTACGTCTATCTTCAGAACATCTGATCACCATTCACTTTGAATGCCACATCGTCATACCCGCCAAATCACAAATTGACTTATTCAAAAATAACACGGGTATACAGCTAAGAGAAACGAATTCCTCCGCCACCAAACGTGAATACGTTTGAACAGATCAACTTACGCGATCCATTGGATATACTCTGTCATACCTTCTTCCATATACGTTGTCCTTGGACTGGACAAACCGAAGGCACTATTCAGTATATCCATCTTAGTCACTGTTATCTAAGACTTATACAACAGCCCTTGCACTTTACTCCGTCTTCAATTTATCTTTGGCATATATTGCTCGTAACGCTTATGCCGATACAGAGTGGTTCTTTGGATAATAATCCAACCGGTCTCTCCATATTAACAACGTTAAAATGGTAAAAACTTTGATAGTCTGTGATTCAACTATCAAATGAAAACATGTCGGTGTACAAACAACGATCTTATTTCCAAATGGGAATTCGATCGATCAATCATCATATGTTCATATTTCCTTATTTAGAAAATATATGTTATTAATCATTGGAAAACATTTCCATAGCTTATTTTCACATCACTATTATTTCGCAACTATCATTCCCTAACTGTAACTAGTATGAGAACAATTCTCTAAGTATCAATCCGGAAGGTCGAAACCAACATCAGATCGTCACTTAGAAAACCGTTCAACTTACCCTCTCCAGTCAGTTTCTGAATTTGCTTAACTCTATTTCTTAAATTCTTATCATGAAAACATTTCATATTCTATGTTTAGAAAACATATCTGATTATATTTGGAAAACGTTCCCAAAACTCATTTACGGATTTCCAATGAACGTTGTATAAAACATCGTTACGCTTAATCCATTAATCGCTTATTACTTAACTATATTTCAAATCAACCTTTTCTATCGAACCACAACTATTCCTTTGTCAATTCTGAAGTCAATCAAGTTGGGGTATAATTACCTCTCAGACCTTAATTGAACAACGTCCTTTACTGTGAAATAGATGAAGCTCGTCACTCACTTTTTCCAATCATCTGTTTACGCAAATTCTCGGATTCAGGTTACGAATCTACTTCTTATATGACAACGTTTGATTATAACTATAACGTTATAATTCCTACTTCTACAATATCTTACCTGAATTATAACTTTATCTCCTAACTCGAATAATTAAACAGACACCTAATTTCTTAATCAGTAACTAAACCTTGATTTAAACCCTGGAAAGTAAATAGTACTTTCTCGAATTCGCTATAATCGAATTCGACGCATAACTCTCTTTCGAGTAATCTCTATTTGATTAACTCTTCTTCGAATAACCTATATTCGATTATCTCTCTTCGAATAACTCATATTCGAAATCTCTCTCTTTCGAATAAACAATATTCGATCTCTTTCTTTCGAATATGCCATATTCGAAAATCTCCTTTCGATTTACTAATCGATAACTCCTTTCGATCAAACTAAAATCGATAACTCCTTTAACTCTATTCGAATAACTAATATTCGACTAACTCCTTTGGATCGACTCATTTGATTAACTCCTTCGAATAACTAATTCGAATAACTTACCTTCGAATAGCCAATATTCGATTTACTCTAACTAGATTAACTTAATTCTAATCGATTTACTCCATTTCGATTCAACTTAATTCAAATCGATTAACTTAACTCAAATTGATTAACTCCTATCGAATAACTAAATTCGATTTAACTCTAATTGAATAACTAATATTCAATTAACTCTTATGTGTTTAACTCTATTTGAATAAGTAATCCGAATCACTCTAATGTGTTTAACTCTATTCAAATATCAAATTCGAATAACTCATTTCGAATAACTAAATTCGATTAACTCTTTTAACTTTACTCGAATAACTATATTCGATTAACACCTTCTTTCGAATAACTATATTCGATTAACTCTTCGACTAACTCCTTCGGATTAACTAACTTCGAATAACTCCTTTGGATTAACTAACTTCGAATAACTCCTTTGGATTAACTCTTCGACTAACTCCTTCGGATTAACTCTTCGACTAACTCCTTTGGATTAACTAACTTCGAATAACTCCTTTGGATTAACTAACTTCGAATAACTCCTTTGGATTAACTCTTTCGGATTAACTAACTTCGAATAACTCCTTTGGATTAACTAACTTCGAATAACTCCTTTGGATTAACTAACTTCGAATAACTCCTTTGGATTAACTAACTTCGAATAACTCCTTTGGATTAACTAACTTCGAATAACCAATATTCGATAACTACTCTTCGAATAAATAATATTCGATAACTCTTCTCAAATGAATAACATTTGATTTCTCCACTCGAATAAACTATGTTCGATAACTCTTATCAAATGAATAACATTTGATTTCTCCACTCGAATAAACTATGTTCGATAACTCTTCTCAAATGAATAACATTTGATTTCTCCACTCGAATAAACTATATTCGATTACTCTTCCCTCGAATACTCTATATTCGATAACTCTACTTCGAATAAGTGATATTCGGCAACTCTACTCGATTAACTCCACTTGGATAACTCTAACTGGTCAACTCTAACTGGTCAACTCTAACTGAGTAACTTTAACTGATCAACTCTAACTGGTCAACTTTAACTGGTCAACTTTAACTGGTCAACTCTAACTGTTTATCTTTAACTGGTAAATTTTAACTGGTTAACTCAAATGGTTTAACCTAACTTGATTTACTTGTCTCGATTAACTGAACTAATCCACTTAGTTTAACTTAGTTAATTCACTTTGATTGACTCTAACCGATTTACTTAGTTTAACTCAACTAATTCACTTCGATCAACCACTTAGTTAACTTAACTAATCCACTTCGATTAACCACTTAGTTTAACTTAACTAATTCACATCGATTAATCACTTAGTTTAACTTAACTAATTTACTTCGATTAACTCGACCAATTCACTTGGTTAACTCGACCAATTCACTGGATTAACTCCTATTTATTTAACAAATAAATATCTCCTTTAATTTAATTCTATTTATTTAATCTCTAAATAAATATCCTTTATATTTCTTTTAACGTATATAATTCCTTTATATTTTGATTAACAAATATATCCCCTTATATTCGATTAACATTTATATTCCCTTGTATTTGATTTACAAATATAATTCTTTTATATTTGTTTTTACCAACTATATTCCTTTATATTCAGAATCCTTTTTCTTATATATATATATATATATATATATAAAATCCCTTGATTTTATATAATTAAACTATTTTCAAAATATACTTTGAAAACCCCTCTCCTACATTCTGTTATTTCTCATGGTATTTAACACACCATATAACAACGATAAATATCGTCCCACCACACATAATCACACAGATTATATACATCACATTATATATCACAATATAAAAATCACAGTGAAATAACTGTTGAGGAATCCAGTTGGATTCCTCCAACCTGTTTCCCTGCATCACAGATGTTAGACAACAACAGTATAATATTCTGATAAACAGAATCAACCTATAACTATTTGACGGTTTATATATATATATATATATATATACGTAAATATATATATAAAATCTCTACTAACTGACTAGCAGTTCAATCAAACAGTCAACATACAGTCAAACAGACAATATCTAGCAGTTCTAAGAATACACTGTAAAAATAGAACTATTTAGAGTTTGTGAGATTTACTCACATTGGACTATCATCGTTAATAACGATAATTGTCGCTTGATTTGGTTCTGACAATTTATTTCGCCATAAATTGTAACGAGCTCGGATTCGCTCCCGGTCAGTCTCATTGTGTTGCTCCCGTCCATACGATCCCAACGTGACTGACGGTTCGTGATTCTGATTTCATATGGCCGAGATATAGCGGTTACAAGTTATGGTACAATTAAATAAATATAAACTTGGAGATTTATTAAAATGGGCCTTAACCCCTTTGATTTGTCGGCCCACTTACCCTTTAAAAACCCCACCCGAACTATTTCTTCCCCGATGTCCTCAAACGTGTCTGCTCCTCCTCCACAACCATTTTCAAGCCTTCGATCACCCCTTTCTCCCTATCCAGACCACCGAACCACCAAGTACCACCACCATCTTTCTCCTCTTCCACCCCTCTTCCTCCCTATATGCCAAGCACTGAACTCGACACCCCCCCTGTTGGATCCGTCACCTGCTTCCTCGCGAGAACCCCCTACAGGCCATCGACGGTTTTTGCTTCAAAACTCCACCAGAAAATCACAGACGATGCCGAATCTAACCACAAACCCCATTCTACCACTTAAAATCAACATTGATGCTCAAATCGCTGGAAAACCAAAACCCTAGGTCTCGCTGGAAATAACTGACGTTCCCAAACAGGCGTCGCATCTTGCAAGGACAACACAGAATTGAAGCTCCCACCTTTCTGCTTTCATTCATATGTAGTTTGTAATTTATAGGTTTTTATTTCCTTTGTTATTGATTTTATCATTTGGGAATTTTTTTTCACTGTAAAGAGCAAATGCGGTCATATATAGTTGCTGTGGTGGTTGGTTTAGTTTGTGGTTGAGAAGGAAGGTCGGGTGGCCTGTTTCAGATCATAGAAAAGTAGTGGAGATATTTTTAATTTGATTTTTCTATTTTATTTTATAACTTTTCTCCTTGTATCCGTCTTCTAAAAATCACTGCGACTATATACGATACTCAAAAATCACCAAACTAGACATGCAGGTAGATTTCGATATTACGGTCCCAACGAAACTGGTTTCGTCGAATTCCGACTCCGTATGCTCACACAGCGTATTTTTAACTGTCAGAAAACTGTCTGTTTCTCACTCTAAAAATCCGTACGACCACACAGTGACTCTAAAAATCACGAAACTTAACATCTAGCAAATACTTGATATTGCGGATCCAACAAAACTGGTTTCGTCAAATTCCGACTTCGTATGCTCAAACTGCGTATTTTTAAAGCTCTGGATGACCCATTTAAATATATAAATATATTTAAATATTATTAAATTAAATATTAATAAATTAATATTATCGTATATATCCATATACAATGTCGTCCGGCTCCAGAATATCACCTCAGATTTTATGACTTGATTTCCAGACTCCAGATTATCCCGATATTCAGTTCGTATCGAAAAATCGATTTATAACGTATATAAAGCGTCGCAAATTAAAAAGGAATTCCACAGCGACATTTCTGAAATTTGATTTGGACATAACTCAAAATCTACACGATGAAATCCCGATTTTTCTCTTCCACTAGAAAGATATACTCCACCAGCTCCACACGTTTCTTGTTTCACAGAAATCCGGCTTAAAACGAATCCTGTACATTCAGTTGAAGTTCGAATCGCCAAATCGCGAACTGCAGCGCCATTTCAAGCTCGATTTTAATTATAATAAAATTATAATTATACGTTCAACTATCGTTTATAAAAATATTCGTTATTTAAATAATTAAATAACTTAATTATTATACCTTACAAAACGCGCCATTACAGACTTCCCCACTTAAAATAATTTCGTCCTCGAAATTGCTAAGTTAGAGGATGACCCTATATATTGGAACTCCTAAGATTGGTTTACCCCTTATTTCTGATTTTAACCGAACCAATTAATATCGAGTGAAATATTTATTCTTCCGACTAACTAAAATTTTCAAAAATTTTTGAAAATTTTCTAACACTTTAAATTTTCGGAAAATTTCGCCATAACCTCCTTTGTATAGCCCTATCGGTAAAACCACAACTCGCCTCTCTAGGCCTTTTCCCACCCAAAAGAAAATCAAACGGCCAAGCGGCTTGCCCAATCGGCTCATAAATTCCAAACTCATATAAATATAAACTTGTACCTTTTTGTCGGACATATCTTTTATATCCCTTCCATCTGCTACCACTTCAACATATACCAATGTTATCCATTCCAATTGATCTCCAATCAGTTTTTCCTCAAACCGAATCATTCACTTATCCAAGTCAAATACCATTCAAGTTTCACTATCAAATTCAAACTCTCTTACCTTATAAATCCAATTTCTTAACTTCGTTAAGTTCCCTTCCAGATTATTCTCTAATCAAATTCCAGTTTTTTTTTATTTGACTTTGCTCAAGTTAAATTTAAATTTAATTATTCATTACCATCTTAATCTATTTAACTTCATAAGTTAAATTAAATTTCAGAAATTTCAAATCCCTGGGTTCTATTTCAAATCAATTTGAAACCATAATACTAATTCAAAATTTTTGAATTTCTAAACCACTTGTTTTCTCAATATAATTCAAAAACAAAACTTTGGTAGTAATCCGTCACTTAGAACTCGAAAATGAACACTGATGATGTCTAGATTCATCATCAGAATCTATTTTCTAGCTATCGAAGTGAGTTCAATACTATATCATTTTCAATTTGAAAAACATTTTCAAAATCTCCCAGGAACTTAAAATTTCCTTATTTTAAATTCCAAATTCTGATTTAAATTCATATTCAATTCAAACTATTTCATATATTACATTCATATGAATTCTGATTGGTCATTTATAACCATTTCACCCTTTTATAATCTTATTCTATTATAATAACAACCAACACAATCAATATACTATAATAATTTCAAGATATATATTTCTTCTATAAACAAATATATTTTGGGAAAAATTATTTCATTTACCCTCTTTCAAAACATACCATGACGGTTCATCGTATTCGAGTGTTTAGTAACCCTTATCGATATAGTGGATCAACTGATCGACCAGAATTCATAAGCCACTCAACCAATGAGTCTCCACAATATAAAACCATTTTATATTGAATAACATATACGCACTCATATATATACACTCAACTCAATCTAGGATATTTCTAATCCCATCTCCACTGAGTTACGCCACAGAGCCAAGGTAATCACTTAACATCGCTCTGATACCAACTGTAACGGCTGGAAATTTCCGACTCCTCGAGAGTCGGAAATTCCGAGACGTTAGTGAAAGAATTTAGAAGGTGAGAAAGAAAAGATAGAACTAATAGAATAGAAGAAGAAGAAGAGCATCAGAATCATCAGAGTAACACGAATCTCACAGTGGAACGAATAACATATAATATATAACATAACTTTGAAGTAAACAGTTATATATATACAATAGCACTTATCAGAGTACAACACTTACAACACAGCGGAAATAACTATAGCTATAAAATCTTGCAGCCTCCTGCTCCAAGCTCTCCAAGTATATCTGTAAATCCCGACTACTTGACTGCCCGTACAAATTTAGGCACCCAAGAGTTTAGGGAAAACAACAAAGTAACTCCGGGTCAGTCATGGGACTGGTATGAGTAAAATAGTTTAAAACAGGTATATAAGACCACGCCGTGAATACGGAACGGGTTTTTCCCTTATGAGTATCTGAACAACTTTGACAAGCAATATCATTGTGATATTATAATAATGTCCAAGTACAAATAGGTATCAATCTAGCAGAAACGCTTGCATCTCACGTTCTACATACATAGTATAAAATCATAAATCGCAGGGCGCTTATTGAAGATTGGATTCCAACAGACAAGGTATGGGAGCACCTTCTGAATAGTGTACTCTAGAGGTGATACACTCAGGGTTCAACAAGAACGTCTTGCAACCCGGCCACACATGACCGCTCACTCATTTAGCTTGAGTGTCGCGAATATATTGCCACCACGGTTATAGGCCATCAAACCGTCATCCGAAGATACAGAATCAAAAAGAAGTATAAATATGAATATTCCCTAGATCGGTGACAATACACCCTGCTTGGGAATGACCCAACTAGCCATGCTGCCTAGCCCAACTTTTGTTACTTCCCGGTGTGAGGCTAAAATCTACGTCTATCTTCAGAACATCTGATCACCATTCACTTTGAATGCCACATCGCCATACCCGCCAAATCACAAATTGACTTATTCAAAAATAACACGGGTATACAGCTAAGAGAAACGAATTCCTCCGCCACCAAACGTGAATACGTTTGAACAGATCAACTTACGCGATCCATTGGATATACTCTGTCAGACCTTCTTCCATATATGTTGTCCTGGGACTGGACAAACCGAAGGCACTATTCAGTATATCCATCTTAGTCACTGTTATCTAAGACTTATACAACAGCCCTTGCACTTTACTCCGTCTTCAATTTATCTTTGGCATATATTGCTCGTAACGCTTATGCCGATACAGAGTGGTTCTTTGGATAATAATCCAACCGGTCTCTCCATATTAACAACGTTAAAATGGTAAAAACTTTGATAGTCTGTGATTCAACTATCAAATGAAAACATGTCGGTGTACAAACAACGATCTTATTTCCAAATGGGAATTCGATCGATCAATCATCATATGTTCATATTTCCTTATTTAGAAAATATATGTTATTAATCATTGGAAAACATTTCCATAGCTTATTTTCACATCACTATTATTTCGCAACTATCAGTCCCTAACTGTAACTAGTATGAGAACAATTCTCTAAGTATCAATCCGGAAGGTCGAAACCAACATCAGATCGTCACTTAGAAAACCGTTCAACTTACCCTCTCCAGTCAGTTTCTGAATTTGCTTAACTCTATTTCTTAAATTCTTATCATGAAAACATTTCATATTCTATGTTTAGAAAACATATCTGATTATATTTGGAAAACGTTCCCAAAACTCATTTACGGATTTCCAATGAACGTTGTATAAAACATCGTTACGCTTAATCCATTAATCGCTTATTACTTAACTATATTTCAAATCAACCTTTTCTATCGAACCACAACTATTCCTTTGTCAATTCTGAAGTCAATCAAGTTGGGGTATAATTACCTCTCAGACCTTAATTGAACAACGTCCTTTACTGTGAAATAGATGAAGCTCGTCACTCACTTTTTCCAATCATCTGTTTACGCAAATTCTCGGATTCAGGTTACGAATCTACTTCTTATATGACAACGTTTGATTATAACTATAACGTTATAATTCCTACTTCTACAATATCTTACCTGAATTATAACTTTATCTCCTAACTCGAATAATTAAACAGACACCTAATTTCTTAATCAATAACTAAACCTTGATTTAAACCCTGGAAAGTAAATAGTACTTTCCCGAATTCGCTATAATCGAATTCGACGCATAACTCTCTTTCGAGTAATCTCTATTTGATTAACTCTTCTTCGAATAACCTATATTCGATTATCTCTCTTCGAATAACTCATATTCGAAATCTCTCTCTTTCGAATAAACAATATTCGATCTCTTTCTTTCGAATATGCCATATTCGAAAATCTCCTTTCGATTTACTAATCGATAACTCCTTTCGATCAAACTAAAATCGATAACTCCTTTAACTCTATTCGAATAACTAATATTCGACTAACTCCTTTGGATCGACTCATTTGATTAACTCCTTCGAATAACTAATTCGAATAACTTACCTTCGAATAGCCAATATTCGATTTACTCTAACTAGATTAACTTAATTCTAATCGATTTACTCCATTTCGATTCAACTTAATTCAAATCGATTAACTTAACTCAAATTGATTAACTCCTATCGAATAACTAAATTCGATTTAACTCTAATTGAATAACTAATATTCAATTAACTCTTATGTGTTTAACTCTATTTGAATAAGTAATCCGAATCACTCTAATGTGTTTAACTCTATTCAAATATCAAATTCGAATAACTCATTTCGAATAACTAAATTCGATTAACTCTTTTAACTTTACTCGAATAACTATATTCGATTAACACCTTCTTTCGAATAACTATATTCGATTAACTCTTCGACTAACTCCTTCGGATTAACTAACTTCGAATAACTCCTTTGGATTAACTAACTTCGAATAACTCCTTTGGATTAACTCTTCGACTAACTCCTTCGGATTAACTCTTCGACTAACTCCTTTGGATTAACTAACTTCGAATAACTCCTTTGGATTAACTAACTTCGAATAACTCCTTTGGATTAACTCTTTCGGATTAACTAACTTCGAATAACTCCTTTGGATTAACTAACTTCGAATAACTCCTTTGGATTAACTAACTTCGAATAACTCCTTTGGATTAACTAACTTCGAATAACTCCTTTGGATTAACTAACTTCGAATAACCAATATTCGATAACTACTCTTCGAATAAATAATATTCGATAACTCTTCTCAAATGAATAACATTTGATTTCTCCACTCGAATAAACTATGTTCGATAACTCTTATCAAATGAATAACATTTGATTTCTCCACTCGAATAAACTATGTTCGATAACTCTTCTCAAATGAATAACATTTGATTTCTCCACTCGAATAAACTATATTCGATTACTCTTCCCTCGAATACTCTATATTCGATAACTCTACTTCGAATAAGTGATATTCGGCAACTCTACTCGATTAACTCCACTTGGATAACTCTAACTGGTCAACTCTAACTGGTCAACTCTAACTGAGTAACTTTAACTGATCAACTCTAACTGGTCAACTTTAACTGGTCAACTTTAACTGGTCAACTCTAACTGTTTATCTTTAACTGGTAAATTTTAACTGGTTAACTCAAATGGTTTAACCTAACTTGATTTACTTGTCTCGATTAACTGAACTAATCCACTTAGTTTAACTTAGTTAATTCACTTTGATTGACTCTAACCGATTTACTTAGTTTAACTCAACTAATTCACTTCGATCAACCACTTAGTTAACTTAACTAATCCACTTCGATTAACCACTTAGTTTAACTTAACTAATTCACATCGATTAATCACTTAGTTTAACTTAACTAATTTACTTCGATTAACTCGACCAATTCACTTGGTTAACTCGACCAATTCACTGGATTAACTCCTATTTATTTAACAAATAAATATCTCCTTTAATTTAATTCTATTTATTTAATCTCTAAATAAATATCCTTTATATTTCTTTTAACGTATATAATTCCTTTATATTTTGATTAACAAATATATCCCCTTATATTCGATTAACATTTATATTCCCTTGTATTTGATTTACAAATATAATTCTTTTATATTTGTTTTTACCAACTATATTCCTTTATATTCAGAATCCTTTTTCTTATATATATATATATATATATATATAAAATCCCTTGATTTTATATAATTAAACTATTTTCAAAATATACTTTGAAAACCCCTCTCCTACATTCTGGTATTTCTCATGGTATTTAACACACCATATAACAACGATAAATATCGTCCCACCACACATAATCACACAGATTATATACATCACATTATATATCACAATATAAAAATCACAGTAAAATAACTGTTGAGGAATCCAGTTGGATTCCTCCAACCTGTTTCCCTGCATCACAGATGTTAGACAACAACAGTATAATATTCTGATAAACAGAATCAACCTATAACTATTTGACGGTTTATATATATATATATATATATATATATATATATATATATATACGTAAATATATATATAAAATCTCTACTAACTGACTAGCAGTTCAATCAAACAGTCAACATACAGTCAAACAGACAATATCTAGCAGTTCTAAGAATACACTGTAAAAATAGAACTATTTAGAGTTTGTGAGATTTACTCACATTGGACTATCATCGTTAATAACGATAATTGTCGCTTGATTTGGTTCTGACAATTTATTTCGCCATAAATTGTAACGAGCTCGGATTCGCTCCCGGTCAGTCTCATTGTGTTGCTCCCGTCCATACGATCCCAACGTGACTGACGGTTCGTGATTCTGATTTCATATGGCCGAGATATAGCGGTTACAAGTTATGGTACAATTAAATAAATATAAACTTGGAGATTTATTAAAATGGGCCTTAACCCCTTTGATTTGTCGGCCCACTTACCCTTTAAAAACCCCACCCGAACTATTTCTTCCCCGATGTCCTCAAACGTGTCTGCTCCTCCTCCACAACCATTTTCAAGCCTTCGATCACCCCTTTCTCCCTATCCAGACCACCGAACCACCAAGTACCACCACCATCTTTCTCCTCTTCCACCCCTCTTCCTCCCTATATGCCAAGCACTGAACTCGACACCCCCCCTGTTGGATCCGTCACCTGCTTCCTCGCGAGAACCCCCTACAGGCCATATACGGTTTTTGCTTCAAAACTCCACCAGAAAATCACAGACGATGCCGAATCTAACCACAAACCCCATTCTACCACTTAAAATCAACATTGATGCTCAAATCGCTGGAAAACCAAAACCCTAGGTCTCGCTGGAAATAACTGACGTTCCCAAACAGGCGTCGCATCTTGCAAGGACAACACAGAATTGAAGCTCCCACCTTTCTGCTTTCATTCATATGTAGTTTGTAATTTATAGGTTTTTATTTCCTTTGTTATTGATTTTATCATTTGGGAATTTTTTTCACTGTAAAGAGAAAATGCGGTCATATATAGTTGCTGTGGTGGTTGGTTTAGTTTGTGGTTGAGAAGGAAGGTCGGGTGGCCTGTTTCAGATCATAGAAAAGTAGTGGAGATATTTTTAATTTGATTTTTCTATTTTATTTTATAACTTTTCTCCTTGTATCCGTCTTCTAAAAATCACTGCGACTATATACGATACTCAAAAATCACCAAACTAGACATGCAGGTAGATTTCGATATTACGGTCCCAACGAAACTGGTTTCGTCGAATTCCGACTCCGTATGCTCACACAGCGTATTTTTAACTGTCAGAAAACTGTCTGTTTCTCACTCTAAAAATCCGTACGACCACACAGTGACTCTAAAAATCACGAAACTTAACATCTAGCAAATACTTGATATTGCGGATCCAACAAAACTGGTTTCGTCAAATTCCGACTTCGTATGCTCAAACTGCGTATTTTTAAAGCTCTGGATGACCCATTTAAATATATAAATATATTTAAATATTATTAAATTAAATATTAATAAATTAATATTATCGTATATATCCATATACAATGTCGTCCGGCTCCAGAATATCACCTCAGATTTTATGACTTGATTTCCAGACTCCAGATTATCCCGATATTCAGTTCGTATCGAAAAATCGATTTATAACGTATATAAAGCGTCGCAAATTAAAAAGGAATTCCACAGCGACTTTTCTGAAATTTGATTTGGGCATAACTCAAAATCTACACGATGAAATCCCGATTTTTCTCTTCCACTAGAAAGATATACTCCACCAGCTCCACACGTTTCTTGTTTCACAGAAATCCGGCTTAAAACGAATCCTGTACATTCAGTTGAAGTTCGAATCGCCAAATCGCGAACTGCAGCGCCATTTCAAGCTCGATTTTAATTATAATAAAATTATAATTATACGTTCAACTATCGTTTATAAAAATATTCGTTATTTAAATAATTAAATAACTTAATTATTATACCTTACAAAACGCGCCATTACATCGTTATATATTCAATTCATTTCGAAATCGTTATATATTCAATTCATTTCGAAATCGTTATATATTCAATTCATTTCGAAATCTTTATATATTCAATTCATTTCGAAATCGTTTTCAATTCAATTCGTTTCGAAATCGTTATCAATTTAATTCATTTCGAAATCGTTATATATTCAATTCATTTCGAAATCGTTTTCAATTCAATTCATTTCGAAATCGTTTTCAATTCAATTCATTTCGAAATCGTTATCAATTCAATTCATTTCGAAATCGTTTTCAATTCAACTCATTTCGAAATCGTTTTCAATTCAATTCATTTCGAAATCTTTTTCAATTCAATTCATTTCGAAATCGTTATCAATTCAATTCATTTCGAAATCGTTTTCAATTCAATTCATTTCGAAATCGTTTTCAATTCAATTCATTTCGAAATCGTTATCAATTCAATTCATTTCGAAATCGTTTTCAATTCAATTCATTTCGAAATCGTTATCAATTCAATTCATTTCGAAATCGTTTTCAATTCAATTCATTTCGAAATCGTTTTCAATTCAATTCATTTCGAAATCGTTTAAAATCGATATAGATATCGTTCACGTCAAAATGGCGTCAATCTAATCAACACGGCTTCATAAATTTCTATTTTCAAATATTCTATTTCAAATATTTCTTTTTCAAAATAGTTGTTATCAAAATATTTCGTTCAACACATGACCAATCTCAATGGATGAGTACTGTCAACACATGAACTTTTATTTTATAATATTCTTTATTTTTCAAATTGGAATGAGGCCCAATCAATTACCATATACGGTTAATTATATGGATTTTCATACAACACATGTATATAATAACATTGAAAATAATCAACCATCAACCAAAGTGCACTACACTGTAAAAGCATCAAATATAGATATTCAACGCTTATAACAGCCTGTCAATCAATCGATCGACATATTTAATCAATCAGGATGAGTGAACTTCAAATTTCATCCTAACACCCGTGTGGGGTTTCAAACAATCAAACAAATATTTTATTCGTGCAGTTGGGCGATGTGTAAAATTTATCGTCCCAATCAATGTCCTTTAAATAGGTGTACATAAACAAACCGTTCGGTTTGTAAATGAATATTTTATTTATTCACATTCCCGTTAAAAATTATATTTTTAACGATAAAACATTTTATTTCAACCTATGAATTTCTATTCAATTCATTTATTCAATAAAATGATATCTTTATTTTTCTAACTTATTTTAGAAAATTTCGGCGGCATAACGGCACGATACTAGAAACGGGACGAGGCCTAGCCTTATCCCCGGTCTAGTGAAGGCCCACGCCATTCACACATCAATCAAATCAATTTCATCTCACCAAACAATTCAATTCATTTCAAACAAATAATTCAACTAATCTATGCAACCAAACAAACAAGTCCATGGTCTGTGGACGATTGTGTCGGGTGCTACTAAGCACCGTCTGCATCCTAGTATATATATATAACTAGAAAAGAAATTGAAAGGTGTGAAATTCTCACATAAAGCTATCCTAGCTCCACGGCACTTCATTGATAGAAATCTTCATTGCTATCGTATCTTCGTCATCTTCGTTGCCCGCTTTCACTACCTATGTAAAAATCGAATTTTTACTTCGCTATTCCATATATAAAAATCATATTTTTACTTCGATGTTCAATATATAAAAATCATATTTTCACTTCGCTATTCAACATAAAAAAAAATTGAATTTTTACTTCGCTATATATATGAACTTTTCAATGTTAAAAATATGAACTTTTCAATGTTAAAAATATGAACTTTTCGATGTTAAAAATATGAACTTTTCGATGTTAAAAATATGAACTTTTCGATGTTAAAAATATGAACTTTTCAATGTTAAAAATATGAACTTTTCGATGTTAAAAATATGAACTTTTCAATGTTAAAAATATGAACTTTTCAATGTTAAAAATATGAACTTTTCGATGTTAAAAATATGAACTTTTCGATGTTAAAAATATGAACTTTTCAATGTTAAAAATATGAACTTTTCAATGTTAAAAATATGAACTTTTCAATGTTAAAATATGAACTTTTCAATGTTAAAAATAATTAAAGATCATTGCCTCATACAAGTAAAAATAAAATCAAAAACAAAATCAGGAAGCTCACGGTGTTATCGGAGGAGAGAAGGACGATTTTGTGTGCTCGCCGGAGGTCGGGGGGGTCTGGGGTCCTCGCGCAGGTGGTGGCGCCGATCTGGTGTCGGGCCCTGGTGCTCTGGCAGTGGCGGATGGATCCGGGATTAGGGCACATGGGTTTTGCATTTAAAAGAGGAAGGAGGAGAGAGAAGAGAAGAGGTCGGAGCTGGGAGGGCGTTGGTGGCAGGGGGAGGTCGGCGCTGGCCGCGACGGGCGGTGGAGGAGCGCGCGCGTGGGAGTGGCGACGGGTTTTCTTTATTTTATTTATTTATTTATTTGATCGAACTGAAAGAGAGAGGAGGGGTGAAGGTATAGTGGTGTTTATTTAATTAATTTATTATTTATTTTATTTTATTCCATTTTTTTTGGTTTCACTAAAATCCGGATTGTTTTGCACCCGGTACATTCAATTGAAGTTTGAAATCGAATTATCGAACTACCGCGCCATTTTCAATTCTATTTGTAATTATATATAATTATTTATATTCTAACGACGACGTATATAATATATACGATCGAATTATATTCAAAATAAATTTCTCGTCGATATTATTTAAAATAATTCATTTTAAATAATCAAAATTCGCTAAAATTGCCAAAATAAAAATTTTAAACTGGCCCAGATTTTCGGGTTGTTACACGATCACTTTTCAAATCTGATAATTTAAATTATCAATTCACATTTTAATCTAATTAAAGATTCATTAAAACTCCACTTAGTTTTAATCTTCTCGAAAATCAATATTATGTCTTTAACTGGGTTAAAGAACCAATGTCTTCTAAAACACGATTCACGATAAACCCAAATCACATTTGATATTAAATACAAGGCTCTGAATAGAAAATATATCGGCTTATATTCAATATCAAATTCTGAAACCAACAAATATCGTATTGGAAATAACGATATAAAATATATCTTTCAAATTCCCATAACAATATCTGTATAGTCACGAAATCCAACATCGAAATATCCCGAAGATAATTTCGATTCAGCTCCAGTCCAATCCACGTATTGGAAATATTGATTATTTTTAAAATCACTTTCAAATTCAATTTATTTATTTCAAAAATAACTTGATTTTAATTCTAGTTCAAAACTAGTTCATTTCGATAAAAATCTATTTTTATCCTCTAATGTGGAATTTTCCAGCCCAATTTTTCCCAAATCATATATTATGATTTTACACAAATTATAGATATTTTTAATAATTTTATCAAGGCCCGTACAGTCGATTTCCATCTACGGCCATCGAACTGCACTTACAGCGACCTTTTTCAAATTTGATTTGGACATAATTCCAAATCCAACCATTAGATTTCAAATTTCTAATATTCATTGGAAAGCTCTTTTCGATACGAACCCAACGGTTCCGGTTTTAGGAGAATCCGACGGTCGGATCTCCCGCAACGTCAATTCGAAATCAATGGTCGAAATTCACGAACTACCGCGGCGCGGCGCGTTCTATTCAGGCCATTATATATATAATATATATATATATATATATATTATATATTTCGTCGATTTCCTTTTAAAACGAATTTTATAAATCGTTTTAAATTCGTTTCTAAAACAATTCAACTTCCATATTCAATTTCAAATCGATTTGATTTCAATTCAACTCGAATTCATTTCAATTTTATTTAATTCGAATTCAAATTCGTTTCAATTCAATTCAAATTGAAATTCGTTTCAATTCAAATTGATTTCAATTTAATTTCGATTCGAATTCAATTAAATTTCAGTTCGTTTTCAATTCAACTTGAACTTGTTTTATATTCAATTCCACTCGAAGTCCTTTTATATTCAATTCAAATTCGTTTTCTTTTCAATTCGACTTTGCTATAATATTCCTTTCAATTTGAATAAAATCGATATAAATATCGTTCACGTCAAAATGGCGCAAAACTAATCAACACGGCTTTATATTTTTCACAACTTCTTTATTCTATTCAACAAATGAATATTTTTCCCATTCAACACATGAATCTATGTTTCTTTCAACACACGACTAATCTCAACACATGAGTACTGTCAACACATCACTATTTTTGTTATGTAAAATACTTTATAAAACTATGGTATCTATCGTTTGATTTTTAATTAGACTTCTACTGGGAAGTAGTTCTAATTTTAAATATGATAAAGATGTAAATTTCGTTGTATAAAATATTTCACTCAACACATGAACATCGTCAACACATGACTATTTTTATATTCAACACATGAATTTTCTTTTATAATATTCATTATTTTCCCGATTGGAATGAGGCCCAATCAATCACCATATAATGTTAATTATATGGATTCCATACAACACATGTATATAATAGCTTTGAAAAATAATCAACCATCAACCAAAGTGCACAACACAACTGCATAAGCATCCAATATAAATAATCGATGCTTACACAGTCTGTCGACCAATCGATCGACAATAATTAAATAATTGGGATTAGTGTACGCCAAATATCATCCCAACACCCATGTGGGGTTTCAAATCAACAAATACACATTTTTGTTTGTGCAGTTGGGCGATGTGTAAAATTTATCAACCCAATCAATATCAGTCAAATCAGTGTAAATAAACAAATCGGCCGATTTGTTTATAAATATTTATTTATTTACTTTCACGTTAAAAATTATATTTTTAACGACAAAAATATTTATTTCAACACTTGAATTTCTATTCAGTTCATTTATACAATAAAAATGATATTTTTATTTTTCTAACATATTTTAGAAAATTTCGGCGGCATAACAGCACGATACTAGAAACGGGACAAGGCCTAGCCTTATCCCCGGTCTAGTGAAGGCCCACGCCATTCACACATCAATCAAATCCATTTCAATTCACCAAACAATTCAATTCAAACCCAACAAACTAACCAACTACTCAACCAAACAATTTAACAAACAAGCCATCCATGGTCTGTGGATGACGGGTGTCAGGTGCTACTAAGCACCGTCTGCATCCTAGTATATATATATATAACTAGAAAAAAAAAGAAATTTTGAGTGAGAAGTTCTCACCGATAGCTATCCAATACCACGACTCTTCCTTGATAGAAATCTTCATCGTTATCCCATCTTCGTCATCTTCGTTGCCCGTAGTCACTATATATATAAAAATCACACATTTTTATATTTTGATGTCTTTAAAATAAAAATCACATTTTTATTTATTCACTTTCAATTTAAAAGTCATATTTTTATAATCACTTCATATATTTAAAAATCGAATTTTTATTCAGTTATTCAATATATAAAAATCGAATTTTTACGACGATGTTATATAGATAAAGATTATATTTTTATAACGCTATTCTCTATATAAAGATTTCGCCCTTTCATAAATAAAGTTTTCGCCTTTATAAAAATAAAGTTTTCGCCTTTATAAAAATAAAGTTTTCGCCTTTTCTATTATTAAAATATCGTCTTTTTATTTTTAAAGATTTTACCTTTTCAATTCCATCCCTATAGAAATCGCATTTTATTTTGCTACCTATAAAAAGATGATATTTTTAATATTCCTAACATGTAAAAATTATATTTTTAATTCTTTAAAAATATAAAAATCATATTTTTACATCTTCTATAAAGTAAAGATTATATTTTTAATACTTTAAAAATATAAAAATCATATTTTGATTATCTTCCTTATATAAAAATTATATTTTTAACTTCCACAATTCAAAATCAAATATTTACTTTTCAAAATCAAATCATTTTGATTTAAAAAAAACTAATCTTACCTAGTTAATAAAAATCGCATCTTTCTAGTTTAAAAAGAACTATTTTTTTCTAAATAAACATTTATTCTTTTCTAAACTAAAAATCAATGCTTTTAAATTAATAAAAATCAGTTCTTGTTAACTATAAAAATTCAGTTTTAAAATCGAATAGAACAATAACTAAAATTGAAAAATAAATTTAAAAAAAAATTAAAAAAAAAACTTACAGGAATCGGAGAGGAGGGGGGCGTCGGTGGTTGCCTCGCTGCTGGGGGGGGTGTTCGCGAGGCGCTGGAGGGAGGTGGGTGGCGACAGTCCATCGGGGAGGGGAAAAGGAGCGGGACGCGAGGGCGAGGGGGTTCGGGTTCGGGTTCGGGGCGTTCGAATGGAGGAAGAAGGAGGAGAGGAGGGAGAAGGAAGCGGCGGCGCAGGGGCTGCGCCACCCCTGGCGGCGGCGACGGTCCATCGGGGAGGGGCGGCGGCTCCTCCCCCGTCGCTCTCCTCTTTTCTTTTTTCTTTTTTCTTCTTTCTGTTTAATGAAAACGAGAAAGGGGGGGCCTATATATTTTAATTTTTAATTAATTTAATTAATTTAATTGCAAAAAGTTGACTTTTACATACGACCTCTAAACGAGGCCCACCGCCTGTCGTCCATAGCATATTACCCCTATTCTGAACACAATGGGGTATGTATCGTAGGTTGATTCGATCGTTACAATCAGTTTCCGTTGAATTTACATTTAAATCGCTATTGAATTTTAAACGTACATTTCAAATTACCGGGGTCACATACTAGCTCTAAAATTCTGGAAAAATATTTTCTAGCTTCGTATTGACGATACGGTCCTAACAAAACTAGTTTCGTCGAATTCTGAGACCGTATGAAAAATGGCCAATTTCCAGTCGATTAAAATCAACTGAAACTGGTCAAACGCGTTTTCCTTTGCCACGCTCACATATTGATTCGAAAAATTATGAAAATTGGAATCTAGCAATAATTTGACACTGCGGACCCAACAAAAGTGGTTTCGTCGAAATCCGAGGTCGTTTGCAAAATGTCCATTTTTAAGGGCCTGAATTCCATAGCGACTATTCAGAATTTTCAATTGGACATATCTTTTGATTCCCGCTATGAAATCTTGATCTTTCGGATTCGTTGGAAAGATATTATCAATTAGATCCTAATGTTTTTGGTTTCACTAAAATACGGATTGTTTTGCACCCGGTACATTCAATTGAAGTTTGAAATCGAATTATCGAACTACCGCGCCATTTTCAATTCTATTTATAATTATATATAATTATTTATATTCTAACGACGACGCGTATAAATATATACGTTGGAATTCTATTCCAAATAAATTTCTCGTCAATTTTATTTAAAATAATCTATTTTAAATGTTCAAAATTCGCTATAATTGCCAAAATAAAAATTTTAAACTGGCCCAGATTTTGCGGGTTATTACATATTTGAACAGAATTAAAGGATTTATTCGAAATAGTTTATTCGAATAGAATTGAAGGAGTTATTCGAAATAGTTTATTCAAATAGAATTAAAGGAGTTATTTGAAATAGTTTATTCGAATAAAATTAAAGGAGTTATTCGAAATAGTTTATTCGAATAGAATTAAAGGAGTTATTCGAAATATTTTATTTGAATAGAATTAAAGGAGTTATTCGAAATAGTTTATTCGAATAGAATTAAAGGAATAGTTTATTCGAATAGAACTAAAGGAGTTATTCGAAATAGTTTATTTGAGTAGAATTAAAGGAGTTATTCAAAATAGTTTATTTGAACAGAATTAAAGGAGTTATTCGAAATAGTTTATTCGAATAGAATTAAGGGAGTTAATTGAATATTAGTTATTCGAAAAGAAGTTAATCAAATAGAGTTTTTCAAAAAGGAGTTATTAAATATTAGTTATTTGAAAAGAAGCTAATCGAATAGAGTTATTTTAAAGGAGTTATCGAATATTTGTTATTCGAAAAGTAGTTAATCGAATATAGTTTATTCGAAGAAAGGTTATCGAATATTAGTTATTCGAAAAGAAGTTAATCGAATAGAGTTATTCGAAAAGGAGGTTATCGAAATAGTTATTCGAAAAGAAGTTAATCCAATAGAGTTAACCAGTTAGAGTTAATCAGTTAGAGTTAATCAGTTCGAGTTAAACAGTTAGAGTTAGTCGATTAGAGTTAAATCAAATTAGAGTTATTCAAATAGAGTTAATCGAGTTAGAGTTAGTCTAGTACTAGTAAATTGAATAGAGTTAGTCGAATATTAGTTAATCGAATATAATTTATTCAAAAAGAGTTATCGAATATTAGTTATTCGAAAAGAAGTTAATCGAATATAGTTTATTTGAAAAGGAGTTATCGAATAGAGATTTTTCGAACGAGGGTTATACGTTGAAATTCGATTATATCGAATTCGTGAAAGCATACTTTCCGTTTTTAATCAAGATTTAATGATTTATTTATAAATTGCCTATTTAGTTATCTAGTCAAATTAAGGAATAAAAGTTATATTTTGAAGTTAGATATTTCAGAAGTAGGGATTATAACGCTATAGGTATAATCAGTGGTTTTCAATAAAGAAGTGGATTCGTAAATAGAATCCGAGAGTTACATAAGGAAGTTGTTAAAGATTTAGAAGGTGAACTTTGTCTATTTCGAAGTTAGAAATGTTGTTCAGTTAAGGTCTGAGAGGTAGTTATACCCCAACTTGATTGACTTCGTTTTTAACTAAGTAATTGTTAAGGTTTGATAGTAAAGGTTGGTTAAGTGAATTTAGTTGATAAAGAAAATGGTTTGAATTGGCATAGCGATGTTTTATTTAAACATCTGTTTAAATCCAATGAATGAGTTTTGGAAACATTTTCCAAATATAATCAGAGAAAATGAAATGTTTGATGATAAAGAATACTGGAATGACAGTGATACGTGAAAACTAGATGGAAATGTTTTCCAATGATTAATAACGTATATTTTCTAAATTTCGAAAATAAGAAATGTTGAATATATGGAAACAGGAGATGAAAAATGAATAGACTAATGAACTAAAAAGGTGAATGTTAAATGATGATTGATCGATATAATTTCCATTTGGAAATAATATCGTTGTTTGCACACGTGTTTTTCTTTGATAGTAAATTCACCGACAATCGATGTTTTTTTACCATTTATCCGTCGTCAATACAGAGAGACCGGGATCAGATTCATTATCTGAAAACCACTCTGTATGGGCATTAGCGTTGCGATCAAATATGATGAAGATAACTGAAGACGGAGTTATGCAAAGGTTGTCCTATTTACATAATAGTGCCTTCAATTTGTCCAGTCCCAGGACGACCTGTATGGAAGAATGTCTGGTAGAGTATATTTAATAGATCGCGTAAGTTGATCTCTTCAAATGTATTTACATTTGGTGGCGGAGGAATTCATTTCTCTTAGCTGTATACCCGTTGTATTTTTGGGGAAATCATTTTGTGATTTGGCGGGTATGACGATGTGACATTCAAAGTGAATAAATGTGTGATTTGTCAGAGATAAGCGTGGCCTCTAGACTCACAACCGGGAAATGACAAAAATCGGGCAGGAAGCATAGCTAAGTGGTTAGCTGCCAAGTAGGGTGTATTATCACCTATCTAGAGATATTAATTTCATTCTATAATCTATTGTCGATGTTGTCCCATTCGGGACACGGTTGCTGATCCCAACCGTTGGTGATATACATTCGATACACTCAAGCGAAATGAGTGGTCGGTCTTGTGGGGCCAGGTTGCAAGATGTTCTTATTGAACCCAGTGTATTCCTCTCTAGAGGAACACTATCGGAAGGTGGTTCCATATCTTGTCATAGTTGGTAATCCATTATCCAATAAGTGCTCGCAGTTTTGATTGTATACTATATATGTGAAACGTGAGATGAAAGCGTTCCGCAAGATGATTATTATATTGTGGTTGATAGACACTATTATAATATCAAAAGAGTTTTGATATAAAAGATCACTGTTTCTTTCAAAATGATTTGAAAGTTAAATCAAAATGATTTGGGTTACCATAATGGAAAAACCCGTTCCGTTATACGGCGTGGTCTTATGAGATATCGTTATTTTCCCAAATAGTTTTAAGTTGTTCACTCACACCAGTCCCATGACTGACCCAGAGTTTATTTTGTTTTGTTTTCCCTAAACTCTTGAGTTGTAACGACCCGGATTTTCAACGACTTTGGTTATCGACATAAGCACGATGTCGATAACCAAACCATCGAAAAATCCTGGTAATTAGTGAAAGAAATTAGAGGGTGAGGAAAGATAAGATAGAAACTTAGAATAGAAGAAGAAGAAGAACACAACATCAGAGTAACACGAACCTCACAGTGGAACGAATAACATATAATATATATAACATAACTTTAATTATACATCTGTACTTGCTTATACATATTATTATCAAAGTACAGCACTTACAACACAGCGGAAATAACTATAGCTATATGATCCTGAAGCCTCCTGCTCCAGCTCTTCAAGTGTATCTATAAAATCCCGACTACTTGACTGCCCGTACAAATTTAGGCACCCAAGAGTTTAGGGAAGACAAAAAAATAAACTTTGGGTCAGTCATGGGACTGGTATGAGTAAAAAGTTTAAAAACAGTCCGAACAAGTAAACGATATCTCATAAGACCATGCCGCATAACGGAACGGGTTTTTCCCTTATGAGAATCCAAGATAACTTTATATCCAAAACCTTTTGATATTATAATAATGTCTATCAACCACAGTATATATAATCATCTAGCAGAAACGCTTTCATCTCACGTTCTACATATATAGTATATAACTCAAAACCGCAAGCACGTATTGGGTAATGGATTTCCAACTATGACAAGGTATGGAACCACCTTTCACTAGTGTACCTCTAGAGAGGAATACACTGGGTTCAACAAGAACATCTTGCAACCCGGCCACACATGACCGACCACTCATTTCGCTTAAGTGTATCGAATGTATATCACCAACGGTTGGGATCAGCAACCGTTTCCCGAATGGGACAGCATCAACAATAGATTTTTAGAAGTAAATGAAACTCTAGATCAGGTGATTATACACCCTACTTCGGTGCGACCGACTTAGCCATGCTGCCTGCCCGAGTTCTGTCACTTACCGGATGATGAGGCTAGAAGCTACGCTTTATCATCATACCAGATTCACTTCGAATGTCACATCGTCAAATCCATCAAATCACCGATTGACGTCCTCAACCATACATTATGTGTTAGCTAAAAGAAGTTTCCTTCTCCTCTTCCACTCTTGGTACGGTTGGAGAAATTAATATACGTGATCGTCTGGAAATACTCTGTCAGACATCCATCCATACAAGTCATCCAGGAACAGGATGAACCGAAGGCACTATTCAGTAAACAGGATAGCCCTTGCATAACTCCGTCTTCAATTTCCTTTGGCATATATGATTTGCAACGCTTATGCCAATACAGAGTGATTCTTTGGATAATAATCCAACCGGTCTCTCCATATTAACAACGTTAAAATGGTCAAAACTTCGATAGTCTGTGATTTAACTATCGAAGAAAAACAGGTGTGCAAACAACAATATTATTTCCATAGGGAAATTATATCGATCAAACATCATTCAACATTCATCTCCTTAGTTCATTTTTCATCTCCTGTTTCCCAATATTCAATATTTCTTATTTTCTAGATTTGGAAAATATATGTTATTAACAACGGAAAACATTTCCATTTCTTGTTTTCTTTATTAGAAAATATTTCTGGTTTCTTATTTGGAAAACATTTCCAAAGCTTCTTCATTGGACTTAGACAGATGTTTAAACAAACCATCGCGATGCCAACTCAAACCATTTCCTTTACTGCCGAACCTTAACTATTCCCTAGTTAAAACGAAGCCAATCAAGTTAGGGTAGAACTACCTCTCAGACCTTAACTGAACAACATTTTCTAACTTTGAAATTAGCAAAGTTCACTTTATATTTCTTTAACTAACTTCCTTACTTAACTCTCGTTCGAATAAATCTCTATTCGATTTGTTCTATTTGATTTACTCTTTTTGATTTACTCTATTCACTTAACCCCTTTCGAATAAACTATATTCGATTTACTAACTTTATTCGAATAAACTATATTCTATTAACTCCTTTTACTTTAACTCTAATCGATTAAACTAACATCGATTAACTCCTTTTACTTTAACTCTAATTGATTAACTAACATCGATTAACTCCTTTTAAATTTAACACTAATCGGTTAACTAACATTGATTAACTCCTTTTAACTTTATCACTAATCGATTAACTAACATCGATTAACTCCTTTTACTTTAACGCTAATCGATTAACTAACATCGATTAACTCCTTTTAACTTTAACACTAATCGATTAACTAACATTGATTAACTCCTTTTAACTTTATCACTAATCGATTAACTAACATCGATTAACTCCTTTTAACTTTATCACTAATCGATTAACTAACATCGATTAACTCCTTTTACTTTAACACTAATCGATTAACTAACATCGATTAACTCCTTTTAACATTAACACTAATCGATTAACTTCTTTTACTTTAACTCTAATCGATTAAACTAACATCGATTAACTCCTTTTACTTTAACTCTAATCAATTAAACTAACATCGATTAACTCCTTTTACTTTAACTCTAATCGATTAAACTAACATCGATTAGCTCCTTTATTCTTACTCTAATAAACTATTCATTTATAAAGATTTACTTTTAGTAACAGTTCTTCACTTTACAAATGATTTCCCTTTTTATTTACTTTCGAAATATTTCCTTTTTCAAAATCTGTTGATTTTATAAACTCCCTTTATTTCAATATACATTGAAATAATTCTCTTTACATCCCAGGGTCTTTTATGATATTTAAAATATCGAATAAAAATGATCAACATCATTCCAACACACATAATCCATAACAGATTATATAACACATCATATATCACAATATATGAAAACAGTAAAATAAATGTTGAGGAATCCAGTTGGATTCCTCCAACCTGTTTCCCTGCATCACAGATGTTAAACAATATAGATAACATCACTTTCAGTTCCATATGATATATTCTGTTAAACAGAATCAATATAGAACTTCAACTAACTAACTAGCAGTTCAATCAAACAATCAGCACACAGTCAATCATCCAATATCTAACAGTTCTAAAAATACAACATGAAATTAGAAACTGTTCAGAGTTAGTGAGATTTACTCACATTGGCAGTTCATCGTTAAAGAACGATAAACTATTTATTTGATTTGAATCAAACAATTTATTTTGCCATAAATTGTTACGAGCTCGGCTTCACTCCCAGTCAGCTCCATGTTGTAGTTCCCGTCCGTACGATCCCAACGGATCTTGTTTCGCTGAATTCCATCAACATACGAGCAAGTTATAGCATTACGAAGTTTGTATACATTTTTAAATAATTAAACAATTAAAACATGGATTTTAAATTTTAAAAGTGGGCCTTACCCTTTTTATAAACCGCCGGCCCATTACCACACTTTAGAACCCGACGTGGCCCTTTCTTCCCCCACTCAAAAACATCGGACCTTTCCTCCTGTACTTCGGCAAACCATTGCCGATAATCCCATTGCCTTTTCTCCCTTCCTCTTCCATGATTTTCAGCATCGAGACCACCATTGTGTTTCTCGTTCAACACTTTATCACCTCATCCCCTTCTCAATGAACTCGGTGCTTTCTTCTTCAACACGACTGGGGTCCTTTACGACGCTGGACAGTCGGACCTCGTCAGAAAAACTCACGGACTCCGTCCAAATGATGCAGGGAGGTGCGGCTTCCCATCCCAGAGCCGATTACAACCCCCATTTCTCGATCGAAAGCTTCAATCCCACAAAATCATCAACCCTAGCATCTCGCTGTAAACACTCGGCCTCGACAGTGTTCATCGCACCAGTTGAATCGAGCATAGAGGTGAAGGGAATCGTCTAAGGAGTTCAAATATTTGTCTGGAATGATTTTTAGGATTTTCTATAATTTGTTTATGATTTTAGAAGTTGCTATCCCTTTTTTTTCTGCGATGGGTTTCCTGCATTTATATTGTGTTTGGTGTGATTGTAGCGTATGTGGTTGTGGTAAGGGGGGACGTGGCCTGTGTTTCCATCAGAGAACGAGTTGGATATTTTTGTTTATTGATTTTCTATTTTATTTTAATGGTTTTATATTCGTTCTTGGTCCTTAAAAATCACTGCGACCGCATATGATATCCAAAAATCACCAAAATTGATATGCCACTAGAGTTTAACATTACGGTCCCAACGAAACTGGTTTCGTCGAATTCCGGCTCCGTTTGCTCACACAACGTATTTTTAACTGTCAAAATACTGACTGTTTTTCACTCTAAAAATCCGTATGGCTACATCATGACTTCAAAAATCATGAAACTGGAAATCTAACAACTATTTGACATTGCGGATCCAACAAAACTAGTTTCGTCGAGTTCTGACTTCGTTTGCAAAAGTGGCTTATTTTTACAGCTCTAAATGACCAATTTAAATATATAAATATATTTAAATATAATTAAATTAAATATTTAAAAATTAAATATTATCGTCTATATTCACAGTGGAACACCATACGGCTCTAGAATATTCCTATATGAATTTCTACTCGATATTCACTTCTGGGTCAACCCGATATTCGATTTATATTGAAATCCCTTTTTAAAAATATAAATAATTCCTTTATAAATTTTAAAGGAATTCCACAGCGACTTTTCTAAAATTTGATTTGGACATATCTCAAAATCTACACGACGAAATCCTTATTTTTCTCTTCCACTAGAAAGATATACTCCACCAGCTCCACACGTTTCTTGTTTCACAGAAATCCGGCTTAAAACGAATCCTGTACATTCAGTTGAAGTTCAAATCGCCAATTTACGAACTGCAACGCCATTTCAAGCTCGATTTTAATTATATTATAACTCTACGTTTCAAACTGTTGTTTATATAATATATTCGTTATTCAAATTCAATTCCAAGCTGAATTTAAATATCACAGATGATTCGGTTCACACCATATCGTCATTTCGACCATTCAGAATTAAATATATCATTTAATTTATTATTTTAATTAAATATTCATCATAATTAAATTCCACGACCATTAAATTCTCTAAATCACCATTTCAATAATTAAATAAATTAATTATAATACCTCTGCCAATGCGGGTCATTACAATCTTCCCCACTTAAAATAATTTCGTCCTCGAAATTGCTAAAAGGTAGAGAACGACCCTACCGACTGGTTAGAACATATTTGTTCACTTCTTAACTTCAGTTTCAACTGAACCAATTTAATTTCAATTAAATTATTAATTAATTCCTATCAACGAAAATTTTCAAAAATCCTGAAAATTTTCTAACGCCTTAACTCTTCGAAAAAATTTCGCCAGCTCCTCCTTTGTACTGGTTAATACGCCAAACTCCAACTTGCCTCTTTGGGCCATCTCCAACCCAAAAGAAAATCAAACAGCCAAGCGGCTAGCCGATTCGGCTCATAAATCTTATATCCAATAGAAATATAAACTTGTACCTTTTTGTCGGCATATCATTATATCCTTTCCACCTGTTATCCATTCAGCGGATACAAGGGTCATCCCAATCAAATTCTAATCTGCTTTTATCCACCACACAACCATTCGCTTATATCCAAGCCAAATCCCATTTCACTCAAGTCAAATTCTTGATTTTTAATTCCTTAACTCCTCAATCCATTACCATTTCGGATTCTAATTTCACAAATCCAATCTTATTCGATTTCAATTTAACTTCAGTTACCACTTAACTGATTTTACTTTAATTCAAATTTTCTTTCACAAATTTCTGTTAATTGTTTTTTAATTCAAACAGTCTTTACCAGGGAGTTTTTAACAGTTTACTCTTTTCAAAAATCAAAATTTCCTTTTGAACATCTCACTGAGCCCTTAACTCATATTCCATTAGTTAAATCACTTCTCTATTTCTTCATCAATATTTGTTAACCAAATATTTTCAATAACCATATTGGCCCTTTTATGTTATTGGGAAAACATTTCCGAATATCGCCTTTCTTTATTTTCTAAACTTTAGAAAATATATGCTATTTAAAATTGGAAAATATTCCAATTACTTATCTCTTTTCCGATTCGTTTATTTCTATACTTAGGAAATATTCTTTATTATATTTCCAAGCTTACACTTATTTGGGTTAAAACGGATGTTGTGTAAAACATCGTTAAGACAATCCAAATACTATATTCAACTAACTCTTATTCAACATTGATCTTCGAGCCTGAAATCTTACTATTTATTTGTTAATAATGAAATCAATCAAGTTGGGGTATAACTACCTCTCAGACCTTGACTGAATAACATTTATAACGTCAAAACAGATATGACTACTTACTCGAATAATCAATACCATACAACTACTTATTCACCTTTAAACACATATACGCTTCCTTTTTCTATTCTTACTAGATTTTATTTTTAGTCTTCCTTTTTGATTTTACTATTCTGTTTTTAAGTTCGCTTCCTTATCGACTTCTATATATATATTTCTATATATTGATTTCTAACTATCAAATTATCTTAAAAAATATTCTAACTCCTTAAATTCCCGGAAAAATTTGCCATAACCCCCTTTGTACCAGGAACATCGGGATATTTCAAATAGCCTCCCATGGCCCTCACCAATCCAAAAGAAAAAGAAAAAGCCAAGCAGCTAGCCGATACGGCGCATAAAATCTCATATATGAATTAAATACATACCTTTTCGTCGAGCATTCTATTTATATACCTTCATACCTTATCCATACATATCTCATGTATATTTATACATTTCTAATTCATTTCAACTTAATCCAATCATTTAACTTAGTTCGTTAAGTGATTTTCAAATTGCCGGTTTGCCCATTTCACCTTTTTATTTGAATATACATGTTCAAATATAGGTTTAACTTGTTTATCAACTAATTGAATTTCATTTCAATTCTCTTATTCAAATTCTATATTTGAAATTCATTTCAAATCTCTTATTAAAATTCTATATTTGAATTTCATTTCAATTTTCTTATTCAAATTCCATATTTGAATTTTTGTATTCAAATCTATTTGAATTCTCTTTATTTCATTTCAATTCCCTTTGAATCTTCTATACTCAAATTTCAATTTCAATTCTATTTGAATCTTCTTTATTCAAATTTCATTTCACTTTCGATATTCAAATCCTATATTTGAATTCCTTTATATTTCCTATATTCAAATTCTATATTTGAATTCCATTTGAATTTCTATATTCAAATTCCATTTCAATCTATTTGAATTCTATATTCAAATTTCATTTCAAACTATTTGAATTCTATATTCAAATTGCATTATTACTCTATATGAATTCTATATTCAATTTCCCATTATTTGAATCTTCTTTATTCAAATCTCATTTGAATTTCTATATTCAAATCCCCTTTGAATTTCTATATTCAATTCTATTTCAATTCCATTGAATTTCATATATTCAAACTCCCTTTGAATTTCTATATTCAATTCCTATTTCAAACTTTCTTTATTCATTCTTTGTTATAAATCCCATTTGAAATTCAACACAACTTGTCTTTCCCAAAACAAATTCAAAGCAGTATCTCTGGTAGTAATTCGTCACTTACAACTCGAAAATGAATACTGATGATGCAGCTGTCATCATCAGAATCTATTTTCCAGCGATCGAAGTGAGTTCAATACTATAAAACCATTTTTAACCTTTTCCACTTTGAAATTCATTTGAAAATATAATTCACACTGCTTGTAAAACAATTTAAAATCTCCCAGGATCTTAAATTTTCCTTATTTTTAATCCCAATTCGTTTACAAACACTTTTCCAATTCCCCAGAGTTTTATTCAATTCCTTAACAAACACTTATCCAATTTTCCAGAATTTTAACTCCATTTCTGGTTTAAACTTCAGATTTAACTCATCTGATTTCACGTATTTCATTTATATGAATTCTGATTGGTTATTTACATAACCATTTGATTTATAATCTTACTCGATTATAATAACAACCAATATATCCTATATATTATAATCATTTCAATATAATTTCTTTATATCAAAATCTAATTTGGGTAAAATTATTTCACTTACCCACTTTTCAAAACATACCATGACGGTTCATCGTATTCAAGTGTTTACAAAATCCCTACCGATACAGTGGATCAAACTGATCGACCAGAATTCACAAACAACTCAACCGATAAATCTCCACAATATAAAACAAATTTTTATATCAATAACAAATACGTTCACTCGTATATATACACTCAATCTCAGTCTAGGGTATTACTAACCCTATCTCTACCGAGTCACGCCACAGAGCCAAGGTAATTCACTTAACTTAAGCTCTGATACCAACTGTAACGACTCGGATTTTCAACGACTTTGGTTATCGACATAAGCACGATGTCGATAACCAAACCATCGAAAAATCCTGGTAATTAGTGAAAGAAATTAGAGGGTGAGGAAAGATAAGATAGAAACTTAGAATAGAAGAAGAAGAACACAACATCAGAGTAACACGAACCTCACAGCGGAACGAATAACATATAATATATATAACATAACTTGAAATATACATCTGTACTTGCTTATACATATTATTATAAAAGTACAGCACTTACAACACAGTGGAAATAACTATAGCTATATGACCCTGAAGCATCCTGCTCCATCTCTTCAAGTGTATCTGTAAAATCCCGACCACTTGACTGCCCGTACAAATTTAGGCACCCAAGAGTTTAGGAAAGACAACAAAATAAACTCCGGGTCAGTCATGGGACTGGTATGAGTAAGCAGTTTAAAAATAGTCCGAACAAGTAAACGATATCTCATAAGACCACGCCGCATAACGGAACGGGTTTTTCCCTTATGAGAATCCAAGATAACTTTATATCAAAAATCTTTTGATATTATAATAATGTCTATCAACCACAGTATATATAATCATCTAGCAGAAACGCTTTCATCTCACGTTCTACATATATAGTATATAACTCAAAACCGCAAGCACGTATTGGGTAATGGATTTCCAACTATGACAAGGTATGAAACCACCTTTCACTAGTGTACCTCTAGAGAGGAATACACTGGGTTCAACAAGAACATCTTGCAACCCGGCCACACATGACCGACCACTCATTTCGCTTAAGTGTATCGAATGTATATCACCAACGGTTGGGATCAGCAACCGTTTCCCGAATGGGACAGCATCAACAATAGATTTTTAGAAGTAAATGAAACTCTAGATCAGGTGATTATACACCCTACTTCGGTGCGACCGACTTAGCCATGCTGCCTGCCCGAGTTCTGTCACTTACCGGATGATGAGGCTAGAAGCTACGCTTTATCATCATACCAGATTCACTTTGAATGTCACATCGTCAAATCCATCAAATCACCGATTGACGTCCTCAACCATACATTATGTGTTAGCTAAAAGAAGTTTCCTTCTCCGCTTCCACTCTTGGTACGGTTGGAGAAATCAATATACGTGATCGTCTGGAAATACACTATCAGACATCCATCCATACAAGTCTTCCAGGAATAGGATGAACCGAAGGCACTATTCTGTAAACAGGATAGCCCTTGCATAACTCCGTCTTCAATTTCCTTTGGCATATATGATTCGCAACGCTTATGCCAATACAGAGTGGTTCTTTGGATAATAATCCAACCGGTCTCTCCATATTAACAACGTTAAAATGGTCAAAACCTCGATAGTCTGTGATTTAACTATTGAAGAAAAACAGGTGTGCAAACAACAATATTATTTCCAAAGGGAAATTATATCGATCAAACATCATTCAACATTCATCTCCTTAGTTCATTTTTCATCTCCTGTTTCCCTATATTCAATATTTCTTATTTTCTAGATTTGGAAAATATACGTTATTAACAATGGAAAACATTTCCATTTCTTGTTTTCTTTATTAGAAAACATTTCTGGTTTCTTATTTGGAAATCATTTCCAAAGCTTCTTCATTGGACTTAGACAGATGTTTAAACAAACCATCGCGATGCCAAATCAAACCATTTCCTTTACTGCCGAACCTTAACTATTCCCTAGTTAAAACGAAGCCAATCAAGTTGGGGTAGAACTACCTCTCAGACCTTAACTGAACAACATTTCTAACTTTGAAATTAGCAAAGTTCACTTTATATTTCTTTAACTAACTTCCTTACTTAACTCTCGTTCGAAAAAATCTCTATTCGATTTATTCTATTTGATTTACTCTTTTTGATTTACTCTATTCACTTAACCCCTTTCGAATAAACTATATTCGATTTACTAACTTTATTCGAATAAACTATATTCTATTAACTCCTTTTACTTTAACTCTAATCGATTAAACTAACATCGATTAACTCCTTTTACTTTAACTCTAATCGACTAACTAACATCGATTAACTCCTTTTAACTTTAACACTAATCGATTAACTAACATTGATTAACTCCTTTTAACTTTATCACTAATCGATTAACTAACATCGATTAACTCCTTTTACTTTAACTCTAATCGATTAACTAACATCGATTAACTCCTTTTAACTTTAACACTAATCGATTAACTAACATTGATTAACTCCTTTTAACTTTATCACTAATCGATTAACTAACATCGATTAACTCCTTTTAACTTTATCACTAATCGATTAACTAACATCGATTAACTCCTTTTACTTTAACACTAATCGATTAACTAACATCGATTAACTCCTTTTAACTTTAACACTAATCGATTAACTTCTTTTACTTTAACTCTAATCGATTAAACTAACATCGATTAACTCCTTTTACTTTAACTCTAATCGATTAAACTAACATCGATTAACTCCTTTTACTTTAACTCTAATCGATTAAACTAACATCGATTAGCTCCTTTATTCTTACTCTAATAAACTATTCATTTATAAAGATTTACTTTTAGTAACAGTTCTTCACTTTACAAATGATTTCCCTTTTTATTTACTTTCAAAATATTTCCTTTTTCAAAATCTGTTGATTTTATAAACTCCCTTTATTTCAATATACATTGAAATAATTCTCTTTACATCACAGGGTCTTTTATGATATTTAAAATATCGAATAAAAATGATCAACATCATTCCAACACACATAATCCATAACAGATTATATAACACATCATATATCACAATATATGAAAACAGTAAAATAAATGTTGAGGAATCCAGTTGGATTCCTCCAACCTGTTTCCCTGCATCACAGATGTTAAACAATATAGATAACATCACTTTCAGTTCCATATGATATATTCTGTTAAACAGAATCAATATAGAACTTCAACTAACTGACTAGCAGTTCAATCAAACAATCAACACACAGTCAATCATCCAATATCTAACAGTTCTAAAAATACAACATGAAATTAGAAACTGTTCAGAGTTAGTGAGATTTACTCACATTGGCAGTTCATCGTTAAAGAACGATAAACTATTTATTTGATTTGAATCAAACAATTTATTTCGCCATAAATTGTTACGAGCTCGGCTTCACTCCCAGTCAGCTCCATGTTGTAGTTCCCGTCCGTACGATCCCAACGGATCTTGTTTCGCTAAATTCCGTCAACATACGAGCAACTTTTAGCATTACGAAGTTTGTATACATTTTTAAATAATTAAACAATTAAAACATGGATTTTAAATTTTAAAAGTGGGCCTTACCCTTTATATTAACCGCAGGCCCATTACCACACTTTAGAACCCGACGTGGCCCTTTCTTCACCCACTCAAAAATATCGGAACTTTCCACCTGTACTTCGGCAAACCATTGCCGATAATCCCACTGCCTTTTCTCCCTTCCTCTTCCACGATTTTCAGCATCGAGACCACCGTTGTGTTTCTCGTTCAACACTTTATCACCTCATCCCCTTCTCAATGAACTCGGTGCTTTCTTCTTCAACGCGACTGGGGTCCTTTACGACGCTGGACAGTCGGACCTCATCAGAAAAACTCACGAACTTCGTCCAAATGATGCAGGGAGGTGCGGCTTCCTACCCCAGAGCCGATTACAACCCCCATTTCTCGATCGAAAGCTTCAATCCCACAAAATCATCAACCCTAGCATCTCGCTGTAAACACTCGGCCTCGACAGTGTTCATCGCACCAGTTGAATCGAGCATAGAGGTGAAGGGAATCGTCTAAGGAGTTCAAATATCTGTCTGGAATGTTTTTTAGGATTTTCTATAATTTGTTTATGATTTTAGAAGTTGCTATCCCTTTTTTTTCTGCGATGGGTTTCCTGCAATTATACTGTGTTTGGTGTGGTTGTAGCGTATGTGGTTGTGGTAAGGGGGGACGTGGCCTGTGTTTCCATCAGAGAAGGAGTTGGATATTTTTGTTTATTGATTTTCTATTTTATTTTAATGGTTTTATATTCGTTCTTGGTCCTTAAAAATCACTGCGACCGCATATGATATCCAAAAATCACCAAAATTGATATGCCACTAGAGTTTAACATTACGGTCCCAACGAAACTGGTTTCGTCGAATTCCGGCTCCGTTTGCTCACACAACGTATTTTTAGCTGTCAAAATACTGACTGTTTTTCACTCTAAAAATCTGTATGGCTACATCCTGACTTCAAAAATCATGAAATAGGAAATCTAACAACTATTTGACATTGCGGATCCAACAAATCTAGTTTCGTCGAATTCCGACTTCGTTTGCAAAAGTGGCTTATTTTTATAGCTCTAAATGACCCATTTAAATACATAAATATATTTAAATATAATTAAATTAAATATTTAAAAATTAAATATTATCGTCTATATTCACAGTGGAATACCATACAGCTCTTGAATATTCCTATATGAATTTCTACTCGATATTCACTTCTGGGTCAACCCGATATTCGATTTATATTGAAATCCCTTTTTAAAAATATAAATAATTCCTTTATAAAATTTAAAGGAATTCCACAGCGACTTTTCTAAAATTTGATTTGGACATATCTCAAAATCTACATGACGAAATCCTGATTTTTCTCTTCCACTAGAAAGATATGCTCCACCAGCTCCACACGTTTCTTGTTTCACAGAAATCCGGCTTAAAACGAATCCTGTACATTCAGTTGAAGTTCAAATCGCCAATTTACGAACTGCAGTGCCATTTCAAGCTCGATTTTAATTATATTATAACTCTACGTTTCAAACTGTCGTTTATATAATATATTCGTTATTCAAATTCAATTCCAAGTTGAATTTAAATATCACAGATGATTCGGTTCACACCATATCGTCATTTCGACCATTCAGAATTAAATATGTCATTTAATTTATTATTTTAATTAAATATTCATCATAATTAAATTCCACGACCATTAAATTCTCTAAATCATCATTTCAATAATTAAATAAATTAATTATAATACCTCTGCCAATGCGGGTCATTACATGAGTGCTCAAATTTGTACGAGCAGTCAAGTAGTCGGGATTTACAGATGCACTAGAAGGAGCTGGAGCAGGAGGCTTCGGCAGCGTTTTTATAGCTATTGTTTATTTCCGCTGTGATGTAAGTGTTATGCTCTGATAATGTTACTGTATACATATACTGATTTTATTTCAAAGTTATGTATCTATTATATATTGTTTATTTCCGCTGTGAGATTCGTGTTTACTTTGATGTTGTATGTTCTTCTTCTTCTTCTTCTATTCTAAGTTTCTATCTTAACTATTGTCACCCTCTGTTTTCTTTCTATTAGTTTTCTGGTTTCTAGTGTAATTTGGGTTGTACTTGTGTTATTTGGTCAGCTCAAATTGTACTAGAATTTCGGGACACTACATTTGGTATCAGAGCTTAAGGTTAAGTAATTACCTTAGCTTTGTGGCGTAACTCAGTAGAGATGGGGTTAGTAATACCCTAGATTGAGTTGAGTGTATATATATGAGTGAACATATTTGTTATTTGATATAAAATGGTTTTATATTGTGTAGATTTATTGATTGAGTTGTTTATGGGTTCTGGTCGATCAGTTTGATCAGCTATATCGGTAGGGGTTTATAAACACTTGAATACGATGGACCGACACAGTATGGTTTGAAAAGAGGGTAAACGAAATAAGTTTACACAAAGTATATTTTGTTATAGAGAAGATATATATATTGAAATGATTATAATATATTGGATATATTTGTTGTTATTATAATCGAGTAATATTATAAATTAAATGGTTGTGTAAATAACCAATCAGAATTCATATAAGTGAAATATATGGAATCAGATAAATAAAATCTGAATTTAAATCAAAATTGGAATTAAAACCCTGGAAGGTTATAAAAGTGTTTTTAAATGGAATTGAATGGAATATATGAGAATTTTAAAATCCTGGGAGATTCTAAATTGTTTACAAGTATTGTGAAGGATATTTTGAAAGTGATTTCAAAATGAAGGTGTTTAAATATGGTTTTGGAATTGTTATAGTATTGAACTCAATTTGATCACTGGGAAATAACTCTGATGATGATGGCCACATCATCAGTTTTCATTTTCGAGTTCTAAGTGATGGATTACTACCAAAGATATTGATTTCGAATTGTTTTGGCAAAACAAGTTGTTTTAAATTCTGAAAAGGATAGTTTGACTTTGAGAAAAGCAAAGCTGTTTGAAACTCCCAAGAAGAGACTGTTTGAATTAAAACAAATTTAAATAAAAACTTGTGGAAATAAATTGGAATTGAATTGAAATCCAATTAAGTGGAAATTGAATTGGATTAGAATGATATCTAGACAAATGGGATTTGTGAGAAGGGAACTTTGGTTTGGAATGAAATTCGGCTTGGTGATAAGCGAGTAATTTGGTTTTTAAGGATAAATTGATTGGAGTTGATGGGGATAACATTGGTATATGCTGAATTGGTAGCATATGGAAGTAATAGAGTTGATACGGCCGACAAAAAGGTACAATTTTATATTTGGTATAAGCATGAGATTTATAAGCCGATTTGGCAAGCCGCTTGGCTGTTTGATTTTGTTTTGGATTGAGAATGGCCTAGAGAGGCGAGTTGTAGTTGTACCGATTGACCAGTACAAAGGAGGTGCTGGCGAAATTTTTTGAAAATTTCGGGTATTAGTAAATTTTCAGGATTTTTGAAAATTTTCGTTGATAAGAATTAATTAATATTTTAATTGAAATTAAATAGGAACAGTGAAACTGCAGATAAGAATTGAACAAATAAGTTCTAACTAGTTAATAGGGTTCATTTTCTACCTTAGCAGTTTCGAGGACGAAATTAATTTAAGGGGGAAAGAATGTAATATCCCGTATTTTAGCGATATAATAATTAATTAATTTAATTATATAAATTGTGATTTAGAGAATTAAATGGTCGTTTAATTAAATTATATGGAATATTTAATTAATATAAATAATAGAATAATATATTTATTTTCGAAATAGTCGGAAATAGTGGAATTCACAATATGGGGTGAATTGGATTATTCAAAATACATAATTCAGTGTACATTTGAATTATAATCATGAATATATTTAAATAACAACAGTTTGAATGTATGAATTATAATATAATTATAATCGAGCTCGAAATGGCGCGATAGTTCGCTATTTGGCGATTTGAACTTCAATTGAATATACATAATCCGTTTTAAATCGGATTTCTGTGAAACAAGAAACGTTCGGAGCTGGTGAAGTATAATTTTCTAGTGGAAGAGAAAAATCGGGATTTCGTCGTGTAGATTTTGATTTATGTCCAAATCAAATTTTAGAAAAGTCGCTATGGAATTCCTTTATAAATTATAACGATTTATTTATATTATAAAAGGATTTTTTTATAAATTGAATATCGTTTCAACCGGGATTTGAATATGAAGTTATAAATCCAATTGGAGCTGTACGATATTCTATTGTGAATATATACGATAATATTTATTTTTAAATATTTAATTTAATTATTTTCAAATATATTTATATATTTAAATGGTCTATTTAGAGCTTTAAAAATAGCCAGTTTTGCAAACGATCTCCGTTTCCGACGAAACTAATTTTGTTGGATCCATAAAATTGAATTATTGTTAGATTTCAATTTTTGTGATTTTTGGAGTCAGTATGTGGTCGTATGGATTTTTAATGTGAAAAACAGTCAGTATTTTGGCGGTTAAAAATTCACTGTGTGAGCAAACAGAGTCGGAATTCGACGAACCCAGTTTCGTTGGGTCCGTAATGTCAAACTCTAGTTGTATGTCCATTTTCATGATTTTTGGATATTGTATGTGGTCGTATGAATTTTTAAACAGAAAATGCCAGTAACGATTGAATAAAATCGAATATAAAAATCAAATAAAATATTATATAATTCCTATAAATACACTAACACATTTCCTAAATCTAATTCCACTTTTTCCACGGTCAAAATATTTAGCCTCCATCTATTTCTTCCTGAAACCCAAATCGTGCTTTTCGAAAATAAAAGTAAAATCATACAAAATGTTATAAATCTAATGAGAAATATATCTTCAATCCTCTTGATATCCTCTTCAAAATGGTACACACCTAATTGCATTCGAACAACTTTTTGTTCGATCAATTTCAACAGCCGTAGGTTAGGGTTTGGCTTTAACTAGAAACAAAGGGAGTTTGATTTCCATTCGAGGTTTGTTTTGCGGTTTGGGTATCGAGTTGTTAGACTTGGGAAGTTCTGGAGTGATTTCATGATATAAAGTTTCGATCGATTTCTATATGTGGCATAAGGCCTGAACCAACGCGACGGTGATAATGACGCCGGGGTTGCTGTTTTGGGTATGCCATGGTTGAGGAATCGAAGTCGGAAGTGCTGGCGATTTCTGTTTGAATTTGTGTTGAAAAATGAAGAAGCGAGAGAGGCTTAAAATATTGGTAATGGTGTGGAGGAAGTAGCGTCTTTTATCACTAGAGAAGAAGGATGATTTAGTGCGGTAGTGGGCTTGAGATGGGCCGACGAGTTTAAGGTGAAGCCCAAAAAGAATATACATATCCTTAGTTTATTTTTGTTTTAATTAGTGCATGAACTTGTTAAATCAATAAGTTTTTCATACTTTATCATAATTTCATGAATTTGGTTCCGTTGGGATCATATGGATGGACACTACCCATTGGAACTAACAGGAAGTGATTTGGAGCTGGTCTCAAATTATGGCAGAATTAAACATCCGTCTGAATCAAGGATAGTTTATCATTATTTAACGATAAATTACCAAAGTGAGTAAAACTCACCAACTGTATCAGTTCACATTTTGTTAACGTATATTTAGAACTGATAAATGATGATTGATTGTTGTGCATTGACTGTTTGGTTGAACTGCTAAGTAATTATTTGAAATTATAGATTTGGTTATATATATATATATATATTGGAAAATTGGTAAAGGTTTTATTAAGGCTTTACAGCCCAAATTGTGATAAGCCTTATAAACCGGCTTCAATACAACGTTGTCCCAAATAGCCCATAGATACCGCAATCCACGTTGCATATACAAACAAACACCTACTTTCTTCTGCCATATTCATAAATGTTCCGAAAAGAGGCAAAAGTCGGAGCTCTTCAATTTGTTCATGGCGGCTGGTAGCTTCCCCCAAATCGGTTTCCTCCCCTTGGATTCCTCAGATCCACTTCTTGCATCACCTCTGCTACTCCTGCCTGGCTATCAGTAAGTCTTCTACTTCTAATCCTCTTCGCTGTGATTCTTATGTCCACCCAGTTCAAATAACTAATTTTTTTAGATGTTTGTGATATCTGCTTGAACACTCTGGCGTTGCGCTCTCTCCAAATCCACCACACTGAAGAATATTTCATATATAAATATGTATATATATACATAAATTGGTTCTGTTTAGAAGAATATTTCATAGTGAAATGAAATTGATGTTAATTGTATTGTGTAACATCTGTGGATGCAGGAAAACAGGTCGGAGGAATCCAATTGGATTCCTCAACATTTATTTTACTATTTTTCATATATTGTAATATATGATGTGATATATAATCTGTGTTGATTACATGTGTTGAATGATATCGATCATTGTTATTTTGGTATTTTAAATACCGTAAGAAATACTGGAATGTAGAAAAGGGGATTTTCAAAGTGTATTTTGAAAATAAAGCATTTATATAAAATCATTGGATTTTATATATATAAGGAAAAGGATTATATAAAAGGGAATATTTGTAAAACATTTACAAATAGAATTGAAAAGGGAACATTTGTAGACCATTTACAAATAGAATTGAAAAGGGAATATTTGTAGACCATTTACAAATAGATTTGAAAACGGAATATTGGTAGACCGTTTACAAATAGATTTGAAAGGGATATATTTGTAAAACATTTACAAATATAATTGAAAATGGAATATTTGTAAAACATTTACAAATAAAATTGAAAAAAGAATATTTGTAGACCATTTACAAATAGAATTGAAAAGGGAATATTTGTAAACCATTTACAAATAGATTTGAAAAGTGAATATTGGTAGACCATTTACAAATACATTTGAAAGGGAGATATTTGTAAAACAATTACAAATAGATTTGGAAAGGGAATATTTGTAAAACATTTACAAATAGAATTGAAAAGAAAATATTTATTTGTTAAATACGTAGAATTGAAAAGAAAATATTTATTTGTTAAATACATAGGAATGGAAAAGGATATTTATTTGTTAAATAAATAGAATTAAAAAGGAAATATTTATTTGTTAAATAAATAAAACTATAAAAGGAATATTTATTTAGAAAATAAATAAGATATCATAAAAGGAAATATTTGGAAAGTTAGTAGGATTATAAAAAGAAAATTGAGTTATTCGAATAGAATTAGTCGAGTATGAGTTATTCGAATAGAATTAGTCGAGTATGAGTTATTTGAATAGAATTAAAGGAGTTATTCGAAATAGTATATTCGAATAGAATTAAAGGAGTTATTCGAAATAGTTTATTCGAATAGAATTAAAGGAATAGTTTATTCGAATAGAATTAAAGGAGTTATTCCAAATAGTTTATTTGTGTAGAATTAAAGGAGTTATACGAAATAGTTTATTTGAACAGAATTAAAGGAGTTATTCGAAATAGTTTATTCGAATAGAATTATGGGAGTTAATCGAATATTAGTTATTTGAAAAGAAGTTAATCGAATAGAGTTATTCAAAATGGAGTTATCGAATATTAGTTATTCGAAAAGAAGTTAATTGAATAGAGTTATTCAAAAGGAGTTATCAAATATTAGTTATTCGAAAAGAAGTTAATCGAATATAGTTTATTCGAAGAAAGGTTATCGAATATTAGTTATTCGAAAAGAAGTTAATCGAATAGAGTTATTCGAAAAGGAGTTATCGAATACTAGTTATTCGAAAAGAAGTTAATCGAATATAGTTATTCGAAAGGAGTTATCGAATATTAGTTATTCGAAAAGAAGTTAATCGAATATAGTTTATTTGAAGAAAGGTAATCGAATATTAGTTATTCGAAAAGAAGTTAATCGAATAGAGTTATTCGAAAAGGAGTTATCGAATATTAGTTATTCGAAAAGAAGTTAATCGAATAGAGTTATTCGAAAGGAGTTATCGAATATTAGTTATTCGAAAAGGAGGTTATCGAATATAGTTATTCGAAAAGAATTTAATCCAATAGAGTTAACCAGTTAGAGTTAACTAGTTAGATTTAATCAGTTAGAGTTAACCAGTTAGTGTTAATCGATTAGAGTTAAATCGAATTAGAGTTATTCAAATAGAGTTAATTGAGTTAGAGTTAGTCGAGTATTAGTAAATTGAATAGAGTTAGTCGAATATTAGTTAATCGAATATAGTTTATTCAAAAAGAGTTATCGAATATTAGTTATTTGAAAAGAAGTTAATCGAATATAGTTTATTCGAAAAGGAGTTATCGAATAGAGATTTTTCGAAAGAGAGTTATACGTTGAAATTCGATTATATCGAATTCGGGCACTTTCCGTTATTAATCAATATTTAATGATTTATTTATAAATTGCCTATATAGTTATCTAGTCAAATTAAGGAATAAAAGTTATATTTTGAAGTTAGATATTTCAGAAGTAGGGATTATAAAGCTATAATTATAATCAGTGGTTTTCAATAAAGAAGTGGATTCGTAAATAGAATCCGAGAGTTACGTAAGGAAGTTGTTAAAGATTTAGAAGGTGAACTTTGTCTATTTCGAAGTTAGAAATGTTGTCCAGTTAAGGTCTGAGAGGTAGTTGTACCCCAACTTGATTGGCTTCGTTATTAACTAAGGAATGGTTAAGGTTGGATAGTAAATGGTTGGTTAAGTGAATTTAGTTGATAAAGATAATGGTTTGAATTGGCATAGCGATGTTTTATTTAAAAATCTGTTTAAATCCAATGAATGAGTTTTGGAAACATTTTCCAAATATAATCAGAGATATTTTCTAATCATAGAAAATGAAATGTTTGATGATAAAGAATATTGGAATGTCATGATACGTGAAAAAGAGAAGGAATTGTTTTCCAATGATTAATAACGTATATTTTCTAAATTTAGAAAATAAGAAATGTTGAATATATGGAAACAAGAGATGAAAAATGAATAGATTAATGAACTAAAGAGGTAAATTTTAAATTGTAACGACCCGAATTTCACCCGACCCCAATCGATCGCAAGATCGATCAAGACCGTTTAAAACCCGCGTACGTTAACTTTGGGCATACCACACGTCAAAACAACAACACAGACTTTTATAACATCAATAATAAATGTTACATCAGAGTACATAATATATCAGAGTACATAAATAAATAATACAGCGAAAGATACATTTACAATAAATTAAATACATTGTAGCGGAACTAATCTCAGCGATAGGCCATCAATATTCTGGACCCAGCTTCAGGCTTCAATCCAGGATCCTGCTTAACTATATCTGCAAGAAAGCTACTCGACTGCCCTTGTGAAAAGAGGGCACCCGAGTTTGCAAAGTGAAACAAACTACAGGTCAGTCGTGGGACTGGTGTGAGAACTCTTAACTTAACCTATCTAATAAGTAGGATAATCACAGGACCACGCCGCTAACGCGGAACGGGTTTACTCCATTGGACTGCCAGTGCATAATTAAAGTAAATCGTCAAATAACGTAATGCTTTTTAGAAAAATGAAACCATTATAAGACCCAGGTCCCATCACACAATGCAACGCACACTAGAGGATAGGGTTTTACCTTATAATGGTCAAAAGATGCTTGATATGTAAAAACGATATTATTATTAGTGTGTATATATATTTAAAACATTTCAATATAAATGTATTAATCTTAGACGGCATAGTACCCCATCCTACTATGTCGCCATATATAAGTTTACAATCAAAACCGTGATGTGGTATTGGAAGTTGGTTTTATGTCATGAAATCGAGGCTAGGGATCATCCTCTTCCGATTCGAGACACTCTAGCAAATGCCTCAGGATCACACCTATGGGTAACCCTTGGAGCGGTAGGGCCGGTCCCCACCTAACGGTAGTGGATTGGCAATTCCTGAACATACGTTTCCCGGCCCTTTTGGACCTATAATATGACCACTTCCGGCCTATAAAAAAAACGAGGTACCTCAATCCATAATCCACATAAGTAAAATGCCAGGCCATGTTAAAGCCCAAACATCACTTCTAGCTAGAAAGAAACGTATGCACTCCCTACGGTCCATATCCCTTTTTTGACTCATATCAGGGTGTGAGGCTCGCGAAGTCACGATATACACAAAGCAAATGCCTAAAGAGACTGTGCTTTGATCATCAACCACAAAGTTATGCCTTCGGTTTGTCCAGTCACAGGACAACTTGTATGGAAGAAGGTCTAACGGAGTATATCCAATAGATCGCGTAAGTTGATCTCTTCAAACGTATTCACGTTTGGTGGCGGAGGAATTCGTTTCTCTTAGCTGTATACCCATGTTATTTTTGGATAAATCAATTTTTGTATTTGGCGGGTATGATGATATGGCATTCTAAGTGAATGAAGATGTGACATGTAAAAGATAAGCGTAGCTTCTAGCCTCACATCCGGTAAATGACAGAAATCGAGCAGGCAGCATGGCTATGTAGGTCGCACCTATTAGGGTGTATAATCACCTGATCTAGAGTTTCATTTACTTCTAAAAATCTATTGTTGATGCTGTCCCATTCGGGAAACGGTTGTTGATCCCAACCGTTGGTGATATACATTCGATACACCCAAGCGAAATGAGTGGTCGGTCATGTGTGGCTGGGTTGCAAGATGTTCTTGTTGAATCCAGTGTATTCCTCTCTAGAGGTACACTAGCGAAAGGTGATTCCATACCTTGTCATAGTTGGAAATCCATTACCCAATACGTGCTTGCGGTTTTGATTGTATACTATATATGTAGAATGTGAGATGAAAGCGTTTCTGCTAGATGATTATTATATTATGGTTGATAGACATTATTATAATATCAAAAGGTTTTTGATATAAAGATAATTTTGATTCTCATAAGGGAAAAACCCGTTCCGTTATACGACGTGGTCTTATGAGATATCGTTTACTTGTTCAAACTATTTTAAACTGTTTTACTCGTACCAGTCCCATGATTGACCCGGAGTTTATCTTGTTTTGTTTTCCCTAAACTCTTGGGTGCCCAATTTTGTACGGGCAATCAAGTAGTCGGGATTTATAGATACTTGAAGAGATGGAGCAGGAGGCTTCAGGATCATATAGCTATTGTTTATTTCCGCTGTGTTGTAAGTGTTGTACTTTGGAAATGATATGTATATTCAAGTACAGGTTTGTATTTCAAAGTTATGTTATGAAATATATTTATTCGTTCCGCTGTGAGATTCGTGTTTACTCTGATGTTGTATCTTCCTCTTCTTCTTCTATTCTAAGTTTCAATCTTATCTATCTCACCCTCTAATTTCTTTCTATTAACTTTCCAGTATTTTTCGATGTTTGGTTAGTCGTCATTAAGTTTATGGCCATAACCAAAGTCGCTGAAAACCAGGTCGTTACAGTTGGTATCAGAGCAATTTCAAATGGGCCTTGCCCCTTTTAACAAAATCAGCCCACTTACTTTATCATTAGCCCATACTTCTTTTCCCTTAACCCAGGCCCACTTTCACCCTTCTTCCCCAATAGTTCAGATGCGATTTCCAGCAAGAGACTCCACCATTTTCGCACCTTCTAAACACTCCCATCCCTCCATCTCAACTCTAAAAATCAAACCAAAAATACCATAATACTCCTCACCCAAATCCGCATCAACCCGTCCCCAACTCGCAGCACTCGATGGCCCTTATCGAAATGCGATCCTCTTCCTCCAACCACGGCACCAATGCCAACCGCGACAAAACCCAACTCCGGTCACTCCCAAACTTGCGTACCAAGTTCGAAATCACTCCTCGATCCTCAAAACCACCTTCATTTCCTGATTCGAAGCTTTAAACTTTGGAGAAATCGAACCCTAGAACACAAATGCCTCGCTGGAAAATAATCAGCGGACAAAAATGCGTTCGATCTATGAAAACCCCATATGAAACTGAAGAACGTCCCTTCCTAATTTCAATTGCAAACGTATTTTGATTTATAGGATTTTTAATCCCTTTTCTTTTGATTTATTTTGATCTATCTCTCCCCGATGCTTTTGCTGTGTAAAAAGTGAGACGGCGGATTTCATTTTGGGTTCAAAAAGGGAAGTTTGAGGCTAAGAAAGGATAGATGTGGATTGTTTAGGTCCTAATATAGGTGAAGATATTTTTTATATTTTTCTTTTATTATTTTATATTCGTTTTAGCCTTCTAAAAATCTTTGTGATCGTACACGATCCCCAAAAATCACCAAACTGGCAATACTGCTAGAGTTTGACAGTACAGACCCAACGAAATTGGTTTCATCGAATTCTGAGGTCGTTTGCAAAACTGGCTATTTTTAAAGCTCTAAATAACCCATTTAAATATATACATACATTTAAAAACAATTAAATTTAATATTTAAAAATAAATATTATTGTATATATTCATAGTGGAATACCATACAACTCTAGAATATTCCTATATGAATTTCCAGCTCGATATTTCAAATCCCGATTAAATCGATATTCGATTTTTAATGAAATTCCTTTTATAAACATAAATAAATCGATATAAATTGTAAAGGAATTCCACAGCGACTTTTCTAAAATTTGATTTGGATATAAATCAAAATCTACACAATTAAATCCCGATTTTTCTCTTCCACTAGAAAGATATACTTCACCAGCTCCTAACGTTTCTTGTTTTATCGAAATCCGATTTAAAACGGACCCTGTACATTCAGTTGAAGTTCAAATCGCCAACTAGCGAACTGCTGCGCCATTTCGAGCTCGATTTTAATTATAATATAATTCTACGTTCAAACTGTCGTATTTTAAATATATTCGCTAATATATTTCAACTCTAAACTGAAATATATATTTTAAATAATCCAATTCACACTATATTGTGAAATTCCACTATCTTTGATTATTTCTGAATTAAATATATTATTTAATTATTATTTTAATTAAATATTCACTACTATTTAATTAAACCACCATTTAATTCACTATGTCACTATTTATATAATTAAATTAATTAATTATAATACCTCTGAAAAATGCGGGTCATTACATTCTTCCCCACTTAAAATAATTTCGTCCTCGAAATTTCTAAGGTAGAAAATGAACCCTATTAACTAGTTAGAACTTATCTGTTCACTTCTCAATTTCAGTTTCAACTGAACCAATATAATTTCAATTAAAATATTAATTAATTCTTATCAACGGAAATTTTCAAAAATCCTGAAAATTTTCTTACGCCTCAACTTTTCAAAAAATTTCGCCAGCACCTCATATGTACGGCTCAATCGGTACAACCACAACTCGCCTCTCTGGGCCATCCCCAACCCAAAAGAAAATCAAACAGCCAAGCGGCTTGCCAATTCGGCTCATAAATCTTATATCAAATAGAATTATAAATTTGTACCTTTTGTCGGGCATATCACTATGTCCTTTGCATCTATTATCAATTCAGCAGATACAAGGGTCATCCCAGTCAAATTCCAATTTGTTTTTATCCCCAAATCCAACCATTCGCTTACACCTAAGTCGAATTCAATTTCAAATCAAAGTTCCATCTTCGATTTTTAAATTCTTAACTCATCAATCCAATACCATTTCAGATTCTATCTCACAATTCAAAATCTGATTCTACTTGATATATCGTATCCAATTCAATTTCCAGTTAATTGGTTTCAATTCAGTTCCAGCTCGGTTTCACAAATTTCTATTTAAATTTGTTTTTAATTCAAACAGTCTCTTCCTGGGAGTTTTAAATAGCTTTGCTTTTCTAAAACCAAATATTCCTTTTTGGATTTCAAACAACTTGTTTCTCTTAAAAAAATTCAAAAACAAAATCTTTTCGGTAGTAATCAGTCACAACTCGAAATTGAAATCAGTTCAAAATATCCTTTCAATGTTTGTAAACAATTTAAAATCTCCCAAGATTTTAAAATTTTCATATACTTATTCCAAATCCATTTACAACACTTTTCCAAATTTACAGGGTTTGAAATTTCAATTCTGATATAAATTTCAGATTTAATTCACTTCGTAATACTTATACGAAATTTTATTTGGTTATATATATACAACCATCTCCATTATAATCTTACTCGATTATAATTACAACCAATATATCCAATATATATATATATATTCCAATATATATATATATATATCTTCTCTATATCAAATATAATTTGGGTAAACTTATTTTAATTTACCCTCTTTTCAAAACATATCGTGTCGACCCATCGTATCCGAGTTTTTAGAAATCCCTATCGATGTTGTGGTGCCCCACCATCAACCAGAATTCATAAGCCGCTCAACCAATAAAGCTCCACAATATGATTTTTTTTATATCAAATAACAAATACGTTCACTCAGATATATACACTCAACTCAATCTAGGGTATTACTAACCCAATCTATACCGAGTCACGCCACAGAGCCAAGGTAATACTTAACCTTAAGCTCTGATACCAACTGTAATGACCCAGTTTTTAGTGACTTTGGTTAGTCGTCATTGAGTTTATGGCGATAACCAAAGTCGCTAAAAACCGGGTCGTTACAGCAAAGGCTGTCTTGTTTACAGAATAGTGCCTTCGGTTTGTCTAGTCCCAGGACGACCTGTATGGAAGAATGTCTGATAGAGTACATTTAATAGATCGCGTAAGTTGATCTCTTCAAACGTATTTACGTTTGGTGGCGGAGGAATTCGTTTCTCTTAGCTGTATACCCATTGTATTTTTGGGGAAATCAATTTGTGATTTGGCGGGTATGACGATGTGACATTCAAAGGGAATAAATGTGTGATCTTTTAGAGATAAGTGTGGCCTCTAGCCTCACAACCGGGAAATGACAAAAATCGGGCAGGCAGCATAGCTAAGTGGTTGGCTGTCAAGTAGGGTGTATTATCACCTATCTAGAGATATTCATTTCATTCTATAATCCATTGTCGATGCTGTCCCATTCGGGAAACGGTTGCTGATCCCAACCGTTGGTGATATACATTCGATACACTCAAGCGAAATGAGTGGTCAGTCATGTGTGGTCAGGTTGCAAGATTTTCTTGTTGAACCCAGTGTATTCCTCTCTAGAGGTACACTATCGGAAGGCGGTTCCATACCTTGTCATAATTGGTAATCCATTATCCAATAAGTGCTCGCGGTTTTGATTGTATACTATGTATGTGGAACGTGAGATGAAAGCGTTCTGCAAGATGATTATTATATTATGGTTGATAGACACTATTATATTATCAAAAGAGTTTTGATATAAAAGATCATTGTTTCTTTCAAAATGATTTGAAAGTTAAATCAAATTGATTTGGGTTCTCATAAGGGAAAAACCCATTCCGTTATATGGCATGGTCTTATGAGATATTGTTGTTTTCCCAAACTGTTTTAAGTTGTTTACTCACACCAGTCCCATGACTGACCCAGAGTTTATTTTTTATTGTTTTCCCTAAACTCTTGGGTGCTCAAATTTGTACGAGCAGTCAAGTAGTCGGGATTTACAGATGCACTAGAAGGAGCTGGAGCAGGAGGCTTCAACAGCATTTTTATAGCTATTGTTTATTTCCGCTGTGATGTAAGTGTTATACTCTGATAATGTTATTGTATACATATACTGATTTTATTTCAAAGTTATGTATCAATTATATATTGTTTATTTCTGCTGTGAGATTCATATTTACTCATATGTTGTATGTTCTTCTTCTTCTTCTTTTATTCTAAGTTTCTATCTTATCTATTCTCACCCTCTGCTTTCTTTCTATTAGTTTTCTGGTTTCCAGTGTAATTTGGGTTGGACTTGTGTTATTTGGTCAGCTCAAATTGTACCGGAATTTCAGGACACTACATTTTTATTATATTCTAGAATTCTATATGATTTATATATGAGATTCAAATCAATATGATTCTCTTATATCTGCAGTAGAATCGAGGAATACCGAATTCAGCAACTTAAATCAATTCTATCTCATCTCCAAAATCACTTTGAGTGGAAATAGTAACTGTTTAGGCATATTCTACATTATGTAGATTTTTATATTGATTAGTATGCCTAGGGAGATTTGGATTCACGATAACATCAAACTGTAAAACCCAAAATCTCCTATTTTTATGTATATGTTTTGCAAAGTAGTCAACAAATGTTTGGGTTTGTGAATTTGTTTGGGTAATGGATGAAGAACATTTAGGTGATTTAATTTTGTTTAATTTGACTTATCTCTTTTTAATAAAAAGTGTTGTGATGTAAAAAGGTTCGGATTTGATTTAGTTTTATTAATTTAATAGGTTTGGATTTCCATTTTAAATGGATAATTTGAACGTATTCATATTCAAAACAAATCAAATGTCAAAGATTTTATGTAGAACATAGAAAAGGATAAATTGGACTAAATAAAGATCTATGTATATATGTGTGTACAATCATATATATATATATATATATGTATGTATATATGTATGTACATATGTATATATGTTGAATCAAAATTACACCTTGTTCATAATTCATTACTTGAATTGTTCTAACAAACCTAGGATGCAAGTTTTAATAGTTGTGTTGTTATTTTTTTCCATTACTACCATCATTAATTATGCCATTATGCCATGTATTTAGCAGTTTGATGTGGGAATTAGCTTGTATGCCTTTAATGTAGACCTAATTGACAATTTACACCATTAAAACGTTTCTTCATTCGAACAGAAATTAGTGTTTGTCATACATATTATATATTATATTTATATAGCATAATCAATGTAATAATGTCGTAATAAATACGTTAGAATAAGGTTAGAAAATTGAGATGTCCCTATATAATTTTTTTTTGTGTGTGCATATAAAATGGCTTATTTATATATTATATAATGATACACAGACACGGGGTTATTCATCGGTTGCGGTAGAAGTGTAACAACCCTGAATTTCGGGGAAAAATTTAAAATTGATTTTAATAAATATTGATGAAAAATTGCATGAATAGCTAATTAATTATTGTTAGTGTGTTATGGTTGCCAAGATAAATGCATTTAAGGCGTGTTAGTGTATAACGCGAATTTGAAATTTATTGGTTGATTACATGTAGGAATTGTTAGTGTGTGAGAGTTAATAAAAAAATAAAATAAAAATTAATTGAATTTGGCGCGCATTAGTATATAATGCATATTCATTTATTAATTGTTGTGCACAATAAAAAGAAAGCAATAAACTGATGTAATTGATAATTAAAATTAAAACTTATTTATTCAGTTCTATTTTGATATAAATAAAGTTGATTAGTTTCCAGAATTTAATTAAAGATAGGGGATTTATGACGAATTGTTAATGAATTGAAAAAAATAATAATTTAAGTCATTTAAAAAAGATTTTTTTTTGTAGTTTTGTTTATATGAGTAAACGTGGGAAGTTAGAATTCAATATTGGTATATTTAATAAAATTTAATGGTTCATTTATTTAATTAACCTTTGAAATCCTTTCCTAAAATTCTCGCTTAAATCAACCCTTCATCTATTCACTTTCTTTGCCAAAATAATCTATCAATTTATTAATTTCTTTCCCTAACTCATTGACATAATTAAATCAAACCAAATTCAGTGGAATTAAATATATATATATATACATACATACATATATACTTGATAAAATTTAATTACAATTGAAACCAAACACTGAAAATCGTTGTAATAACTAACTTGAATTTTTATATGTGAATTTATTTTTAAAAATATAGTAAATGCTTGGCAATTATTTAAGCAATCAAAGCCATATATATAGAATGTAGCATACTAAAATAATGAAACATAAAATACTATAACATAACTACCTCATTCTCTCTCTTCCTTTCATATGCAAATATTCCATTATATAACGTAATCAAAGTGGATTTGAAAAAAAAAGGAGAAATAATTTCACCACCTCAGCCATAATATTATTAATACCCTAATATTCTAAACTCTCCACTACATACTATCATTTCCTCTCCTCAAATTCTCATTTCTCCTTTTCCTCAAAATTTAACAGCAACCCTCTTTCTCTCTCTCCCTCTCTCTCTAAACTCTACATAAAAGCCCCTCAAAATTAAATAATTTATATCTCCTAAATCATAAGGAGTTAGGCCATGAAATTTTGTGAGCACCTAGAGAATGAAGAGTGCTATTCACGCCTAAAATTAGGTGAAGAATTGGAAAGCATAACCGGTGAGATTCTTATTTTAATAATTAATTTAATTTAACTATTTTTTTCGTGATGTGAAATCGATGATTGTTTGGAAATAAAGTTAGGCCTGTGATGATTGAGGGCTATGCTTGTGTTTTTAGATTTTGTTATTTTGTGAATTGTAATGTTTTGTGATATTCAAGTTTGTTAGATCCATAAATTTTGATGAAATCTTCATACGAGTTCTCATCTTAATTTTTTGTTTCTTAAAAGTTTATATCTTTATTTTTATATAAATTAAATTTAGATCTTTTATTTTGAAATAAATTAAATAAATTTGGATCTTTATTTTTAAATAAAAGAAAAAAAGGAAAATTTTGATTTTTATTTTAAATAAAGGAAAGAATGAAAGTTTGATCTGTATTTCTAAATTAAGGAAATAATAAAGTTGAAATGAAAGAATTATTCTTTTATTTAGATTTACCAAATAAATAAAGATTTATTTTGTTTATTTTGATTTACTAAATAAATAAAGATATTTTTTATCAAGTAAATAAAGTTTAGATCTTTGTTTTGAAATAAAAGAAGATAATAAAGTTAGATCTTTATTTTGAAATGAATAGAATTAAAAAAAGTTTAGATCTTTTTAATTTACAAAATTAATAAAAGTTTACATTTTTTGATTTATAAACAAATAAAGTTTAGATTTTTATTATTGAATAAAAGAATGAAATAAAGTTTGACTTTTATTTGGAAATAAAAGAAATGAAACAAAGATTGGATCTTCATTCTGATTCACAAAATATAATCAAGTTGGACCTTTTTTTTTTGATTCATGAAAGCAATACACCATTTAATATGTTGTCATTATGACGGTCGCGAATTTTGCTCGATCTGAATCGATCGCTAAACCGACCAAGGCTGTTCGAAACCCCTGATTGTTTTGAGAACACGACAAATTGGAACGCAAACAGAAGAACATTTCATTGCTTATTACAACAATTCCATAAGAATACAAGATTATACAGAGTATAAATCAATATTACACATTCATTAAATATCAGAGATTACAATACATTTCATAGCAGCGGAAAATAATACAAAACACAACTAGAAGTAATACACGGATACAGAGCTTTCCGAATATAACTTCAGCTGTAAATCAGGATCCTGTGAATATAAATCAGCAAAACCAAAACTACTAGCTTCCCGTGTCAAAATAAGGGCACCCAAAGTTTAGGTTAAAACAATAAACTCCAGGTCAGTCATGTGACTGGTGTGAGAACTAAAACAGTTATTAATCTTTATTTTAAAGTTAGGTAAATCAAGGGACCACTCCGTATAACACGGAACGGGTTTCCTCCTAAGAACACTAGTGCATAAAACAATAGCTCAATGCTAAATAAAGAACAATGAAGCTATTATAAGACCCATGTCCCATCACACAATGCAACACAAGCCGGAGGATAGGGTTTTACCTTATAATAGCCAAAGAATGCTTGATACGCTAAATTTCATGTTTTATTATTACTATAAGTGTATAGTGTCAAAAATAATTTCAATCATAAGTATCAATCATAGACGACATGGGTACCATATATCATGTCGCCAATACTAGTTCTACAATTAAAACCGCACATGTCACGTATTGGAAATTGGATTTCCATTTGTGAACCGAGGCCAGGGATCGTCCTCTACTGATTCGAGACAATCTAGCCTACCATGTCTTAGGCAAGCACGCAGGCAAGCCTTAGAGCAACAGGGCTGGTCCACTCGATGTGGATTAAACTTAAACCCTGGACACTACGTCTCCCCACCCTATGGGGCGTAAATGAGCCAAATGACTCCATCGGCTCCACATAGTCACCGATACATCCGAGGCACCTCGCAACAGCAACAACCACACATGTGAAAATAATATAAATGTCAGGGCTGGTAGGTCATTGACACCACCCTAGCTAGAAAGAAATGCATGCCCTCCCTTCCGTCCTCTCCCGTTTCTGGTCCACAACCGGGGTGTGAGGTTCGCAAATCGAATTTTTATTTTCATTTCATATATATATATATAAATCGAATTTTTATCTCACTACTTCCTTCATAAAAATCGTATCTTTATATTGCTAAAGTTCAAATCTTTGCTAGTTTAAAAATCTAATCTTTCTTCGTTTAAAAATCCTACCTTTTTATGTTTAAAAACCTAATATTTCTTCGTTTAAAAATCCTACCTTTTTATATTTAAAAATCTAATCTTTCTTCGTTTAAAAATCTTACCTTTTTATATATAAACATTTAATCTTTCTATATATAAACATCATTTTCTTTCGCTACTCCTATAATGTAAAAATCAAATTTTTATATGCATAAAAATCGACATCAAAAACTTATTACATCATAATGAATAAATGAAATAAAATACTTACTTTTATTTCGGTTTCTAGAGGAGAGGGGGTGGTGTGCTGCGCTCGCTGGTGTCGGGGGAAGCCGCGGTGCTCGTCGGAGGTGGTGGGGTGATCTGGGGAAGCAACGCTCGGTGGTTGCGGGTCCTGCGAAGGGCTGAGGAGGAGGAGGAGTACGGGTCTTGTTAGAAGAGGGGGAGAGGGAGAAGCGCGAGGCGAGAGAGGGGGGGGAATGTCGATCGGCGGCTGGCGCCTTGCTTGGGTGGCAACGGCGTGGGTGAAGGGGGAGCGGCAGACGAGGTCAGAGAAGGCGCGGGTTTAGGGCTCCGACAAGATTTTTTTTTAATTTCTGAAATGAATAGATCGGGGAGAGAGAAAGAAAGGGGGTTGTATGTATAATTATTTATTTTATTTTATTTTTATTTCAAAATGTTGACTTTTCATTCGACCACCAAACGAGACACAACGACTGTCCCCCATAGCTAATTACCCCCATTCTGAACACAATGGGATATGTTTCGTAAAATGATTCGATCGTTTCGATGAGTTTCCATTTAAATTATCATTTAAATCCTTATATTGAATTTGTAACGTACATTTCAATTTACTGGGGCCACATATTAACCCTAAAAATTCCTGAAAAATTATTCCTAGCTTCGTATTGATGATACGGTCCTAACAAAACTAATTTCATCGAATTCTGAGACCGTTTGAAAAATGGCCATTTTCTAGTCGATTGAAATTAACTGAAACTGGTCAAACGCGTTTTCCTTTGCCACGCTCACATATTGATTCGAAAAATTACGAATTTTGGAATCTAGCAATAACTTGACATCATGGATCCAACAAAAGTGGTTTTGTCAAAAACCGAGGTTGTTTGCCAAATTTACATTTTTATGGGCCAGAATTCCATAGCGACTATTCTGAATTTTCAACTGGACGTAACTTTTGATTCCCGCTATGAAATTTCAATTTTTCGGATTCGTTGGAAGGATATTCTCAAATAGATTCTAATATTTTTGGTTTCACTAAAATTCGGTTTATTTCGAATCCTGTACATTCATTTGAACTTTGAAATTGAATTTTCGAACTACCATGCCATTTTCAGTTCCTTTTATAATTAGAAATAAATATTTATATTCTAACGACGATTCAAATAAAAATATACGTTCTAATTCTATTCAAAATAAATTTCTCATCGTTTTTATTTAAAATAATTCATTTTAAATATTCAATATTCATTAAAATTTCCAAAATAAAAATTTTAAATTGGCTCAAATTTCTGGGTTATTACAATCTCCCCCACTTAAAACTTTTCGTCCTTGAAAAGGAACGAACCTGAAAGTTGTTTTACAAACCAACTCAACTTCCATTATTTTCATCAAGGCTTAAGTTCTTCAACTTTTCAGTTTCTAAGAACTTTTCAAATTTTTCAAAAATTTGGCTAACACCCTAAATTTTCGAAAAATTTCGCCATAACCTCCCCTGCACTGGGAGCTTCGGGATATTTCAAATAGCCTCCCATGGCCCTCACCAATCCAAAAAGAAAAGAAACAGCCAAGCGGCTAGCCAATCGGCTCATAAAATCATCAAAAACCCAAGAAATACAATAAACATGTACTTATTTGTTGGGCAAACAATTTTATCCTCTTATCTAGCCTCGTTGCTATGACCTATTCAATGTAAGTACATGCATATGCTTGCAAATGCGACTAATTTTCAATACAACTCACTATTTGATTTATTTGGCTAAATGGCCCAAATTTTAATTAATCAACCAATAATCAAACAACACAATCAGCAGTCAATTAGTTGATTAGCTTTTCAAATTCATAACTTTGATATATAGTCCAAAAATCATATTTTTGATGCCAAATCACAACAGTAAGCCCTATCTAATTTTGGTTCTCACACCAGTCAACTGGAAATATATAAATATCACACCTTCGTCACTCGAATATAAATTCTGATGATGATATATCAATCATCAGAATCACCCCCCCGCGACTAGAGCGTAATTCTATATCTACCCAATATATTAAAACTTTGAATACCCGTGGATTAGACGTATATGCAAAATCTTTATATATTGGATTGCCCAAATTCAATACAAAAATAATATTCAAATACGTATAATACGATTTAAATTTTCAAAACAAAAATTGTTTTCATTTTAAAAATATACTCTTCACACTCGTTCTAGGATACTACTGACCCCATCTCTAACGAGTCATTCCCGTTGGATATTACTAGTCCAATTTCTGATGAATTCTTTCGTATGGTTCTAACGTGTCTTGTTCTCCGAGCTCTGTAAACCAAAGCTCTGATTCTACATGTGACGATCGCGAATTTCGCTCGATCCGAATCGATCGCTAAACCGACCAAGACCGTTCGAAACCCCTAATTGTTTTGAGAACACAACTAATTGGAACGCAAACAGGAGAACATTTTATTGCATATTACAACAATTCCATCAGAATACAAGATTATACAGAGTATAAATCAATATCACACATTCACTAAATATCAGAGATTACAATACATTTCATAGCAACGGAAAATAATACAAAACACAACTAGAAGTAATACACAGATACAGAGCTTTCCGAATATCGCTTCAGCTTTACATCAGGATCCTGTGAATATAAATCTGCAAAACCAAAACTACTAGCTGCCCGTGTCAAAATAAGGGCACCTAGAGTTTAGGTTAAAACAATAAATCCAGGTCAGTCATGTGACTAGTGTGAGAACTAAAACAGTTATTAATCTTTATTTTAAAGTTAGGTAAATCAAGGGACCACGCCGTATAACATGGAACGGGTTTCCTCCCAAGAACACCAGTGCATAAAACAACAACACAATGCTAAACAAAGAACAAGGAAGCTATTATAAGACCCAGGTCCCATCACACAATGCAACACAAGCCAGAGGATAGGGTTTTACCTTATAATAGCCAAAGAATGCTTGACATGCTAAATTTCATGTTTTATTATTACTATAAGTGTATAGTGTCAAAAACAATTTCAGTCATAAGTATCAATCATAGACGGCATGTGTACCATATATCATGTCGCCAATACTAGTTTTATAATTAAAACTGCATATGTCAAGTATTGGAAATTGGATATCCGTCTGTAAACCGAGGCCATGGATCATCCTCTACCGATTCGAGACAATCTAGCCTACCATGTCTCAGGCAAGCGCGCAGGCAAGCCTTGGAGCAACAGGGTCGGTCCACTCGATGTGGATTAAACTTAAACCCTGGACACTACGTCTCCCCACCCTATGGGCGTAATTGAGCCAAATGACTCCATCGGCTCCACATAGTCACCGATATATCCGAGGCGCCTCGCAATAGCAACAACCACACAGGTGAAAATAATACAAATGTCAGGGATGGTAGGTCACTGACACCACCCTAGCTAGAAAGAAACGCATGCCCTCCCTGCCATCCTCTCCCGTTTCTGGTTCACAACCGGGGTGTGAGGCTCACGAATCAACCTTACACAAAGCTATGCCACACAGGCGGTGCTTTGATCATCAACCACAAGACTTTGCTTTTCAATAGAAGCCTTGATCAATTGCCACTTAGGCATGCTACATAGGCAATTCACTCCATGCGATTGATATCCATCAATATATAACCCCTGAGCTTGTACGTCTCCGAGAAGGGCGTTAAGCAAGAGAATAAATTCTCCGCCGCCAAATAGATATATATTTAATAGAAATCAATCACACAGAATAAAATCCAATGTCAGACACACAGTCCATTTACAAGTTCGTTCTGGGTCTGAACGAAACTGGAGACAATTTCCTCGCATATCCATCGATCTCCAAGTACGTCTGGACGATCACCAACTGATTCCCTCCTCTTGGGTGTATATCCCAATCAGGATCATCAACAATCATCCAAACGATGTGAAGACCTCCGGTCTTCGACCACCGTCTTCATCCTCGACACCACGTCGAATCAGTTATTCAGAATGGGATAAACCCGGTCTTTCTGAATAACTCGCGTGTATAATAAACAAGTGTTACACAAACACAACATACGCCTCATTCCAATTCAGAATATTCATTTATTCAAATATTCTTATACTTTGAGGAAGGTTCCCATTAATTTTATCAAAGATAAATTCTTTAAATTTATTCTTTAATCTTCTTTTGAATATCAATTCAAATTAGTCGGGATTAGCGAACCACACCGAAGTAATCATTTATTTTATTTTCCAATCCCAACTTATTCATCCCATGAAGTAAAACTGGTCATACTTCATATCTAACACCACGGTGTTATCGGTAAATTCAATAACCATTTCACGTTCAAATCTAATTAAAGATTTAAATATCGCCTGGAGCAAAACTGGTGATACTCCATTCTCGATCATCTCAATCTAATTAAAGATTCATTAAAAATCCACTTGGTTTTAATCTTCCCATAAATCAATATTAATGATTGTTTAACTTGGGAAACCATATCTTGTCTTTAACTGGGTTAAATAACCAATATCACTTAAAACACGGTTCACTATAAACGCAAAATCACATTCTAATTCAATTCCAATTAAACATCATTTAATTGGTATACTTCATTAAGTCTAAATAAAAAGATTTAATCTTTTACTCAACTGGGTTTAAGAACAGTGTTAATGAAGACACAATTCACGACAAACCCAAATCCCATTTGATATTAAATACAAGTCTCTGAATAGAAAATATATCGGCTTATATTCAATATCAAATCCTACGACCAACAAATATCGTATTGGAAATAACGATATAAATATATCTTTCAAAGTTCCATAACAATATCTGTATAATCACGAAATCCAACATCGAAATATTCCATATCATTAATCTATAAATGATAATATTTTCAAAACGTTATATTTTGAAATCAATTCCTATTCGATATTCATTATAAAAATGAATAAAATCGATACAAATATCGTTCGTGTCAAAATGGCGCATATCTAACCAACACGGCTTTATATATTTCAATAACTTTGTTATTCTATTCAACAAATGAATATTTTCTTCAACACATGAATATATATTTTTATTCAACACATGAATATTTATTCTATTCAACACATGAATTTATATTTTATTCAACATATGAATATTTATTCTATTCAACACATGAATTTTCTATTTTATTCTCTAAATTGGAATGAGACCCACTCAATTACCATATAATATTATTTATATGGATTCTATACAACACATGTATAAAATAGCAATAATAAACCATCAACCATCGTCCAAAGTGCACCATACAACTGCATAAGCATTAAATATAAATAATTAACGTTTACACAGTATGTCAATCCATCGATTGACATACAACTAAACAATCGGGATTAGTGTACGTCAAATCTCATCCCAATACCCATGTGGGGTTTCAAATCAACAAACAAAGATTTTTTTGTGCAGTTGAGCGATGTGTAAAATTTATCGTCCCAATCAATATCAGTCAAATCAGTGTATATAAACAAATCGTCCAATTTGTTTATAAATATTTATTTTACTTCAACACATGAATATATATTTTATTTCAACACATGAATATATATTTTATTTCGACACATGAATATATATTTCACATATCACAATCAACAGTCAAATTTCACAACACAGCAATCAGACAAACAAGTCATCCATGGTCTGTGGACGACAGGTGTCGGGTGCTGCTAAGCACTGTTTGCATCCTAGTATATATTTCAACTAGAAAATAAATTAAAAGTGAGGAGTTCTCACCTTGTGGTTCCACTTCGTCATTCTTTCTTTCTGAACGGTTTGGATTTGCTCGAAATTCCAACACATCCTTTTCACTCTGATCATATATAGATAAAAATTACATTTTTATTTTCCATTCACATATATAAAAATCCTTTTTTATCGCTTATTTCATTATAAAAATTATATTTTTATATTTCTACTATATAAAAATCACATTTTTATAACGTCATTATATAACTAAAAACCAATCTTTCCGCTACAACATATATAAAAATTGAATTTTTATTTTCACTTCATATATATAAAAATCGAATTTTTATCTCATTACTTCCTTCATAAAAATCGTATCTTTATATTGCTAAAGTTCAAATCTTTGCTAGTTTAAAAATCTAATCTTTCTTCGTTTAGAAATCTAATCTTTCTACGTTTAAAAATCCTACTTTTTTATATTTAAAAATCTAATCTTTCTTCATTTAAAAATCCTACCTTTTTATATTTAAAAATCTAATCTTTCTTCGTTTAAAAATCTTACCGCTTTATATATAAACATCTAATCTTTCTATACAAAAACATCATTTTCTTTCGTTACTCCTATAATGTAAAAATCAAATTTTTATATGCATAAAAATTGACATCAAAAACTTATTACGTCATAATGAATAAATGAAAGAAAATACTCACTTTTATTTCGGTTTTTAGAGGAGGGGGATGGGGTGTACTGCGCTCGCTGGAGTCGGGGGAAGCCGCGGTGCTCGTCGGAGGTGATGGGGTGATCTGGGGAAGCGGCGCTCGGTGGTTGCGGGTTCGGCGAAGGGCTGAGGGGGAGTACGGGTCTTGTTAGAAGAGGGGGAGAGGGAGAAGCGCGAGGCGAGAGAGGGGGGATGTCGATCGGCGGCTGGCGCCTCGCCTGGGTGGCGACGTCGTGGGTGAAGGGGGAGCGGCGAATGAGGTCAGAGGGGGCATGGGTTTAGGGCTCAGACGAGATTTTTTTGTTTCTTTTAATTTCTGAAATGAATAGATCGGGGAGAGAGAAAGAAAGGGGGCTGTATATATAATTATTTATTTTATTATTATTTCAAAAATGTTGACTTTTCATTCGACCACCAAACGAGACCCAACGACGGTCGCCCATAGCTAATTACCCCCATTCTGAATACAATGGGATATGTATCGTAAGCTGATTCGATCGTTTTGATGAGTTTCCATTTAAATTATCATTTAAATCCTTATATTGAATTTGTAACGTACATTTCAATTTACTGGGACCACACAACTCTAAAAATTCCTAAAAAATTATTTCTAGCTTCGTATTGACGATACGGTCCTAACAAAACTAATTTCATCGAATTCTAAGACCGTTTGAAAAATGGCCATTTTCTAGTCGATTGAAATCAAATAAAACTGGTACGAATTTTGGAATCTAGCAATAACTTGACATCACGGATCCAACAAAAGTGGTTTCGTCGAAAACCGAGGTCGTTTGCAAAATTTCCATTTTTAAGGGCCAGAATTCCATAGCGACTATTCTGAATTTTCAACTGGACGTAACTTTTGATTCCCGCTATGAAATTTCAATTTTTCGGATTCGTTGGAACGGTATTCTCAAATATATTATAATATTTTTGGTTTTGCTAAAATCCGGTTTATTTTGAATCCTGTACATTCATTTGAACTTTGAAATCGAATTTTCGAACTACCGCGCCATTTTCAATTCCTTTTATAATTAGAAATAAATATTTATATTCTAACGATGATTCAAATAAAAATATACATTCCAATTCTATTCAAAATAAATTTCTCATCGTTTTTATTAAAAATAATTCATTTTAAATATTCAAAATTCATTAAAATTGCCAAAATAAAAAATTTAAATTGGCTCAGATTTCCGGGTTATTACAGTTATTGTATTGCGGTGACATGAAAGTTATACACCATTTAATATGTTGTTATTGTATTGCGGTGACATGAAAGCTATACGCCATTTAATATGTTGTTGTTGTATTGTGTTGACATGAAAACTATACACCATTTAATATGTTGTTATTGTATTGCGTTGACATGAAAACTATACATCATTTAATGTGTTGTTATCGTATCGCGCTGACATGTTAGTAAATAAAGGTTGGGTTATTTCATGTGTTATAAGTTGACATGTTGGTAACAAAAGATGGGCTATTTCATGTATTATAAATTTACATGTTAATTGAAACAATAGTTAGCGTCATCTATTTTTATGAAAAATATGTAATGTAGTTGTAAAATTAGCATTAATGAAAAATATGTAATGTAGTTATAAAATTAGCATTAATGAAAAATATGTAATGTAGTTATAAATTATCATTAATGAATAATATGTAATGTAGTTATAAAATTAGCATTAATGAAAAATATGAAATGTAGATATAGAATTAACATTAATGAGAAACATGGAATATTATCATATTTTTAGCGTTAATGGAAAAAGTGAATTATTAAGATTATTTTCACTGTTTATGTTAAAATATGAAATTAAGATTATTTTCATTGTTTATGTTAAAATATGAAATTAAGATTATTTTCACTATTTGTGTTAATTTAGAAATTGACATTATTTTCACACCGTTATGTGATAATTTAGAAATGAACATTTTGCACCGTCATGTGTTAATAATGGAATGAATATTTTCACCATCATGTTTGCTATAAAAAAAACATTTTTAATGTGAATAAGATTAAAGAAATGAAAGTTACATTTTTAATGTAATTAGATATAAAAGTAAAAGTTATATTTTTCATGTAATTGAATAAAAGTAAAAGTTACATTTTTCATGTAATTGAATAAAAGTAAAAGTTACATTTTTCATGTAATTGATTAGAAGTAAAAGGTATATTTTTCATGTCATTGAATTAAAGTGAAATTACATTAGGGTGCATTTTTTATAGGTCCCTGTTAAGGTTTTAAATTAGGCTCACATCCGCTCATAGTTTCATATACATTTACGGTCCCTATTTTTGAACAACCGCCTTCTACAATCAAGATCCGCTCCCTACTTTCACGTCCAGCCTACCCACTTCGCTCCCTTCGCTCCTTCGCTCCTTCGCTTTTTACAAAAAAAATGTGCGGCCATGTATTAATTTTTTCTTCTTCTAAAATATGGAAATAATCCCAGAAGTCCACGCCAAGAAGCAAAAAAAATTGCATACATGTATGCAAGTATTGTCAATACATGCATACATGTATGCAATTATTGCACAAGGTAAATTATACTATAATTTTGTCTGCATATATGTTGCACACATATGTGCATGTTTTGGATTTAATTGCATATTTGAATGCAAATAAAAATGAACTGAGTTACACTACTATGAAATTTTGCATACATATACGCCAGAAATTGAAATTCTTGCATAACAAAATGCATTTAACTACATTTTTTGCTGTTTTTTTCCTGTTTGATTTTATTTTTTTACATGTTTTTGATTTTTTTAAGTGAATTTATGGTCGAATGAATAATTTATATAAATAATAATTTTTGTTTTTTAGTTTTTATTTTCATTTATTTTGCAGCTTTTGAAAAATAGGGACCTAATTTATAATAAGTTTATCACTGGATGTGAGCTTAATTAAGTTTGCTTTTAGGGATGTGAGCCTAATATTCACATTACATTTTTCATGTGAATTGAATTAAAGTGAAATTAAAATTTTCATGTGCATTGAACTAAAGTGTGATTACATTTTTCATGTGAATTGAATTAAAGTTAAAGTTACATTTTCATGTAATTGGATTAAAGTAGAAAATTACATTTTTCATGTAATTAGTTTTTAAGTAGAAAATTTACATTTTCATGTAAATAGAATTTAAAGAAAAATTACATTTTCATGTAAATAAAATTTGAAGAAGAAAAATTACATTTTCATGTAAATGGAACTTAGGGAAGGAAATTTACATTTTAATGTCATTAAAAAGGACAACGGTATGAAATTTACATATTTATGTAAAAAGATTTTCAGTAAAGATTATAACGATGAAATTTACATTTTAATGAATTGAATTTTCATTAAAAAGATAAAGATAGAAATTTACATTTTTATGTAGATAGATTAACACACAAAATTATTATTTTGTTTGTGATGAAAGATTAACAAAGTTATTATTTTTGTAGAATTGAAGTTGACACCAAAATATATTGCATTTTTGTTAGAAATTGAAATGAAACAAAAATACTCATTTTTTGTTAAATTATAAATGGCACACAAAAATATCCATGTTTGTTGTAATGGAAATGAAACACAAAAATACCTATTTTTGTTGTAATTGTAATGATACATGAAATATACAATTTTGTGTAGTTTGAAAGATGATTGAAAAATATACCTTTTTGTATATAGGATGTGAATGCAAGTCGAAATAAAGATCAACATACTTATGTGCCATGACATTATATTTAGATAATAATTCTTGTCATTAGCAAAATATAGTAAAATAAAATATATTTCACTATGTATTATAAAAATGTTAATAGGTTACGGAAATATAACGTTCTTAACTTGTTGTGTTAATCACGATAACAAAATGGACGAAGGAATTTTATTTATATATAATTATAATTATATATATATATATATATAAATTAAAAGTAAACGAATCGAGCGTGGTAGTTCGCATTTTGGAATTGTACTTTTAATTGATTATACCGAAATATGCAACCTTCAGATTTTCCCAAAACTGAAACAGTTAGGTTCGCCTTGGAAAGATCTTTCCAACGATATGAATTGTGTTAAAATCCCACGGTTAGATTTAGAGAAATGTGTAAAACAAATTTGGGTGAAAACGGCGCCAGGGTCGCCCATTGACCCGAAGCATCGTAAAATTAATTTTGGCTATTTTTTTATATAAATAAAAATAGCGATAGATCGTTATTAAATACTAATAACGATATGAAATGATTTTAGTGTATATATATATATGCGAGGATCATTTGAAAAGTCCGAGTTCAATCTCATTTCAAATGATTATACGACGACATAAGTCGAAGAGTTGAAGATGGTGATTGAAGACCGACGATCTTCACATCGAATGGGTTGCTACTGAGGCCCATGATTGGAGCAGCTACCTTGAAGGGGAGTCAGGGGTAGCCGTCCGGACGTATTGTTGATTTTTCGGATATGCGAGGTATAAGGTGCTTCCGGTTTCGTTCAGACCCAGAACGAACTTGAAAATGGATTGTATGTCTGACATTGTATTCCTTTATACGGTATTCGTTGATCTCTGCTAAATATATATCTGTTTGGTGTTTAACACCCTTCTCTAAGATGTACGAGCTTAGAGGTTATATATTGGTAGGAATCAATGGTATGGTATGGATTGACAATGTGGCATGCTAAGATGCAAATGATCAAGGCTTTTGTTGAAAAGCAGGCCTTGTGGTTGATGTAACACCCCGTATTTTCTGTGAACATAAAAAAAATCAAGATATAATTAATTTTTAGAAAAATAATTAGGTGAAACGGGTTGCGCCGTTGCGTTCTTCTCGGAATTCTGCTTGAGATAGAGTCCGAGTTTGCGTAAATTAGACTACGTATGAAAAAGATATCCTTAAATTAAATATTGCAGCAAAACATGGAAAAAGAGGAATGAGAAAAGAATAATGTTTAGCATTGTTCTAAGAATTGTAAGCAAAAGACATAATAGCTCATTTGGTTGGAACATGTGACTTGCATACAAGAGGTGCAGAGTTCGATCCCCGCCAACGCCATATTTTTGTTTTAGGGGAATGGCTAAAAAGCGGCTTATTGTGAACGCGGTTCAAAAAATTAAATATATATATATATATATATATTGAATATATACATGTATATATATATATATATAATTGAGAAGATAAATACAGTCAATTTATTTGGAGGGAAAGATTTATGCATAAGTAGATATGTATGTATGTAGGTAACTTCATTATGCATTGATTTTGCATGTTGCAAGGAAAGTAGAGAAAAAAAAGGGGAAATTAAATTATATGCTCGATTTCCTTTTTTTCAGGCAAGCAATTAATTTGCATTATTTGAATTCATGAATAGGTGTGTGTGTGTGTGTGTATATATATATATATATATATATATATATATATATATATATATGGGCAGTTAATGTAAACATGAATAGAAGTTTATTAATTTGCTGAGTGTTTGCTGAGTCACTTCTGACTCATTGCTGAGTCAATAAGATAAACCCCATCTTGTCTGAATGGCTGCGGTTATTTCTAGGTTAAATCTAATGGCCTAAATGAATCCTAAATTCTATAAATAAGTGGGTAGTCTCTCATTCTAATTCATATGAAAAATTAGAGAAGCCGCCGTCATGCCGTCGCCATGGAACTCCGAGTAGCCGCCGCAAATCAAAGTAGAAGAAAGCTAATCTAATCCAATTCTAATCAATTCTAAAAGCAATCTAGACTCTCTCTTTCTTCTTGAATTGTGAGTATGATGATTCTCCCAAGATTATTGGCAAACTAATTTGATTAAGATGTAAATGGAACATAAGAAAATGATGTGAATTGTCATATATGTTATTGTAAAATCTTATGTTATCATGTATGTTCTAAATGTTTTGTTATGCTATGATGAAAATCATGCTATGCTATGTTATGCTATCATGCCATGCTATGATGAAAATCATGCTATGTTATGTTGTGCTATCATGCTACGCTATGTGTAAATCATGTTATGTTATGTCATAAATCTTATATATGTTGTAGATCCCATGTTAACACATATGTTGGAAATCCATAAGTTATATGATTATGATATCATGTTAAGTTGTGTTGAATCGTACAAGTTGTAAAATCGTGATGTTGTTATTTATGCAAATTGGATCATGTTTTAAAGTTTATGTTTTTTTTTTCTAAAAATTAAATGGATCATGATTATGGGAATTTGCCTATTAAGTTAGGTGTACCCATATGCATGAATCTATGACTAAATGAATTTTTATTATGGGAATTTGTCTATTAAGTTAGATGTACCCATATACATGATTCTTAATTATCCTTGGATTTTGATAATGGGAATTTGTCTATTGAGTTAGATGTACCCATATACATGATTATCCGTGGATCTTGATTATGGGAATTTGTCTATTAAGTTAGATGTACCCATATACATGAACCTATGTTATTAAGTTAGATGATGATATGTTGTAAATGATGTCACATATGTTACATAGTCACGATGTTAGCATCCATGTTGGTTAGTTCATGTTAGTCAAATCATGATATTATATATGTTTGGGCTATGATGATTCATACATGTACCTATGCAAGTTTTGGCACTAATTAATAAAAATTGTGTAGGTTTCATGACACTTATTTTAGATCTAAAATTAGATCCATGACATGTGTGAGTTCTATACTAGTTCACACCACCATTATGTTGCAAGTTTATACATGAATTTGGGTTATATTATGTAGACTGTGACATTTAACCAAACAAGTTGACACCTTTAACATGTGTAGCTTATGCAAGTTATAGTCTTAGCCTATGCAAGTTTAAGTGTTGGACCTCTATCACATACGCAAGTTTCACCCCTTTTTATGAGTAGATCTATTTTAGTCATATACATATATGTTGTTGTTGTGATAATTTATCTTTGTGCTATGAGTTAGACTATTCGAGTCTAACGTATATTTTACGTTTAACGTATGAACGTACAACGTGGGATAGGGGTGATATTAAAAGAATTAATATTGAGAATTTGCACGAAATAGCCTTAAAAAGGCATATAACAAATTTGAGATATGTGAATTGCCTTAAAAGGCGAAAAATGGAATTAAGACATTAATTGGAAAATTAATGTGTAGAAATGGTCATAAGTTAATTATGGATTAATTTGAATTTGAATAGGGATTGAGAAATTGGTATAAAATGCCTTTAATGGCATATAATGAATTTGTGGTGAAAAAGGGTATGATTTATCATACCATAAATGGATGGACATAATTGAGTCAATTATGGACATCATTAAATTTTGAATAAATTATTAATTTGGATAGGGAAGTTAATTCAAATTTGGGAAGGATTAATTAATTAATTAATCACTTAAGATAATTAACATTCTTTCTATCTACATACACCAGAAGGTTCTAGGGTGACAGAGAGGATAGTGTCTAGGCTTGGGTTTGGAAAACAAGTTTCCTGCCCTCCCTGGCTATCCCTAACTGACCCAATGAACGGGATGGTCTTGAATTTAGAAAGAAAACATGTGGTGGGACATGGGAATCTAGTGGGTGCTTTGGGTGGCATGAGGAATCTAGTGGTTGCCTTTAGTGGCATTTGAAATACGATTAGTAAGACTTAACCAAACACACATGCAAATGAACATGACTAAGAAGAGGGTTAAGTAGGTGCCTTGGGTGGCATGAGAAAATACGATTAGTAACACTTAACCAAATTAAATATGTAAGTGGGACAGAGGGGTTAAGTGGGTGCCTTGGGTGGCATGTGGAATTACTAATAGAAACCCTTAACCAAATTTAAAACATGTAAGTGGACATGAAGGGGGTTAAGTGGAATGTGTTAGAGGGGACCAAGCCTAGGTGGGAAGCTTGGTAGGAGGCCCATTTCAACCAGTATCCCAAACGTATCTTTGTGAGCTCGACCCAAGTCGAGGACGGGACACGCATACTGGGCTTGACTATAAGAGGCCAAAACGGGTTAGCGGTGGCAACGCAAGTCCAACGGGTTCATATGCGTGAGTGGACCCGGGCTGGTAGGTAAGACGTTGTTGCATCGTGTAGGTATAAGCCGTGCATCCTTAAGTTGTATCGGGTTGCCACTTTAGGGGAGTGATACACCCCACTGTGGGACCAGCACGGGTATCTACGAGTTAGGGAGCCGATCGAATGGGGCAGGGTAGTGGGTACACCTAGTAGTACACGAAGCTACCATTATTAATTAAGTATTAAAAGGGTACACCTAGTGGAGATAGGGGCAGACGGCACCTATGACGTCAGCTAGGAGTACGTGGAATTACCATTATTAAGGGGGTACGTCTAGTAGGGATAGGTACACGTTGGGTACCTAGGATAGCAGCTAGAGATACACAGTAAAACGTGGAGGATAGTGGGTACATCTAGTAGTACACGAAGCTATCATCATTGTATTTAGGGATCAAAGTGACTAGTAGGGGTGCAGTTAGTGCTAGTACAGTACAACACGGTACAGTACGGTAGAGTATAGTAATTATCCTATATTGATTAGGAAGCGTCATTAACGTTAGTGATTAGTAATGGGTGTGGTGCAGCGTAGTAATTATTCTTTAGTAGGTATGCCTTTAATGTTACCTTGGTTAACCTCATTTCCTTTGCCTGTTCTGTCACACCCAATAGTTCATAGGCATTTCCTTATTCTCCAGCTTATGCCTTAGTCTGATTACTTTGAAAATAGTATTGTTAGAATTGTCATACTCGCCAGACTTTATGTCTGACCCCCTCTATTTCTATCTTTTTTCCCCCTCCAGGTCCTCAGGTTGGGCCCAGCTCTAGTGGTGTTTGATTGGATTGCTTATCTCTTTTGGAGAGCTTGGACTGCTAAAGTAAAGTCCAGCTTGTTACCTATTGTTTAATGGCTATTTATGTAATGGGATTATGTATTTTGTTTTATCAAGATAGATATTGTACTTGACTCTGATTTATGGTATTATGATGTAATCAAACATGTTTTGACTTCTACTGCAATGAAATAAAGTTTTAAATTTCCAAGTACTATTTTATATCTGTCTTGTCGTAATTTTACTGTTCTATACTCACTTAAAACCTCCATGGGAGTTAATGCATTCCTTATGTGAGTGACATTAATGGACGTGGGGTGTTACACGTGGTATAAGAGCTTAAGGTTACCAGAACAGATAAGATATTTTGAAAAACTATTTTTCAAAAGCATTTTTATAAAGAATACTTTCAAAAATATGTTTGTAGAAGAGTATTTTTGAAAGAAAGGTTTATTTTGAGAACATAATCCCGAAGAGCCATATATCCTTCCTTTGATTCTCCGTTTTAAATCTCTTCCTCTCTCTCGTTTTGAATTTCCCCTCCGCGTATAGAAGCTTTTTCTAAGATAAATAAGGACTTCTGTACGAAGGACGGAAGAACCACTTCAAGGGACTTAGACGTTTGTCGGGCTAGAAGTTAGTCCAAGGAGGTGGAGGGTTGTGGGAACCTTTAAGATGGACGATGGGAGGAAGGTTCAAATAGCGGTTAGGTTAATAAAGGACGAAACCTCATCTTGGTGGGAGGTCACGAATGGAGAATGTGAAGAAGAAGGCTAGTTGTTTTGGAGAAATAGGACACCTTATTAGGATTGTCCAAAGAGGCAAGAATAAAGTACAGGATCTTCTGGAGGGTTGTTGTATTCCCTCACGGCTGGTATACCTGATGGGGGTAAGACCGTCTTGGTTGAAATTTGGTTTTCTTTATCATCCTGTTCGAACCTTGTTTGATTCTGGCACTTCATACTCGTTAGTATCTGCTTCGTTAGTTGAAACACTGCACCTAAATACTAGTCTAGTTAAGGATCCCATCCTAGTCTCAAATCCTGTTGGTGGTTCGGCTCATCCTTCAATGGTTTGTCGGGATTTGAGAGTGTCTATCTTGGGCGTTGGGTTTGAATGCAGCGCCTTCAGTCTTGGTTTCACGGTCTATAGTTTGATTCTAGGAATGGATTGGCTAGCCAGGCGTGGTGCCATCCTAGATTGGGGAAGGAGGGTAGTTAGACTATTGGTTCGTTATGGAAAGACCCTCATATTTCTTGTGACCATAGGAGTTTAGTGATGCTTAGTTGCCTAGAATCTTCTGATGTATCCAACGATGATTTGGGATCTGTTTGTGTCGTCCGTGAGTATGGGGATGTCTTCGATGTAGAGCGGGGTTTACCTAGAGGAGCGAAGTAAGCTTTCGTGTGTGCTTAGTGGATAATGCAAAGCCAGTTATGAGATCAACTATGGTTTTGGAGCAAGACTGGCAAGGACAGCCAGAGTCCGTTAAGTGCTCAGTTATTTGGCCGTTTTACTAGTATCATCTCATGTATGTCATCTGAATTCGAAGGAGGTATCCCTTGGGTGTTTGTCTGATATTGGTTTAGGCCTTTGGGGCTTGCACTTGGGGGATGTCGAGTTCGACTAGGATGGTCTGCGTGAGAGATGGACAGTTGTGACAAATTTTGCATGGAATAATATCCTGGTTTTCTCTAGAAGCGGAGAAGAGCATGCCCTACATCTTAGGGAAGCCTCTGGGGAAGGGTGATGTGTTATGGAGGAAGACTATCGAAAGTCCATGAGGGGAATTACCCTACCCACGACTTAGGAGTTGCTTTCAGACCATAAGTTGCTAAGGTATTTGTTCTCTCAGAAAGATCTGAACTTGAGGCAGCAAAGGTGGATGGAGTTCTTGGCGTCCTACGATTTCGAAATAGCATATACCCCTGGCAAGGGTAACGTTGTGGTGGGGGCCTTAAGTAGAAAAGGGTTGACACTGAGTCCTTGGTCTGTTGAGCGGCGTAGCTTAGAGTTTATCTCTACCTTTGACTTTAGACCATCCGTTGATTTTGTACTTGGTTCGCTAGCATCCTTAGAGGTCAGACCTATGCTTTTGGGATGGATTGGAGAGGCACAGCGAGCTGACCCACAGTTGGTTGAGTTAGTAGAGAATCTCACAAGAGGGGAGTCAACAAGCCATCTTAATAGGTATACCCTAGATGATAAGGGTTGGTTGCGTAGGGACGGTAAACTTTGTATATTACGGGACGAAAGTTTGAGGAAGTGTTTACATGATACGGCGAAAGTGGTGGAGCTGAACACGCTTAAGGAAGTGGAAGTAGAGCGAGATGCCACGATCAGACTAGCTCCTACATGCATTCTTGGGTCGGAGATTAAGAAGTTGAGAAACCGAGAGGTCAAGCTAGTCAAAGTGCAATGGGAAGAAGATCAAGGAGACGCTACTTGGGAGACGGAAGAGAAGATTCGTTTGTTGTACCCCTTCCTTTTCGGGGTTATGTCTTTTATATTCTCCTTTATCGCCTAGCTTATACTTGTCCTATCTTTAGTACATCCTCTCGTTTAAGTCTTTGACCTTTAGAAGGGTAGTCCTATGGTTGAAACATGTGTTTAAGACATGTTATGTTTGATGGATGCAAGTGGATGCAAGTGTTTGCTAGTGGTTGCTCGTGGATGCATATACACACACTTTAGGCACTAGATCGGCTCAGTCACTCTCATATTGCATATAAATATGTGTGCATATTTAAATTAATGAATGAATAGTGGTTGTATTATCATATGGATGCTGCATTAAGATGAATGGTTGTGCACGCATATAGAAATAATATGTATCATTAGGAATCTTTTGCATACATAATGGACTCATGGCACTATTATGGTTTGCATTAAGGAGGTCAACTGAATCAGTAGATCGCCTGATTTTTGCATTGTATAAGGACATGTACACACACTATGCATATAAACATGAAAGCATTAGAAGTCTCTTAAGGACAATGGATGCCTGTGCCTGATGGTTGAGTAGATGGATGATTGGATGGTAGGACACATTCTTCCTAACTTGAAGATTTCGGGGACGAAATCCTTTAAGGAGGGGAGAATGTAACACCCTGTATTTTCTGTGAACATAAAAAAAATCAAGATATAATTAATTTCTAGAAAAATAATTAGGTGAAACGGGTTGCGCCGTTGCGTTCGTCTCGGAATTCTGCTTGAGATAGAGTCCGAGTTTGCGTAAATTGGACTCCGTATGAAAAAGATATCCTTAAATTAAATATTGCAGCAAAACATGGAAAAAGAGGAATGAGAAAAGAATAATGTTTAGCATTGTTCTAAGAATTGTAAGCAAATACATAATAGCTCATTTGGTTGGAACATGTGACTTGCATACAAGAGGTGCAGAGTTCGATCCCCGCCAACGCCATATTTTTGTTTTAGGGTAATGGCTAAAAAGCGGCTTAGTGTGAACGCGGTTCAAAAAAATTAAATATATATATATATATATATATTGAATATATATATATATATATGTGTGTATATATATATAATTGAGAAGATAAATACAGTCAATTTATTTGGAGGGAAAGATTTATGCATAAGTAGATATGTATGTAGGTAACTTCATTATGCATTGATTTTGCATGTTGCAAGGAAAGTAGAGAAAAAAAAGGGGAAATTAAATTATATGCTCGATTTCCTTTTTTTCAGGCAAGCAATTAATTTGCATTATTTGAATTCATGAATAGGTGCGTGTGTGTGTATATATATATATATATATATATATTTATATTTATATATGGGCCGTTAATGTAAACATGAATAGAAGTTTATTAATTTGCTGAGTGTTTGCTGAGTCACTTCTGACTCATTGCTGAGTCAATAAGATAAACCCCATCTTGTCTGAACGGCTGCGGTTATTTCTAGGTTAAATCTAATGGCCTAAATGAATCCTAAATTCTATAAATAAGTGGGTAGTCTCTCATTCTAATTCATATGAAAAATTAGAGAAGCCGCCGTCATGCCGTCGCCATGGAACTCCGAGTAGCCGCCGCAAATCAAAGTAGAAGAAAGCTAATCTAATCCAATTCTAATCAATTCTAAAAGCAATCTAGACTCTCTCTTTCTTCTTGAATTGTGAGTATGATGATTCTCACAAGATTATTAGCAAACTAATTTGATTAAGATGTAAATGGAACATAAGAAAATGATGTGAATTGTCATATATGTTATTGTAAAATCTTATGTTATCATGTATGTTCTAAATGTTTTGTTATGCTATGATGAAAATCATGCTATGCTATGTTATGCTATCATGCCATGCTATGATGAAAATCATGCTATGCTATGTTATGCTATCATGCTATGCTATGTGTAAATCATGCTATGTTATGTCGTAAATCTTATATATGTTGTAGATCTCATGTTAACACATATGTTGGAAATCCATAAGTTATATGATTATGATATCATGTTAAGTTGTTTTGAATCGTACAAGTTGTAAAATTATGATGTTGTTATTTATGCAAATTGGATCATGTTTTAAAGTTTATGTTTTTTTTCTTCTAAAAATTAAATGGATCATGATTATGGGAATTTGCCTATTAAGTTAGGTGTACCCATATGCATGAATCTATGACTAAATGAATTTTTATTATGGGAATTTGTCTATTAAGTTAGATGTACCCATATACATGATTCTTAATTATCCTTGGATTTTGATAATGGGAATTTGTCTATTGAGTTAGATGTACCCATATACATGATTATCCGTGGATCTTGATTATGGGAATTTGTCTATTAAGTTAGATGTACCCATATACATGAACCTATGTTATTAAGTTAGATGATGATATGTTGTAAATGATGTCACATATGTTACATAGTCACGATGTTAGCATCCATGTTGGTTAGTTCATGTTAGTCAAATCATGATATTATATATGTTTGGGCTATGATGATTCATACATGTACCTATGCAAGTTTTGGCACTAATTAATAAAAATTGTGTAGGTTTCATGACACTTATTTTAGAACTAAAATTAGATCCATGACATGTGTGAGTTCTATACTAGTTCACACCACCATTATGTTGCAAGTTTATACATGAATTTGGGTTATATTATGTAGACTGTGACATTTAACCAAACAAGTCGACACCTTTAACATGTGTAGCTTATGCAAGTTATAGTCTTAGCCTATGCAAGTTTAAGTGTTGGACCTCTATCACATATGCAAGTTTCACCCCTTTTTATGAGTAGATCTATTTTAGTCATATACATATATGTTGTTGTTGTGATAATTTATCTTTGTGCTATGAGTTAGACTATTCGAGTCTAACGTATATTTTACGTTTAACGTATGAACGTACAACGTGGGATAGGGGTGATATTAAAAGAATTAATATTGAGAATTTGCACGAAATAGCCTTAAAAAGGCATATAACAAATTTGAGATATGTGAATTGCCTTAAAAGGCGAAAAATGGAATTAAGACATTAATTGGAAAATTAATGTGTAGAAATGGTCATAAGTTAATTATGGATTAATTTGAATTTGAATAGGGATTGAGAAATTGGTATAAAATGCCTTTAATGGCATATAATGAATTTGTGGTGAAAAAGGGTATGATTTATCATACCATAAATGGATGGACATAATTGAGTCAATTATGGACATCATTAAATTTTGAATAAATTATTAATTTGGATAGGGAAGTTAATTCAAATTTGGGAAAGATTAATTAATTAATTAATTAATCACTTAAGATAATTAACATTCTTTCTATCTACATACACCAGAAGGTTCTAGGGTGACAGAGAGGATAGTGTCTAGGCTTGGGTTTGGAAAACAAGTTTCCTGCCCTCCCTGGCTATCCCTAACTGACCCAATGAATGGGATGGTCTTGAATTTAGAAAGAAAACATGTGGTGGGACATGGGAATCTAGTGGGTGCTTTGGGTGGCATGAGGAATCTAGTGGTTGCCTTTAGTGGCATTTGAAATACGATTAGTAAGACTTAACCAAACACACATGCAAATGAACATAACTAAGAAGAGGGTTAAGTAGGTGCCTTGGGTGGCATGAGAAAATACGATTAGTAACACTTAACCAAATTAAATATGTAAGTGGGACATAGGGGTTAAGTGGGTGCCTTGGGTGGCATGTGGAATTACTAATAGAAACCCTTAACCAAATTTAAAACATGTAAGTGGACATGAAGGGGGTTAAGTGGAATGTGTTAGAGGGGACCAAGCCTAGGTGGGAAGCTTGGTGGGAGGCCCATTTCAACCAGTATCCCAAACGTATCTTTGTGAGCTCGACCCAAGTCGAGGACGGGACACGCATACTGGGCTTGACTATAAGAGGCCAAAACGGGTTAGCGGTGGCAACGCAAGTCCAACGGGTTCATATGCGTGAGTGGACCCGGGCTGGTAGGTAAGACGTTGTTGCATCGTGTATGTATAAGCCGTGCATCCTTAAGTTGTATCGGGTTGCCACTTTAGGAGAGTGATACACCCTACTGTGGGACCAGCACGGGTATCTACGAGTTAGGGAGCCGATCGAATGGGGCCGGGTAGTGGGTACACCTAGTAGTACACGAAGCTACCATTATTAATTAAGTATTAAAAGGGTACACCTAGTGGAGATAGGGGCAGACGGCACCTATGACGTCAGCTAGGAGTACGTGGAATTACCATTATTAAGGGGGTACGTCTAGTAGGGATAGGTACACGTTGGGTACCTAGGATAGCAACTAGAGATACACAGTAAAACGTGGAGGATAGTGGGTACATCTAGTAGTACACGAAGCTATCATCATTCTATTTAGGGATCAAAGTGACTAGTAGGGGTGCAGTTAGTGCTAGTACAGTACAGCACGGTACAGTACGGTAGAGTATAGTAATTATCCTATATTGATTAGGAAGCGTCATTAACGTTAGTGATTAGTAACGGGTGTGGTGCAGCGTAGTAATTATTCTTTAGTAGGTATGCCTTTAATGTTACCTTGGTTAACCTCATTTCCTTTGCCTGTTATGTCACACCCAATAGTTCATAGGCATTTCCTTATTCTCCAGCTTATGCCTTAGTCTGATTACTTTGAAAATAGTATTGTTAGAATTGTCATACTCGCCAGACTTTATGTCTGTCCCCCTCTATTTCTATCTTTTTTCCCCCTCCAGGTCCTCAGGTTGGGCCCAGCTCTAGTGGTGTTTGATTGGATTGCTTATCTCTTTTGGAGAGCTTGGACTGCTAAAGTAAAGTCCAGCTTGTTACCTATTGTTTAATGGCTATTTATGTAATGGGATTATGTATTTTGTTTTATCAAGATAGATATTGTACTTGACTCTGATTTATGGTATTATGATGTAATCAAACATGTTTTGACTTCTGCTGCAATGAAATAAAGTTATAAATTTCCAAGTACTATTTTATATCTGTCTTGTCGTAATTTTATTGTTCTATACTCACTTAAAACCTCCATGGAAGTTAATGCATTCCTTTTGTGAGTGACATTAATGGATGTGGGGTGTTACAGTTGATGCTCAAAGCACGACCTGTTTAGGCGTAGCTTTGTGTATAGCGTGACTTCGCGAGCCTCACCCCCTGGTATGAGTCAAAAACGGAGCAAGGGAACGCAGGGAGAGCAGCACGTTTCTTTCTAGCTAAAAGTGGTGTTTGGGTTTTACACAGCCCGGTATTTTACTTATGTGGATGATGGAATGAGGCGCCTCAGATGTTAGGTCCTATAGGACCGGGAAACATGTGTTCATGAATAACTAATCCACAAACCGCAAGTGTGGACCGGCCCTGCAGCTATCCAAGGGTCACTCGAGCTCTGATCCTGAGACATTAGCTAGAGTGTCTCGAATCAGTAAGGAGATCGTTCCTAGCCTTGACTCATGATGGAGACCCAATTCCCAATACGACCCTACGAACTTGATTGTATTACTAGTATGGAGGCATAGTATATGGTAGCTATGCTTCCTAGGATTGATACATTTACTTTGAAATGTTTTTGAAACTTATATACACTAGCAATAATATCAAACCCGTTTTTTTTTGTACCAAGCATGTTTAATCATCATAAGGTAAAACTCTATCCTCTGGTCTGCGTTGCATTGTGTGATGGGACTTGAGTCTTATGATGATTCCATTTTTCTAAAAAGCATTGCGTTGTTTAACGATTTACTTTAATTTATGCACCGACAATCCAATGGATTAAAACCCTTTCCGCGTTAGCAGCGTGGTCCGTGGATTTGCCTTGTTGCTATTAGTTATATTAGTTTAGAATTCTCACACCAGTCCCATGACTGACTTGTAGTTTGTTTCACTTTGCAAACTCGGGTGCCCTCTTTTCCACATGGGCAGTCGAGTAGCTTTTTGCAGATAATTAACTCTTGAGCAGGATTCTCGATCGAAGCCTAAAGCCGTGTCCAGAGCATAGTTGTCTTCCGCTGCCTTAGTTATTTTATTTCCGCTGCATTGTATTGTATTTGTTGTAATTCAAACCTTCCGCTGTATTTTATTCAAAGTACTATGATATTATGTACTCTGATGTAACATTATTACGATGTTTATAAAAGTCTGTTGTTGTTGTTCTGATGTTGTTCTAGTCCCAGAGTTAACGTATTCCGGGTTTGAACGGTCTTAGTCGATTTTGCGATCGATTGAGTCCGGGCAAAATTCGGAGCCATTACAGTTGGTATCAGAGCTCTGGTTAGCTCAAATCTTTGGGGTACAACTCATTAGAACTGAACAAAAGACTCATCAGAGATTGGATTAGTAATATCCAATAAGGATACTCATTAGAGATAGGATCAGTAGTTTCCTAGAATGAGAAAACTCATTAGAGATGGGGTTAGTAATGCCCTATAATGAGTTAAGAGTGACAAGTTTATAATTAACGTATTTTTAATTATATATAAACCGATCTTAGAAAATATGATTTTTGAATATATAAAAGTTATATATATTTTAAAAGCTATGATTGATGGTTGTGTAGTGTAATTATTAGTTCAACTAACAAAATTATAGAAACGAATTAAAGAATGAGAGATGAGTTAATTAATTGAACAACTTTTAGCTTCGTTCCTTTTCGAGGGCGAAAAGTTCTTAAGTGGGGGAGACTATAACAACCCTGAAATTCGGGGCAAAATTTAAAATTGATTTTAATAAATTTTGATGAAAAATTGCATGAATAGCTAATTAATTATTGTTAGTGTGTAATGTTTGCCAAGATAAATGCATTTAAGGCGCGTTAGTGTATAACACGAATTTGAAATTTATTGGTTGATTACATGTAGGAATTGTTAGTGTGTGAGGGTTAATAAAAAAATAAACGCATTTGGCGCGCATTAGTATATAATGTGTATTCATTTATTAATTGTTGTGCACAATAAAAAGAAAGCAATAAGCTAATGTAATTGATAATTAAAATTAAACATTATTTATTAAGTTCTATTTTGATATAAATAAAGTTGATTAGTTTCTGGAATTTAATTAAAGATAATGATATAAATAGGGGATTCATGGCGAATTGTTAATGAATTGGAAAAAATAAAAAAATTAATTTAAGTCATTTAAATTTTTTTTTTGTAGTTTTGTTTATATAAGTAAACGTGGAAAGTTAGAATTCAATATTGGTATATTTAATAAAATTTAATGGTGCATTTATTTAATTAACCTTTGAAATCCTTTCCTAAAATTCTTGCTTAAATCAACCCTTCATCTATTCAATTTCTTTGCCAAAATAATCTATCAATTTATTAATTTCTTTCCTTAACTCATTGACATAATTAAATCAAACCAAATTCAGTGGAATTAAATATATATATATATACATACATATATACTTGATAAAATTTAATTACAACTGAAAACCAAACACTGAAAATCGTTGTAATAACTAACTTGAATTTTTATATGTGAATTTGATTTTAAAAATATAGTAAATGCTTGGCAATTATTTAAGTAATCAAAGCCATATATATAGAGTGTAGCATACTAAAATAATGAAACATAAAATACTATAACATAAATACCCCATTCTCTCTCTTCCTTTCATATGCAAATATTCCATTATAGAATGTAATCAAAGGGGATTTGAAAAAAAAAAGGAGAAATAATTTCTCCACCTCAGCCATAATATTATTAATACCCTAATATTCTAAACTCTCCACTACATACTATCATTTCCTCTCCTCAAATTCTCATTTCTCTTTTTCCTCAAAATTTAACAGCAACCCTCTTTCTCTCTCTCCCTCTCTCTCAAAACTCTGCATGAAAGCCCCTCAAAATTAAACAATTTATATCTCCCAAACCATAAGGAGTTAGGCCATGAAATTTTGTGAGCACCTAGAGAATGGAGAGTGGTATTCACGCCTAAAATTAGGTGAAGAATTGGAAAGCATAACTGGTGAGATTCATATTTTAATAATTAATTTAATTTAACTATTTTTCTCATGATGTGAAATCGATGTTTGTTTGGAAATAAAGTTAGGTCTGTGATGATTGAGTGCTAAGCTTGTGTTTTTAGATTTTGTTGCTTTGTGAATTGTAATGTTTTGTGATATTCAAGTTTGTTAGATCCATAAATTTTGATGTAATCTTCATACGAGTTCTCATCTTTTGTAACGACCCGGATTTTTAACCATTGAATTCTGAATATTTAAATTTGTTATTTGAATTATATATAGGAATTTATAAGGAATTTATTTAATAAAACGATATTTAAACATATAGTTTATAATATAATTTAAAACGAGTTCAAAATGGTGCGGTAGTTTGAAAATTCGATTTAAAATTTCAAATGAATGTACAGGATTCAAAATAAATTGGATTTTAGTGAAACAAGAAATAATTGAATCTGTTTGAAAATATCTTTTCAACGAGTGTGAAAAATCCCGATTTCATAGCAGGAATAAAAAGTTATGTCCAAATCAAATTTTCACAAAGTCACTGTAGAATCGCATATAGACCATAACGGTTTATTTAATATATTTAAATAACGATCTTGAATTTGGACAAGATTCTTTTGAGGCGTAGTTATAATTTAATTTTTAGATTTTTTCTGAAATTTTTAATTAATTAAATATGCAACCTTTTATTTGGAGTATTTTGCACCCTATATCAATATTTTTGGGGTTTCATAATATAGGTTAAACGACCGATATTATTATATTTTTGGGACCATGACACCTCACTGGACACGGTCGTACTTTTATTTTTGTCCGTAGTAGTTCAAACGCGAACGGAGTTTTGCATAACAGCGTACAATTTAATTTCATCTTTATAAAACTTAAATAAATATACATATATTTAATATCTTGCACATGCCTTTCCTGGACGCACCAATAAATTGACACAAATCACGCAGGTGTGAATCTCAAAATATATCATCGGCTACTAAATCTAATGTACATAGATCTTTGAAAATCATGTTCATATCTTAAATCAGTCTAATCAAATATTACGAAATCAAAACAAAAACTGATCAAAATTCCTGTGCATGACCTCTGAAAAGAAAACCCATGAAATAGATCTTTGGTGTACAAAAAATCTAACCAAATCTTAGTCTAAAACTTCAGAAAATCCTATTTGAGATGAGTATATCTCGGTATATCACATGCAAAGTTTCGGCCATACTTGGTTACAAAGGAAAAATCTAGGATAAGATCTTTCCATGTGCCACTGATCAAATATGTCGGCAGATCTTGATATATGTTCAACGAATCTTAGGCAAAAATGTTAGCTACATCAGAAAGAAAATATATCTCTGCCAAGTCATAGTTCACATCAAATCTTTGAACAATATTTCAGCTTCCAATACAATATACACCATAATAATAAAAAATTCCATCTTGTACTTCATTCACATTGGATACAGACAGCTTAATATAAATAAGAAGACAAATCACCTTTGTTTTCTTTTCCTCAGTTTATCGACAACACCTAAAACCAAAGCCAAACCATCTTTCATCCTTCCAAAAGAATACTGCTGCTACTTCTCTTCCTTTTTCTATAGTATCGAAATCTTCAAAATCCGAAATAAATTCAAGGAATCATTTCTAAATTAGCCACCAGGTGCTTTGGAACTCGTTGAGCTCATATGCCTCGTAAGTGACCTTCAACTAGGCATGCGATCATTGGGATCTGGAGGGGTTTCCAGGGTGGTAAGGCTGTGGGAACGTCATGGGGAAGTGGTGGAGTTCGGCTAACGGTGAAAAACTTACTAGAAAGAGGAAGTTACGTGGGAAGAATAATACAAGGAGGATACTGTGTTTACACGGTTAGGGAAAGAAGAGGACGAAGGGTACTGGGTAAATATGTTCAGGGAGGATCGTGTGAGTGCGTGTATAAGGGTGTTCTTGTAATACCAGATTGCAGGGAAGTTTTGAAGATCATGGAAGGTGAAAGCTCCTATGGGTGCGTGTTCTCTTCTAATAGGGTAAAAGAAAAGGGAAGGGGACTGTAAATGTTTCCGAACAAGAGGAAAAATGGTTCTTGGGAAGGAAAATAGTACTGGGAGGTGGTTAACACGTGGTCAGAAATTAGTTGTGGCTTATTTAATAGGAAATGGTAATTAAAGATTTTGTCTTAGTAAGTTAATTAATCTTATTTTATATATCCGCTAATGAATAAACTTGTAACGCGTCTAGTTTCTTCATTAGTGAACAGAAGTAAACGCGATCAAATCTGTTGCAATCGTAACGATGAGCGCTATGTTATGGAACTGATTTCGCTAGGAAATAGGCTATGGAGTGTCGTGATAAAATCAAACGTTGTTTGATTGTAAACAAAAACGAGGCAGAATCGTCAACTGCAAACAAGGTGAGTAAACTCACTAACTCTAGTTTTTTTATATAATTTTTAAAATTATATTTTTATATGGCGTACTGGTTGATTGAATGAATGGTTGATGAATTGGTTGAAATGGTTGAGTAGTTAAATATATTTAATCATTGATTGAATATTGATCTGCTTATCCCGATACCTTAGATTGGAATTGAAATTGATGATGTTCACATTGATTAACATCTGTGGATGCAGGGAAACAGGTTGGAGGGATCCAATTGGATTCCTCAACATTGATTTACTGTTTTTATTTATTGTACTGTATGATGTGTTATACAATCTATAATTCATTTTGTTGTGTTTTAATTAACCTGGCCCAGGATTTTGGTATTTAATACCATAAAATAATTTCAACCATTAAAAAGAAAATTTGAAATCTTTAAAAGAAAATTTATATTCAAAAGTAGAAGTATATTTCGAATGGATCTAGTAATAGAAACTTGTTTTAAAGAATAAAACAAGGAGTTGAGCATAAATGACAATTTAGTGAAATATCAATCATTGGATAAATGGAAATTATAAATTCAAGTTAGGAAAGTAGAAATTGTTTTTTCCTTTCCAACATTGGTAAATGAAAATTGGGCTTAGCAAATTTAAATGAAATTATAAGCAAGATGATGAACGAATAGAAATAAAATAAGATTTTGTGAATGATTCTACCCTTGGAAGTAAATAAAGAGAATTTGAGGTTTGAAATATTTTAATTTATTTTTTTATAACTATGTAAAGAGATCAACTACTCTATTTCTATTTAATCAAGAAGTTAAATACCTTGATTGTAGTCGATGTTGAAACTAGCCATTAGTTAATCAATAGTAATAGAAGGGAGTATCTGTTTAAATGGATTTCGGTTAAAAGGGTAATCGTGTTGTGATAATGTTTTTGGTCGAACTTAGAAAAGGTTTTATACAAGAATTGGATAATGTATCCAGATATGATAATCAAGTTATAAAAGCAAATCTCGAGACGAGGCGATGTTTAAATTAAGTAAAAGTGATATGATTAAAAAGAGATTTTCATATAATGAAATTAAATTGGATTAGCAAAAAGGGTGTTGAACGGAAATCCAAACAAAGCTTGAAAGGTATTTTAAACCAAGGCGATGATTTTAAACAATTACTTAAGAGCTGAATTAAACATCGTAATTGAAATAAGGCCTCAATGAAAAGAGACAAGGAAGAATTTTGATTGGAAACAAATGTTTATATAAGGATATAAGTTTATAATTATATCAAATATTTGGGAACAGCGATTTTAACGCTGTCATTATCATAAATGTTTTATCAATCTAAACAGTGATTTAACGCTGTCGTTATCGTATATGTTTTATAAATCTAAACAGCAATTATAGCACTGTTGTTATAATATTTGTTTTGAAAATCTAAACAGCGATTATAGCGCTGTTGTTTTGTAAATCTAAATAGCAATTATAACGCTGTTGTTATGACATATGTGTTATAAATCCAAACAGCATTGTAAAGCTATCGGTAAATTAAAGGTTTTATAAATCAAATATTATGAAAAAGCGATTATATCACTACCGTTATAATCAATGTTCTTCTGTCAGAAGAGGATTCCTAGATTACATCAGTGAGTCGCATAAGTAATGCCATGTGGAAGTTCTAAGCTTTGACTATTTCAAAGTTGAGAATGTTGTTCAGTTAAGGTCTGAGAGGTAATTATACCCCAACTTAACTGACTTCATGATTGACGGACAAATAGTTAAGGTTCGATAGCGAAGGTGAGAAATATGGTTAGTAATGAATGAATAAATTGCGTTGGCTATAATAACGATGTTTTTGTAACATTGCGTTAATTTAAAGAATTTTGAATTTGTTTTTCCTAAATAAAATAAGAGATATTTTCTACGTATAGAAAGTGAAATGCACTGGTCGACGAGGAATTAAGAAATGAGAATTGTAAATGATAATATAATAGGATTTGTTTTAAATTGGCCAAATGTTGACTGATGTTTGATCGATCGAATTCCTACCTGGAAATAAGATCGTTGGTTGCACACTTATTTTTCTTAGATAGTTAAATCACCGACTATCGAAGTTTTTGACCATTTTTCCATCGTCAATATGGAGAGACCATGATCAGATTCATTATCTGGAAACCACTCTGTATGGGCGTTAGCGTTGTGACCAAATATGACGAAGAAAATTGAAGACGGAGTTATGCAAGGGCTACCCTGTTTATAGAATAGCGCCTTCGGTTTGTCTAGTCCCAGGACAACGTGAATGGACGAATATCTAACAGAGTATATCTAACAGATCGCGTAGGTGGATCTCTTCAAACGTACTAACGTTTGGTGGCGGAGGAATTCGTTTCTCTTAGCTTTATACCCGTGGTATTTTTGGGTAAATCAATTTGTGATTTTGCATGTATAACGATGTGGCATTCAAAGTGAATGGTGGTCAGGTGTTCTAAAAGATACGTAATGACCTCAAGCCTCATCAACCGGGAAACGATAGAAATCGGGCAGGCAGCATGGCTATGTGGGTCGCACCCATTAGGATGTATAATCACCTATCTAGAGAAATTCCATTTGTTCTTTAATCTATCGATGCTGTCCCTTTCGGGAAACGGTTACTGATCCCAACCGTTGGTGATACACATTTGATACACTAAAGAGAAATGAGTGGTCGGTCATGTGTGGGCCGGGTTGCAAGACGTTCTTTTTAAACCCAGTGTATTCGTCTCTAGAGATACACTATCAGAAGGTGGTTCCATACCTTGTAATGTTGGAAATCCAATCTCTTATAAGCGCCCTGCAGTTTTTGATTTTATATTATATATGGAGCGTGAGATGCAAGCGTTCCACTAGATTCTATTTATTTGATGTAGACACTATTATAATATCACTGGATTTGATATCAAAAATATTTTTGGTTATTGTAAGGTAAAAACCATTTGTGTTTATGTGTGGATCGGTCTTACGATTATTATTTCTTTCGAAAGGATTTTGAAAGTTAAACAAATGGTTGAAGTTTACCCACACCAGTCCTTTGACTGACCCAGAGTTTATTTTGTCTGTTTTCCCTAAATTCTTGGGTGCCCAAATTTGTACGGGCAGTCAAGTAGTCGGGATTTTTCAGATTTACTTGGAAGAGCTAAAATTAGGAGGCTTCACCTGTTAGCTATAGACTATCATATTTTCCGTTGTTTACTATGTTGTATCTGGAAACATGAGTTTATAACTGTTCCAGAAATAGCTATTGTCCTCTGATGATGGTATGCATGTACAAATACTGATTTGTGTTTTCAAATGGTATGTTATATAATATATTTTATTCATTCCACTGTGAGTTTGTAATCTTCGTTTTTTCTTCTATTCTAATATTTCTTTCTTTTTATTTCTCATCATCTAATTTCTTTCTAATAACGATTCGTATTTCTGTGTAATTTGGGTTGGATGTGTGGTATGATTAGTCAACTCAAAGGGTACGGAATTCGGGTCGTTTCATTTGGTATCAGAGCTGAAGGTCGAGTGATAACCTTGGCTCTGTGGCGTGATTCAATAGAGATGGGGTTAGTAATACCCTAGATTGAATTTGAGTGTATATATATAGGAGCGCGTATTTGTAAATTTGATATAAAATTGTTTTATATTGTGTTGACTGGTTTGTTGAGTGGTTTATGAATTCTGGTCGATACAGGATGTACAACTGTATCGATAGGTGTTTCTAAACTCTCGAACAGAACAATTCGACATAGTATTGTTTTGAAGTGGGTAAATGAAATAATTTGCCCAAAAGTTATTTTGATATAAAAGAAATAATTTCTGAAACATTATAGTATATAGATGTATTGATTGTTATTACAATGAAATGGAATTATAAAATACCGAAATGGTTATATAAACCAATTGAATTTGTATAAGAATAGAATATATAAATAAGTTGAATTAGAATTGGATTCAGATTAGAAGTGTGGATTTAAATCTTGGATGTTTAGAAAATGTTTTCTAAAGTGTTTATAAAAGTAATATAATATTACTTTGAAGGATTTTTGAATAAGAATGATTTTGAATGGATTTTAAAAGTGATTAAGCACTGAAATCACTTCAGTGGCAAGAAAATAATTCAGATGATGGGTCGCGACATCATCAGTATTCATTTTCTAGTTTCTGAGTGATGGGTTGCTACCATAATAGCTCATTAATGGAAAATTTGTTTGGGAAAAAAAGTTATTTTTTTAAAATTCAAAGGTTTTGGATTTGTAAATGGTTATGGATATATTTATCTATATTATTTCAAGCGAGTTTGAAATAAAACCCGAGAATTTGAATTCTAAAATTAAGATTTAACTTGTATAAGTTGAATAGATTGAAATGGCAAAAATGTATCAAAATGAATTGAAATTAACTTAAGTTAAAATTGGATTGGATTACAAATAATTCTGAATAAAATTAAATAAAGAGAAATGTTGGAATTCAAAATATTAATATGAATTTGACCTATGTATAAACAAGTTGAATATATATTGGATGCTGTTGTTTGGAATTAAACTGTGATGGAATTGAACTCAAGCAGGATAAGGGGGTTGATTTTTGAAAACAGAACTCAGTTTGGATTAGTGAATGGAAGTGAACTAATCAGAAGTTGAATAGAGAGTGTAAAAAAATTTGAAAGCTGGATTGATTTGGAACCGATTGGAGATATATATGTATGCGGAGCAGATATTGTATGGAAGCAAATGTAAGAGATAGAATTATGCCCGACAAAAGGGTACATGTTCATGATATAACTTGGATTTGATGATTTTGTGAGCCTATGGGCAAGCCGCTCGGCTTTTTGATTTGCTTTTGGATTGGAGAAGGCCTAGAAATGCAAGTTGTGGTTGTACCGATTAAGCCGTGTAGAGGAGATGCTGCCGAAATTTTTCAGAATTTAAAGTGTTAGAAAATTTTTAGAATTTTCGAAAATTTTCGTTAGTAAGAATAAATTAATATTTTAATTGAAATAAATTGGTCCAGCTAAACTAAAGTTAAGTAATGAACAAAAAGGATTTTTCGGACCTAGTTAATAGGGTATGTAGCATTTTTCCTACCTTAGCAATTTCGAGGACGAAATTATTTTAAGGGGGAAGGAATGTAACGACCCGGATTTTTAGCCGTTGAATTCTGAATATTTAAATTTGTTATTTGAATTATATATAGGAATTTATAAGGAATTTATTTAATAAAACGATATTTAAACATATAGTTTATAATATAATTTAAAACGAGTTCAAAATGGCGCGGTAGTTTGAAAATTCGATTTAAAATTTCAAATGAATGTACAAGATTCAAAATAAATTGGATTTTAGCGAAACAAGAAATATTTGAATCTGTTTGAAAATATCTTTTCAACGAGTGTGAAAAATCCAGATTTCATGGCAGGAATAAAAAGTTATGTCCAAATCAAAATTTTTAGAAAGTCGTTGTAGAATTGCATATAAACCATAACGGTTTATTTAATATATTTAAATAACGATCTTGAATTTGGACAAGATTCTTTTGAGGCGTAGTTATAATTTAATTTTTAGAATTTTTCTGAAATTATTAATTAATTAAATATGCAACTTTTTATTTGGAGTATTTTGCACCCTATATCAATATTTTTAGGGTTTCATAATATAAGTTAAACGACCGATATTATTGTATTTTTGGGACCGTGGCACCTCACTGGACACAGTCGTACTTTTATTTTTGTCCGTAGCAGTTCAAACGCGAACGGAGTTTTGCATAACAGCGTACAATTAAATTCCATCTTTATAAAACTTAAATAAATATACATATATTTAATATCTTGCACATGCCTTTCCTGGATGCACCAATAAATTGACACAAATCATGCAGGCGTGAATCTCAAAATATATCATCGGCTACTAAATTTAATGTACATAGATCTTTGAAAATCTTGTTCATATCTTAAAACAGTCTGATCAAATATTACGAAATCAAAACAAAAACTGATCAAAATTCCTGTGCATGACCTTTGAAAAGAAAACCCATGAAATAGATCTTTGCTGTACACGAAAATCTAACCAAATCTTAGTCTAAAACTTCAGAAAATCCTATTTGAGATGAGTATATCTCAGTATATCACATGCAAAGTTTCGGCCATACTTGGTAACAAAGGAAAAATCTGGGATAAGATCTTTCCATGTGCCACTGATCAAATATGTCGGCAGATCTTGATATATGTTCAACGAATCTTAGGCAAAAATGTTAGCTACATCAGAATGAAAATATATCTCTGCCAAGTCACAGTTCACATCAAATCTTTGAATAATATTTCGGCTTCCAGTGCATTATACACCATAATAAAAAAAATCCGTCTTGTACTTCGTTCACATTGGATATAGACAACTTAATATAAATAAGAAGACAAATCACCTTTGTTTTCTTTTCCTCAGTTTATCGACAGCACCTGAAACCAAAGCCAAACCGTCTTTCATCCTTCCAAAAGAATACTGCTGCTACTTCTCTTCCTTTTTCTATAGTATCGAAATCTTCAAAATCCGAAATAAATTCAAGGAATCATTTCTAAATTAGCAACCAGGTGCTTTGGAACTCGTTGAGCTCATATGCCTCGTCGGTGACCTTCAGCTAGGCATGCGATCGTTGGGATCTGGAGGGGTTTCCAGGGTGGTAAGGTTGTGGGAACATCATGGGGAAGCGGTGGAGTTCGGCTAATGGTGAAAAGCTTACTAGAATGAGGAAGTTACGTGGGAAGAAGAATACAAAGAGGATACTGTGTTTACACGGTTAGGGAAAGAAGAGGACGAAGGGTACTGGGTAAATATGTTCAGGGAGGATCGTGTGAGTGTGTGTATAAGGGTGTTCTTGTAATACCGGATCGCAGGGAAGTTCTGAAGATCATGGAAGGTGAAAGCTCCTGTGGGTGCGTGTTCTCTTCGAATAGGGTAAAAGAAAAGGGAAGGGGACTGTAAATGGTTTCGAACAAGAGGAAAAATGGTTCTTGGGAAGGAAAATAGTACTGGGAGGTGGTTAACACGTGGTCAGAAATTAGTTGTGGCTTATTTAATAGGAAACGGTAATAAAAGATTTTGTCTTAGTAAGTTAATTAATCTTATTTTATATATCCGCTAATGAATAAACTTGTAACACGTCTAGTTTCTTCATTCGTGAACAGAAGTAAACGCGATCGGATTTGTTGCAATCGCAACGATGAGCGCTATGTTGTGGAACTGATTTCGCTAGGAACTAGGCTATGGAGTGTCGTGATAAAATCAAACGTTGTTTGATTGTAAACAAAACCGAGGCAGAATCGTCAACTGCAAACAAGGTGAGTAAACTCACTAACTCTAGTTTTTTTATATAATTTTTAAATTTATATTTTTATATGGCGTATTGTTTGATTGAATGAATGGTTGATGAATTGGTTGAAATGGTTGAGTAGTTAAATATATTTAATCATTGATTGAATATTGATCTGCTTATCCCGATACCTTAGATTGGAATTGAAATTGATGTTGTTTACATTGATTGACATCTGTGGATGCAGGAAAACAGGTTAGATGGATCCAATTGGATTCATCAACATTGATTTACTGTTTTTATTTATTGGACTGTATGATGTGTTATACAATCTATAATTCATTTTGTTGTGTTTTAATTAACCTATCCCAGGATTTTGGTGTTTAATACCATAAAATAATTTCAACCATTAAAAAGAAAAATTGAAATCTTTAAAGGAGAATTTATATTCAAAAGTAGAAGTATATTTCGAATGGATCTAGTTATAGAAACTTGTTTGAAAGAATAAAACAAGGAGTTGAGTATAAATGACAATTTAGTGAAATATCAATCATTGGATAAATGGAAATTATAAATTCTAGTTAGGAAAGTAGAAATCATTTTTTTATCAACATTGGTAAATGAAAATTGGCCTTAGCAAATTTAAATGAAATTATAAACAAGATGATGAACGAATAGAAATAAAATAAGATTTTGTGAATGATTCTACCCTTGGAAGTAAATAAAGAGAATTTGAGGTTTGAAATATTTTAATTTATTTTTTATAATATGTAAATAGATCAACTACTCTATTTCTATTTAATCAAGAAGTTAACTACCTTGATTGTAGTCGATGTTGAAACTAGCCATTAGTTAATCAATAATAATAGAAGGGAGTATCTGTTTAAATGGATTTCGATTAAAAGGGTAATCGAATTGGGATAAAGTTTTTGGTCGAACTTAGAAAAGGGTTTACACAAGAATTGGATAATGTACCTAGATACGATAATCAAGTTATAAAAGCAAATCTCGAGATGAGGTGATGTTTAAATTAATTAAAAGTGATATGATTAAAAAGAGATTTTCATTTAATGAAATTAAATTGGATTAGCATAAAGGGTGTTGAACGGAAATCCAAACAAAGCTTGAAAGCTATTTTAAACCAAGGCGATGATTTTAAACAATTACTTAAGAGTTAAATTAAACATCGTAATTGAAATAAGGCCTCAATGAAAAGAGACAAGGAAGAATTTTGATTGGAAACAAATGTTTATATAAGGATATAAGTTTATAATTATATCAAATATTTGGGAAAAGCGATTTTAACGTTGTCATTATCATAAATGTTTTATCAATCTAAACAGCGATTTAACGCTGTCGTTATCGTATATGTTTTATAAATCTAAACAGCGATTATAGCGCTGTTGTTATAATATTTGTTTTGAAAATCTAAACAGCGATTATAGCGCTGTTGTTTTGTAAATCCAAATAGCAATTATAAAGCTATTGTTATGACATATGTGTTATAAATCCAAACAACAATTGTAAAGCTATCGGTAAATTATAGGTTTTATAAATCAAATATATGGAAAACAACGATTATAACACTGCCGTTATAATCAATGTTCTTCTGTAAAAGAAGTGGATTCCTAGATTAAATCAGTGAGTCGCATAAGTAATGCCGTGTGGAAGTTCTAAGCTTTGACTATTTCAAAGTTGAGAATGTTGTTCAGTTAAGGTCTGAGAGGTAATTATACCCCAACTTGACTGACTTCATGATTGACGGACAAATAGTTAAGGTTCGATAGTGAAGGTGAGAAATATGGTTAGTAATGAATGAATAAATTGTGTTGGCTATAATAATGATGTTTTTGTAACATCGCGTTAATTTAAAGAATTTTGAATTTGTTTTTCCCAAGTAAAATAAGAGATATTTTCTACGTGTAGAAAGTGAAATGCACTGGTCGACTAGGAATTAAGAAATGAGAATTGTAAATGATAATATAATAGGATTTGTTTTATAGGGGCCAAATGTTGACTGATGATTGATCGATCGAATTCCTACCTGGAAATAAGATCGTTGGTTGCACACTTATTTTTCTTTGATAGTTAAAACACCAACTATCGAAGTTTTTGACCATTTTTCCATCATCAATACGGAGAGACCGTGATCAGATTCATTATCTGGAAACCACTCTGTATGGGCGTTAGCGTTGCGACCAAATATGATGAAGAAAATTGAAGACGGAGTTTTGCAAGGGCTATCCTGTTTATAGAATAGTGCTTTCGGTTTGTCCAGTCCCAGGAGAACGTGAATGGACGAATGTCTAACAGAGTATATCTAACGGATTGCGTAAGTGGATCTCTTCAAACGTACTTACGTTTGGTGGCAGAGGAATTCGTTTCTCTTAGCTTTATACCCGTGGTATTTTTGGGGAAATCAATTGATTTGGCGGGTATAACGATGTGGCATTCAAAGTGAATTGTGGCCAGGTGTTCTAAAAGATACGTAATGACCTCAAGCCTCATCAACCGAGAAACGACAGATATCGGGCAGGCAACATGGCTATGTGGGTCGCACCCATTAGGATGTATAATCACCTATCTAGAGAAATTCCATTTGTTCTTTAATCTATCGATGCTATCCCTTTAGGGAAACGGTTGCTGATCCCAACCGTTGGTGATATACATTCGATATACTCAAGAGAAATGAGTGGTCGGTCATGTATGGGTCGGGTTGCAAGACGTTCTTATTGAACCCAGTGTATTCGTCTCTAGAGATACACTATCGGAAGGTGGTCCCATGCCTTGTCATGTTGGAAATCCAATCTCCAATAAGCGCCCTGCGGTTTTTGATTTTATATTATATATGGAGCGTGAGATGCAAGCGTTCAACTAGATTCTATTTATTAGATGTAGACACTATTATAATATCACTGGATTTGATATCAAAAATATTTTTGGTTATCGTAAGGTAAAAACCATCCGTGTTTATGTGTGGATCGGTCTTACGATTATTATTTCTTTCGAAATGATTTGAAAGTTAAACAAATGGTTGAAGTTTACCCACACCAGTCCCATGACTGACCTAGAGTTTATTTTGTTTGTTTTTCCTAAACTCTTGGGTGCCCAAATTTGTACGGGCAGTCCAGTAGTCGGGATTTTTCAGATTCACTTGGAAGAGCTAAAAGCAGGAGGCTTCACCTGTTAGCTATAGACTATCATATTTTCCGCTGTGTACTATGTTGTATCTGGAAACATGAGTTTATAATTGTTCCAGAAATAACTGTTGTGCTCTAATGATGGTATGTATGTACAAATACAGATTTGTGTTTTCCAAGGTTATGCTATATAATATATTTTATTCGTTCCGCTGTGAGTCTGTGATCTTCGTTTTTTCTTCTATTCTACTATTTCTTTCTTTCTATTTCTCATCCTTTGATTTCTTTCTAATAATGATTCGTATTTGTGTGCAATTTGGGTTGGACGTGTGGTATGATTAGTCAACTCAAAGGGTACGGAATTCGGGTCGTTTCATCTTTATTTTTTGTTTCTTGAAAGTTTAGATCTTTATTTTTATATAAATAAAAATTAGATCTTTTATTTTGAAATAGATTAAATAAATTTGGTTCTTTATTTTTAAATAAAAGAAAGAAGGAAAATTTGGATCTTTTATTTTAAATAAAGGAAAGAATGAAAGCTTGATCTGTATTTCTTAACTAAGGAAATAATAAAGTTGAAATTAAAGAATTATTCTTTTATTTAGATTTACCAAATAAATAAAGATTTATTTTGTATATTTTGATTTACTAAATAAATAAAGATTTTTTTCTTTAATCAAGTAAATAAAGTTTAGATCTTTGTTTTGAAATAAATGAAGATAATAAAGTTAGATCTTTATTTTAAAATGAATAAAATTAATAAAAGTTTAGATCTTTTTAATTTACAAAATTAATAAAAGTTTACATCAAAGTTTGACTTTTATTTTGAAATAAAAGAAATGAAATAGAGATTGGATCTTCATTCTGATTCACAAAATATAATCAAATTGGACATTTTATTTTGATTCATGAAAGCTATACACCATTTAATATGTTGTTATTGTATTGCGGTGACATGAAAGCTATACTACATTTAATATGTTGTTATTGTATTGCGGTGACTTGAAAGCTATGCACCATTTAATATGTTGTTATTGTATTGCGGTGACATGAAAGCTATACACCATTTAATATGTTGTTATTGTATTGCGTTGACATGAAAACTATACACCATTTAATATGTTGTTATTGTATTGCGTTGATATGAAAACTATACACCATTTAATGTGTTGTTATTGTATTGCGTTGACATGTTAGTAAATGAAGGATGAGTTATTTCATGTGTTATAAGTTGACATGTTGGTAACAAAAGTTGGGCTATTTCATGTATTATAAATTTACATGTTAATTGAAACAATAGTTAGCGTCATCTACTTTTATGAAAAATATGTAATGTAGTTATAAAATTAGCATTAATGAAAAATATGTAATGTAGTTATAAATTAGCATTAATGAATAATATGTAACGTAGTTATAAAATTAGCGTTAATGAAAAATATGAAATGTAGATATAGAACTAACATTAATGAGAAACATGGAATATTATCATATTTTTAGCGTTAATGGAAAAAGTGAATTATTAAGACTATTTTCACTGTTTATGTTAAAATATGAAATCAAGATTATTTTCGCAGTTTATGTTATAATATGAAATTAAGATTATTTTCACTATTTGTGTTAATTTAGAAATTGACATTATTTTCACACCGTTATGTGATAATTTAGAAATAAACATTTTGCACCGTCATATGTTAATAATGGAATGAATATTTTCACCGTCATTTTTGATATAAAAAAAAAAATTTTAATGTGAATAAGATTAAAGAAATGAAAGTTACATTTTTAATGTAATTAGATATAAAAATAAAAGTTACATTTTTCATGTAATTGAATAAAAGTAAAAGTTATAATTTTTGTGTAATTGAATAAAAGTAAAAGTTACATTTTCCATGTAATTGAATAAAAGTAAAAGTTACATTTTTCATGTAATTGAATAAAAGTAAAAGTAACATTTTTCATGTAATTAAATAAAAGTAAAAGTTACATTTTTCATGTCATTGAATTAAAGTGAAATTACATTTTTCATGTGAATTGAATTAAAGTGAAATTACATTTTTCATGTGAATTGAATTAAAGTGAAATTACATTTTTCATGTGAATTGAATTAAAGTGAAAGTTACATTTTCATGTAATTGGATTAAAGTAGAAAATTACATTTTTCATGTAATTAGTTTTTAACTAGAAAATTTACATTTTCATGTAAATAGAATTTAAAGAAGAAAATTTACATTTCCATGTAAATAGAGTTTATAGAAGAAAAATTACATTTTCATGTAAATGGAACTTAGGGAAGGAAATTTACATTTTAATGAATTGAATTTTCATTAAAAAGGACAACGGTATGAAATTTACATATTTATGTAAAATTATTTTCAGTAAAGATTATAACGATGAAATTTACATTTTAATGAATTGGATTTTCATTAAAAAGATAAAGATAGAAATTTACATTTTTATATAGATAGATTAACACACAAAATTATTATTTTGTTTGTGATGAAAGACTAACAAAGTTATTATTTTTGTAGAATTGAAGTTGACACCAAAATATATTGCATTTTTGTTAGAAATTGAAATGACACAAAAATACTCATTTTTTGTTAAATTATAAATGACACACAAAAATATTCATGTTTGTTGTAATGGAAATGAAACACAAAAATACCTATTTTTGTTGTAATTGTAATGATACATGAAATATACAATTTTGTGTAGTTTGAAAGATGATTGAAAAATATACCTTTTTGTATATAGGATGCGAATGCAAGTCGAAATAAAGATCAACATTCTTATGTGCCATGACATTATATTTAGATAATAATTCTTGTCGTTAGCAAAATATAGTAAAACAAAATACATTTCACTATGTATTATAAAAATGTAAATAGGTTACGGAAATATAACGTTCTTTACTTGTTGTGTTAATCACGATAACGAAATGGATGAAGGAATTATATATATATAAATTAAAAGTAAACGAATCGAGCGTGGTAGTTCGCATTTTGGAATTGTACTTTTAATTGATTATACCAAAATATCCGACCATCGGATTTTCCCAAAACTGAAACCGTTAGGTTCGCCTTAGGAAGATCTTTCCAACGATATGAATTGTGTTAAAATCCAACGGTTAGATTTAGAGAAATGTGTAAAACAAATTTGGGTGAAAATGGCGCCAGGGTCGCCCATTGACCCGAAGCGTCGTTAAATTAATTTAGGCTATTTTTTATATAAATAAAAATAGTGATAGATCATTATTAAATACTAATAACGATATGAAATGATTTTGAAAAATATATATGCGAGGATCATTTGAAAAGTCCGAGTTCAATCTCATTTCAAATGATTATACGACGACATAAGTCGAAGAGTTGAAGACGGCGATTGAAGACCGACGATCTTCACATCGAATGGATGTGTTGCTACTGAGGCCCATGATTGGAGTAGCTACCTTGAAGGGGAGTCAGGGGTAGCCGTCCGGACGTATATTTGATTGTTCGGATATGCGAGGTACAAGATGCCTCCGGTTTCGTTCAGACCCAGAACGGACTTGAAAATGGATTGTATGTCCGACGTTGTATTCCTTTATACGGTATTCGTTGATCTCTGCTAAATATATTTCTATTTGGTGTTTAACACCCTTCTCTAAGATGTACGAGCTCAGAGTTATATATTGGTAAGAATCAATAGTATGGTATGGATTGACAATGTGGCATGCTAAGATGCAAATGATCAAGGCTTTTGTTGAAAAGCAGGCCTTGTGGTTGATGATCAAAGCACGACCTGTTTAGGTGTAGCTTTGTGTATAGCGTGACTTCGCGAGCCTCACCCCCCCGGTATGACTCAAAAACGGAGCAAGGGAACGCAGAGAGAGCAACACGTTTCTTTCTAGCTAGAAGTGGTGTTTGGGTTTTGCACGACCCGACATTTTACTTATGTGGATGATGGAATGAGGCGCCTCGGATGTTAGGTCTTATAGGACCGGGAAACGTGTGTTTAGGAATAACTAATCCATAAACCGCAAGTGTGGACCGGCCCTGCAGCTATCCAAGGGTTACTCGAGCTCTGATCCTGAGACATTAGCTAGAGTGTTTCGAATCGGTAAGGAGATCGTTCCCAGCCTTGACTCATGATGGAAACCCAATTCCCAATACGACCATACGGACTTGATTGTATTACTAGTATGGAGGCATAGTATATGGTAGTTATGCTTCGTAGGATTGATACATTTACTTTGAAATGTTTTTGAAACTTATATACACTAGAAATAATATCAAACCCGTTTTTTTCGTACCGAGCATGTTTAATCATTATAAGGTAAAACTCTATCCTCTGGTTTGCGTTGCATTGTGTGATGGGACTTGAGTCTTATGATGATTCCATTTTTCTAAAAAGCAATGCATTGTTTAACGATTTACTTTAATTTATGCACCAGAAATCCATTGGATTAAAATCCGTTCCGTGTTAGCGGCGTGGTCCTTAGATTTGCCTTATTGCTATTAGTTATATTAGTTAAGAATTCTCACACCAGTCCCATGACTGACTCGTAGTTTGTTTCACTTTGCAAACTTGGGTGCCCTCTTTTCCACACGGGCAGTCGAGTAGCTTTTTGCAGATATTTATCTTTTGAGCAGGATTTTGGATCGAAGCCTAAAGCTGTGTCTAGAGCATAGTTATCTTCCGTTGCCTTAGTTATTTTATTTCCGCTTCATTGTATTGTATTTGTTGTAATTTAAATCTTCCGCTGTATTTTATTTAATGTACTATGATATTCTGTACTCTGATGTAACATTATTATGATGTTTATAAAAGTCTGTTGTTGTTCTGATGTTGTTGTAGTCCCAGAGTTAACGTATTTAGGTTTTGAACGGTCTTAGTCGATTTTGCGATCGATTGAGTCTGGGCAAAATTCGGTGCCGTTATAAGAAGTCTGCCCAGAACCAATCGGTAAATCTAGCAACCACAAATGTGTTCAGCTAATGTGAGAGGTCTGGGTGCCATAGGCCATTTAGTTTAGTACATTATAACATAAGGTCAAGCCTACTTGTAGTAGAAGTCTGTTCGAAAGCGCTCGACATATCCACCATCTACAGGTAGACGGTTTAATGCGAGAGGTCTAGTGTGTGTGTGTGTATATATACTATTATGTGTGTAAATAGATAGGCTTACCACGCCTTGAGAAGTTCTTAAGTGGCTGACTTTCTTCTTACCTAGTTTGGTCTTATGTGGCTACGATTAGGACCATTCCGAAGATTTATTCCTTGGATTTGGACCAAAGTCATGGGACCCTCCCTTATTAGACTCAAAGCAAGTTTATGGGCCCTACTTCTCCAATAGTGGTTTAGTCATGGCAATAACGGAGTAGGGTAGTTTACCGAAATGTCCACTTCCTCTAAGAGCTTTGCGAGGGCCAACCTAAGGACATATTTGGTAGACATGGGACATAACATGCTATTTATTTCACCAACTATCTAAGGGATATCTTAAGTGGCATAGGTGTTCTACCGTAATATCAGTAAAGTAGCAACTTGAAGCGTCTACCGGAGGGGTCTTAAATGGATATATACGGGCCAATCCTAAACCGATACTAAGCGACGAGAAACTACTTCTCATATTACTTGTGCATATATATATATATATATATATATATATATATAAGAACGTTGGTGTACAAGGACGTGATCTTTAAGTGGCTAGGGTCTGCCTTAGGATCATCAGAGATCTTGAGAATCCACCCTCAATAAATATGTTAGAATGGGCATTAAGTGACCGAGAATGTCTGCTTCATTAGTCTTTACCCTAAATGCATCAATATATGTCCTAAGTGATTGATTTAGATATCCAACTCATTGATTACAATATTTCTTTGTATGTTTGTACTTATGTGTTTCATAGACATACCTTGATATATATAACCTACCAAATCTAGGGTATAGTCTTTAAGCAAATATTTCTTTTAGTCACACAGGACTTTATGTTCTGACCTCCCTTCTCTTAACATATAAACAGATGGGTTGGCGGGAACACTTGGATCAATGATACTTCAGAGATGGAACTTAACGACGGAGGATTCATGGCAATAAAGTATTATGGCAATATTATTATTTTCGGATAATTAATGTTGATGTAACTATTATTGCATGAGACTCGTTGCAATTAATATTTATGATGGTTTTAAACTAAAGTTACATCAAATCTTAGTTATTATATTTTATCCCTTCGACTGTGTGAGATTCTGATTTCCTTTTAGTATGCTCTGTTATATCTGTTGTTTCATTTCCTTACAGGAACCGACGATCTACTTAGAATGGCTCTAAGTTTTGATTGGCCTTTTCTAGGTCGAAATTTAGGCTCATTCCAGGTGGGTTGTTACATTTGGTATCAAAGCATAGGTTACTCGATTACGGAAAAATATATACGTATGAGAGGCGTACTTGTTATTTTGAAAAAGGATTTTCAAAAGTTTTACTATATATAAGTATAAATATATTTTTAAAGTACGCATATCCTTAGAAAAAAAGCATCTATATGTCTTTTAGGAAAGGCCTGACATTAAATTCTAGAAATAATTTGGAGGCCATATAGTAATATAGCAACCTCCTTGTCAATTTAGAGATCTCTAAGCATTGGATGGTTATAGAGTCCAGAGCATGGAAAGGTTGAAACCTCTTTATTCAGTAAGTGATAAATGGAGATTAATCGGGTGAACCATCTATTATGGAAAATAAAACATTCAAAGAAGTGTCCATTAGGTGAACAATCAAACATGAACCAATTTGAGAAATATGTTCGATTTTGCTAAGAAACAGCCTTGATCATTGACACAAAATTCGAGAATTGAGCTAGGAATGCCTAAGATTTCAATGGAATGTTAAATGGTCAGAAAGGAAAGTATTAATAAATTTATTAAGACCATTTATAGGTGTGAATATTTGGATGAGATGTTAAAAATGTCCATAAGAATAAGAAATATTTAAATTGTTTTAAATGGACATAATGGACATGTATTAGGAATGTATAGGAATGCGAAAAATTAAAGAATACAGAAGAAAAAGGTTAAGACAAGAACAAACTTCTGTGAATGAAGATACCAACCTTTGTTGAAAAGATTGTAGGTGTGGTAGGGAAATCTAAAAGAATAAACATGTTTTCCTAATCGACAAAGAAATGTAAAGCCTATAAATATGATTTTTGACATACTAAAAAATTATTTGAAGGAGGAAACATTTTTTTAAAAGAACTGTTTAACCTCTTAAATATGGATTAGAGTTATATAAAAATTCCAATTGAAAATAAAAATTTTGTGGTTATAAATGTTCATTAGTTCTTCTGTTAGACACATAACAAATATGAGTTTTAGAAAAGAAAAAAATTGAAGATGAAAATATTAATACTAAATGTTTGCAAATAAGAGCCTTGATGGAAAAGAAATTAAAACAATAAGCAATAAACAATTCAAATGATTAATTTGAAATTGTCATGGTCTTGATGTAACGAGCATTTAAAGTTTGAAAATATTCTTTTCTTTAAAAATCCAATACAGATTGTGATGGTAAATTGGCGTTTAATTAAAAAAAGGAAGAAGACAAGGCATGTAAACTCCGTAAAATAAACATCGTTGACATACTCAATTAGAAGAGAAAAGATAGTAAATTTTGGTAGAGTTGAAATGGTAAAGTCATCGTAAAATGAGAAGCATTTGAGAAGATAAGAGTGCCAGGGGTAATATAATGGATAAAAGACTATTCTAAAGAAGTTATTTAGTAATTTGGAATTTATTTATGACCATTAAATTTAATTTTGAAATACCTCTCATTGTGCAAATAAAAAGTAATGAATAGTTATGTTCATTAAGAACTTTCAAAATGCATATGTATGCGTGTATATATATGTATATATGTGTGTGTGTATATATATAATATGAGAGTTTTAGGTTTAGTGCTAAAATGAATATAGTCTAATGTTTCAAAATATATTTAAAGTAGAAGAATAAACTGAATATACAGATATGAGTAAAAGAATTAATTGCTATTTAATTCAATGCTAAGAAATTTAGGTCTCATTTGCAAATAGAAACGAACATTCCTTTCAAAACAACTATCGTTTTGCAAGTCATTAAAGATGAACGTTAATATATGCAAATAAAAGATGAGTGTTGGAATAAGGAAATATATTTTACTCTGAAATTAAGAAATTTTGAGCTGTATAAATATTTGTAAAAACGGTAAAATCGAGATATTCAGTTAGAACGTCATTTAGCTTTATTGGGTAACGTATTTTGAAGATATAATAATGAATGTCAATTAGACATTTTTAGGAAACTTATTGTCGCCTAATTAAATTTTGACATTCAATTAAGATTTTATTTTTAATAGAATTAGCTTTTGCTTTCATGCCAGACCTTAAAACATTTATCATTCTCATAAAAGTATTAAGGACAAGCATTGAACATATCAATAACTATAAGAGTTGAAAAGGAAATTTATTTCACACCTATTTTAAGACATTTAGTGAGTGTTTTCAAAATGTAAAAAAAGGACATCAAATTTCTTATTACAACATTTTTAGAATCCTTGAAAAAAATGCTTTATATAACTTAGGCATGCATTAATATTTTATTTAGTGAATAATAGAACATGGAAATCTGTTCTACTCATAAAAACCAGAGATTTATGAACATGTAGACAATGTTTTCAAAATATTACAAATCTAAAGAGAGACATTTATTAGACATTGTTTTATAAGAAATAGTAGAATTATATTATTATTTTAAAGTGGAAATTCAAAATGCTTTAGCATTTAAAAAGGCACTAAATTCAAATTTTTGGAATTCAGGAAACCTTAACAAAGTATTGTTATAATGAGATACGTATATATATATATATATATATATATACATACATGCATATAAATGACAGTAGCAAGCAAACAAATTTATTTAATGTCACTGCTGAGACTTGTACTATTACAAAAGGAAATAGATTTAGTAGTAACAAAATAGGCAAACCAGAATTAGGATAGAATAACTTGTACAACTAAATCTGGAAAATTTAATGTTAGTCCCAAAAAAATTATAATTGAAAAGTGGGTGAATTCTATAGATTTTCGGAAATAAGATTCAGTTGTAAACTAATTTGCCCGAAATATTTTAGTTAGGAATTAATACATTAATAAATGTATCTAACGGTTAGAAATATATGCAAATATAAAGATATAGGTATAATATAAGCAACATAATTTGTGTTTTCGTAAAATAGAATTCATGACTATTAAATGCAAATTTAGTGGGAAATGAATTTGTAGTTAATAAGATTAAAAGGAAATTTTGGAGATTGGTTTAAAAGACAAATTAGTTTGGAGAAAATGGATATATTTCAAGCCTGAATGATCTTGAGGGAATTAAATAAGTATTCGGGGAACAATCTAGTGGTGTGTTTTGTTTTTGTGTGTGTGTGTGTGTGTGTGTGTATATATATATATATATATATATATATATATATATATATGAATGAACCACAATTATAAAGAGGACAAATATGGGATATTTAAAGGTATGGATTTGGCATCTTAAGGATTTGGATCAAAAGTATCGAGACCTCAGCGCTATTTAGACCATTCAATTGTAAGAGAAAACTTCCAAAATAATTTTTAGGCTGTGATCATTAATGGTTCCCCCGTATTGATTGGATAACGGTATAAATGTGATATAAACAATAAATCCCTATTATGCATGAGATATTGGGATTTAAAACCCTTATTAAATCTCTTAGATAAATGTGTAAGTAGAAGGAAGAATCTCATGAGGATACTCAACCTAGCGACATACCATTTGGAAGTTAATAGCAGAATTGGATTTGTTGCCTACATAAAGGAAGTGTATTGATTGTGTGATTTTTGAAATTTAGCCTTATAGAATGTCATCCTCAAGAATAAGAATATAAAGTATGAGATTAAGGAAAAGGCTTAGTTAATTAGGTTTGTATTAGCCTTTTAGTTTGAATATAACCATGTTTTGGGTTGCTTAAGGATATTTGTTAATTTTTTATAAATTAGCCCTTTTGTAGATTTTTATTTAAAAAGAGATTATATTTAAAATTATAAGAAATATGCTCAAAGTGAAAAGGGTGTGATGTGTAATTTTTCATAAATTACACTATTTATCCAAAATAAAACATTACCCATTCCTTGTAATTTTAAATATGTCAATGTTATTGTTAGGGAAAATTTATGGAAATTAAAACAAAAGACCTTACACAGATTTAAATTACAGTAATTGGAGCATATTAAAATATTATAGTCACTAGTAAAGATTAGACATTAATTAGTTAGATCTAGAAATTTGATTTAAGAAATTCTTTTTGAGTCAAACTTCACTTGAAGACTGGAAAACAAAATGAAGACAACCAAAGCTTTGGTGATAAGAGGAAAGATCTGCAGAATTAGTCTCTTAGATAATAGGAATAATAGTAGTATTTATAGGAATAGAATAATTATCTTTTTGGTAATTAGTGGGCGCTCATGAAGAACTTCAAGGATGCCGCTTAAAATACCAAAGTGTTGATGGGATGACCATTGACAAATTTCTACTCGAACCAAATTTGTGGTTAGACTTTAGAAAAAGTCTAATTTGATTAGGTAGACCGTGGAGGATAATGAGTCGATTGTATATTTTTGGACTTTCCCTAGGTTAGGGAGATATATGATATTGTAAATAAGAACCCATATAAAAATTTATGTTTCAAAATATACCTTCATGGTACAATGAATTTTGGTAAGACCTAATCAAGAAACGGGGACAAAGACAAAACCTCGGAAATCTTATGCCGCCATAGATATTTTGGAGCATGGGATTTCGAGGCTCCAGATTATTCAGATAGATTGGTTTGGGTACAGTAAGGAGAAAATTTGAGAGAAGACATGAAAATTTTAAAAAAATTGTAGCCTTCCTTGAAAATTTAGGAGTTTGGCTGCATTGTGGTTGCTAGATTGGATGGTAAGAGAAGGGTGCAACACAATTGCACAATACACTCATATAGAGATATATGCATGTTAAGGTGTTTTGCATACATACTCTATCACTTATTACACATACACGTTAGGATTGCGCTTACCTTAGAAAGTCTGCAATTCGTAATCGTTGAGAGTCATAGATGTTTATGGATAAATTTAAAACAACTTGTGTGTATAACATGGATGCTTAGAGCAAGTTGTGTTTTCACCCCTTCGGATAGATTTCGGGACGAAATCTATTTTAAGGGGGGAGGAGAATGTAACACCCCATAAAAATGTACCTAAACAAATAAATAATTGTAAGTAATGCAAACCTGCAATAAAATAATAATATGTTAATGCGCTGAAAAATGGAATTTTGCCGCGTTAGGAATTAAGCCACGAAAATGTTGTAGTTGGTGGTGAAATCCTGATCAAATTTCATATACAATATGTCATAATCCAAGCCCGTATGAAAGAATTACATTTAAAAGATGTTGCACGTTATTATAAATGCAATAATGTTTGGATTTTTAATTGTAATATAAATATATTGAATAAAATACAACTAACTGATGGTTGATTAGAATATTCCATCCAATTCGAAATTGTGTATACAGGGGACAAGAATAATGTTTAAAAGGAAAGATATAAATGAAAATAAATTTATTAATTAACAACATGTGCCACTAGGCATGTAACACCCCATGTCCATGAATGTCACTCACAAAGGGAATGCATCAATGCCCATGAAGCGTTATTGTTGTATAGAATAGATAAATTACAAGAATAAATAAATAAAACAACACAGTGGAAGATAAAACTTATTTCATAGCATCTTAACTCAAAATAAGCTTACATAAGTAGTTTCCAAAACCATTACAACAAGATCATTAGTCTTTTCCAAAAACTTCAAAGTACATAAAGAAGCAAATACTTAAATAACATAAATGCATAAATCCCCACTGAGCATAAGAGAAGCCATAAAGATGAGAGAGTCCAAAGCGATACATCTACTCTTTTCAAGCAACTGAAAGAAATCGGCAATAAGCTGTAGTATTCCCTCCTTGCAAACCTGAGGAGGGGGGGGGGGGGAAGAAGGAAAAAAAAAGATGTGGAAACAAACGGGTCAGACGTAAAGTTTGGCGAGTCTAGTAATTCTAACAAATAATAGGTAAGGTAAATGATCAAGACATAAATAGGCATCATGATATGGCTGTAACATAGATAAGGTAAATAAAAAGGACGGACAAGATTATTTCGTTCCTAAGTACTAAGACAATCCTACACCTTGGCTAAGCAAACAACCCTCCAAGTACTAAACCCGAAGACCGAAGTCAGCATCAGACTAGCACCCAAAGGACTATCCAACTCAACCAACATGTATTTCGTTACACCGCACTTTTGCTAAGTTACACCACATTACTTAATTACACCGCACATCTACTAGTCTCTTTTACTCAAGGTTGATCACTTCTCACTAACTGTACCCACATGACAAACTTGATAGTTACTTGTACCTAGCTGCTATCATAGTTGTCGGCTTGCTCCTACCACCGCTAAGGTACCCTTACTCTACTAATTCAATCGGCTCCCTAAACCCCATAGGCACCCGTACTGGCCCCCACGGTGGGGTGCATCATTCCCCAAAGTGGCAACCCCGATACCAACATGAAATGCACGGCCATACCTACACGATGCAACAACGTCTTACCTACCAGCCCGGACCCATGCACACACATGAACCCATTGGACTTGCGTTGCCACCACTATTCACGTTTTGACCTCTTATATTCAAGCCCAGTAAGCGAGCCGAAACCCCGGCCTAGTACCGGGCCCAATTAGCTACTCAAACGGGTTACTGATTGAAGCGGGTCCCCATCCGACACAAGCCTTCCACCTATACTTGGCCCCCACTAGCATTTTCCCCCACTTAACCATTTTAATTTAAATGTCCATGTCTTACACATGCTACGGTTAAGTCCATGCTTACATGTCATAATTTACATGCCTTATCATATTCCGGTTAAGTACATATTTACATGTCATAATTTACATGTCACCCCACTTAACCCTCTAACCATACCCATGTTTTATTATGGTTAGTATTCCTTAATTCATTCCTTATGACGAAAGGTGCATGACCTCTCACATTAAACCGAACACTTTGTGGTCGTTGGATTTGCCGGGCGGTTCTGGGCAGTCTTACGCCACAAACCGGGTCTAACCTCGTGTCACCCATCGTTACGCCTACAATTCATGTCTTTGACCTCTCACATTAGATGTCCAATTGTGGCAGCTGGATTTGCCGGGCGGTTCAGGGCAGTCTTATGCCACAATTGCGCCTAACCTCGTGTCAAAGGTTTATTAATAATCGTATTTCACCCAAACCCCAATTTTCATGTCATGTGTTTCCAGTTCAATATATAATCATGTTTACACTTTTTTCCTATTCCAACTTGTCACTAATTTCACTAATTACATATTAATTAGCCTCAATTACAAATTTTCAATTATATGCAATTTTATCAATTCCATGTAATTCATACCCAAATATGTCAATTTCACATATTATCTAATTATCCAAAATATCCAATAATATCCAATTTTCCATATTTCACATATCCCCATCGTTCCCACGTATTCGCATTCGCGCGTATTTTTAACATAGGCTCGAAGGTAGCCTAGATCCAAAAATAAAAGGAATAGGGATAAGAAGAGAGAATCAAATCACAAAAAATTGGAATTAACATCACGAAATAAAGGGGCATATAAACTGGCATAGAGGCATAATGACAGATTCAACATGAATAAACAGATAAAAGGTATGAATTTTACATAGAAGCATAGGCATATGATGACATGAATAAAAAAAGTGAAGACTTGGTGAGATTTTCATTACAAACATATATGAATCCTTTTTACAACTTTTTCATGTTACTTTAATCCGATTAAATTTGTGAAAATAACTGTACTCACCTTTCGTGGCTTAAGAAAGGGATTATCGAATTGAAATTGGTGTAGAAACATTGCGGTGATGCTGACTTATCTTCTTGAATTGTTGTAGAAGCTCTAATCTTTGATTTGAATTCTGTATGAACACTTGAGATTTGATTTAGAGGCGGCGGCCAGGGTTTAAGAGAGAGTTTGACAGCATAATGGTGTCATAGTTATTATTTTATGAATTAGGATTAGGTCTTAGGGTGTATATATAAGTGTAGAGAACCATTTAGGACCTTAGATTTTAACCTAGAACACAGCCGAACCATCAGAATTCAGAAATCGACGTCACGAAGCAGATTTTCGAATCTTGAAAAACATGGGGAGGTCGACCCCCAGGTTGACCTGTATGGGGGGAGGTCGACCCCCAGGTCGACCCTATGGTCGACCTATCCGATCAGGTCGACCCCCAGGTCGACCCCCTGGTCGACCTGGGTCCGGGGCGGGAATTTTCCCGCCCAGCCCGAGTACGTGCGATTTCGAATTTCGAATTTTTAATTTAATTTGAATTTTTGGCTAGGTTTAACTTTAATTAATTCTGCTTAATTACTCAAACTTCCGAGGCCCATACCTTCCTCATACGTAGTTCGATTTACGCAAACTCGGACTCTATCTCAAGCAGAATTCCGAGACCAACGCAATGGCGCAACCCATTTCCCTTCATTCCTCTTTTAAAAATTTATTATTCTTAAATTTAGTTAATTCAATCATTCAAAATTCGGGGTGTTACATTCTCCCCTACTTAAAGGATTTCGTCCTCAAAATCTCTAAGTCAAGAAGAATGTATCCTACCATCCAATTATCCATCTAATCAACCATCAACCACAAGCAACCATGGTCCTTAAAAAGATTTCTAATGCTTTTCATGTACATATGCATAGTGTGTGTATATGTTCGTATAATAATGCAAAATCAGGCGGTCCACTGATTCAGTCGACCTCCTTAATGCAAATAATGATTGTGCCATGTATCCATCATGTATGCAAAGAACCCTATACATATCATTACTACATGTGTGCGCAACCATTCATTAACATGAAACATCCATATGATACACACATTCAATGTACATTCATTTTACTAAATACATCCATTTATATGCAATATGCAATATGAAAGTGACTGAGCCGATCTAGTGCCTAAAGTGTGTGTATATGCATCCACGAGCAACCACTAGCAAACACTTGCATCCACATGCATCCACCATACATAACATGTCTCAAACACATGTTTCAACCATAGGACTACCATATATAAAGGTCAAAGATACTAGCGAGAGTACATACTAAAGATAGAACAAGTACAAGCTAAGCGATAAAGGAGAAATTAAAAGACATACCCTCAAAAAGAAAAGGGTACAATGAATGCATCTTCTCTTCTGTCTCCCAAGTAGCTTCGCTCTCATCATCTCCCCATTGCACTTTGACTAGCTTGACCTCTCGATTCCTCAACTTCTTAATCTCTGACCCAAGAATGCATGTAGGAGCTCGTCGAATCGTCTCATCACGCTCTATCTCCACCTCTCTAAGCAAGCTCGGCTCTACCACTTCCGCGATCTCATGCAAGCACTTCCTAAAATGTGATACATGGAATACATCGTGTACACCACTAAGTCTCTCGGGCAACTCCACTATATACGCCATCTGTCCAATCCTCTCCTTAATAGGAAATGGCCCTATGAACCTTTGTGCTAACTTCCCAACGGACCCATAGCGAACAACATTCCGTAGTGGAGACACCTTGATAAAGACCATGTCCCTAATATCAAATTCAAGATCTATCCTTCTCTTGTCCGCATACGATTTCTGCCTATCTTGCGCCGTCTTCATCCTCCTTCGAATCAAATCGATCTTTTTCGAAGTCTCTCTAATCATATCGGGCCCAAGTAAGATCTTATCCGTAGATTCTCACCAACATGAAGGTGAACGACAAGGCCTTCCATAAAGAGCCTCGAAAGGTGCCATGCCAATGCTAGACTGAAAACTATTATTATACGCGAACTATACCAAAGGAAGATGCTCCTCCCATGTACCTTCGAAGTCTAAAACACATAGCCTCAAAAGGTCCTCTAGACTACGATTCACCCTCTCGGTCTGGTCGTCCGTCTGAGGATGATATGCGGTGCTCAAACATAACTGAGTCCCTACCGCCTCTTGCAATCTCTTCCAAAACTCGCTAGTAAAGATAGGAACGCGATCGCTCACTATGCTAGAAGGAACATCATGCAAATGAACTATCTCTCGAATGTATACGGAGGCTAACCATGGAGCAGCCCTCTTACTCTTCACTGGAATGAAATGGGTGCTCTTAGTAAGTCTGTCTACCATGACCCAAATCCCTGTATTACCCTTCCTCGATCTTGGTAACCCATCAACAAAGTCCATCGAGACACTCTCCCACTTCCATTGTGGGACCTCCAATGGGTGAAGCAACCCACGAGGCTTCTTTTGCTCTGCTTTTACTTGTTGGCACACCAAGCATCTAGCGACAAACTCGGCCACATCCCTCTTCATGCCGGCCCAAAAGTAAACTCGTCTCATGTCCATATACATCTTGTCCTCGCCGGGATGAATGGTCATCTTCGAACGATGTGCATCATCAAGAATGGTCTTCTCAAGTTCTCGTCTCGTGGTACACAAAATTTACCATCCCTACGTAACCAACCCTTATCATATAGGGTATACCTACTGAGATGGCTCGATGACTCCCCCCTTATGAGCTTCTCTACCAACTCATCCAACTGTGGGTCATCTCGCTGTGCCTCACCAATCCATCCCAAAAGCGTAGGTCTGACCTCTAAGGATGCTAGCAAACCGGGTACAAAGTCAATGGAAGGTTTAAAGTCAAACGTAGAGATGAACTCTAAGCTTTGTCACTCAACAAACAACGGACTCAAGGACAACCTTTTCCTACTAAAGGCGTCTGCCGTCACGTTACCCTTGCCAGGGGTATATGCTATCACGAAATCGTAGGATGCTAAGAATTCCATCCACCTTTGCTGCCTTAAGTTCAAGTCCTTCTGAGAGAAAAAGTATTTTATCGATTTATGGTCTGCGAATAATTCAAATTTCTCGCCAAGAAGATAATTGCGCCAAGACTTAAGCGCGAAAACAATAGCGGCCAACTCTAGGTCATGTGTAGGGTAATTTCTCTCATGCACTCTCAACTGCCTTCCTCCATAGGCTATTACCCTCCCCTCTTGCATTAAGACTACGCCTAGTCCTGTCCCACAAGCATCGGTATAAACGGTAAATGGCTTACTCCCATCTGTCAACACAAAGACTGGGGTTGTGGTCAAAGCTCTCTTTAAACGTTGGAATGCATCATCACAATCTACGTCCCACGTGAAAACTAGGTTCTTCTTCGTCAAGCGTGTCAATGGGGCTGATATCTTTGCGAAGTCCTTGATAAACTTCCAATAGTAGCTTGCCAACCCCAAGAAACTCCTCACCTCGGTAGCATTTTTAGGGACCTTCCAATCTTGGATGGCCACCACCTTCGTGGGATCCACAACTATCCCTTCTTTGGAAACCACGTGCCCTAAGAATCGCACTTCCTTCCTCCAAAAGTGACATTTAGAAAATTTAGCTTTAAGGTTATGCGCTCGAAGGGTCTCAAATACTTCCCTAAGATGTAGGGCATGCTCTTCCTCGCTCTTAGAAAAGATCAAGATGTCATCCACAAAGACCACCACGAATTTATTAAGGTACTCCCTAAACACCCTACTCATCAAGTCAACAAAGTATGCGGGGGCGTTTGTCAAACCGAAGGGCATTACAAGCCACTCATAGAAACAATCCGTAGTCCTAAGGGCAGTCTTGTCTATGCTATCCTCAGCCACTCTCAACTGATGGAAACCAGTAGCTAAGCCCAACTGCGAAAACACTGAGGCGCCAACTAACTGATGAAAGAGATCATCAATCCTCAGCAGTGGGTGCCTTTTCATCTTAGTAAGCTTATTAAGTTCTCTATAGTCCACACAAAGTCTAAGGGACCATCCGCCTTCGTGGAAAATGCTACTGGAGCACCCCACTCCGATATACTACGTCTTATGAATCCCTTCTCAAGCAACTCCCCTACTTGCTTATTGAGCTCCCTCCTCTCACGAGGAGCCATGTGGCGTACTGGAAGAGATACTGGTTTTGCATTGTCTGCAAGATAAATACGAAAGTCTATCTCACATTTTGGGGGTAGACCCCTCACCTCATCGAAGACGTCAATATATTCACGGACTATACGAATAGAATGTAAATCATCATTGGATGCGTCAAGTGACTCAAGATAACTAAGCATCACCGATCCTCTAGGGTCACAAAAAATATCAATGGTCTTTCCACTACGAGTCAACAATTTTACTACCCTTCGTTCACAATCTAGCATGGCACCATATCTGGCTAGCCAATCCATCCCTAGAATCAACCCATAGCCCATGAAACCAAGCACAAAAGCATTACATTCAAAACCAACGCCTAAGATAGACAATCTCAAATCCCTACAAACCATGGATAAATGAGCCGACCCACCAATAGGATTTGAGACTACAATGGGACCCACAATGAGACTAGTATTTAAGTGCAGTGTTTCAACTAAGATGTAGATATAAACGAATGTGATGCGCCAGAATCGAACAAAGTACAGACAGGATGATCAAACAAGAAAATCAAACTTTCGATAGAAATTTTTCTACCTTCTTCCTGTCCCGGAGCCATGAGAGCGTGAATCTACCCTCCCGAAGTAGAACCTGCCCTCTGCCCTTGCTTCTTAGGACAATCTTTCATAGCATGACCCACATTACCACAATGATAACAAGCGAACTTCTTCTTCTTCCTCCTGTCTTTCTTCAAATGGCCGGGTTTCCCACAGTTGTGACACTTCCTCTTTTCTTTACCACCTTTCTTTTGCTGTTGGGCTTTCTTTGGATCCTCCTTCTTATCTTGCGGCCTAAAAGTACTTATGCCCTTATCTTCTTCATGCATGTATGCCATATCAACAAGCTTTTCATATGTAGCCCCCATTGGAATGTGGGACATAGCCAAACTGTGAAGCGGTTCATTTAGGCCCTTTGCAAACCAAAAGGCCTTCTTGTGAGGCGTATTCACCAACTCTAGCCCAAATCTCGCCAACTTATTAAATTCGGTCACAAACTCCTTCACGGTCAAGTTTTTCTGCTTCAATGTCAAGAACCTCTCCATGTACATACTCTTCTCAGTTTGAGAATGGAATTTCAACTCAAACCTTCCCCTAAAATCTGCCCACGTCTCTACAACACGCTCTCCATTAGTAACCTCCCACCAAAACGAAGCTTCGTCCTTCATCAACCAAGCAGCCAATTGGACCTTCCTACAATCGTCCAAATCGAAAATGCCAAACAGATCCTCCACATCTTTCAACCAATTTCTAGCTTCAACGAACTTTTCAGACCCACTAAAAGGTTTTCCACCCATCGAACGAAAGTCTTTACATATCTTGGAGAAAGCATCTCCACGCGGAGGAATGACTGGAGCTGGGGGAGGAGGAGGAGGAACGTTGGCCGGACCCGCAGTAGCGGCCCTAGCCTCGAGATATTGATGAAACCAACCAGGTACATGAACACCCTCTGGTATCTCAGATGCTCCAGACATGCTAAAAAGAAAAAGGAATAGTTTCAAAATAAGGGAAGCGAAAGAGAGATGTATGACTTGCGGGGATTATGCTTTTTAAAGTAAACTTTCCTTGAAAATAGCTTCTTTAAAACAAGTTTTTGAAAATACTTTCTAGGAAAATAATACTTTTGAAAACACTTTTCAAATTTTTTTATCTGTTCTTGTAACCATAACTCTGATACCACGTGTAACACCCCATGTCCATTAATGTCACTCACAAAGGGAATGCATCAATGTCAATGAAGCGTTATTGTTGTATAGAATAGATAAATTACAAGAATAAATAAATAAAACAACACAGCAGAAGATAAAACTTATTTCATAGCATCATAACTCAAAAAAAGCTTACATAAGTAGTTTCCAAAACCATTACAACATGATCAATAGTCTTTTCCAAAAACTTCAAAGTACATAAAGATGCAAATACTTAAATAACATAAATGCATAAATCCCCACTGAGTATAAGCAAAGCCATAAAGATGAGAGAGTCCAAAGCGATACATCTACTCTTTTCAAGCAACTGAAAGAAATCGACACTAAGCTGTAGTATTTCCTCCTTGCAAACCTGAGGGGGGGGGAGGAAAGAAAAGAGGTGGAAACAAACGGGTCAGACATAAAGTCTGACAAGTCCAGTAATTCTAACAAATAATAGGTAAGGTAAATGATCAAGACATAAATAGGCATCATGATATGGCTTAACATAGATAAGTTAGATAAAAAGGATTGACAAGATGATTTCGTTCATAAGTACTAAGACAATCCTACACCTTGGCTAAGTGAACAACCCTCCAAGTACTAACCCCGAAGACCAGAGTCAACATCAGACTAGCACCCAAAGGACTATCCAACTCAACCAACATGTATTTCATTACACCGCACTTTTGCTAAGTTACACCACATTACTTAATTACACAGCACATCTACTAGTCTCTTTTACTCAAGGTTGATCCCTTCCCACTAACTATACCCACATGAAAAACTTTGTAGTTACTTGTACCTAGCTGCTATCACAGGTGCCGGCTTGCTCCTACCACCGCTAAGGTACCCTTACTCTACCCATTCGATCGGCTCCCTAAACCCCGTAGGCACCCGTGCTGGCCCCACAGTGGGGTGTATCACTCCCCAAAGTGGCAACCCCGATACCAACATGAAATGCACGACCATACCTACACGATGCAACAACGTCTTACCTACCAGCCCGGACCCATGCACACACATGAACCCATTGGACTTGCGTTGCCACCGCTATTCACGTTTTAACCTCTTACATTCAAGCCCAATAAGCGTGCCCAAACCCCGGCATAGTATCGGGCCCAATTAGATACTCAAACGGGTTACTGGTTGAAACGGGTCCCCATCCAACACAAGCCTCCTACCTATGCTTGGCCCCCACTAGGTTTTTCCTCAACTTAACCATTTTAATTTAAATGTCCATGTCTTACACATGCTACGGTTAAGTCCATGCTTACATGTCATAATTTACATGCCTTATCTTATTCTGGTTAAGTCCATATTTACACGTCATAATTTACATGTCACCCCACTTAACCCTCTAACCATACCCATGTCTTATTATGGTTTGTATTCCCTAATTCATTCCTTATGACGAACGGTGCATGACCGCTCACATTAGACCGAACACTTCGTGGCCGCTGGATTTGCCGGGCGGTTCCGGGCAGTCTTACGCCGCAAACCGGGTCTAACCTCGTGTCACCCATCATACGCCTACAATTCATGCCTTTGACCTCTCACATTAGACGTCCAATTGTGGCTGCTGGATTTGCCGGGCTGTTCTGGGTAGTCTTACACCACAATTGCGCCTAACCTCGTGTCAAAGGTTTATTATTTATCGTATTTCACCCAAACCCCAATTTTTATGTCATATGTTTCCAATTCAACATATAATCATGTTTACGCTTTTTGCCTATTCCAACTTGTCACTAATTTCAATAATTACATATTAATTAGCCTCCATTACAAATTTTCAATTATAGGCAATTTCATCAATTCCATGTAATTCATATCCAAATATGTCAATTTAACATATTATCTAATTATCCAAAATATCCAATAATATCCAATTTTCCATATTTCACATATCCCTATTGTTCCCACGTATTCGCATTCGCGCATATTTTTAACATAGGCTCGAAGGTGGCCTAGATCCAAAAATAAAAGGAATAAGGATAAGAAGAGAGAATCAAATCACAGAAAATTGGAATTAACATCACGAAATAAAGGGGCATATAAACTGGCATAGAGGCATAATGACAGATTCAACATGAATAAACAGATAAAAGGTATGAACTTTACATAGAAGCATAGGCATATGATGACATGAATCAAAAAGGTGAAGACTTGGAGAGATTTTCATTACAAACATATATGAATCCTTTTAACAACTTTTTCATGTTACTTTAATCCCATTAAATTTGTGAAAATAACTGTACTCACCTTTTGTGGCTTAAGAAAGGGATTAACGAATTGAAATTGGTGTAGAAACGTTGCGGTGATGCTGATTTATCTTCTTGAATTGTTGTAGAAGCTCTAATCTTTGATTTGAATTATGTATGAACACTTGAGATTTGATTTAGAGGCGGCGGCTAAGGTTTAATAGAGAGTTTGACAGCATAATGGTGTCATAGTTAATATTTTATGAATTAGGGTTAGGTCTTAGGGTGTATATATAAGTTTAGAGAACCATTTAGGGCCTTAGATTTTAACCTAGAATCCATCCGGACCATCAGAATTTAGAAATCGATTTCACAAAGCAGATTTTCGGATCTGGAAAAACATGGGGAGGTCGACCCTCAGGTCGACCTGTATGGGGGGAGGTCGACCCCCAGGTCGACCCTATGGTCGACCTATCCAATCAGGTCGACCCCCAGGTCGACCTGGGTCCTGGGCGGGAATTTTCCCGCCCAGCCCGGGTACGTGCGATTTTGAATTTCGAATTTAATTTGAATTTTTGGTTGGGTTTAACTTTAATTAATTCTGCTTAATTACTCAAAATTCCGAGGCCAATAACTTCCTCATACGAAGTCCGATTTACACAAACTCAGACTATATCTCAAGCAGAATTCTGAGACGAACGCAATGGCACAACCCATTTCCCTTTATTCCTCATTTAAAAATTTATTGTTCTTAAATTTAGTTAATTCAATCATTCAAAATTCGGGGTGTTACATGGCACATTGGCATTTTTGCCTGTGAGCGGTCGACCGCACTTCATAAGGGATGTCGACCGCCTAGTGCGGCCTGAGCCCAATGAGGCTGGTTTGGAGTGGTGTTTAGGTTGGTTTTATATAAATTGAATAGCCTAGATTAAATCTATGTTAATATAACGGTTACTATTCATTTACACATCTATAAATCAACCTAACTCACCTCATAATTCTCTAAATGCTCTCATTCTCTGTGCTTCCATTCTGCTGCCGACATTCCAAAAATTTGGATTTTCTTCTATCCCAAACCTATTTTCATTTCTAATTTAATCCAACTTAGATTATATTCTGGAATCCTATTTAACTTATATACGAGATTCAAATCTATATGATTCTCTTATATAGATCTAGGGTAGAATCTAAGAACGCCGAATTCAGCAATTCAAATCAGTGTTATCTCTTCTCCAAAATCTCTGTGAGTGGAAATAATAATTGTTTAGGCATATTCTATGTTTCATAGATTTTTTTTGTTGATTAGTACGCCTAGGAAATTTGGATTCATGATAACATCAAATTGTAAAAAGAACCAGATCTCCTTTTTTATGTATATGTTTCGTAAAGTTGTCAATAAATGTTTGGGTTTGTGGATTTGTTTGGGTTACAAAAGAAGAACGTTTTAAATGATTTACTTTTGTTTAATTTGATTTATCTCTTTTTAATTAAAAATGTTGTGATGTAAAAAGGTTCAGATTTGATTTAGTTTTATTATTTGAATATTTTTGGATTTCATTCTAAACGGATAATTTGAACGTATCCAGATTCGAAACGAATCAACTGTCAGAGATTTTATGTATAACATAGAAATGGATAAATTGGATTAAATAAAGACCTATGTATATATGTATGTATAATCGTATATATATGTACATATGTATATATGTACATATGAATATATGTACATATGTATATCTGTTGTATGAAGTTTATGCCTTGTTCTTAATTCATTACCTGAATTGTCCTAACAAACCTAGGATGCAAGTTTTGATAGTTATGTTGTTATTTTTCCCATTACTACCATCATTAATTATGCCATGTATTTAGCGGTTTGATGTGGGGATTAACTTGTATGCCATTAACATTGACCGAACTGACAATTTACACCGTTAAAACATTTCTTCATTCAAATAGAAATTAACGTTTATCAAACGTATTAAATATTATATTTATATAGCGTAATCAACGTAATTCAACGTAATAAATACATTAGAATAAGGTTATAAATTTGCATTGTTCCCATATAAATTGTTTTTTTGTGTGTGCATATAAAATGTCTTATTTATATATTAAATAATGACACACAACCACGAGGTTAGTCATCATTTGTGGTAGATATCTGAAACTACCCGAACTTCCCCGTAAAGGAAAACCCGGATTGACTTTGAGAACACGACAAATCAGAACACAAACAGAAGAACATTACATTGCTTATTACAAAAATTCCATCAGAATACAAGAATTTAACAGAGTATGAATAAATATTTCACATTTACTAAATATCAAAGATCTACAAATTACAGTGTAGCGGAAAAATAATACAAAACACAACTGAAAGGAATATATGAATACAGAGCTTTCCGAATATCATTGCAGCTGTAAACCAGGATCCTATGTATATAAATCTACAAAACCCAACTACTAGCCGCCCGTGTGGAAAATAAGGGCACCCAGAGTTTAGGTTAGAACAATAAAATCCTGGTCAGTCATGTGACTGGTGTGAGAAATAAAACAGTTATTTAAAACTTTACTTGAAATCAGATATATCAAGGGACCACGCCGTATAACACGGAACGGGTTTCCTCCCAAGAAGACTAGTGCATATAACAAAACAAAGCAGTGCCTTTTGGAAAAAAATGGAGCTATTATAAGACCTAGGTCCTATCACACAATGCAACGCAAGCCGTGGGATAGGGTTTTCCCTTATAAAAGCCAAACGTGCTTGGTACGTTAAAACAAATCATTTGATACTATTATAAGTGCATAGTGTATAAAACAACTTCAAATATAAATGTATCAATCCTAGACGGCATGGGTACCATATATCATGTCGCCAATACTAGGCTCTACAATCAAAACCGCAATTGTCATGTATTAGAAGTTGGATTTCCATCTGTGAACCAAGGCAAGGGATCGTCCTTACCACTTCGAGACTCTCTAGCCCGAGCCTCAGGCAAGCGCGTAGACAAGCCTTGGATCGTCAGGGCCAGTCCACCCGATGCGGATTATAATGCCTGAACACTGCATTTCCCCGCCCTATGGGGCGTAAATGAGCCAAATGACTCTATCGGTCCCGGATCGACCAATATAACCGAGGCGCCTCGCAATCCATCATCCACATAATTAAAATGTCCGGGCATGTAAAACTCAAAACACCACTCCTAGCTAGAAGGAAACACATGCCCTCCCTGATGTCCTCTCGGGGTGTGAGGGTCGCGAATTAACGCTACACAAAGCTACGCTATATTAAAGCTGTGCTTTGATCATCAACCACAAGACTCGGCTTTTCAACAGAAGCCTTGATCATTTGCATTTCAGCATGCCACACAGGCAATTCACGCTATGCAACCGATGTAAATCAATCACACAGAATGAAATCCCATGTCAGACACACATCCATTTACAAGTCTGTTCTGGGTCTGACTGAAACCGGAGGAACCTTATTCCTCGCAAATCCATCGATCTCCAAGTACATCTGGACGATCACCAACTGATTCCCTCCTCTTGGGTGTACAGCCTAATCAAGATCATCAGTAATTATCCAAACGATGTGAAGAACTCCAGTCTTCGACCACCATCTTCATCCTCGACATATTGTCGAATCAGTTATTCAGAGTGGGATAAACCCGGTCTTTTCGAATAACTCGCGTGTATAATAAACAAGTGCTATAAAAACACAACATACACCTTATTCCAATCCAAAATATTTCTTTATTCAAATATTCTTATCTTTTGGGAAAGGTTCCCATTAATTTTATCAAAGACAAATTCTTTAAATTTATTCTTTAATATTCCTTTGAATATCAATTCAAACCAAATTATGGTTTATCCAAACTAGTCGGGATTAGCGAACCTTACCGAAGTAATCACTTGTTAAATTTCCCAACCCCAAACAATTCATCCCATGAAGTAAAACTAGTAATACTTCATATCTAACACCACGGTGTTATCGGTAAATTCAATTACCATTTCACGTTCAAATCTAATTGAAGATTTAACTATCGCTTGGAGCAAAACTGGTGATACTCCATTCTCGGCCATTTCATGAATTTAACAATTTTAGTTATCGAATCCACCTTTCAATCTATTTAAAGATTCATTAAAACTCTAATTCAGTTTTAATTTCCAAAAATTATTACTTAGTGATTATTCAAATCCAGGAAATAAATCCTGTTTTTAACTGGGTTAAAGAACCAATGTCATTAAAAACACGTTTCACGATAAACCCAAAATCACATTCCATTAACAATGGAATTTTCATGGAAAACAGAACAATATATATAATCGATACAAACTTCCATATCCAACTAATAATATAAACGAAATAACGGCAAAGCCTTTTAAATTCCATATATATTAGCAGTCTTCCTCCATAGAAATTCACTTCGATTATTACCAAATCGAATTCCATTCTATTCCAATTTATTTTATTACATTGGAAAACTTTACTTTGGAAAATCTCCTTTAAATCTTATCAAAAAGATTTATAAATTCCAAATCTCATTTCACTATAAATCGGGTTAAAGAACGAATGTCGTTAAAACACAGTTCACGATAAACCCAATTCACATTCCATTAATTATCGGGTTAAAGAACAAGTGTTATTTAAAACACCGTTCATGATAAACCCAAAAATCAATTCCAATTAAATTCCAATTAAATATTATTTTATTGGTATCCTTCATTAAATCTAAATAAAAAGATTTAATCTTTTTCTCAACTAGGTTTAAGAACAGTGTAAATGAAGACACCATTCACAACAAACCCAAATCCAATTTGATATTAAATACAAGGCTCTGAATAGAAAATATATCGGCTTATATTCAATATCAAATTCTACGACCAACAAATATCGTATTGGAAATAACGATATAAATATATCTTTCAAATTTCCATAACAATATCTGTATAATCATGAAATCCAAACATCGAAATATTCCAAAGGTAATTTCGATTAAAATCCATTTCCAATTTATATATTGGAAATTTTGGTTATTTTTAAAACCCTTTCAAATCCAATTTATTTATTTTAAAAATAAATGGATTATAATTCTAGTTTAAAGCTAGATCATTTCGATAAAAATCTATTTTTATCTTTTCAAATATGGAATTTTTCATCTGAATTCTTCCTAAATCATTTCTTATGATTTCACACTAATTATTGGTTTATTTAATAATTTTATCAAGGCCCGTACAGTCGATTTCCACAAACGGCCATCGAACTGCACTTACAGCGACCTTTTCCAAATTTGATTTGGACATATTTCCAAATCCGTCCGTTAGATTTCTAATTTCTTGTATTCGTTGGAAAGCTTTTTCGATACGAACCCAACGATTCCGGTTTTAGGAGAATCTGACAGTCGGATCTCCCGTAATGTCCGTTCGAAGTCAATGGTCGAAATTCGCAAACTGCCACAGCGCGGTGCGTTCTATTCAGGCCATTATATATATATATTATATTTCTTCGATTTCCTTTTTAAAACGTATTTTATAAATCGTTTTAAATTCGTTTTCAAAACGATTTCAACTTCATATTCACTTTCAAATCAAAATTGAATATTCCATATTATCGATGTATAAATGATAATGTTTTCAAAATATTATATTTTGAAATCAATTCCTTTTCAATATTCATTATAAAAAATGAATAAAATCGATATACATATCGTTCTGGTCAAAATGGCATTAATCTAATCAACACGGCTATATATATTTAAATATATTCGTGTCCATCCCCAATCGGACATCAAAATCATACTTTGATTCTTTTCTGAATATTATTTGAAAATATTCATTATTTTAAAATAATTGTTATTTTTAAAATATTCATTCTTTCTGAACTGGAATTAGACACAGTCAATTACCATATAATTCGATTATATGGATTTAACACAACAAATGTGTATAGCAACAATGAAAACAACAATCCATCATCCAGAGTGCGTTCTACACTGTATAAGCATTAAATATGAATATTTAACTCTTATAACAGCCTATCAATCAGTCGTTTTGACGTACAACTAATTATTGGGATTAGTGTATGTCATATATCATCCCAATACCCGTGTGGGGTTTCAATCAACAAATAATGAATTTTATTTGCGCAGTTGGGCGATGTGTAAAATTTATCGTCCCAATCGATATCAGTCAAATGTGTGTACATAAACAAATCGTCCGATTTGTTTATAAATATTTATTTTATTCATATACACGTTAAAAATTATATTGTTAACTATAAAATATTTTATTCCGTTCCACTTCACACAATCAAACAAACAACAAGTCGTTCATGGTCTGTGGACGATGGGTGTCGGGTGCTGCTAAGCAACGTCTGCATCCTAGTGTATATTTCAACTAGAAAAAAAATTAAAAGTGAGAAGTTCTCACCTTTGGGATCCACTCCTCCATTCTCTATTTCTGAACAGTTCGAATTTACCCAAAATTCCAATGCGATCTTTTCCCGCTGTTCATATTAAAAATCACATTTTTAATGTGATGTTTATTATAAAAATCACATTTTTATAATGACGCTTCATATATAAAAATCATATATTTTTACAACGCTTCTTTCTATATAAAAATTATATTTTTACTTCGCCTCTATTTTTTTATTCTAAAATCCTGTGTAAAAATCTCAATTTTACTTTGCTAATCTTTATAATAAAAATTCTATTTTTATAAGTCTAACTTCAAAATAAACATCATATCTTTATCAACGTTTCATATATATATATATATATATCATATTTTTATAACTTCGCTTTCAACATAAAAATCAAATTTTTATTTCATTTTCACATATATAAAAATAGCCTCTTTATCATGCTATTATAAATTTTGTACAACGATGTTTATAAAGAAAAGGTTATATTTTTAAAACGATGTTTATAAAGAAAAGATTATATTATTATAACGATGTTTATAAAGAAAAGATTATATTTTTATTATGATGTTTATAAAGAAAAGATTATATTTTTATTTATATAAAAATCATAACCTTCTTCCGAGAAAAAACATATTTTTCTACTAATGAAAAATCCTATCTTTGTATTCATAAAAATCATTTCTTTATTTTCTATAAAGATCATTGCTTTATGTTATAAAAATCCTAACTCTTCATGTTAAAAATCAAAACTTTGTTTTATATTAAAAATCAAAACTTTGTTTTAAACAATTGCATAGAAATTCTAATTTTAATAAAGAAATTAAAAATCAAAATTTATAAACTTAAAACTCAAATTTATAAAACTTACAGCGATTGGAGAAGGGGGTGTACTGTTCGCCGGAGGGTGATGCTGGGCGGTTCGTCGGCGGCGGATTTGGCGGTGGGAGGCGCGGCAGTTGCTGGAGGCGGTGGCGGGCTAATACATTAGTGGTGGTGGCAGTTTTAGGTAGAAGAGGGTTTTCACGGCTCGAGCTGGAGAAAGGGGGAGATGGGGAGGCGACGCCAACGATGGTGGCGGGGAGGCGGGCCAGTCAACGGCGACGGCGGTGGACGGAAGCACGGTCTGGATTGATCGACGAGATCTCGTTTGTGTTTTTTTTCTTTTTACTTTTTTTGTTTGGGGAAATAAAAGTGAAGAGGGGAGAGAAAGTAAGGGGGTAAAGGCATTTTTATAAAAAAATATATAATAAATTAATATTATTTTCTCCATTTAAGTTGACTTTTCATTTGATCTCCGAACGAGACCCAACAACTATTGCCTCTAGCCAATTACCCCATTTCGAACTCAATGGGATATGTGTTGTAAGCTGATTCGATCGTTTCAATCAGTTTCCATTAAAATCAAATTCTAAATCTATATATTGAATTTGAACGCGCATTTCAATTTACTGACGCCACATACGGACTTTAAAAATTCCCAAAAAACATTTTCTAGCTTCGTATTGACGATACGGTCCTAATAAAACTAATTTCATTAAATTCTGAGACCGTTTGAAAAATGGCCATTTTCTGGTCGATCGAAATTGACTGAAACTGTTAAAACACGTTTTCTTTTGCCACGCTCACATATTGCTTTCAAAAATTACGAATTTTAAAATTTAGCAATAACTTGACATCCCGGATCCAACTAAAGTGGTTTCGTCGAAAACAGAGGGCGTTTGCAAAATTTCCATTTTTAAGGGCCAAAATTCCATAGCGACTATTCTGAATTTTCAACTGGGCATAACTTTTATTTCCGCTATGAAATTCCAATTTTTAGATTCGTTGGAAAGATATTTTCAATTAGATTCAAATATTTTTGGTTTTGCTAAAATCCGGCTTATTTTGAATCCTGTACATTCATTTGAAATTTGAAATCGAATTTTCAAACTACCGCGCCATTTTCAATTCCTTTTATAATTAAAAATAAATATTTATATTCTATCGACGATCTATATAAATGTATACATTCTATTCTATTCAAAATTAATTTCTCGTCGTTATTATTTAAAATAAATCATTTTAAATATTCCAAATTCATCAAAATTGCCAAAATAAATTTTTTAAATTGGCATAGATTTCCGAGTTATTACAATCTCCCCCACTTAGAACTTTTCGTCCACGAAAAGGAACGAAGCTGAAAGTTGTTTTCAAACCAACTCAACTTTCATAACTTTCATTATGGCTTCAACTTTTCAGTTTCTAAGAACTTTTCAAATTTTTCAAAAATTTGGCTAACACCCTAAATTTTTGAAAAATTTAGCCATAATCTCCCCTGCACGGGAGCACCGGGAAAATCCCGAAATTGCCATACATGCCTTTCCAATCCAAAAAGAAAAAGAATCAGCCGAGCGGCTAGCTAATCGGCTCATAAAATCATCCAAAACCCAAGAAATAGTAAACATGTACCTGTTTGTCAGACATACAATTTTATTCCTCTTCTCTAGCCTCCTTGCAATAACCTGTTCAATGGATACACATGTATATGCATGCAAATTCAAACAATTTTCACTACAGTTCAATATTTGGTTCAATTTGGCTTAAATTCACCTTTCTTTCACATAATGGTTTATGGGAATAATCATACAACACAACCATCAATCAATTAGTTGATTAGCTTTTCAAATTCATAACTTTGATACATTGTCAAAAAATCATATTTTTGATGCCAAATCACAACAATAAGCCCTACCTAGTTTTGGTTCTCACACCAGTCAATTGGAAATATATAGATATCACACTTTCGAAACTCGAACACAACACTGATGATGGGTACGCATCATCAGAATCATTCCCGGGCGACTACAGTGTGATTCTATATCTATCCAGTATATTAAAACTTCAAATACACGCGGATCAGATGTATACGCAAAATCTTTATATACTTGATTGCCTTAATCAATATAAAAATAATATTCAAATATGAATAATTGATTTAAATTTTCAAAACCAAACTTGTTTTCAATTTTAAAATATACTCTTTCGACTCATTCTAGGATACTACTGATCCTATCACTAACGAGTCATTCTCATTGGATATTACTAATCCAATCTCTGATGAATTCTCTCATTTGGTTCCAAAGTGTCTTGTTCTCGAGATTTGTAAACCAAAGCTCTGATACCACAATGAAACGACCGACGAAATACGGTAGGCTTTGCAACCATCCCTTCACCCCCTTAAGCAGCAAGTAAAACCCACCGTGGCTTCCACCTGGTCCCCTAGTCTCACTTGTTTTACAGCGACCCTCTCGAGCCTCCTGGCCGCAGCCTAACCAACCCTCGCTAGGGAAACGTAGGGGTAAGAGCCCACTGTTCACCACCAAATCACATGGTGAGAACCCCCCATCATGACTGCAATAAGAACTGGTGATACTCCATTCTCGGCCATTTCTTGAATTTGATAATTTTAGTTATCGAATCCACCTTTCAATCTATTTAAAGATTCACTAAAACTCAAATTCAGTTTTAATTTCCAAAAATCATTACTTAATGATTATTCAAATCCAGGAAATAAATCCTGTCTTTAATTGGGTTAAAGAACCAATGTCATTTAAAACACGGTTCACGATAAACCCAAAATCACATTCCATTAACAATGGAATTTTCACGGAAAACAGATCAATATATATAATCGATATAAACTTCCATATCCAACTAATAATATAAATGGAATAACGGCAAAACCTTTTAAATTCCATATATATTAGTAGTCTTCCTCCATAGAAATTCACTTCGGTTATTACCAAATCAAATTCCATTCTATTCCAATTTATTTTATTAAATTGGAAAACTTTACTTTGGAAAATCTCCTTTAAATCTTATCAAAAAGATTTATAAATTCCAAATCTAATTTCACTGTAAATCGGGTTAAAAAACGAATGTCATTAAAACACAGCTCACGATAAACCCAATTCACATTCCATTAATTATCGGGTTAAAGAACAAGTGTTATTTAAAACACCGTTCACGATAAACCCAAAAATCAATTCCAATTCAATTCCAATTAAATATTATTTAATTGGTATCCTTCATTAAATCTAAATAAAAATATTTAATCTTTTTATCAACTAGGTTTAAGAACAGTGTTAATGAAGACACCATTCACGACAAACACAAATCCCATTTGATATTAAATACAAGGCTCTGAATAGAAAATATATCAGCTTATATTCAATATCAAATTCTACGACAAAAAATATCGTATTGGAAATAATGATATAAATATATCTTTCAAATTTCCAAAACAATATCTGTATAATCACGAAATCTAACATCGAAATATTCCGAAGGCAATTTCGATTGATGTAACGACCCGGAAAATCTGAACCAATTAAAACTTCTTAAATAGGCTATTTTAGTGGATTTTAAATATTTAAAATAAATATTTTAAATAATAGCAATGAAAAGTGAGTTTGAATCTACATTTGAAAACGAATATAATTAATTATAATTATAAACAAGGCCTAAAATGGCGCGGCAGTTTCAGAATTTGAATTCGAACTTTGACTGACTGTACCGGGTGCAAAACAAAATGGATTTGAGTGAAACCAAAAATATTTAAATCTGTTAGTGAATACCTTTCTAATGAATTTGAAAAATCAAAGTTTCATAGTGGAAATCAAAAGTTATGGCCAAATGAATTTACAGAAAGGTCGCTATAGAAATTATATCGCCCTTGAAAATAGACATTTTGCATACGACCTCAGAATTCGATGAAACCACTTTTGTTGGATCCGGGATGTCAAATTATTGCTAAGTTTCAAATTTCATAATTTTTGAAGCTAGTATGTGAGCGTGGAAAAGGAAAATGTGTTTTGGTCAATTACAATTAAAATGGATCGACCAGAAAAGGGCCATTTTGCAAACGGTCTCAGAATTCGATGAAACTAGTTTTGTTGGGACCGTATCGTCAAAACATAGCTGGATTTATTTTTCTGGAATTTTTCGAATTAGTTTGTGGCCCTGGAAAATTGAAATGTACGTTCAAATCAAATATTGAATGTTTTATATTTTAATCTGAATGAAAACTGACTGAAACAGTCGAATGAGCCTTCGAAACATAACCCATTGTGTTCGAAATGGGGGTAAAACGCTAGGGGTGATAGTTGTTGGGTTTGGATTAGGGTTTGTGTGTGAAAGAGGGTATTTTTGGAATTTAAAAAAATATATATAAATAAAAAAAAAATTCGTTCGTCCATCTCAGCACTCTCTCTCCCCGTAACCCTCGTTTGAATGGCGGCTCCCCTTCAAACTTTCTTCTTTCGATTCCTCCTCCTACACGCGACAAAACCCCATGGCCCTTTGGAGAATATTGTAGCGCCCACCTCCAGCTTCGAATCCATCCTAGCCTCGCCTTCTGTCGTTGCGTCGTTCTCTAGATTTGTGCATGGGAAGTCCGCTGCCGTCGAGCCAGAAATCGCCACCGCCGGAGATTCGAGCTGGCAGTGACCTACCTCGCCGGAAACCCCTTTCGAAGCTCTACAACGCTGCGTAGTCCGATCGGCCAACAGTTGCACGGATTTCGCGAAATTTCAAAACCTAGTTTTGAACAAAATAGGAAGGTATACGACTTTGTTTATTTTCAACTGTTTTAACACCTTTAAACCGTTGCAAACTTTGAAAAATCATATCTTTCTCATGTGTTGACGAAAATCGATGAAACAGGAAACATCGTGACCGTGTGGACGTCTTCTACATTCTAGAAGAGACCACATATTTTTCTGAGCCTTCTGCAATTTTTGGTGGAGTGGAACCCAATGTGAGATTTCTAAATTATAAACGATATGGAAAACGACGATGTATAAATTATATAATCGATGTATGAGTTATATAAGCGTTGTACACCTCATGTATAAACGTTTTATAAGTTGTACGTTCGATGTATAAGTTATATATGCGTTGTAAAAATTATATATGTGTTGAATAGAAGCGAGATGCTTATATATATATATATATATACGCCCCTCGTCCACAAACCATGGACGATATTTATTGGTTGTGATTGGTGTGAAAAATGGTTGATTACGAATGGTTGATTAGAATTGTTTGTGGTTGAAATTGATTGATTGTGGTTGAAAAATACCCGTTTGTGGTTGAGAAATATTTGGTTGAAACCACATAGGATTAGTTTGTGGAAATGAAAAAAATATACATGCCGCCTGCGTGCGAACTAGATGCATGATTCCCCATTGTCAAAAGCTGCGAGGCTTTAAGGTAGAGCGAGGAGCCGTACTAGGGACGGTCCCGGTTTTAACTACCCTGCCGTTATGCTGCCGAAATTTTGAATAATATTCATGTGTTAGAATTATTTTAATGTGTTGAAACTATATTCGTGTGTGGAATGGAAATTCATCTATTTATCGACATTCATGTTTTGAAATATGAAATTCACCTTTTTATCTATATGTATAAACTATAGAAAACCTTCATGTGTTGAATCGAAATTCATTCATTGAATTGAAATTCATGTGTTGAATGGTATTCGTGTTTTAAATATAAAAATCACCTTTTTATCTATATGTATAAACTATAGAAAACCTTCATGTGTTGAATTGAAATTCATTCGTTGAATAGAAATTCATTCGTTGAATAGAAATTCATTCATTGAATAAAAATTCATGTGTTGAATGGTATTCGTGTTTTAAATATAAAAATCACATTTTTATCTATATATATAAACTATAGAAAATCTTCATGTGTTGAATTGAAATTCATTCGTTGAATAGAAATTCATGTGTTGAATGGTATTCTTAATTTGAAAGAAATTGTTTTATAATAAAAATCCTATTTTTATCATCAATATGAACTATATAAAATAATCTTGTTTTGAAATAAATTGTTTTATAATAAAAATCCTATTTTTATCACCTATATTAACTATATAAAATAGCCATGTTTTGAAATAAATCGTTTTACAATGAAAATCACATTTTTACTATATACATGAATTGTTAAAAATAGTGAAGTGTCGAAGTGAATGTATGTTGGATAAAACATCATTTTTATCAAATGTATGAAAAGAATATAGCTTTGAAATCAAAGAATCGATATATATATATAAATAGAATTGAAATATATCGAATAACGAAGCTGCAGTTCGTGTTTTGAAACCGTGATTTCAAACGATTAGTGCGGGAGATCCGACCATCGGATTTTTCCGAAACCGAAACCGTTGGGTTCGCTTTGGAAATACCTTTCCGACGACACTTTGTAAAGATCCGACGGTTGTTTTGTCTGGAATGTTTAATTCAAAACTGAAGAAAAACAGCGCCCGAATCGATTATATATATATAAATATAATTATATTAAATCGAATAACGACACTGCAGTTCGTATTTTGAAATCAAAACTTCAAACGATTATACCGGGAGATCAGACCGTCGGATTTTCCCGAAACTGGAACCATTGGACTCGTTTTGAAAAGATCTTTCTAATGATGTAAATTTTGTGAAGATCCAACGGTTAGATTTTCAGATATGTGTAAATCAAATCTGAAGAAAAACAGCGCCACGGCCGCGTTATGGCCCGAAGCGTCGTTTTGAATAAATTGGCTATTTTAAAATAAATAAAAATAGCGATAAATCATTATAAAATATTATAAACGATATGGTTGTGAAATTTTATTCATGTGTTGAATGGTATTCGTGTTTTAAATATAAAAATCACCTTTTTATCTATATATATAAACTATAGAAAATCTTCATGTGTTGAATTGAAATTCATTCGTTGAATAGAAATTCATGTGTTGAATGGTATTCTTAATTTGAAAGAAATTGTTTTATAATAAAAATCCTATTTTTATCATCAATATGAACTATATAAAATAATCTTGTTTTGAAATAAATTGTTTTATAATAAAAATCCTATTTTTATCACCTATATTAACTATATAAAATAGCCATGTTTTAAAATAAATCGTTTTACAATGAAAATCACATTTTTACTATATACATGAATTGTTAAAAATAGTGAAGTGTCGAATAGAATGTATGTTGGATAAAACATCATTTTTATCAAATGTATGAAAAGAATATAGCTTTGAAATCAAAGAATCGATATATATATATATATATATATATATAAATAGAATTGAAATATATCGAATAACGAAGCTGCAGTTCGTGTTTTGAAACCGTGATTTCAAACGATTAGTGCGGGAGATCCGACCATCGGATTTTTCCGAAACCGAAACCGTTGGGTTCGCTTTGGAAATACCTTTCCGACGACACTTTGTAAAGATCCGACGGTTGTTTTGTCTGGAATGTTTAATTCAAAACTGAAGAAAACAGCGCCTGAATCGATTATATATATATAAATATAATTATATTAAATCGAATAACGACGCTGCAGTTCGTATTTTGAAATCAAAACTTCAAACGATTATACCGGGAGATCAGACCGTCGGATTTTCCCGAAACTGGAACCATTGGACTCGTTTTGAAAAGATCTTTCTAATGATATAAATTTTGTGAAGATCCAATGGTTAGATTTTCAGATATGTGTAAATCAAATCTGAAGAAAAACAGCGCCACGGCCGCGTTATGGCCCGAAGCGTCGTTTTGAATAAATTGGCTATTTTAAAATAAATAAAAATAGCGATAAATCATTATAAAATATTATAAACGATATGGTTGTGAAATTTAGAAATTAACTGAAGGTTAGCTAAGTCAAATGGTTTCCTGGATTTTGACCTGATGTTGGTTTCGGCCTTCGGGGTTAATATTTGGGAAATCGTTCTCTTACTGATTTACGGTTAGCGACTAATGAATTGAAATGATGCGTATGTGTGTTTGTGTTGCACTTGTTTATCATATACGCAAGTTGCTCAGAAAGACCGGGTTTATCCCATTCTAAATAACTAAATCGACGATAAGAAATCGAAGATGAAGACGGTGGTTGAAGATCAGAAATCTTCACCTCGTTTGGATGGTAACTAATGTCCTGATTGGGAGGCATCCCGAAATATGGATAAGGAGTGGTGATCATCCAGACGTACGTGGAGATCGATGGGTTTGCGAGGTATATAGTGCCTCCGGTTTCGTTCTGACCCAGAACGGACTTGTAAATGGACTGTGTGTCTGACATTGGATTTCTGTGTTGATTGATCTCTATTAAATATACATCTGTTTGGCGATGGAGAATTTATTCTTTTGCTTAACGCCCTTCTCTGAAACGCACGAGCTCAGAGGTTATATATCGATGGACATTAGTCGCATGGCATGAATTGCTAGTGTGGCATGCCTAAGTGGCAAATGTTCAAGGCTTCTGTTGAAAAGCAAAGTCTTGTGGTGATGATCAAAGCACCGCCTGTGTGGCGTAGCTTTGTGTATAACGTAAATTTGCGAACCTCACACCCCAGTATAAACCAGAAACGGGAGAAGGACCTCAGAGAGGGCATGCGTTTCTTTCTAGCTAGGAGTTGTGTCAGTGTTTTTACACGGCCTGACATTTTACTTATGTGGATGATGGATAGCGAGGCGCCTCGGTTATATCGATCGATCTGGGACCGATGGAGTCATTCGTTGGCTCATTTACGCCCCAAAGGGCGGGGAAATGTAGTGTTCAGGCATAATAATCCACATCGGTGGACCGGACCTGACCTGACGATCCAAGGCTTGCCTGAGACTCGGGCTAAACAGTCTCGAATTTGGTAAGGACTATCTTTTGCCTTGGTTCATGATGGAAATCCAATTTCCAAATACGTGACTGTGCGGTTTTGATTGTATATATATATATATGGTACCCATGTCGTTTATGATAGATAGTTATGATTGAAATTGTTTTTGAAACATATAAACACTAGTAACAATATCAAATGCTTTTGTTTTATTCGTATCAAGCATATTTTGGCCATTATAAGGTAAAACTCTATCCTCCGGTTTGCGTTGCATTGTGTGATGGGAACTGAGTCTTATAATGGCTTCATTTTTATAAAAAGCATTGCGATATTTAAAAGATCTATTTGTTTTTGAAGCACTGGCAATCCAATGGAGTAAAGCCGTTCCACGAAAGTGGCGTGGTCCTGTGATTAGCCATATTTTAAATGTGTCGAATAGATTTCTCATACCAGTCCCATGACTGACTCGTAGTTTGTTTCACTTTCAAACTCAGGTGCCCCTTTTTCTACACGGGCAGCCTTGTATTCAGATTTTAGCTGGTTTTCTCTGGATAGCTGGAGCTGAAGATGGATTCTATCATTTATCTCTTTTTATGCTGTTCAGCTCCTGTTGTACATATTATTTTTGTTTCCACTGTAGACATTTATGTATAGCTGAACTGTATTTGTACTAAGTATGATCCTGTATACTGTGTAACTCTGATAATTTCGTTTATCCAGTGTATTATTTGTTCATTATCTGGTGTATTTATTTAATTTCTGTTATGCTATTATCTGTTTCTGTGTTATATTCCAAAGATTACCCTTGTCACCGTCAGTACGGGGTTCGGGGTCGTCTCATTTTGGTATCAGAGCTTTGGTTAAGCTTAGTTCTGGAATATAACATATGAACGAACTCGTCAGAAATGGAACCAGTAGTGTTCTAGGACGAGTAACTCAGTACAGATAGGATCAGCAATATCCTAGTATGAGTAAAGCAGAATGAAATACACCCCAGTAGACACATTTACATTCAAGTATTTGTCTCTATATTTTGAAATATCTTTTCTATTGACCTGACACTTTGTTTGCTAATTGCAGAGGCACTAGAAAATGAGTGACAGGAACAGAAGAAATAATCGTATGGTTCGACAGCTAATTAGCCAGTTGTGCTCCCATAGCCAGAATCAGATATAGAAGTTCTATTCAAGAGATTTCGAAATCTGGGTGGATCGCCATTCTTAGGCAAAGAGTCCATTATGGAAACACAAGCTTGGATTCGTTCTGCAGAGAAAATCTTTGAAGGTTTAAAGCTGAGATATGATCAGAAAAGATTACTGGCGTCTTGGGCACTCAAAGAAGAAGCTTTGTTTTGGTGGGATTCGGTTATTAAAGATAATCCAGAAGGTGATATCACCTGGGATAGATTCAAAGTGATTTTCCTAGAAAGATTTACTCCTCCCGAATCAACCGAGCGATTATGTGATGAATTTTCTTATCTGATACAAGGGGATATGACCATCCCAGAATATCATAAGAAATTCAACGAACTTTCTCACTTTGCTCCTCATCTAATTCAAGATCCAAAGAGGAAAAATCTGAGGTTTATTCATGGCCTACCAAGAAAATATCAGAATAGTGTGATGAGGAATGTGAAGCTTCCTTTCTCTGAAATGATATACATGGCTTACCAGTATGAGGATCTCGACAAGAAAGGTATGTTGCGTAACGAAGAAGAGGTCAGTTCTAGTAATAAAGGTGAGCCTGAAACTGATAATCCTGAGGCCAGTACGATGTCTGAAGTCAGTAAGAGGCCGAAAGTCAATCGAAAAAGGGCCAGATCTGAGAAAGAACCAGTAACAACGGCCATATGTAGTAACTACCATAAACAGGGGCATTTGACCAGGAATTGTAAATCCTCGAAGAAACGAAAGGAGGATGGGTCTAAATCCAATGGCAAGTTTCCTGTGACTCGAGAGTGCAATTTTTGTCATCAGGCCGGTCATATAAAGCGAGGTTGCTGGCTATTAAAAAAGACCAAAGAGGCTCAGGTAAATGAATTGGCAGAAACCTCAGCACCCTCAGCTATTCAGGAAAAGCCAGATATTTTAGAAGGCACGCTAACTGTCAAAGATATCCCAGTTAAAGTACTGTTTGACACCGGCACATCGCGAAGCTTTGTTGCAAAGAATGCGGTGAAGAAACTGGATTTGAATTTGAAGAAACTCAAAGAACCAATGACTGTCCAGAATCCGGTTGGGGATTCCATCGATCTCAATTGAGTTTGTGGGGTGCCGATTTCTTTTTCTCGTTATCGGTTCCCTACCATCGCAGTCATCATGAATTTTACAGAGTTTGATCTTATCTTGGGGTTAGACTAGTTGACCAAGTATGAAGCTGAGGTTAAATGTGCCGACAGAGTCGTTAAGGAAAAGATAAAATCAGGTTATTATATAACCATTCCCTGTGAAGGCCAAAATTCAAATAGAAAAGATTTCTGGGCAGCGTTGGATGTTTCTCCTGCTCAAATAGAAAATGTGCCTGAAGTCACAGAGAATATTCCCAACCTCGTAAAAGATATTCATGTCGTCAAGAATTAGGCGGATGTGTTTGAAGAAGTTGTTCGCTTACCTCCGCAGAGGGAAATAGATTTCAAGATCGCTTTGATTCCAAATGCAAGGCCGGTAGTTCACGCTATTCGAAGAATGTCCTTGAAAGAGAAAGAGGAATTAGACAATCAAACACGACAGCTCGTATGGAAGGGTCTGATCAGGCCTAGTTTCTCTGATTGGGGTGCAGCAGTGGTGTTTGTCCCAAAATCTGACGGTACTATACGGCTATGTGTGGATTATCGTGATTTGAACAAGCAGACAATAAAGAACAAATATCCATTGCCACGAATCGATGATTTATTGGATCGTCTGAATGGAGCACAAGTATTTTCAGGGATGGACCAAGCTACATGCTTCCATCAGCTTCGAATTGCCGAAGAGTGTGTTCCTATGACAGCATTCAGAGGTCCAGACTTATTCTATGAGTGGTTAGTAATGTCGTTCGGCTTATGTAACGCTCCAGCATACTTCGTCGATTTGATGAATAGAGTGTTCAGAGGAGTCCTGAATAAATTTGTTATGGTTTTTATTGACGATATTCTAATCTTCTCTAAATCAAAGGCCGAACATGAAAAGCATTTGGAACAGGTTCTGGAAATCCTCAGAAGGAATGTATTAAAAGCCAAACTATCCAAATGTATATTCTGGTAAGATGAATTGAAATTTCTTGGCCACGTTGTATCGAAAGAAGGAATTGCTGTGGATCCAAGTAAAATCACAGCTATTCAAAACTGGAAACAACCTAGTACTCTTACAGAGGTTCGCAGTTTTCTTGGATTGGCTAGTTATTACTAGAAGTTTATTAAAAACTTTTCGAAGATATCTGGTCACTTAATGAAGCTTACAAAGAAGCACGCTAAATTCAAATGGACTCCAAAAGGTGAGGAGGCTTTAGAAGAGCTAAAGTTAAGATTAACGACTGCTCCAGTGTTAACCATTATTGACAGCAATCAGGATTTAAAATTCTGGACAGATGCCTCTAGAGAGTGCCTTGGTGCAATACTAATGCAAAGAGGCCAAGTGATCACTTATGCTAGCCGTCAGCTGAAGCCACATGAAAAGAACTACGTCACTCATGATTTTGAGTTGTTGGCTATAGTATTCTCTTTGAAAATCTTGAGGCACTATCTTCTGGGTGAGAAATTTGAAATGTATACAGATCATCAGTCGCTAAAGTATCTGTTCACCCAGAAAGACTTGAATCTGAGGCAGCAACGTTGGCTAGAGTTCCTTGCAGCATATGAATTTGAAATTCTATACGTTCCAGGGAAAGCCAATGTCGTGGCCGATGCATTGAGCTGAAAGGATGTAATGATCGCCAGTTTTATTATCACGACTTCATTGATAGACAAAATATCTGCTCTTCAGAAGGATGATCACTTCATTCAGAAAATCAGAGAGATAATTCAAAAGGGCGAACCCTCGAGTTTCCAAGTTGATAATGAGGGGATTCTAAGGCTGAAAGGTCGAATTTGTGTTCCTAACATTCCTGAGCTCCGAAAGGAAGTACTGGATGAATGCCACAAGTCAAAACTTAGTATCCATCCGGGAGTAAGCAAAATGTATAATGACATCAAATGCACTTTCTGGTGGAAGTCGATGAAGAGGGACATTTCTTTATATGTTAGCCGATGCCCTACTTGCCAGCTAGTCAAAAGCGACCAACAGAAACTGGCTGGATTGTTGCAACCTCTTGACGTTCCAGGCTGGAAGTGGGAACATATTTCCATGGACTTCATAGATGGTTTGCCCAGAACCAGAAAAGGAAATGACAGTATTTGGGTGATCGTAGATCGCTTCACGAAGAACGCCCATTTCATACCTGTCAGATCAAACAGAACTGCTCAGAGTCTGGCGTAGATATACTTCAAGGAAATTGTAAGGCTACATGGAGTGCCGCTCAATATAGTTAGTGATAGAGATCCAATATTCACTAGCAAATTCTGGGAGGCATTTCAGGTAGAACTGGGAACAAAGCTGAACTTGAGCACCGCCTATCATCCTCAGACGGATGGTCAAACTAAGAGGGTGAATCGTATTTTAGAAGATCTATTGCGGGCTTGTGTTCTTGATTTTGGTGGATCATGGGAAGACCATCTGCATTTGGCTGAATTCTCATATAACAACAGCTACCAGGTGAGCCTGACAACGTCGCCATTCAAAGCATTATATGGTAGACTGTGCCGATCTCCTGCTTGTTGGTTCGAACCCAGTAATAGACTTGTGTTGGGGCCAGATATGATTCGCAAAGCTGCCGATAAAGTTGATTTCGTTAAGAAACGATTACTCGCCGCTCAAAGCCGACAAAAGAGCTATGCCGATAGGAGAAGAAGAGATATATCATTTGCTATTGGCGGCTATGTATATTTGAAAGTACCGCCGATGAGAGGAGTTATCCGGTTCGGTAAAACTGGGAAGTTGGCGCCCAAATTCATTGGTCCGTTTCCTATTCTTGAACGGATCAAAACGCTCGCTTATAGGATTAAATTTCCTGATTGGTTGCCTGGAGTGCATGATGTATTTCACATATCTCAACTTTGAAAGCACGTTCATGATCCAGACTTGATCGTGGAAGAAGCAACTAAACAAGATATTGAAATTACTCCAGAATTAGCTGTGAGAAGAGAGCCGCTAAAGATTATCGGCAAAGAAACCAAAGAGCTGAGGAACAAGAAGGTTCACTTAATCAAAGTGCAATGGATTGGAGATCCGCGAGATTGTACTTGGGAAATTGAGGAGAGCATTCAGAAAGCCTATCCTAAGTGTCGAGTGGATATCTCTGATTGACTCCAGTGCAAGGTACATTTACCATACTTTGCATTACCATTTAGTTCTCCACTTTGTTGTTATTTTCTTTCCATGGATGTGCACTTTTAATTCTATAGTCTGAATGATTTTAAAAGAGTATAGAAATTGAATAATAAGTTTTGAAAAGTTAAAAACAATTTGATTGATTGTTTGTGTTGTGTGATAGTAGATTTGATTAATTAAATTATTAAAACGATAGTTAATTTAACCAATAACAGAATGAATGGTAGAATTTATTCGATTAAATCACACATTGAACTGATTAGAAAATAGATAGAAAAATATACTTGTGCATTATATATGTTTGAATAGGTAAATGGCTAGCTGTTGAGTAAAGAAATTATTTGTGTGCCCGACAAATAGGTAAACCTTAATGAGTTAGATGCGAAATATTATTATATCAACTCCTGTGAATGCCATTGGATGCGGAGTGCTGGTTATTCTGTGTGTAGTAATAAACATCGCCATAGGATAGTAACAATTAATTTTGAACTACATTACATGGCATACTTCTGGAAGATAGGCATACTTCATCATATACCACATAAGCATTTGGAGCTTGTGTGACGAGGTGGAAGATTTACCATACGAGCGAGAGGCTTGTATGGCGATGACTATATTTTACAGGTTGAACCGATAACTGATATGACCATATAAAATTGTAACGATAAATTGCCAGATTAATATAAAAAACCCCACACAGGTCTGGAGTTGACAATGATCACGTCTCTCTTGTCATTAGATACGACACATGGACTATTTATTTCCCACACGGGACGAGGTGACGAGGGTTTATCCTCTGGAGCAATTAAAAAACACACTCCCTCAGGCTTTGACAGGGTGACGAGAATTTATTCTCTGGAGTTATTATCTATACACGCTCCCCTGTAAACACCAGAATATATCACTATAAATATGTGTATGCTTTATAGGATTTATTGGGTACCTAATACGGCCCAATAAATTTCCAAGCCTCTCCCCGTACAAAGGAGGTTATGGAGAAATTTTTCGAAAATTCCGGGTGTTAGCCAAATTTTTGAAGAATTTGAATATTCTCATAAACTGAAAAGTTGGAGAATGGAAGCCAGATTGAACGTAGAGTTGATTAATCAAACCACTTTCGACTTTGTTCCTTTTCGGGGACGAAAAGTTTTAAGTGGAGGAGATTGTAACGACCCGGAAAATCTGAACCAATTTAAATTTTTAAATTGGATATTTTAGTGGATTTTAAATATTTAAAATAAATATTTTAAATAATAGCAATGAAAAGTGAGTTTGAATCGACATTTGAAAACGAATATAATTAATTCTAATTATAAACAAGGCCTGAAATGGCGCAGCAGTTTCAGAATTGGAATTCAAACTTTGGCTGACTGTACCGGGTGCAAAACAAAACGGATTTGAGTGAATCCAAAAATATTTAAATCTGTTAGTGAATACCTTTCTAACGAATCTAAAAAATCGAAGTTTCATTGCGGAAATCAAAAGTTATGGCCAAACGAATTTTCAGAAAGGTCGCTATAGAAATTATATCGCCCTTGAAAATAGACATTTTGCATACGACCTCGGAATTCGACGAAACCACTTTTTCTGGATCCGGGATGTCAAATTATTGCTAAGTTTCAAATTTCATAATTTTTGAAGCTAATATGTGAGCGTGGCAAAGGAAAATGTGTTTTGGTCAAGACTAAAAATAATTATATACAAATAAAGTATAATAAAAATTATCTTTTATTTGTCATCCACAATAATGTCATATAAATATATTACATTCTATTCGATACTAGAAATGTATCAAGAAATTATGCGAGTCAAATATATTTTATTTCGACATTAGGAATAAAATATCATTTTTGTCCATCATTAGCAACATTTTGGTATTATTAAAATTGGTTAAATTCATTAACCAATTATTTTTTTATATGTATTGTTGTTGGCTGAAAACCCCACACGGGTATTGGGATTATAATTGATATACACTAGTCCCAATATTTATTCGTATGTCAATCGATAGATTGACAGGCTGCGATGTGCGTTATTATTTCATTTTAATGCCCATATAGTTGAGAACTCCACTTTGGATGTTGAATGGATGGTTTGATGATTATTTATTATTATTGTTATTTACATACAATGTATGAAATCCATATGACCAAAGTTATATGGTAAATGATTGAGTCGATTTCCGATTCAGAATATCCTTCCTATAAAGAATATTTTTAAACAACAAATTTCTTTTAAATAAAGAATAAATCTTTCAACTAAGATTATTGGTATTTCAATTTATATTTATTTATTGGAAAACGATTTTTGGGTTTACCGTGAACAATGTTTTCAAATGACATTGATTCTTTACCCCAGTTAAAAATAAGATTTAAGAATAAATTTGAAAGATTTATCTTTGATAAAATTTATGGGAACCTTTTCCTAATAATATGAATATGATATTTTAGAGAATATTCTGAATTGAAAAGTGGCGTTGGATGTATCCTTATAACACTTGATTTTCAATTATAAAAATACGCGAGTTATTCAGAAAGACCGGGTTTAACCCATTCTGAATAATTACTACGACGATTAAAAGTCAAAGATTTTGAAGACGGTGGATGAAGATCGACGATCTTCACATCGAATGGACGACTACTGATGCCTGGTGCTGGGTCACTCCCAGTAAAGGGTTAAAAGTGGTACTTCGTCTGGACGTACATGTTGATTGTCCGGATACGCGAGCACCTAGGTGAGTCCGGTTTCGTTCAGACCCAGAACGGACTTGTAAATGGATGTGTGTCTGACATTGGATTTCATTCCATGTAAATTGGTTTCTATTTAATATATATCTGTTGGTGGCGGAGAATTTATTCTCTTGCTTAACACCCTTCTCTGAGACGCACGAGCTCAGAGGTTATATATTAGTAGTTATCAATAGCATGGTATGGACTGTCAATGTGGCATGCCAAGATGCAATTGATTGAGGCTTTTGTTGAAAAGTAGAGCCTTGTGGATGATGATCAAAGCATAGCCCATCTAGATATAGCTTTGTGTATTTCGTTTCCTCGCGAGCCTCACACCCCGGTATGAGTCAGAAATGGAGCAAGGGAACGCAGGGAGTGCACACGTTTCTTTCTAGCTAGAAGTAGTGTTTAGGTTTGACACGACCCGACATTTTACTTATGTGGTTGATGGATTTTGAGGCGCCTTGGATTTTATTGGCCGCAATGGCCAATTTATAGGTCCAATAGGATCGAGAAGCGTGTGTTCAGGCATAACTAATCCAACCCATTGCACTATTGGGGGACCGGCTCTGCAGGATCCAAGGGTTCGCCAGCGTCTGAATCCTGAGACATTGCTAGAGTGTCTTGAATCGGTAAGATCGTTCCTAGCCTTGACTCTTGATGGAAATCCAACCTCCAATACAACATCCTGCGGTTTTGATTGTATACCTATATATGGCGACATAGTAGGATGAGGTACTATGCCGTCTATAATTAGTACATTATGATTGAAATGTTTTTAAAACATATATGCACTAATAATAATATCAAATCCGTTTTTATCGTATCAAGCATTTTTGACCATTATAAGGTAAAACTCTATCCTCCGGCTTGCGTTGCATTGTGTGATGGGACCTGAGTCTTATAATGGTTTCATTTTTCTAAAAAGCATTGTGTTGTTTTAACGATTTACTTTATTTATGCACTGGCAATCCATTGCAGTAAGCCCGTTCCGCTTTAGCGGCGTGGTCCTGTGATTAGCCTCCTTATTAGATAAGTTAAGTAAAGATTTCTCACACCAGTCCTATAACACCCCGCATTTTTAATATAATTAAAAATGAAATATAATTTAAGAAAAATTGCTATAGGTAAATAATGGTGATGTATAATGAGAATTAATTAATACATGGAAGAGAAGAAAAATTAATTCGATAATAGTGTGTGTAACTGAGAAGATAGTAAAATAATGATATTTAATTTAAATATCAGGAATTAAGTAAAATGGACATCACCATTGCATTCCTCTCGAAATTTTACATGAAATAGAGTCTGAGTTTTCGAAAATCGGAGTCCGTATGAAGGAGTTATGACCTTCCGAAGTTTCAGTGAAAAATCAGAAAACAGCCCAGCCGAGAACAGAAAAAAAATGACCAGGTCGACCCCCAGGTCGACCATAGGGTCGACCTCCCGGGGGGAGGTCGACCATAGTGTCGACCCCCCCCCCCCCCGGGGAGGTCGACTTGGAGCGGGAATTTTGGTCCAGAAGCGGGAAATTCGCCCCAGAAGCTGTCCAGGTTCATTTTTGAGCACCTGGATGAGTTTTTTGGCCTGGTATGTTGGTCTAACACCTATATAAACATCCTAGGCTCATTGTAAACTCCACAACAATTCATGGCAAGTCCATGGCTCTCATCTAACTTGATTTCTTCTTCCTCCTCAAGCTATTGATCTAAATAAATTTAGATATATTCTTCTCTCTTTTCTCTACAACATCTATTCTTAAAATTAAAAAGAATGAGATCTAGAATTACTACAACCATGAATAAAAAGAAAAGAGGCTTAGATCTAAATCACTGCGCAAAGAGAAGGAATTCAGATCTGCAACCCACGCCGCATATGAAATCAAAGATAAATTGAATTGGACATGAAATCAATCAAAGATGAATCAAAAGCAACAAAAAGGGAAAGGGGGAAATCAGTTCAAGGATTAATCCAATTCATAAATCAAAGGGGCAATCGAGGATCTACATTTTGAAGATGACAAACACTGTGAGTGGAGTTATAATGCACTTTTTGTGTAAAATTATTATTTATCGTTCAAATGTTCCCTATGTAAACATGAAATGAAATTATTGAATCCATAATGTTTAATATTATCATGTGCTCAATTTTAATTATTATGCCTACGATTATGTGCCTCCATTTATTCTTTCCCTTTTTGATTTTTAATAGCTAGGCTATCTCGAGCCAAGATCTATCATAAAATAAATAAGATTGAATGATTATTGCAAGCAAAAAAGGGAAACGCTCGGTTTTGGGCTATGACATGAACTGGAGGGTTTGGTTATAAATTACAAAGAGGGTTGGGCGTAATATAACATTGACAAAACCTGAATGCGTAAACCAAATTTAGAATTATACGCATGAATATGATTTGGGGTTTGGCGTAGAATTGACATCATTGATTTAAGCATGAAATTGACTTATGGATTTGTTAATGGGCACATGTCTCTAGAATAAAACCTGTATTATAACTTGAATTTGCATAAAAACACAAACTTGATATGAATTGACATATGGAATTTGATATGAAGTTTATTTCTAGAACTTGAACATGAAATTGACATGAATATGAATTATGAATTTAATGATAGACGTAACTTGTTAATGGGAGTACAAGCATGAATATAAATTGGGGGTTTTTAGGTAAAGCTTGGATTTGTGGAATTGACACTTGACATCTAGATTGAACTTGATATTCGAATTTTGGAACTATTGAAATGCATTGAACATGAATATGGTTGAGTAATTTGTGTAATGTAAATAGGGACAAGATTATGAAACTTGAAATATGACATTTAGAATATGCTTATGAACTTGACATCTAAAACGGACACGAACATGGCATGAATTGTTAGTTGACATTTATAAGAACATGCTTGTAAGTTGGGTAATTGGCATACTATGAACTTAATATTTTTTTTGACATGATTATGAACTTGATATATGCCAATTAGAATAGACATGAACCAAACATGAAACATGGCTAACTCAAGGTTAGGTTGAGTTTGCGATGTAATCCTGCCCGGAACCGCCCGGCCTAACCAGTGGTTGCAAACAATAGGTCGTAATGTGAGAAGTTAGTCATATCGCGCTTGAAACCCGAGGTTAGACTGAGTTGTGGTGTAATTCTGCCCGGAACCGCCCGGCATAACCAGTGACCACAACAACAGGTCTAATGTGAGAGGTTGTTGTGCATTAATAATTAATGGCACATGATTCGTAGGGTTAAGTCATGAATTCAAAGACAACACTTAACCAAATTTGTGAATGAACGTTATAAGGAGATGGGGTTAAGTTGACACGAACATATGAACAAAACTTAACCAAAAGACGGAAATAGGGAATGTTAACTACCTATTATAAATCGAAGTTGAAATAGTCGAAGGGTTAACTAGGGGGTAAACCTGTCCTAGGGACAGAGAAAGACTGACTTAAGATGTAATGTAAGACCTAAAGGGTGGGATAACCTATAATATGGGGTAAGCTAAGCAAGAACTGTGGGAAAACACCCATGTGCTATCACCGAATAAAAGAGAACTTAAGTTATGCTTGAATTCATGGGAAAACCTTAGTCAACAAGTTGAATTATAAAGCGAGAATATGTGGTATGATGTCTAAGGTAACGAGAATTGACTAAGTAAAACAACGAGAATGATAACTAAGTAACAAGCCTTAGTTAATAAGAACTAAGCAGTAAACATTAGTTAAGAAAACGATCGAGAACGGGAACTAAGTTGTAATCCTCAGTTAAGGGGACTAAGTGGTAAACCTTAGTTAACAAGATTAATGGGAAAGGAAACTAAGTGGTAAACCTTAGTTAAGAAAAACTAAGTAATAATTCTTAGTCAAGGAAACTGAGCCAGTCCACAAATAGATGAATAACCCGATACGGTAGATCATCGATTAACAAACACACGAGGAGGAGCGAATGTTTATCTGATTTCGAGAAAGGCTCCAGCGGACTGGGTTACGAAGCACGTAGCTTCGGGGAACGTGAGGGTAATCTTCGTATCCCTCTATGAGGTTGCAAATGGTCCGCCTGGGCTCACAGAGGTTAAGGTCTGCGGTAGGAGAACCAAGAGTATGCCTTGGTTGCAATATAAGGCAACCTAAAGACTAGGATGGACCAGCGTGAGGCGGTGATATCTTGTTTAGCCCTGTGATAGAACTCATCATCTACCTACCATCTTCAGTCAATCGTAGTACGTATACGGAAAGGCAGAGAACTCCCAACAGACCATATACTTGCTATCTAGTTGTGGGTGAGGCTGGCCAATAGGAAAGTTGGGCATAGGTGGCAGGAGTACAGCTCTTGTGCTTGATTTTCTTGGATTGCCTTTCATTAGTTGAGGGAGGGGTCACGTGGGACCATAACCACTGGTAGAAAAACAGACCTTAGCATCTGCATCGGCAGATAACTTAAAGCTCCCGACCGAGTTCCGTATTTCTTGATTTAGCCCTGTCATAGGACTCGGGCCGCACATATAGTGCACATGTGCACCTAGACATCGGAAACGATTCGCGATACATACGTGGGAAAAGGGCGTTGTTCAACATGTAGCATAATCCCTAGTAGTCCTAGGTGGCATAAACCCTAATCGAATCTAGAAAACGTTCAATAGGTAGCATAATCCTTAGTGGTCCTAGGTGGCATAAATCCTAGTTGAACACTCGATATTTCATGATAAGTAAATCTAGCCAGATCAAGGGTGGCAATCCAAACGATTTCCAGAATGGTGGCACTACGTTGAAGTAGTATAGAATTAGGTGATATAGCCCATACGATATACGGCAAGGGACTATACGTATACATGGAAAGGATTATTCGAGTTAGGGAAAAATTACATATACGACGTATTAGGTTAAGTCTACTAGTAATTGCACGAGAATGACATGGGTTTGGCCTTGGGTGCTAATATTGTGAATAACCTAGTAAACAAGAAATTATAACTGAACGGTATATGTAGGGTTACACAAGAGTTTATTATAGTCCAGTCACACAGAACTTATGTTTTGACCCCCTCCTCACAACATGCGCAGGTTAGGTTCATGACAGAGATAGTATTGCTTGACTACTGGCTTGGCAATATTATTATTAAGGTAATGCTATTTTGAATAAATTATATTTTATTCCTTCCGTTGTGAGCTGCTTTTCGAACTCTGACATGTTTCTTTCTCTCTGTCTTTTCTGCAGGATACCAGAGCACCCAACTCGGGGTCCGATGGATTGGATTTTGAAAAATTCTGTCTATCGAAACCCGGGTTGTTACATCTGGTATCAGAGCTTCGGTTTAGTGGTCTTAGGGCGATAATGAGTGAGCGTATTTGTATTTTCTAAAATATAAATATATTATATATATAAACCTAAATCCATATAGTAGCCCACTAGACATGTAAAGAGTTGGGATATTGGTTTGTACACTAAAGGCATGGACATAGAAATTTTAGAAACAATTAGGTGGTTGGGAAAGTGTACAATATGACTTGGAGCTAGAAAGTATCCCATAGAATGGAAGCTGAAATATTAGTATTTCAGAGTAGTGGGTCTAGAAGTAAAACCTTAGAAATTAGAAAAAAAGGTTAAAGTGTGAAAATGGATTAGGAATATATATAGTCGAGAAAATTGAATTTGTGAAAGTACCTAGGAAAGCCTAGTTGAGTGGAAAACCCGCTTTGAGTCTGACCCAATAATAAACTTTTAAGAACTTGAATTTGTAAAAGAGTTTGTGGTATTTTCTGAGTTTTGATCTTAAAAGTATCTTGATGTTTGAAAAGTGCATATTGGATTTTAAAATAAAGTGGAGTATATTATGTAAAACAACGATTTCTTGTTTTGAAAGAATTCTCACATGAAAAGGACCATATATATATAGCTCACTAGTTCTCATATATGAAAATCTTTAAAGGAAAATGTTGTATTTTGTAAAAGGAGTTTTTGAAATCTCTATTCTATTAAATTTTGATTATTGTTAAAAAAAAAATGGGTAAACAAATTTCCCGTAGAATGCATTAGCATTAAGACCTAGAATTGTTGCTTGAGAAAAAGAAAAGGACAGGCTGGTAATACACAGCATGGACTAGTAGTGACTACTAGGTGATGAAGGGAAAGCAATTATATAGACCCTGTTAGGTGGACTCGTGATTGTCAGAGGTAATAAAGTCTTAAGATCCTTGGCCCATAGTTGTTACTGTGTAGGATATTGTTTGACAAGAAAATGGAAAAGCTTATTTGAAAAGACAAATAAATTATATAAACATGAGAAACTGGACTAAGCCAAATAAGCTAAAGAATAGTCTAAATAACAAGAAAACAATAAATTCAGTAAAGCAACAAAACAAGACGGGGGAAAGAAAATGAAAATCTTAAGAAAAAGATGAATAAATATGAAATTATTTCAAGATAAAGTCGAAAATACGAGAAAGAAATTTTCTTATGTGGTTGTTCTTAGATAATAAAATAGGAAATCTTAATAGAATAGTTATATAAAAATCCAAGTACAATTAGAAAAGAAAAACAGAGGATGTGAATTTTTCCGTTTTATACCTTTTCGTAACATAAGAAATCGAATTTGGAAAATTAGATTTTCTAAATCTCGAATTAAAAGATGGTTGGTAGGGTTTTGGATGCGAAAATTGGATGAACTATGCTCTTATTCTATAAGAGTATGGGAAAATTTGAATGGAAAATGTTTTGATTTTTCAAAAATATTGCATCCATATAGAACTGCAAGTATATTTAGGATGTGAGCATCATGTTTTGAAAAGTTTTTTTAAAGTTTGCATACATATAGGTGAATCCAAATTAGGCATACATGCTTTACTATAATGTACTTCACTTTTCACATGTGCACAATGTTGCAACAATTGGATGAACACTAATTGGATGTTGCGAGGGATTATCTATTTTACTCTTATCGAATTTCGGGGACGAAATTCTTTAAGGGTGGGAGAATGTAACACCCGCATTTTTAATATTATTAGAAACGAAATAAAATTTATGAAAATATGCTTATATAGGTAAATAATGGTGATGTATAATGAGAATTAATTAATACATGGAAGAGAAGAAAAATTAATTCGATAATAGTTTGTGTAATGGAGAAGATAGTAAAATAAGGATATTTAATTTAAATACCAGGAATTAAGTAAAATGGACATCACCATTGCATTCTTCTCGAAATTTTACATGAAATAGAGTCCGAGTTTTCGAAAATCGGAGTCCGTATGAAGGAGTTATGACCTCCCGAAGTTTCAGCGAAAAATCAGAAAACAGCCAAGCCCAGAACAAAAAAAAATGACCAGGTCGACCCCCAGGTGGACCATAGGGTCGACCTCCCCCCCCCCCCCCTTGGGGAGGTTGACCTGTAGCTACCTGGAGCAGGAATTTTGGTCCAGAAGCGGAAATTCGCCCCAGAAGCTGTCCAGGTTCATTTTTGAGCACCTGGATGAGTTTTTGGGCCTGGTACGTTGGTCTAACACCTATATAAATATCCTAGGCTCATTGTAAACTCCACAACAATTCATGGCAAGGCCATGGCTCTCTTCTAACTTGATTTCTTCTTCCTCCTCAAGTTATTGATCTAAATAAATCTTAGATCTATTCTTCTCTCTTTTCTCTACAACATCTATTCTTAAAATAAAAAAGAATGAGATCTAGAATTACTACGACCATGAATAAAAAGAAAAGAGGCTTAGATCTAAATCACTGCGCAAAGAGAAGGAATTCAGATCTGCAACCTACGCCGCATATGAAATCAAAGATAAATTGAATTGGACAAGAAATCAATCAAAGATGAATCAAAAGCAACAAAAAGGGAAAGGGGGAAATCAGTTCAAGGATTAATCCAATTCATAAATCAAAGGGGCAATCGAGGATCTACATTTTGAAGATGACAAACACTGTGAGTGGAGTTATAATGCACTTTTTGTGTAAAACTATTATTTATCGTTCAAACATTCCCTATGTAAACATGAAATGAAATTATTGAATCCATAATGTTTAATATTATCATGTTCTCAATTTTAATTATTATGCCTAGGATTATGTGCCTCCTTTTATTCTTTCCCTTTTTGATTTTTAATAGCTAGGCTATCTCGAGCCTAGATCTATCATAAAATAAATACGATTGAATGATTGTTGCAAGCGAAAAAGGGAAACGCTCGGTTTTGGGCTATGACATGAACTGGAGGGTTTGGTTATAAATTACAAAGAGGGTTGGGCATAATATAACATTGACAAAACCTGAATGCGTAAACCAAATTTAGAATTATACGCATGAACATGATTTGGGGTTTGGCGTAGAATTGACATCATTGATTTAAGCATGAAATTGACTTATGGATTTGTTAATGGGCATATGTCTCTAGAATAAAACCTGTATTATAACTTGAATTTGGATAAGAACACAAACTTGATATGAATTGACATCTGGAATTTGACATGAAGTTTACATCTAGAACTTGAACATGAAATTGACATGAATATGAATTATGAATTTAATGATAGACGTAATGAAACGACCCGCAAATCTGTACCCTTTGAGTCGACTAATAACACCACACGTCCAACCCAAATTGCATAGAAATACGAATCATTATTAGAAAGAAGTTAGAGGATGAGAAAATAGAAAGGAAGAAATATTAGAATAGAAGAAAACGAAGATCACCAACTCACAGCGGAACGAATAAAATATATTAGATAACATAAATTTTGAATTACAAATCAGTAACTTTATATGCATACCATTATCAGAGCACAACGATTATCTCTGGAACAGTTATAAACACCTGTTTCCAGATACATAAACAATACACAGCGGAAATATGATAGTCTACAGCTAACTGGTGAAGCCTCCTGCTTCCAGCTCCTCCAAGTGCATCTGAAAAATCCCGACTACTTGACTGCCCGTATAAATTTGGGCATCCAAGAGTTTAGGGAATACAAACAAGATAAACTCTGGGTCAGTCATGGGACTGGTGTGAGTAAACTCCAACCATTTGTTTAACTTTCCAAAAATCCTTTCGAAATAAATGATAATCGTAAGACCGATCCACACATAAACACGGATGGTTTTTACCTTACGATAACCAAAAATATTTTTGATATCAAATCCAATGATATTATAATAATGTCTACATCAAATAAATAGAATCTAGCGGAGCGCTTGCATCTCACGCTCCATATATTATATAAAACCAAAAACTGCCGGGCTCTTATTGGAGATTGGTTTTCCAACATGACAAGGTATGGGACCACCTGCCGATAGTGTATCTCTAGAGACGAATACACTGGGTTCAACAAGAACATCTTGCAACCCGGCCCTCACATGACCGACCACTCATTTCGCTTGAGTGTATCGAATGTATATCACCAACAGTTGGGATCAGCAACCGTCTCCCGAAAGGTACAGCATCGATAGATTAAAGAACAAATGGAATTTCTCTAGATAGGTGATTATACATCCTAATGGGAGCGACCCACATAGCCATGCTGCCTGCCCGATTTTTGTCAATTCCCGGTTGTGAGGCTTGAGGTTTGAATTATCTTCCAAATTATCTGGCCACCATTCACTTTGAATGCCACATCGTCAGATCCATCGGAAATTACTAATTGATTACCACAAAAATACTCAGTATATGAGGCTAAAGAAGTTTCCTTTCTATGCCACCAACTTCGTACGTTTGAAAAAAAAAATAAACATACGTAATCCCTTTGGAATTACTCTGTCAGACACTCGTCCATACAAGTTGTCCTAGGTCTGGACAAACCGAAGGCACTATCCCGTAAACAGGATAGCCCTTGCATAATTCCGTCTTCAGCTTTGTTCATAAGTTGATTCATAACGCTTATATCAATACAGAGTGGTTTTCAGATATCAAATCTGATCCCGGTCTCTCTGTATTGATAACGGAGGTAAGAATAAAATAAAACTTTGATAATCGATGATTTAACTATCACAAAACACCCATACAATCAACGGTCCTATTTCCAATTGGAAATTCTACCGATCAAGCATCAAACAACACTGGGCCCCCTTATTATTAATTTCTCATTAAATTATTATTCCCAGTTCCTGTTTCTTAATTCCTCGTTGACAATTCATTTCATTTTCTATGTGTAGAAAATATCTCTCATTTTTATTTGGGAAAACTTTTCAATTTAACGCGATGTTATAAAACATCGTTATTATAATTCAACCCACTAATCACTTATTACCTAACCATATTGCTTAACCAAGTTTCACCATCGAACTTTAACCATTCCTCCATCGATCATGAAGTCAATCAAGTTGGGGTATATTTACCGCTCAGACCTTAATTGAACCACATTCTCAACTTTGAAATAGTCAAAGCTCACCATTTTAAACACAACGTCGCTTACACGATTCTCACATTCGATCTAAGAACACATTTCTTTTACAGAGAAATATTGATTTTAACAGTAGCGTTATAATCGTTGATTCCAAATATTTGATTTATAAAACAATACTTTTGACAACAGCGTTACAATCGCTGTTTAGATTTACAAACACTTACTATAGCACCATTATAATTGCTGTTTTTCCAAATCTTTGATTACAAGACATTAATTATAATGGCAACGCTAAAATCGCTATTTCCAAACATTTGGTTTATATAAAAATATACTTGTCCTTATGAATTCAATCATTAAGTAAATAATCAAATAATTAAATAAATAAATTTGATTCGAAACAGAAAGTAAAAGTAACTACTTCCCTTAATTCGATATAATCGAATTCCAATAAATAACTTTCGCTCGAATAATCTATGTCTGATTTCTATTCCCAATTTTGAGATAACACTCATCGCTTTCTTTTAAAACGATTACCCATTTCCCCTTTCTCATTCAAATTCCAGTTTAGATTTATATTTCCAATCTAAATTCCCTTTATATATAATTCATTTGCAAAATATTTTCTTTGACCCATTATTCACTTTAATCGCAAATATATTTCTTTTATATATAATCAAATCAGTTTGATTTTATACTTTATATAATGTCTCAAATCCGATTTCCATTTATAACGTCCATTTAGAATTTTCCATAGAAAAGTCTTATTTATATGTCATCCATTTATAATCGCGCTTAAAATTTCCTTTTGCTACATTCAATTCCCATTACAATTATCGGTCTAAAACCGCTTTCCACTTTTCAACATAAATTCAAACTTGGATTTATAAACATTGTTTATAAATAACTTCTTGTTTTATTTATTAAAACAAGTTTTCTATTTTCAAGTATATTCAAAATTAAATTCCTATTTTGAAAAATAATTTCCTTTTTTTACATCTCGAATTCCTTTTCTATATTCGAAAATATTTACGGTATGTAAAATACCAAGTTTCTAGGGCCAGGGTAAACCAACACACAAAGTCAATCACTGATTGAATAAATCACACCACACATCAAAATCAAGGAAAAATAGTAATATAAATATTGAGGAACCCAGTTGGGTCCCTCCAACCTGTTTCCCTGCATCCACAGATGTTAATCACGTCAATATGAAATATTCTGGTAACTGAACTAATAATCGATCAACCATCAACCATTTCAACCAAACAATCATCACATAGTATAAAATACAATAATAAAATTTAAAACTCGTTTATATAAAATATAAACGAGTCAAAGTTAGTGAGTTTTACTCACCTCGGTCCGCAGTTGACGGTTCTGCTTTGGTCCCGTTTAAAATCAAACCGACATTTGGTTTTATCATGAAATACCAGCAGCTTTGCTTTAGTCACATCAGTACCATAATGTAGATTATGGTCCCATCATCTTTCGTTTCGTTCAGTTCTGTTAACAAAAGCCCGGATTACCCCGTATAAGTTTATGATTTAATTTTAAATAAATAACTTTATCAATAAAGAATTAATTAACATTCTAATTTCTTTACTTAATGGATGGCAAGCTTATTCATTTTATAAGTTTTAAACTATTTAGCATCACTAATTAAGTAACTATGTGGTTAATTAACCTTAAACTAATGTCCCGCATAATCACCTTATTAAGCAGAGCTTCTTCTCTAGTAATATATCCAGCTTCCAGGATAACCCCCAACGCATAAATGCCATGTTCGAATATTTTTCTTCCAATGCTTTCTGATACTTTACCCCCTTTTTTTCTTTTTTTTTCTTTCAGTCCAACATAATTCTCACTGTACAACAGACCAGTTCACACACTCTTCTTCCCTATCGCGTTCAACTTGCCCGACCGTTGCTTTCAACCTGGCATCACCCTTCACTAAAACTTCTACTACCATAACTTTGCACCATGCACTCACGGGTCCTCCCCTACAGTCCATGAATCAATCCCTCTTCACGCTTTCCCAGTTTAGCTACCTTGCTTTCATCAAACAAAGAAAGGAAAAGCCCCCACGCCTCACACAGTCAACATCACCTTACAGTTCTCACGCCACTTTCCTCTTCGTACCAAGTATACACACTGAAACTAACCCTCCAGATGCTGCGCCTACCCCGTAGCATTACTTCACAAGTATGTTTTAATTACCCTTGCCAAAACACCCACACAGTCATCACGCACCACCTCGGATCTTTCAACAAAGCACCTGCCTTCACCGGCCATGGACATCAACAACTGTACCATGTCGAGATTACCAGAGTGAAGTCCGAAGCCGTTGAGCATGTGGGTAGGCTTTTTCCATTGTACAACATAGCTGATGATAATGTCTGCTGAGCTTTTTGCATGGAAAATGGAGACGTTGTTTGATGTAAATAGGAAGAAATGGGGGTCGTTACTAGCGGACATGCATCAGCTCCAATGGTGTTCAAGGTAGAAGAAGTAACGAATTTTTAAAATGGAAGAGTGGAGTCATTTTCAGTACCAATGCGAGGAAGAAAAAAAATGATAGAGCAGCATGTTTAAATAGTGAAGAAGGACCGTGGTTGCCAAGTAATTCTAGAGTATAGGTCTGGAGTAATATAGGTTAGCTGCTGTTGAGGGATTATCGAGATAAACCTTGGTCGGCACGGTGTTTCTAGAGAGGTAGACAAAGAAATGCATTGTTTGGGCCCACCAGCAAAAGAAAGCAGTGATGTCTCATTCGTGAAGCTACAGCGAATATATTTTTAATTCAAATGGGACTTAAAAGAAGAAAGAAAGGGCAATGAGTAGTCATAGCATGTACAACTATTACTTAGGGTGGCAGCACGTTTAATGCTGATAGGATAGGCTAGTGCAAAAACTTTAACTTAGGGTGAAAGCTTCTTCTATTATTATTTTATATTATAACGAATCTTCAAGGTGAAGTATCAAGTAAAATTAACCATAGTTGACTTTTGTTTACTGATGAAAAAGCTAATCTTGATGTAAAAAAGTATTCTGAACCCAATGGGGGAAGTTTCGTCGAATTCCGACATCATTTGAAAAAATTCCTTTATAAAACCAGAAATAAACACGCGTTTAATTTTTCCACGCTTACCAGATAAAACAAATCAACTTGAAACTTTGATATCCAACAATAATTAATCAATACGAACTCAACGGCACTAGTTTCGTCGCATTCTGAGACTGTTTCCCCGGTAGGCTATTTTTACACGTACCGCAGTGCCATTTTCGACACCAAATTTGCCGGTCTCTAAAAATAACAAACTATATACCTATCCTGACTCTAATTGACGATACAAACTCAACGGAATTGGTTTCGTGGCCGAGTTCGATCGTCTACTCAAATTATGCCCAATTATATCTTTATTAGTTTAATTACGCGTTATAGAAAATGAACGGGCGTTTATGGCTACCGTGGTCACATACGACATCGGTTTGCCACGCCATTTAACACTGTACAATAATTTAACGCTACGGTCCCAATGAAACTGATTTCGTCGAAATCTGAGTCCGTTTGCAAAAAGGCTATTTTAAAGGCCTATATTTTAATATCGATTTCCATGGCGATTATTTCAAATTTTGTTTTGGCCATAACCTACTATTTATAATACAAAATCTGAATTTTTCTCTTTCATATGAAAATTATTGTCAATACGGTTCCAACGTTTCTTATTTCACAGAAATTCGACTTATAACGAATTCTGTATATTTATTTAAAGTTTGAATCACCAAATTACGAACTACCGCGCCGTTACGAGCTCGTTTTAAATATAATTATAAATTATACGTTTAAATATCGTTTTATTAAATAAATTCCTTATATATTCCTATATATAATTCAAATAAAATATTTAAACCAATTTAAATATTCAGAATTGAACGGCTGAAAATCCGGGTCGTTATACGTAACTTGTTAATGGGAGTACAAGCATGAATATAAATTGGGGGTTTTTAGGTAAAGCTTGGATTTGGGGAATTGACACTTGACATCTAGACTGAACTTGATATTCGAATTTTGGCACTATTGAAATGCATTGAACATGAATATGGTTGAGTAATTTGTGTAATGTAAATAGGGACAAGATTATGAAACTTGAAATATGACATTTAGAATATGCTTATGAACTTGACATCTAAAATGAAAACGAACATGACATGAATTGGTAGTTGACATTTATAAGAACTTGCTTGTAAGTTGGGTAATTGGCATAACATGAACTTAATATTTTTTTGACATGATTATGAACTTGACATATGACAATTAGAATAGACATGAACCAAACATGAAACGTGGCTAACTCGAGGTTAGGACGAGTTTGCGATGTAATCCTGCCCGGAACCGCCCGGCCTAACCAGTGGTTGCAAACAATAGGTCGTAATGTGAGAAGTTAGTCATATCGCGCTTGAAACCCGAGGTTAGACTGAGTTGTGGTGTAATCCTGCCCGGAACCGCCTGGCATAACTAGTGACCACAACAACAGGTCTAATGTGAGAGGTTGTGGTGCATTAATAAAAAATGGCACATGATTCGTAGGGTTAAGTCATGAATTCAAAGACAACACTTAACCAAATTTGTGAATGAATGTTATAAGGAGATGGGGTTAAGTCGACACGGACATATGAACAAAACTTAACCAAAAAACGGAAATAGGGAATGTTAACTACCTATTATAAATCGAAGTTGAAATAGTCGAAGGGTTAACTAGGGGGTAAACCTGTCCTAGGGGCAGAGAAAGACTATGACTTAAGATGTTATGTAAGACCTGAACGGTGGGATAACCTATAATACGGGGTAAGCTATGCAAGAACTGTGGGAAAACACCCATTCACTATCACCGAATAAAAGAGAACTTAAGTTATGCTTGAATTCATGGGAAAACCTTAATCAACAAGTTGAATTATAAAGCGAGAATATGTGGTCCGATGTCAAAGGTAACGAGAATTTACTAAGTAAAACAACGAGAATGATAAATAAGTAACAAGCCTTAGTTAATAATAACTAAGCAGTAAAACTTAGTTAAGAAAACGGTCGAGAACGGGAACTAAGTTGTAATCCTTAGTTAAGGGGACTAAGTGGTAAACCTTAGTTAACAAGATTAACGGGAAAGGAAACTAAGTGGTAAACCTTAGTTAAGAACAACTAAGTAATAATTCTTAGTCAAGGAAACTGAGCCAGTCCATAAATAGATGAATAACCCGATACGGTAGATCATCGATTAACAAACTCACGAGGAGGAGCGAACGTTTATCTGATTTCGAGAAAGGCTCCAGCGGACTGGGTTACGAAGCACGTAGCTTCGGGAACGTGTGGGTACTCATGGTATCCCTCTGTGAGGTTGCAGATGATCCGCCTGGGCTCACAGAGGTTAAGGTATGCGGTAGGAGAACCAAGAGTATGCCTTGGTTGCAATATAAGGCAACCTAATGACTAGGATGGACCAGCGTGAGGCGGCGATATCTTGTTTAGCCCTGTGATAGCACTCGTCGTCTACTTACCATCTTCCGTCAATCGTAGTACGTATACGGAAAGGTAGAGAACTCCCAACATACCATATACTTGCTATCAAGTTGTGTGTGAGGCTGGCCAATAGGAAAGTCGGGCATAGGTGGCAGGAGTACATTTCTCGTGCTTGATTTTCTTGGATTGCCTTTCATTAGTTGAGGGAGGGGTCACGTGGGACCATAACCACTGGTAGAAAAACAGACCTTAGCACCTGCATCGGCAGATAACTTAAAGCTCCCGACTAAGTTCCGTATTTCTTGATTTAGCCCTGTCATGGGACTCAGGCCGTACATATAGTGTACATGTGCACCTAGACATCAGAAACGATTCGCGATACATACATGGGAAAAGGGCGTTGTTCGACATGTAGCATAATCCCTAGTAGTCCTGGGTGGCATAAACCCTAATTGAATCTAGAAAACGTTCAATAGGTAGCATAATCCCTAGTGGTCCTAGGTGGCATAAATCCTAGTTGAACACTCGATAGTTCATGATAAGGAAATCTAGCAAGATCAAGGGTGGCAGTCCAAATGATTTCAAGAATGGTGGCACTACGTTGAAGTAGTATACAATTATGTGATAAAGCCCGCACAATATACGGAAATGGACTGTACGTATACATGGAAAGGATTATACGAGTTGGGAAAAAATTACATATACGACGTATTAGGTTAAGTCTACTAGTAATTGGACGAGAACGACATAGGTTTGGCCTTGGGTGCTAATATTGTGAATAACCTAATAGACAGGAAATTATAACCGAACGGTATATGTAGGGTTACACAAGAGTTTATTATAGTCCAGTCTCACAGAACTTATGTTCTGATCCCGTCCTCACAACATGCGCAGGTTAGGTTCATGACAGAGATAGTATTGCTTGACTACTGGCTTGGTAGTATTATTATTAAGGTAATGCTATTTTGAATAAATTATATTTTATTCCTTCCATTATGAGCTGCTTTTCGAACTCTGACATGTTTCTTTCTCTCTGTCTTTTCTGCAGGATACCAGAGCACCCAACTCGGGGTCCGATGGATTGGATTTTGAAAAATTCGGTCTGTCGAAACCCGTGTTGTTACAAGTCCCATGACTGACCCGTAGTTTGTTTTACTTTGCAAACTCGGGTGCCTTCTTTTCCGCACGGGCAGTCGAGTAGCTTATTTTGTAGATATATTGAGCAGGATTCTGGATCGAAGCTTAGAGTTGTGTCCAGGGCATTGGTAGTCTTCCGCCGTGATTAATTTAATTGTTCCGCTGCAATGAATTACATTTATTGTAATTTAATCTTCCGCTGTATTATTTATCAATGTACTCTGATATATTCTGTACTCTGATGTAACATTATTATGATGTAATAAAAGTCTTCTGTTATTTGTTCTAATGTGATTGTATGCCTAAAGTTAACGTATTCGGGTTTTGAGCGGTCTTGGTCGATCGGGTCGGGCGAAATCTGGGTCATTACATATAATATATATATTATATATATTTCGTCGATTCCCTTTTTAAAACGTATTTTATAAATCGTTTTAAATTCGTTTTCAAAACGATTTCAACTTCATATTTAATTTCAAATCAAAATTGAATATTCCATATTATCGATATATAAATGATAGTATTTTCAAAATATTATATTTTGAAATCAATTCCTTTTCAATATTCATTATAAAAATGAATAAAATCGATATACATATCGTTCTCATCAAAATGGCATTAATCTAATCAATATGGCTATATATATTTAAATATATTCGTGTCCATCCCAAATCGGACATCAAAATCATACTGATTCTTTTCTGAATATTATTTGAAAATATTCGTTATTTTAAAATAATTGATATTTTAAATTCTTCATTCTTTCTGAACTGGAATCAGACACAGTCAATTACCATATAATTCGATTATATGGATTTCACACAACAAATGTGTATACCAAAACGAAAACAACAATCCATCATCCAGAGTGCATTCTACATTGTATAAGCATTAAATATGAATATTTAACACTTATAACAGCCTGTCAATCAATCGATTGACATACAACTAATTATTGGGATTAGTGTATGTCATATATCATCGCAATACCCGTGTGGTGTTTCAATCAACAAATAATGAATTTTGCAGTTGGGCGATGTGTAAAATTTATCGTCCCAATCGATATCAGTCAAATGTGTGTACATAAACAAATCGTTCGATTTGTTTATAAATATTTATTTTATTTTATTCATATACACGTTAAAAATTATATTTTTAACTATACAATATTTTATTCCATTCCACTTCACATAATCAAATTTCACATCACAATCAAACAAACAAACAAGTCGTCCATGGTCTGTGGACGACGGGTGTCAGGTGCTGCTAAGCACCGTCTGCATCCTAGTATATATTTCAACTAGAAAAATAAATTAAAAGTGAGAAGTTCTCACCTATGGGATCCACTCCTCCATTCTCTATTTTTGAACGGTTCGGATTTGCCCAAAATTCCAATGCGATCTTTTCTCGCTGTTCATATTAAAAATCACATTTTTAATGTGATGTTTATTATAAAAATCACATTTTTAAAATGATGCTTTATATATAAAAATCATATATTTTTACAACGCTTCTTTCTATATAAAAATTATATTTTTACTTCGCCTTTATTTTTATTTATTTTAAAATCCTGTGTAAAAATCTCATTTTTACTTTGCTAATCTTCATAATAAAAATTCTATTTTTATAAATCTAACTTCATAATAAAGATCATATCTTTATCAACGTTTCATATATATATATATATCATATTTTTATAATTTCACTTTCAACATAAAAATCAAATTTTTATTTCATTTTCATATATATAAAAGTCGCCTCTTTATCATGCTATTATATATTTTTACAACGATGTTTATAAAGAAAAGGTTATATTTTTAAAACGATGTTTTTAAAGAAAAGATTATATTTTTATAACGATGTTTATAAGGAAAGGATTATATTTTTATTATGATGTTTATAAAGAAAAGATTATATTTTTATTTATATAAAAATCATAACCTTCTACCGAGAAAAATCATATTTTTCTACCAATGAAAAATCCTATCTTTGTATTCATAAAAATCATTTCTTTATTTTCTATAAAGATCTTTTCTTTATGTTATAAAAATCCTAACTCTTCATGTTAAAAATCAAAACTTTGTTTTATATTAAAAATCAAAACTTTTTTTTAAACAATTGCATATAAATCCTAATTTTAATAAACGAATTAAAAATCAAATTTTATAAACTTAAAAATCAAATTTAGAAAACTAACAGCGATTGGAGAGGGGGGTGTACTGTTCCCCAGAGGGTGATGCTGGGCGGTTCGTCAGCGGCGGATTTGGCGGAGGGAGGCGCGGTAGTTGTTGGAGGCGGTGGCGGGCTAATACATTAGTGGTGATGGCGGTTTAGGTGGAAGAGGGTTTTCGCGGCTCGAGCTGGAGAAAGGGGGAGATGTGGAGGCGGCACCAGCGATGGTGGTGGGGCGGCGGGCCAATCAACGGCGACGGCGGTGGACGGAAGCGCGGTCTGGAGTGATCGACGAGTATGGTTTGTGTTTTTTCTTTTCACTTTTTCTGTTTGGGGAAATTAAAGTGAAGAGGGGAGAGAAAGTAAGGGGGTAAAGGGATTTTTTATAAAAATATATATAATAAATTAATATTATTTTCTCCATTTAAGTTGACTTTTTATTTGATCTCTGAACGAGACCCAACGACTGTTGCCCCTAGCCAATTACCCCCATTCCGAACTTAATGGGATATGTGTTGTAAGCTGATTCGATCATTTCGATCAGTTTCCGTTAAAATCAAATTATAAATCTATATATTGAATTTGAACGTGCATTTCAATTTACTGGGGCCACATACGGACTCTAAAAATTCCCAAATTTTTTTTCTAGCTTCGTATTGATGATACTGTCCTAACAGAACTAATTTCATCAAATTCTGAGATAGTTTGAAAAATGGCCATTTTCTGGTCGATCGAAATTGACTGAAACTGTTAAAACACGTTTTCTTTTGCCACGCTCACATATTGCTTTCAAAAATTACGAATTTTGGAATCTAGCAATAAATTGACATCCTGGATTCAACAAAAGTGGTTTCGTTGAAAACGGAGGTCGTTTGCATAATTTCCATTTTTGAGCGCCAAAATTCCATAGCGACTATTATGAATTTTCAACTGGGTATAACTTTTTATTTCCGCTATGAAATTCCAATTTTTCGGATTTGTTGGTAAGATATTTTCAATTAGAAAATATTTTTGGTTTTGCTAAAATCCGGTTTATTTTGAATCCTGTACATTCATTTGAAATCGAATTTTCAAACTACCGCGCCATTTTCAATTCCTTTTATAATTAAAAATAAATATTTATATTCTATCGACGATCTATATAAATGTATACATTCTATTCTATTCAAAATAAATTTCTCGTCGTTATTATTTAAAATAAATCATTTTCAATATTCCAAATTCATCAAAATTTCCAAATTAAAAATTTTAAATTAGCACAAATTTCTGGGTTGTTATAATATCTTCCCGCAACCAACCGGAAAATCTAGCAACCACAAGTGGGTTTAGATAATGTGAGAGGTATGGGTGCCATGGGCCATTTAATTTAGTACACTATGACACGAGGTTAATCCCACTTATAGTGGAAGTCTGTCGGGAACCGTTCGACATATCCAACATCTACGGTGGACGGTTTAATGTGAGAGGTCTAATGTATATATATACCTATTATGTGTGTAAATAGACAGGCTTACTACGCCTTGAGAGGGTCTTAAGTTGCCGAATTTCTTCTTATTTAGTTTAGGTCTTAAGTGGGTAGGAGTAGGACCATTCCGAAGGTTTATTCCTTGGATTTGAACCAATGTCATGGGACCCTTCCTTATTAGATTCAAAGAAGTTTTATGGGTCCTCCTTCTCCAAAATGGTTTAATCATGACAATAACGAAGTAGGGTAGTTTACCAGAGTGTCCACTTCCTCTAAGAGCTTTGTGAGGGCGAACCTAGGGACAAATTTGGTATACATGTGACGTAGCATGCTATTTATTTCACCAACTATCTAAGGGAAGTCTTAAACGACATAAATGTTCTACCGTAATATCAGTTAAATAGTAACATGAGGCGTCTGCCGGAGAGGTCTTAAATGGCTATATGCGGAACTCTCTAGACGGGTACTAAGCAGGGAGATACTACTTCTCATATTACTTGTCAGTGTATATATATATATTTAAGAACGTTGGTGTACTAGGATGGGGTCTTAAGTAGCTAGGGTCCGCCTTAGGGTCATAAGAGATCACGAGAATCCACCCTTAACAAATATGTTAGAATGGGCTTGAAGTGACCGACAATGTCCACCTCGTTTGGTCTTCACCCTAAATGCATCAATATAGGTCCTAAGTGATTGATTTAGATATCCACCTCATTGATTAAAATATTTCTTTGTATGTGTGTACTTATATGTTTCGTAGACATACCTTGATATATATAACCTGCAAAATTTAGGGTATAGTCTTTAAGCAAATATAGTTTCCAGTCACACAGGACTTTATGTTTAGACCTACCTCCTCTTAATAGATAACCAAGATGGTACGTGGGAATGATTAGATCAGTGATACTTCGGAGATGGTACCTAACGACGGAGGATCCATAGCTATTAAGCATTATCGCAATATTATTATGTTGGGATAATTAATGCTGATGTACTTATTATTGCACGAGACTCGTTGCAATTAATATTTATGATGGTTTTAAACTAAAGTTACATCTAATTTAAGTTATTATATTTTATCCCTTCCGTCATGTGAGATTCTGGTTTCGTTTTAGTATGCTCTATTATATCTATTATACCATTTCCTTATAGGAACCGATGATCTGTTTAGAATGACTCTAAGTTTTGATTGGCCTTTTCGGGGTCGAAACTTAGGCTCATTTTGGGCGGGTTGTTACAAGTTGGCTCTTAAAAAATCAACTAACAAACCTTCGATATCTAAAGCTTTTGATCTTGCTTAGCTATCCACAAATGAGAAACAAATGAAGTAGTTGTTAGACACAATGATGACAATCATCTAGACTTCATAAACATTGATTTTCCTGATAATATACTTCCAGATGATCTTCATCACATTTCAGAAAAATTGACTGAAGTCCTGCAACTCCTACCTGATGATGATCAGTGTGATGTTTTAGAATGTGTATCAAAAAGAAAGTAGTATTTATCCAATGTAAAAGGAAAAAATCATTTAACTACATCTTCTCCCCTAAATGGAATCTAAGGAGCAGTTCTACTATTAAGCGACTTTTATATTTTGGAATGTCAGGGATATGCACTCTCTATACCATATCCTAAATGGAATCTGAGCAGTTTTTATCCAATGTTAAATGACTTTCATATTTTTTAAGCATAACACATAAGATTCTATTTCACCCAAACTGTAGTCTTTAAGTAGTAAAAACAAAGAAATTGATCACGTTTGCTGACAGTACCAAAGCCAGCAAAAGCTTCCTTGAGTGAGTCATCGTTGTGTTGTATGAAAGACCTAACAACAAGATCCTTCTATTTTGGATATTGTTACTTGGGATACGATCAAGGGTAATAAAAGAATGGTTACCTCCATCAAAAAGTTTTGAGTACATAAAGCGAACAAAATCAAGCAAAAGCGATCGACCATATGAAATTTTATTTGCAATGCCCTGTCTAAGTTGGCTGCCTAGTTTATTGCGAAAAGCCATTTCTGAACAATTTTTGTACGGAAAAGGAAGCTCAGTTTAGTAACATTACATAAATTATCTATATGCAAGTCTTGCTCAATTTTGAAACTCAAGGAGAACAAATGACTATTTTTGTCAATTTTCAGAGTTGTATGTTTGATCATTATTCATGGATAAGAAATCCTGCCATGCAAATATATTATGAGCATGAACTGATAAGTTTTATGCCTTTTGACTGTATTAATTAACTGTATGACCCAAGATATTAGCAAAAATTAAAGCATATAACCATATTATGACATGATCTAGTAGTGCCAGTTCTGATGTCATTGAAAACCAAGTTTTCAACATACCTCAACAAGCCAATCTTTTATTACATGTTGACGAAAATCCAAATTAAATATATGATCTAAAAAGAATTACTATATTAATTAAATACCAAGTTTGTCCTTTGCTTTGTATAATAGCTTTTCTATGCTTAATCTACACATCAACAGTAGTCTTACAAGGTTATATATGACAAAGTTCTAATAGCACATTCGGTGAATATCTTGATATGATAACACTTAATTACCTTGTATTTTTTTTGGGATTTTTCAACAGCTTCTTCCTAGAGCGTGTCAGTCCTCTACTTTCTCCATCTACAAGCAGATAGTTTACAGAAATCCAACATGCATTACAGAAGCGCGAATGTATAGAAGTACATACCACGAAAGCATATATTTAGACATGTAGATAGATAAATATGTAAACTCGCATGTACAAAATGTGGCACTTCTCTTCATCTTCTATTTCTATCTCGGGTTCTAGAATTGCTAAAGCTCTGACAGAACAAAATACAATAATTCATTATTAAAATTGAGACGACCCGTTTTCCTAATCCTTGGAAAAACAGTTGATCTCAAGGAATATAACACATTAACATAACAATAGGAAATAAAACTTGCATTAATCAGCAGAATATTCATCACATTACATCAGGTAGTAATTCAAAGTCACAATATCCCATCAGATATAAATGTCATGTATTACAATAATGATAAGAAAACAGATACATATTGGAATTAAAGATATATTATCATGACGGATCCTTAAGGAGAGTCCAAAAGAAAGTCTTATTCCTGCTCCAAATCCAAAACTAGCTTTCCCAGATAACTTCCATATATATAAAGTCATAGCTTCCAAAAGTGGTCTTAACTAAACCTGTTTACTGGCCTGCCCATGTGAAAATAAGGGCACCCGAGTTAGCAAGGGAAAAACAAACTACGAGTCGATCATGGGACAAGTATGAGAAATTCTAATCAGTTATTTTTAACCGTACAAAAAGTAAGGTATATTTCGGGACCACACTATATAACACGTAACAGGTTTCCTTCACATGAATACTAGTGCACAAAATCATCAACCAAGATTCAAAAACTTCGAAATTCACGCTTTTGAAAAATGAAGCTACTATAAGACTCAAGTACCGTCACATAATGCAACGCATACAGGAGGAAAGAGCTTTACCGTATAATAGCCAAATATGCTTGATATTTTAAAACAAATATTTTGATACTATTATTAATGTTTAGGTGTGGAAATCAATTTAGAAATTAAATGTATAAATCTTAGTACGCATAAATTCCCTTCCCATTATGTTGTCTACATAGTATACAACTAAAACACGAAGTCACGTATTGGAAATTGGATTCCATCTATTAACCAAGGCAAAGGATCTTCCTTAACTACATTCGGCACATTCTAGAAAATATCCTAGGAGTCAACCATTGAGTCCTTTGGATCGGTAGAGCTGATTGGAATCTTTCCAAAACATAACATTCCCCCAGTCGTATTTGACCATCATTCGAGGTGCCTCTCCAACATCCCCATAAGTAAACCTGCCTAGGATCCATACCGTGGCATCAATTTTCAGCTAGAAGGGAACACTAACCCATATCTCTATGGTCCATAATCCTGTTTTATATCATTGCAAGCTTTGATATATCTACCAACAAGACTTAGCATACCACACTATCGATTCACAACATATGATCGTTGTGTATTAATATATAACAATCTGAATACCAAAAGTATCAGAGGAGGGTGTTAAGCAAAAGAACTAATTCTCTGCCACCAACCGATATAACATCAATAGAAACCAATTGGCCACATTGTGAAATACAACATCAGAAACACATCCATCTACAAATCTGCTCTGGGTTTGAACGAAACCGAAGGCACCTTATTCCTCGTCCAATTTAGGAGAGAGGCCCTTGCATATCCGGACAATCAACAAGTACGCCCGGACTACTACCACTATAACCCTTCAATGGGAGCAAACCATTTCAAGGCATGAGCAATCAATCCATTTGATGTCAAGATTTTTAGCCTTCCACCATCTTCGACCTTTAAGTCATCGTATAGTTATTCGAAAATGGGTTGAACTATGTCTTTTCGAAATAACCAGTGTCTAAATAAAATCCTTATTGGATTATCAACCCTCTAATTAAGTCCCCTTAAAATTGGAAATCATCCTAACAATTTTACTTACCTTATAAAAAGGTTTACCAAAAGGTTAGATTCAATTTAAGAATCCAAAAACCCTTATCTCAAATCATTTCTTAAAACTATTATACAGAATCATTGCAAAATAGTGGATTTTGTCTTAATAGGTTTCCATCATTTAAAACCATATATATTTGGTTCTAAACTCTTTCAAATCATTTATTATAATTTATAATAATTTTCCCCTATTTTTATTTATTTAAAAATAGTCCATTTCAATCCAGTGACGTTTCAGGTCATTAAGCTGCACAGGCGTTGTTTTAATTGAAATTTGATCTGGATATATTCCCAGATCTAACCGTTGATTTCTAAACTCAAAATATCATTCGAAATCTCTTTACATTTCTAATCCAACTTTCCAATTTCGGAAATATCCGATGGTCGAATCTCCCGGTACATCTGTTTGAAGTTACAGGTCGATGTTCGCGAACTACCGCTGCACTAAGAGTTCTATTCTGATCATAACTCAACTTCTACTATAAACTACTTCAAATAGTTTTAAAAATAGTTTATTAATTATACAAAAAAAATATAATAATTTTGAAAACAATATTTTCAAATTTTCACTTTAAAATCAATTATCGCTATTATAATGTCATTCTATTATTAAAATAATATTATTTTTACAACTTAATTATTTTAAACCTTCCTTACATCCTCAAATAAATAAGAAAGTCGTTTCAAAACCTTTCCTAGAAACCCTACTCGAACTTCACTTTTTCTTGCTAGTATGCATTTAAAAATAAAAACTTCGGCATGCCATAACCTACTGTTAATTTCTTCAGAACCATTTCTACCTTTTGCAAAAGTTTATCATATTGAACTAATATTTACATCCATCCAAAATCAGGTGTCAAAATTTGACTTCTAATTTTCACCTATTATTATATTAAAATATTCGTTAAAATCACTTTTATGAATGGAGACTTAATCAATGGACTAATAATTATAATTTTCTGTCACATAAAACCATGATAATCACATACCATATTATTATAAACTATGATAACATCAATCACGATTATCGTGATATAGTTCACACCATATACGTCGTTAACCATTAACGCGCATATGATTTTGTCAATCAATAGATTAACCACAGTCAAACAACATATGATTTCAAAATCCATGGGATTCATATCCATACACAACCAATATCAGGTTAGTTTCCATATCAATGACCATCCAATGTCCATTATAACTATTATACGTGTCATATATGAAAGTTACAATATAAATCTCATAAAAATCCAATCCATTTCATATTACGCAATATTAAACCATCCCAAACATTGTCAAATAACAATATGAACTCATATACACTATCATAAGTCAATATATACTCAAACGAGTTCATACATAAAAGTTAATAATTTATCAGACCTTTTTAAGTTCAACGTTTCTCGCCTTGGTTTCCACTCCACCTAACTTTGATTACAAGATATCCTAGAAGTCCCGAACGATTTCCGCAGCCTTCCGATGTCACCGAATATTTTCTGGGAAAAATTGGGAAGAGGTTCAACGCGGTATGGGTTTCGGAAATACGGGTGAATAGAGGGTTGTTATAACTTGGTTTTCCGGACAAACGGAGTATAGTTTTCGTGTAATCGGAATCTTGGCTTGAGGAGGTAGGGACTTGGGTTAGTGGTGCATGTTGGGTGGGGGTTGGACTGGAAAAGGGGGTGGGTGCTTGGATATTTGGGTTTTAAAGGGGTGGAGAGGTGATTAAATGGAGTTTTAGGGTGTTTAGAATATTTAGGAGGAAGTTGGGTCCGACTTAAGAGGTGTTTAGCCAATGGAAGGGGATGTTGTGGAATGGAGGTAGAAGGGAGAGAGGAAGAGAGAGTAAGAAAAGAAAGTGAAGTAAAGTGAGAAAAAGGGAGCTTGTATTTATAAGAAAAAATGGAGCACATGGATTAGTTAGTTGTCACTCATCTAGCTTAGGGGAGAAAGCACATTTATTGCCATTGGATGCATGACAACCACAAATAAACACAAATAGTAATTATGTAGATTAAGATATGAACGCGATTTAAGGCACAAGTAGTTAATCTTCAAGCTATTTACTCGTATGTTCATATACTAATTCCGTTTTTGACGAAATTTGGAATCCCAACATATTTTTCCGTTATGATTTCAATGAAACCAATTTCGTTGAATTACGAGTCCATTTGCTCAAAAAGTGTCCGTTCGAGCCTAGTTTGAGTACAAATTATCGATCTGTTTAAATTCAAACTTCACCTCATTTCATACTAACTCCATTTGACGTGAAATTTGGAAACCTACCATTTTTCAATGTTTCAGATTCGATAAAAGTGGTTTCGTCGGATTCCGAGATCGTTTGCAAAAAAATTATTTTCTAAGCTATGTAAAATATTATTAAAATATCGATTTAAATTTGACTAAAACTCTTATATAAACTACTAAACTTGGAATTTTAAAATTTTAAGTTGGTTCCAAAATTCCAGTTCGTTACCGCCCATACTTAAAAGAATTTCATCCTCGAAATTAATGAAAGTAAGCTGAAAACAGAATTGAGATTACCTCTCAAACAAGCTAATCTGAGATACCCACCCTATAATTGGGATAAGATTTTGTAATACTATCTTCTGTCTCCCACGTACAGTCTCTTGTATCTCCGCTCCACTGTACTTTGAGTAGTTTAACCATCTTATTTCTCGGTTCCTTAATATTGTTAGGGAATACAGAATGCGGATCTTAAGGAAAAATAAACACTATAAGAGGGGTTAGTAGTGTTTATGAGAAATTTATGAAAATCTTAAACTTATATGATCTGCTATATGAATCACACATAACAGAGATGATCACAGACACAGAATCAAACATAAACATAGAAACGGATAAATATAAAATGCAGAAAAAGGAAAGTACACACTAGATGTTATACTAGTTCGGATTATTCCTACGTCCAGTCCCACGCAACGATGGATTGCGCAGAGTTTTATTATTATCAATATCCAATTATAACCCCTTGATTTCACGGCTACAAGCTTCACACCACTCCAAACAACCTTGTTTTTACTGCTACAAGGTTAACATCACTCCCTTTCCTTTATTTCAGAGCTACAAGGAACACAACCTTTCCCAAACACTTCCCAAATGATTACAACAACCCTACAACTCTTCAATATCACTTTAATTCAAAGAGCACTAGATAAATATTGTGAAAAGATTAAGTTTGATGTAATTTGATTAGAAATCAGCAAAGTATAAGTGTAGAAATCAATAAAATATGAAATATTAATGGTGATATGAAGAGGGGTGAAGATGGAGAAGAAGAAAAAATTCTAAATCAACCCCTATTTATAGCATTTGAATGGTTGCAATGTTTCAGAAACGTTACCAAAAGTGAAAAGGCACTTCCTTTGAAAATTGAATTTTTGACAGTTGTATGTCGACATAGCTTTTTATGTATGTCGACATATGTACATAATTTTTAATTTTTAAAACTATTTCTAAAGTGTTTAATTATATATATTATTTTGCAAATTCTTGAATCAAATCTTAGTGATATAAATGAGTATTATAAAGTGTAAAATCATACAAAAACATAATAATACATCATATAAACATATTTATAAAGTTATAAGGTTTAAAACTATAAAATTTTAAAATATATATATTTAAAACTTTAAACTTTTTGTTTGGAATCATAAGTAAGATAAAATAATTTGAAAAACAAAATTTGAACCTAGAGTGCTATACAGAGTCTTACATACAAACTAGACTCTATTACTATATTTTTCTTGAACTCTTGAAATCTTGATATCATGATAACTTGACTACTCACGAGTCTTGAATCTCTTTTGAATCCTGAATCTCTTGAACTCTAAAACTGTATAATCTTTAGTATTTAAGTCTTGTATACAAATCCTGCATATGTGTATATATATATTCTAGATAGAAATTTTAGTATATGTTTTATAATCAATTAATGATGATAATTGAAAGGAGGTTGTTGTCATCAAAACTCCATTCTCCAACAATCTCCCCCTTTTTGATATGACAACCTTGATTTATAAAATATTCATACATGTTGATACTTTTAGATCTGGTACTTCTAATACTCCCCCTTTCACCATGAATCCTACATACTCCCCCTTAAAGTAAGCCTAACTAAGCCTTATTCTAGTATTTCTCCCCCTTTGTCATCAACAAAAGAAATTCTAAATACACTCCACCTAAATGTATTCCATAAATATTATACTGTAGTATTAATATACATGACTCCCCCTAAATTCATGTTTATATTACCCTAATTCCAAAAGAGTATAAACAATTCTAATAATTCATGTATTTCAATCAATATTAACAATCCATACATATCCAAGTTTTCAAACCCAATCCAAACTAAGCAAAATTTACACACAAGTTCAAACAAATTCAAATCAAACCAGTCAAACAAATCATACCAAAAATTTTCAAATCAAAACGTCTCTTAGAACTTCCATCCATCTCTCTCCTCTAAAGATTGGATCCTTCTTAATGTCCTCCCAATCTTCATCTTCTTTTGTGGGTGGTGCTTTAGCGATATTATTGTCTTCGTCTCTGAAAAGAGAAGATATTAGCCAACGGATGGCATTAAAGTGCTTCTCTTGTTGTTCTACCATCTTTATTTGACTTAATTTGAGATGATGTTGATTACATAGTATTATGGATAGGATATTGTTGAATGAATTCAAAACTTCTTCAAGATTCACACTCAAATTATGAATGGGATTTGCCATTTTTTGATAAGAATCGATTAGAGAAGAAGGAGAAATGATAGAATAAATTTTTCTGGAAGAAATAGGTATATATATAGGCTTTGGAATTCGTTGGAATTGAATAGACATTAGTTTGTTATTTAAATTTTGAACAAATTTGGAAAACTAACAGCTATATGTCGACATAGTCAAAAATATATGTCGACATGCACAAGTAAATTTTTTTTGGAAATTTTCATTTTTTAATTAATTCTTATTATATTATTTTAATTTATTTAATTCTTATATGTTTTTACAGTAAATTAAAGATTGTTTGGACAGTAATAAATACCATTCATTATTACTCAAAAGCAAATACATTCAACTAATACAAGAAACTAGATACGAGATTCGAAAGCAAATACAAGCAATTACGAAAGATAACTTAACTAGATAAGATTAGATTTCAGCGGATGAAGAGGAGGAAGATGATATTCCAAGTTTTCTTCCTATTTTTCCAATGAACTTATGAGTAAGAGTCTTTTTGATATTCTTTTGGTTCTTGGCTAATTTTGCTTGATTTTGGACATGCATTTCTTTGGAATTGGTTCTATGATTAGATGGACACTCTATACTTTCCAAAGAAGTTTCTTCTTCTTCGATATCCATAGTTGTTGCGTACAAGCTTGTTTGTCTTTGAAAGTTTCATAAGGCTTAGAGGTGAGTGGACATTGCATAAGATTTATATTTGTGGAGTCAAACACCTTTGTTGATACAAAATTCTTCTCCTTTGAGATCCACTCCAAAATATTTAAAAATCTGAGTAAGATAAACTCCATAATAAAGAGTGTTTTCTCTTGTGGACATTTCTTCGGGCCTAAATTCTTTTGAAATCGTATCGGCCCAATTGATGTCATAAACACCAACAATAGCAAAGAGTGCTTTTTGAACATTGAGGTCAGGGTTGTTGAAATTTCTGGAACGAGGAGTGATTTTATGTTGAAATAGAAGGTTGACGATTCTTTCTTTTGGGCAGAAAAATGGATGTTTGAATTTCAAATGAGCATCGCTTTCAAATATGTGATGAAAGGTTTCCTGTAATGACCCGAGGATCCAGTCCAATTTGAGCTGACCAAAAACACAAGTCCAACCCAAAATTAAACTGAAAATCAGGAAATTAATAGAAAGAAAATAGAGGGTGAGGAAAGATAAGATAGAAACTTATAATAGAAGAAGAAGAAGAGCACAACATCATAGTAACACGAATCTCACAGCGGAACGAACAACATATAATAGATAATATATACTTGAAATAAAATCATTGTATGTATACAATAACATTATTAGAGTACAACACTTACAACACAGTGGAAATAACTATAGCTATATAATCCTGAAGCCTCCTGCTCCAAGCTCTTCTAGTATATCTGTAAATCCCGACTACTTGACTGCCCGTACAAATTTAGGCACCCAAGAGTTTAGGGAAAACAACAAAATAAACTCCGGGTCAGTCATGCGACTGGTATGAGTAAAATAGTAAAAACAGTTCGAACAAGTAATCGATATCTCATAAGACCACGCCGTATAACGGAACGGGTTTTTCCCTTTTGAGAATCCAAAATATCTTTATATCAAAAACCTTTTGATATTATAATAATGTCTATCAACCACAATATAATAATCATCTAGCAGAAACGCTTTCATCTCACGTTCTACATATATGGTATACAAATCAAAACTGCAAGCACGTACTGGGTAATGGATTTCCAACTATGACAAGGTATGGAACCACCTTTCGCTAGTGTACCTCTAGAGAGGAACACACTGGATTCAACAAGAACATCTTGCAACCCGGCCACACATGACCGACCACTCATTTTGCTTGAGTGTATCGAATGTATATCACCAATGGTTGGGATCAACAACCGTTTCCTGAATGGGACAGTATCGACAATAGATTTTTAGAAGTAAATGAAACTCTAGATCTGGTGATTATACACCCTACTTCGGTGCGACCGACTTAGCCATGCTGCCTGCCCGATTTCTGTCATCTACCGAATGTGAGGCTAGAAGCTACGCTTTATCATCATAACAGATTCACTTTGAATGCCACATCGTCAAATCCATCAAATCACCGATTGACGTCCTCAACCATACATTATGTGTTAGCTAAAAGAAGTTTCCTTCTCCGCTTCCACTCTTGGTATGGTTGGAGAAATCAATATACGTGATCGTCTGGAAATACTCTGTCAGACATCCGTCCATACAAGTCATCCAGGAACAGGATGAACCGAAGGCACTATTCAATACATCCATCTTAGGCACTGTTATCTAAGACTAATACAATAGCCCTTGCAATTTACTCCGTCTTCAATTATCTTTGGCATATACGATTCGCAACGCTTATGCCAATACAGAGTGGTTCTTTGGATAATAATCCAACCGGTCTCTCCATATTAACAACGTTAAAATGGTCAAAACTTCGATAGTCTCTGATTTAACTATCGGATAAAAACAAGTGTGCAAACAACGATATTATTTCCAAATGGAAATTATATCGATCAAACATCATTTAACATTTATATCCTTAGTTCATTTTTCATCTCCTATTTCCCTATATTCAACATTTCTTATTTTTTAAATTTAGAAAATATGTGTTATTACCATTGGAAAACATTTCTATTTCTTGTTTTCTATATCAGAAAACATTTCTGGTTCTTATTTGGAAAACCTTTCCAAAACTCCTTCATTGGACTTAGATAGATGTTTAAACAAACCATCGCGATGCCAACTCAAACCATTTCCCTTAATTACTAAATTCACTTAACCATCCTTTACTGCTGAACCTTAACCATTCCTTAGTAAAAACGAAGCAAATCAAGTTGGGGTAGAACTACCTCTCAGACCTTAACTGAACAACATTTCTGTAACAACCCGGAAAATGTGAACCAATTTAAAATTTTTAAAATTGGTTATTGTCAAAGAATTTAAATAATTGAAATATAATATTTCAATAAAATAATGCAATGGAAATAGTGAGGCAGTTTGAAAATTTGAATTCAAACTTTGACTGACTGTACCGGGTGGAAAATATAACAGATTTTAGTAAAACCAAAAATATTTAAATCTGTTTATGAATACCTTTCTAACGAATCTGAAAAATCGAAGTTTCATAGCAGGAATCAAAAGTTATGGCCAAATGAATTTTCAGAAAGGTCGCTATATAGAATATATAGCCCTTGAAAACATACATTTTGCAAACGACCCCAGAATTCGACGAAACCACTTTTGTTGGATCCAGGATGTCAAACTATTGCTAGATTTCAAATTTCATAATTTTTGAAGCTAGTATGTGAGCGGGGCAAAGGAAAATGTGATTGGTCAATTTCTGTTAAAATGGGTCAACCAGAAAATAGATTTTTTGCAAACGATCTCAGAATTCGACGAAACTAGTTTTGTTGGGACCGTATCATCAAGACATAGCTAGATTTATTTTTCTGGAATTTTTCGATTCAGTTTGTGGCCCTGGCAAATTGAAATGTACGTTCAAATTGAATATTAAATGTTTTATACTTTAATTTGAAAAATAACTGACTATAACAGTCGAATTGGCCAACGAAACATATCCCATTGTGTCCAGAATAGGGGTATTTAGCTAGTGGGGATAGTTGTTTGGTTGAAATTGGTGTTCGCTTGTTCAAAAGGATATTTTTGGAATTTAAAATTTAAATATAATAGGTCAAAGCCCTTTATTTTCTCTCACTTCTGATTTACTGGTCGAACCCCTATCGACGAACGACGAAGAAGCATTCAAAGCTTCCAGGCCCAATCGCCGCCACCACGATCGTTTTCACCGCCCCCTCCAGTTAGCTTTTCTGTTCATCTTCCCCTCCTCTATCAATCCATCCAACCCTCGTCAGAAATAGGTTAGTATTTGCGTCGATCTACTGCGAGGAAGTCGTTGTCTTTGGAGCGCCGCCGTGCATTGCAGGGACCACCGAGTTGAGTTCCACCACAGGCGCTGGAGACCCTGTTCGAAGCTCTTCGACATTGCAGCATCTGATCGTGACAATACTTCACGGATCGATCATGAAATTAAAACCTAGTTTCGAAGGTTTGGCAAAGGTATCAGCTTTGAAACTTCTGAAATGAAAATAACACTTTTAAGTGTTGCAAAACTTTGGAAAATCATATCTTTTTAGTGTGTTGATGAAATTCGATGAAACAGGAAACATCGGGACTGCAAGGAGGTTCTCTACCATCTAGCAGAGTCCGCGGATTTTTCTGATCTACATACGATTTTTAGCACTTCAAAAAACCAATGTGAGGAATCTAAATTAAATTGTGTGAATGGAATCGTGTTGTATAAATTATATAAGCAAAATGTAAATTATATACGCATTGTATACCTCATGTACATGTGATGTATAAGTTATATTAGCGATGTATAAATTATACAAGCGTTGTATGAAACATATATGATTTGAATTGTGTTTAAATGCAAGTGAAATATAGAAATAATATATATATATATATACTCCCCTCGTCCATAGACCATGGACGATATTTATTGCATGTGATTGGCATGAAAATATATAGTATGACGAATGGTTGAAAATAATTGTTTGTGGTTGAAAAATACATATGTGGTTGAAAAATACCCTCTTGTGGTTGAAACAAACTAGAATAGGATTGTGGAAACGAAAATAAAACATGCCGCCTACGTGCGAACTAGATGCATGATTCCCCATTGTCAAAAACCGCGAGGTTTTAAGGTACAGTGAGGAGTCGTACAAGGGACGGTCCCGGTTTTAACTACCCTGCCGTTATGCTGCTGAAATTTTCTGAAATATTCATATGTTAGAATAATTTTCATTTGTTGAAACCGATATTCATGTGTTGAATTGAAATTCATTCGTTGAATTGAAATTCATGTGTTGAATGTTATTCGAATTTTAAATAAATAGCTTTAACGATAAAAATCACATTTTTATATATATACAAACTGTAAAGAATATTCATGTGTTGAATTGAAATTCATGTGTTGAATGTTATTCGAATTTTAAATAAATAGCTTTAACGATAAAAATCACATTTTTATATATATACAAACTGTAAAGAATATTCATGTGCTGAATTGAAATTCATTCGTTGAATTGAAATTCATGTGTTGAATGTTATTCGAATTTTAAATAAATAGCTTTAACGATAAAAATCACATTTTTTTATATATATATACAAACTGTAAAGAATATTCATGTGTTGAATTGAAATTCATTCGTTGAATTGAAATTCATGTGATGAATGTTATTCGAATTTTAAATAAATAGCTTTAACAATAAAAATCACATTTTTATTATATATACAGACTGTAAAAAACATTCATGTGTTGAATTGAAATTCATTCGTTGAATTGAAATTCATGTGTTGATTCGTATTTTAAATAAATTGATTAGACAATAAAAATTACATTTTATTGTAAATATGAAGTGTTAAAAACATCCATGTGTTGAATAAATATTTTTGATGATAAAAATATTACTTTTATCATGTATACGCTTTGATAAAAATACACACGTGTTGAAATAAATATTAGTTCGCTAGAAATATTACAATTAGGTTTGTTCTGCATATATATACATGTGTCGAACAGGGAAAATGGATAAGCTGTAGAGTAAAGAAATTATTTGCGTGCCCGACAAATAGGTAAGCCTTGATGAGTTGGCTGCGCAATTTTATTTTTATATCAACTTTTGTGAATGCCATTGGATGCGGAGTGCTGGTTATTCTATGTGTAATAATAAACATCGCCATAGGATAGTAACAATTAATTTTGAACTACACTACATGGCATACTTCTTGACGATAGACATACTTCATCATGTTCCACATAAGCATTTGGAGCTTGTGTGATGAGGTTGAAGATTTACCATACGAGCGAGAGGCTTGTATGGCGATGATTATATATTACAGGTTGAACTGATGACTGATATGGGCTATATAAAATATAACGATAAATTGTCAGATAAATAAAACCCCACACGGGTCTGGAGTTGACAATAATCACTTCTCTCTAGTCATTAGATATGGCACATGGACTATTTATTCCCGCACGGGATGAGGTGACGAGGATTTATCCTCTGGAGTAATTAAAAATACACACTCCCTCAGGCTTGACAGGGTGACGAGAATTTATTCTCTGGAGTTATTATCTATACACGCTCCCCTGTAAACACCAGAATATATCGCTATAAATATGTGTATGCTTTATAGGATTTATTGGGTACCTAACACGGCCCAATAAATTTCCAAACCCCTTCTCGTACAAAGGAGGTCATGGCGAAATTTTTCGAAATATAAAGGCATTAGTGAAATATTTGAAGTGAAAACGATATTGAAATTAAAGAATGAACTATATTTATATATATATAAATATAAATGGAATTGAAAGGGATCGAAGCCGTGCAGTTCTTGTTTTGAAATCGTAATTTGAATTGATTAGTATGAGAGATCCGACCATCGGATATTCCCGAAACCGCAACCGTTGGGTTCGCCTTGGAAATATCTTTCCAACGGCACCAACTTTGTAAAAATCCAACGGTTGGATTATTTGGAATGTTTAATTCAAATCTGAAGAAAAACAGTGCCAGAATCGTTTATATTTATATATAAATATAAATATAATTAAATTAAATCGAATAACGACGCTGCAGTTCATATTTGGAAACCGTAACTTCAAATGACTAGTGTGGAAGATCCGACCGTCGGATTTTCACGAAACTAGAACCGTTGGGTTCGCTTTGGGAATATCTTCCCAGAGACATAGACTTTGTAGGAATCCAACGGTTAGATTTTCCGATATGTGTAAAACAAATTAAGGGAAAAACAGCGCCAGTGCCACGGCACGACCTGAAACGCCGTTTAATTAAATATGGCCATTTTTAAACAAATAAAAATGGCGAAAAATCGTTATAAAATATTATAAGCGACATGGATTGGAAATAAACCAATTTTGCTTGACCTGTTTGATATTTGATGGTTGTATGTGTTTGACATGAAAATAATACTAAAGAACTGAAATGTGAATGTCGAATAATATAACAATGGAAAGAATTGATTTGAATGCTAATTATACGTGAATTATTTGAAAAGGTCAAGCTAACCCTCATTTCAAATAATTGATCGAACGATTCAAATTTGAAAATACGAAGACGGTTCAAGACCGACGATCTTCGTATCGGTTGGATGGGCGCTGCTTAGGTTCCTGATTGGAGTAGCTACCATGAAGGAACAGAAGTAGTAGCCGTCTGAACGTATGTGTTGATTGTACGGATATACAAGGAATATGGTGCCTTCGGTTTCGTTCAGACCCAGAACGGACTTGTAAATGGACTGTGTGTCTGACATTGGATTTTGTTCTGTACTGATTCATCTCTGTTAAATATATATCTGTTTGGCGGTGGAGAATTTATTCTTTTGCTTAACGCCCTTCTCTGAGACGTACGAGCTCAGAGGTTATATATCGATAGAAATCAGTCGTATGGAGTGGATTGCCTATGTGGCATGCCAAGATGCAGTGATCAAGGCTTCTGTTGCAAAGCAAAGTCTTGTGTTCGATGATCAAAGCACGACCTACGTGGCCTGGATTTGTGTATAGCGTGGATTCGCGAGCCTCACACCTCGGTATGAGTTAAAAATGGGATAAGGACTGCAGGGAGAGCACGACGTTTCTTTCTAGCTATGGTGGCGTCAGTGACCTACCAGCCTTGACATTTATATCTACTTTTCAGCTATGTGGTTGTTGGAATGCGAGGCGCCTCGATATTAGGTCTGTTAGGACCGGGAAACGTGTGCTCAGGAATTGCCAATCCACTAACGTAAGTGTGGACTGGCCCTGAAGCATCCAAGGGTTACCCAGAGTGTGTATTCCTGAGGCATTTGCTAGAGTGTCTCGAAGCGGAGAGGAGCTTGCCCCTTGCCTCGAATCATGATGGAAATCCAATTTCCAATACGAAATAACGGATTTGATTGTAGAACTAGTATGGCAACATAGTGGTATGGGGCACTTATGCCGCCTATGATTGATATTTATGATGCTATTCGTTTTAAAAACATATATGCACTAGTAATAATATCAAATGATTTTGCTTTGCACGTATTAAGCATATTTGGCCATTATAAGGTAAAACTCTATCCTCCGGTTTGTGTTGCATTGTATGATGGAAATTGAGTCTTATAACGGCTACATTCTTTTCAAAAGCATTGCGTTGTTTTAAAGAATTTACTTTGTTTTAAAAGCACCGGCAATCACTGGAGTAAACCCGTTCCACGAAAGTGGCGTGGTCCTATGATTTGCTTATTACTGTTGTTTAAACTGTTAAGTAGATTTCTCATACCAGTCCCCTGACTGACTCGTTGTTTGTTTCACTTTGCAAACTCGGGTGCCCTTATTTTCACACGGGCAGCCTAGTTCACAAATGACAGGTTGTTTTGGCTTGGCACTGCAGTACGAGGTGCACTTTTGGCTTAATGGCGATGGATTAGATTTGTATTTTGGATATTGACTTTCCGCCTATCTTATGTATATGATTCCGCCGATGGCGATGCAAACTGTTTTACTTCCAGTACTTATTATCATATGTATATGTACTGCCTCCGGCGATGTAGACTGATACCCTTATTATGTCTCACTGTATGTATATATTCCACCTATGGCGATGGTGACTGATCATTCCCCTATTATTTACTAAGTTATATCCTACGTTTTGCTATTCTAATGTTGTTACATGTTATGATTCCGCTGTCATATCTATGTAAAATTATTCTATTTATTGTTTTTGCTATTATCTGTACTCTGCTTTGATGATTGATGTGTTATATTCCAATGATTATCCTTAACACCGTCACACGGATTTTGGGATTGTCACAGTTGGTATCAGAGCTTTGGTTAACCTTAGTTCTGGAATCTAACACATTAAACACCTCGTCAGAATAGAATTAGTAGTGTTCTAAGGCGAGTAGCTCATTAGAGATATGATTAGTGATGTCCTAGAATGAGCTAAGCAGAATAGCAAAACAGTTTGATCAGTACATCATTACCTTTCCTTATGTTCTCCTGCTTTGTCATATATGAAAGTTATCATTTCTGCGAGCATGACTCTTTTCTTGCTTATACAGTACTTTATCTGATGGCTACACGAGCAGCTGCAGCCAGAGGAGGCCGAGGAGGCCGAACATGCAGAGCTGGAGGACGGGGGAATATCCCAGTAGCAGAGGAGGGTCCTATTATATAGCCACCAGCACCCCAGGACTTCGAGCTTGACAGAGTAGAAAAGAGATACAGTAACCCGGGAAGCAAACCCTTTTCTGGCCTTGGTACCGTGAGAGAGGCTATTGCATGGTTGAAGACTTGTGAGAAGATTTTTGAGGGCATGGAACTAGGGACCCACAACAAGGCACGTCTAGGCATTTGGCTCTTATAGGAGTAGGCCGAGTTATGGTGGGATGCCATCACCTCCGAAGATGAGGAGGGTACTGTTAGGACCTGGGAACAATTCAAGACCATGTTCAAGGGGAAGTTCATCCCTGAGCAGGCCTTAGAGCGGATGCGTGATCAGTTTGCTAATCTCCAGCAGGGAGACCTCTCTATCCAAGACTACCTCAACAAATTCACTCAGCTATCACGCTATGCTCCAGAGCTTATTTTGACAACCAAAGCTAAGAATAAGAGGTTTATATGGGGGCTACAGCGTAAGTACCAGGACCGGGCCATGAGCAACATCAAACTCCCATTTTCAGAATTAGTAGAGATAACCTGCAACTACCAAGATCTGGATGAGAGAAACTCCAACCTAGACCACGCCAAAAGCCAAGCTGGAAACAAGCGCATAGCTTTAGGAGATCAGCCAGAGTCCAGCAATGCAGCAGCCGCTACTCAGCAATCTGGAAAGATACCCAAAGGAAGCTGCTACAACTGTGGAAAGAAATGACATTATTCGAATGTGTGCACAACCCCAAAGAAACTAAAGGCAAATCCAGACCGCAGCTCATCCGAATGCTACAACTGCCATCAGAAAGGGCACTATAGCAAGAATTGTCCTTTGAAGAAGAATGCACAGATGGCTCATGTTTATGACGGGGAGACCCCTCCAGCTATCACTGATGGATCAGGTAAACCCGACGTCTTGGGAGGTACCCTTACCATTAAAAATATTCTTGTTTCAGTACTTTTTGATACTGGTGCATCACGTAGCTTCATTTCTAGTAACACTGTTAGTAAGTTAAAGTTAAAAGTAAGAAGTCTAAAGGAACCAATTAAAGTTCAAAACCCGATAGGAGGTTCTATTATTCTCAGTTCATATTGTAGAGTGCCTATCTCTTATTCTTGTTACAAGTTCTCTTTTGATTTGATCATCATGGACCTTTCCAAATTTGATGTTATACTGGGGCTGGACTGGTTGACAAAATATAAGGCGGAAGTTAGATGTGCCGAAAGAATCGTTAAAGTCGAAACGAAGCTTGGGCATATATATACCATGCCATGGCTCAGAAACTAATAGAAAAGAATTCTGGTATGCTTTAGAAGTTACTCCCACTTCATTAGAAAAGATATCAGTCGTTAAAAACTATGCGGATGTGTTTGAAGAAGTCGAAAACTTACCTCCGCAAAGAGAAATCGAATTCAGAATAGATCTAATTCCGAATGCCCGACCTGTAGTACATCCAATTAGAAGAATGGCCCCGAAAGAAAAAGAACAGTTAGGCAGCCAAACTCGAGAATTGCTTTGGAAAGGTCTGATCAGACCAAGCTTTTCAGATTGGGGAGCAGCAGTAGTGTTTGTCCCGAAATCAAACGGTAATCTACGACTTTGTGTTGACTACCGAGATCTCAATAAGCAGACACTGAAGAACAAATATCCCTTGCCACGTATAGATGATTTGTTAGATCAATTAAATGGGGAAACAATATTCTCCAGGATGGACCTAGATACAGGTTTCCACCAGTTACGTATAACCGAAGACTGTGTTCCTTTATTAGCCTTCAGGGGTCCCGATTTATTCTACGAATGGTTAGTAATGCCATTCGGCTTGTGTAACGCTCCAGCATACTTCGTCGATCTTATGAACAGAGTGTTCTGTGGTGTCTTGAATAAATTTGTTCTGGTCTTCATCGATGACATTTTAATCTACTACAAGTTAGAAGGCGAGCATGCAAAACATTTAGAACAAGTGTTGGTAATTCTAAGGAGAAATGTCTTGAAAGCTAAATTTTCTAAGTGTATCTTCTGGAAGGATGAAGTTAAGTTCCTTGGCCATGTCGTATCAAAGGAAGGGATTGCTGTAGATCTAAGCAAAATTACAGCGATTCAGGACTGGAAACAGCCTACTACCCCCACAGAAGTTCGAAGTTTCCTTGGATTGGCTAGTTACTATCGGAAATTCATTAAGTATTTTTCAAAGATATCTGGTGTATTAACAAAGCTTACAAAGAAGCATGAGAAATTCAAATGGACCCCCGAATGTGAAGAAGGTTTCCAGGAGCTGAAACTGAAATTGGCAACTGCTCCAGTATTGAAAATTATAGAAGGCAACCAAGACTTGATTGTATGGACAGATGCTTTTATTAGAGGGCTTTGCGCAGTATTAATGCAAAAAGGCCAAGTGGTCGCTTATGTCAGCCGTCAGCTGAAGCCGCATGAAAGAAACTATGCAACTCATGATCTTGAGTTGTTAGCTATCGTGTTTGCTTTGAGAATCTGGAGGCATTATTTATTGGGCAGTAAGTTCGAGCTGTTTACTGATCATCAATCATTGAATTATCTATTCACTCAGAAAGATCTAAACTTGAGACAACAACGTTGGTTAGAATTCCTTGCAGCATATGATTTTGAGATTCTATACACTCCAGGGAAAGCCAATGTTGTAGCAGATGCGCTCAGCAGAAAGAATGAAATCATCGCCAGTTTTATCATTACGTCTTCATTAATTGATAGGATCTCGAACCACCAGAAAGAAGATAATTTTGTTAAGGAGATGGTCAAAAGAATCAAAGAAGGCATAGACTCCAGCTTCCAAGTTGATAGTGAGGGAATTCTGAGATTAAAAAGAAGAATTTGTGTCCCTGACATCTCCGAGCTAAAAAGGGAAGTGCTTGATGAATGTCAGAGGTCCAAACTCAGTATCCATCCTGGTGTGAGCAAAATGTATAACGACCTCAAGCACACATTTTGGTGGAAGGCGATGAAAAGGGATATTTCAATATATGTTAGTCGGTGTCCCACCTGTCAACAAGTTAAGAGCGATCAGCAGAAATTGGTTGGACTATTACAACCATTAGAAATTCCAGGATGGAAGTGGGAGCAGATTTCCATGGACTTCATTGATGGTTTGCCTCGAACTAAGAAAGGAAACGACAGTATTTGGGTGATCGTAGATCGCTTCACGAAGACTGCCCATTTCATACCTGTCAGATCCAACAGAACGGCTCAAAGTTTAGCACAAATTTACTTCAAAGAAATAGTTAAACTGCATGGAGTGCCGCTCAATATAGTCAGTGATAGAGATCCCCTATTTACTAGAAAATTCTAGGAAGCATTCCAGACAGAATTGGGAACCAAATTGAATCTAAGCACCGCTTATCACCCTCAGACAGATGGCCAAACTGAGCAGGTGAATAGAATTATAGAAGATTTACTACGGGCTTGCATTATTGATTTTGGCGGTTCATGGGAAGATCACTTACATTTAGCCGAATTCACTTATAACAATAGCTATCAAGAAAGTTTGGGAATGTCACCATTTGAAGCGTTATACGGTAGACCGTGCAGATCTCCCGTATATTGGGTAGAACCTGGCAACAGACTTGTGTTGGGGCCCGATATGATTCGAGAAGCATCTGATAAAGTCGATTTCATCAAGAAGCGATTGAGAACCTCACAAAGCCGACAGAAGAGTTATGCTGATGCGAGAAGAAGAGATTTATCATTTTCCGTTGGCGATTATGTTTATTTAAGAGTTTCTCCGATGAGGGGAGTAATCAGATTTGGCAAAACGGGGAAGTTGGCACCGAGATTTATTGGTCCCTTTCCTAAATTTGAACGGATTGGAACTCTTGCATATAGGGTCTCGTTACCTGATTGGTTGCCTGGAGTGCATGATGTGTTCCACGTATCTCAACTTAGAAAACATGTGCATGATCCGGATCTTGTTGTAGAAGAAGCAGCACAACAGGACTTGGAAATTACTCCAGAATTAGCAGTCAGAAGAGAGCCATTGAAGATCGTTGGCAAAGAAACAAGAGAGCTAAGGAGCAAAAAGATTCGTTTAGTTAAATTGTAGTGGAGTAGTGATCCTAGAGACTGAACTTGGGAGACAGAGGAAAGCATTAAGCAAGCCTACCCCAAATGCAGAGTGGACATCTCTGACTAACTCCGGTGCAAGGTACCTTTACAATACTTTGCATTTACATTTTGTTTCCTACTTTGCTGCTGTTTCCTTTTCGAGGACGAAAAGTTTTAAGTGGGGGAGATTGTAACAACCCGGAAAATGTGAACCAATTTAAAAATTTTAAAATTGGTTATTGTTAAAGAATTTAAACAATTGAAATAGAATATTTCAATAAAATAATGTATTGGAAATAGTGAGGCAGTTTGAAAATTTGAATTCAAACTTTGACTGACTATACCGGGTGGAAAATATAACAGATTTTAGTAAAACCAAAAATATTTAAATCTGTTTATGAATACCTTTCTAACGAATCTGAAAAATCGAAGTTTCATAGCAGGAATCAAAAGTTATGGTCAAATGAATTTTCAGAAAGGTCATTATATAGAATATATAGCCCTTGAAAATAGACATTTTGCAAACGGCCTCAGAATTCGACGAGACCACTTTTGTTGGATCCGGGATGTCAAACTATTGCTAGGTTTCAAATTTCATAATTTTTGAATCTAGTATGTGAGCGGGGGCAAAGGAAAATGTGATTGGTCAATTTTTGTTAAAATGGGTTTACCAGAAAAAAGATTTTTTGCAAACGATCTCAGAATTCGACGAAACTAGTTTTGTTGGGACCGTATCATCAAGACATAGCTAGATTTATTTTTCTGGAATTTTTCGATTCAGTTTGTAGCCCTGGCAAATTGAAATGTACGTTCAAATTGAATATTAAATGTTTTATACCTTAATTTGAAAAATAACTGACTGTAACAGTCGAATTGGCCAACGAAACATATCCCATTGTGTCCGGAATGGTGGTATTTAGCTAGGGGCGACAGTCGTTGGGTTGAAATTGGTGTTCGTTTGTTCAAAAGGATATTTTTGGAATTTAAAATTTAAATATAATAGGTCAAAGCCCATTATTTTCTCTCACTTCTGATTTACTGGTCAAACCCCTATCGACGAACGACGTAGAAGCATTCGAAGCTTCCAGGCCCGATCGCCGCTGCCACGATCATTTTCACCGCCCCCTCCAGTTAGCTTTTTTGTTCATCTTCCCCTCCTCTATCAATCCATCCAACCCTCGTCAGAAATAGGTTGGTATTTGTGTTGATCTACTGCGAGGAAGTCGTCGTCTTTGGAGCGCCGCTGTGCATCGCAGGGACCTCCGAGTTGAGTGCCACCACAGGCACTGGAGACCCTGTTCGAAGCTCTTCGACGTTGCAACATCGGATCGTGACAATACTTCACGGATTGATCGTGAAATTAAAACCTAGTTTCGAAGGTTTGGCAAAGGTATCAGCTTTGAAACTCATGAAATGAAAATAACACTTTTAAGTGTTGCTAAACTTTGGAAAGTCATATCTTTTTAGTGTGTTAATGAAATTCGATGAAACAGGATACATCGGGACCGCAAGGAGGCTCTCTAGCATCTAGCAGAGGCCCCGGATTTTTCTGATCTACATACGATTTTTAGCACTTCAAAAAACCAATGTGAGGAATCTAAATTAAATTGCGTGAATGGAATCGTGTTGTATAAATTATATAACCGAAGTGTAAATTATATACGCATTGTATACCTCATGTACATGTGAGTTATAAGTTATATTAGCGATGTATAAATTATACAAGCGTTGTATGAAACATATATGCTTTGAATTGTGTTTAAATGCAAGTGAAATATAGAAATAATATATATATATATATATATATATATATATATATATATATATATATACTCCCCTCGTCCACAGACCATGGACGATATTTATTGCTTGTGATTGGCGTGAAAATATATAGTATGACGAATGGTTGGAAATAATTGTTTGTGGTTGATATTGTGGTTGAAAAATACCTTTGTGGTTGAAAAATACCTTTGTGGTTGAAAAATACCCTCTTGTGGTTGAAACAAATTAGAATAGGATTGTGGAAATGAAAATAAAACATGCCGCCTGCGTGCGAACTAGATGCATGATTCCCCATTGTCAAAAACCGCGAGGTTTTAAGGTAGAGCGAGAAGCCGTATTAGGGACGGTCTCGGTTTTAACTACCCTGCCGTTATGCTGCCGAAATTTTCTGAAATATTCATGTGTTAGAATAATTTTCATTTGTCGAAACTATTTTCATATGTTGAAACCGATATTCATGTGTTGAATTGAAATTCATTCGTTGAATTGAAATTCATGTGTTGAATGTTATTCGAATTTTAAATAAATAGCTTTAACGATAAAAGTCACATTTTTATATATATACAAACTGTAAAGAATATTCATGTGTTGAATTGAAATTCATTCGTTGAATTGAAATTCATGTGTTGAATGTTATTCGAATTTTAAATAAATAGATTTAACGATAAAAATCACATTTTTATATATATACAAATTGTAAAGAATATTCATTTGTTGAATTGAAATTCATTCGTTGAATTGAAATTCATGTGTTGAATGTTATTCGAATTTGAAATAAATAGCTTTAACGATAAAAATCACATTTATATATATATATATATATATATATACAAACTGTAAAGAATATTCTTGTGTTGAATTGAAATTCATTCGTTGAATTGAAATTCATGTGTTGAATGTTATTCGAATTTTAAATAAATAGCTTTAACAGTAAAAATCACATTTTTTTATATATACAAACTGTAAAGAACATTCATGTGTTGAATTGAAATTCATTCGTTGAATTGAAATTCATGTGTTGAATGTTATTCGTATTTTAAATAAATTGATTAGACAATAAAAATTACATTTTATTGTAAATATGAAGTGTTAAAAACATCCACGTGTTGAATAAATATTTTTGATGATAAAAATATTACTATTATCATGTATACGCTTTGATAAAAATACACACGTGTTGAAATAAATATTAGTTCGCTAGAAACATTACTATTAGCTTTGTTCTGCATATATATACATGTGTCGAACAGGGAAAATGGATTAGCTGTAGAGTAAAGAAATTATTTGCGTTCCCGACAAATAGGTAAGCCTTGATGAGTTGGCTGCGCAATTTTACTTTTATATCAACTCCTGTGAATGCCATTGGATGCGGAGTGCTGGTTATCTGTGTGTAATAATAAACATCGCCATAGGATAGTAACAATTAATTTTGAACTACACTACATGGCATACTTCTTGACGATAGGCATACTTCATCATATTCCACATAAGCATTTGGAGCTTGTGTGACGAGGTTGAAGATTTACCATACGAGCGAGAGGCTTGTATGGCGATGATTATATATTATAGGTTGAACTAATGACTGATATGGATTACATAATATATAACGATAAATTGCCAGATAAATAAAACCCCACACGGGTCTGGAGTTGACAATAATCACATCTCTCTAGTCATTAGATACGGCACATGGACTATTTATTCCCACACGGGACGAGGTGACGAGGATTTATCCTCTAGAGTAATTAAAAATACACACTCCCTCAGGCTTGACAGGGTAACGAGAATTTATTCTCTGGAGTTATTATCTATACATGCTCCCCTGTAAACACCAGAATATATCACTATAAATATGTGTATGCTTTATAGGATTTATTGGGTACCTAACACGGCCCAATAAATTTCCAAACCCCTTCCCGTACAAAGGAGGTTATGGCGAAATTTTTCGAAATATAAAGGCGTTAGTGAAATATTTGAAGTGAAAACGATATTGAAATTAAAGAATGAACTATATTTAGGGATCGAAGCCATGCAGTTCGTGTTTTGAAATCGTAATTTGAATCGATTAGTACGAGAGATCCGACCATCGGATTTTCCCAAAACCGCAACCGTTGGGTTCGCCTTGGAAATACCTTTCCAACGGTACCTAACGGTTGGATTATCAGGAATGTTTAATTCAAATCTGAAGAAAAACAGCGCTAGAATCGTTTATATTTATATATAAATATAAATATAATTAAATTAAATCGAATAATGACGCTGCAATTCGTATTTTGAAACCGTAACTTCAAACGACTAGTGTGGAAGATCCGACCGTCGGATTTTCACGAAACTGGAACCGTTGGGTTCGCTTTGGGATTATCTTCCCAGAGAAATAGACTTTGTAGGAATCCAACGGTTAGATTTTACGATATGTGTAAAACAAATTAGGGGGGAAACAACGCCAGTGCCATGGCACGACCTGAAACGCCGTTTAATTAAATATGGCCATTTTTAAACAAATAAAAATGGCGAAAAATTGTTATAAAATATTATAAGCGACATGGATTGGAAATAAACCAATTTTGCTTGACCTGTTTGATATTTGATGGTTGTATGTGTTTGACATGAAAATAATACTAAAGAACTGAAATGTGAATGTCGAATAATATAATCATGGAAAGAATTGATTTGAATGCTAATTATACGTGAATTATTTGAAAAGGCTGAGCTAACCCTCATTTCAAATAATTGATCGAACGATTCGAATTTGAAAATACGAAGACGGTTCAAGACCGACGATCTTCGTATTGGTTGGATGGGCGCTGATGAGGTTCCTGATTGGAGTAGCTACCGTGAAGGAACGGAAGTAGTAGCCGTCTGAACGTATGTGTTGATTGTACGGATATACAAGGAATATGGTGCCTCCGGTTTTGTTCAGACCCAGAACGGACTTGTAAATGGACTGTGTGTCTGACATTGGATTTTGTTCTGTACTGATTCATCTCTGTTAAATATATATCTGTTTGGCGGCGGAGAATTTATTCTTTTGCTTAACGCCCTTCTCTGAGACGTACGAGCTCAGAGGTTATATATCGATAGAAATCAGTCGTATGGAGTGGATTGCCTATGTGGCATGCCAAGATGTAGTGATCAAGGCTTATGTTGCAAAGCAAAGTCTTGTGTTCGATGATCAAAGCATGGCCTATGTGGCCTGGCTTTGTGTATAGCGTGGATTCGTGAGCCTCACACCTCGGTATGAGTTTAAAACGGGATAAGGACTGCAGGGAGAGCACGACGTTTCTTTCTAGCAATGGTGGTGTCGGTGACCTACCAGCCCTAACATTTATATCTACTTTTCACCTATGTGGTTGTTGGAATGCGAGGTGCCTCGATATTAGGTCTGTTAGGACCGGGAAACGTGTGCTCAGGAATTGCCAATCCACTAACGTAAGTGTGGACCGGCCCTGAAGCATCCAAGGGTTACCCAGAGTGTGTAGTCCTGAGGCATTTACTAGAGTGTCTCGAAGCAGAGAGGAGCTTGCCCCTTGCCTCGACTCATGGCGGAAATCCAATTTCCAATACGAAATAATGGATTTGATTGTAGAACTAGTATGGCGACATAGTGGTATGGGGCACTTATGCCGCCTATGATTGATATTTATGATGCTATTCGTTTTTGAAACATATATGCACTAGTAATAATATCAAATGATTTTGCTTTGCACGTATTAAGCATATTTGGCCATTATAAGGTAAAACTCTATCCTCCGTTTTGCGTTGCATTGTATGATGGGACTTGAGTCTCATAACGGCTACATTCTTTTCAAAAGCATTGCGTTGTTTTAAAGAATTTACTTTGTATTAAAAGCACCGGCAATCACTGGATTAAACCCGTTCCGCGAAAGTGGCGTGGTCCTATGATTTGCTTATTACTGTTGTTTAAACTGTTAAGTAGATTTCTCAAACCAGTCCCCTGACTGACTCGTTGTTTGTTTCACTTTGCAAACTCGGGTGCCCTTATTTTCACATGGGCAGCCTATTTCACAGATGACAGTTGTTTTGGCTTGGCACTGCAGTACGAGGTGCACTTTTGGCTTGATGGCGATGGATTAGATTTGTATTTTGGCTATTGACTTTCCGCCTATCTTATGTATATACTCCGCCTATGGTGATGGTGACTGATCATTCCCCTTTTATATACTAAGTTATATCCTACGTTGTGCTATTCTGATGTTGTTACATGTTATGATTCCGCTGTCATATCTATGTAAAATTATTCTATTTATTGTTTTTGCTATTATCTATACTCTGCTTTGATGATTGATGTGTTATATACCAATGATTATCCTTAACACCGTCACACGGATTTTGGGATCGTCACAATTTTTAACTTTGAAATAGGCAAAGTTCACTTTATATTTCTTTAACACTTCCTTACGTAACTCTCCTTCGAATCATCTCTTATTCGATAATTCTTTCCTTCGAATAAGGTATATTCGATAACTCTATTCAATTTACTCTATTCGATTTACCCTTATAAATTAACTCTATTGGACTAACGCTATTGGATTAACTCTATCGGACTAACGCTATTTATTAACTCTATTGGACTAACGCTATTGATTTACTCATTCACTTAACTTCTTTCGAATAAACTATATTCAATAACTCCTTTAACTCTATTCGAATAACTATATTCGATTAACTCAATTGATTCTATTCGAATAAACTATATTCGATTAACTCCTTTTACGTTCTATTCGAATAAACTATTTTCGATTAACTCCTTTTACTTTCTATTCGAATAAACTATATTCAATTAACTCATTTGCTTCTACTCTAATCGATTAACTCTATTTGATTAGCATTGTTTGATTTACTCTAATCGATTTAACTCTTTTCACTTAACTCCTTTCGAATAAACTATATTCGATAACCCTAACTCTACTCGAATAAACCATATTTGATTTACCCCTTTAATTCTATTCGAATAAACTATATTCGATAACTCCTTTTCGAATACCATATTCGATTTAACTCCTTTCAAATACCATATTCGATTTAACTCCTTTATTCGCTTTATAAAGATTTCCCTTTTAACAACGTTTATTCATTTTTAAAGATTTACTTTTAGTAACGGTTCTCCATTTTAAAATGATTTCCTTCTTATAACAGTTTCCTTTTTAAAACGTTTTCCCTTTTTCTAAATATCTCCTATTTATAAATATTCCAATTTATAAATATTTCTGATTTATAAATATTCCATTTATAAATATTTTATTTTCAAATATCACATTGAAAATATTCCCTTATCAACATTTCGGTATGTTATGGTATTCAACATATCAAATCACGATGATCAGTATCGTCCAAACACATATAATCGACAACATATTATAATTCACATCATATATCAAAATATATGAAAAACAATAAAATAGCTGTTGAGGAATCCAGTCGGATTCCTCCAACCTATTTCCCTGCATCCACAGATGTTACACAATAAAATCAACATCACTTGCAGTTCCATATCATATATTCTGATAAACAGAATCAATATAGAAATTCAACTAACTTACTAGCAGTTCAATCAAACAGTCAACACACAGTCAATTAGCCAATATTTAACAGTTCTAAAAATACAACATTAAATTATAACTGTTCAGAGTTAGTGAGATTTACTCACATTAGCAGTTCATCGTTAAAGAACGATAAACTGTTTGTTTGATTTGAATCAAACAATTTATTTCGCCATAAATTCATACGAGCCCCAATCCACTTCTAGTCAGTTCGAGTGCGTAGCCGTCGTCCACACGATCCTGTCGGATCTTATTTCGCTCAATTCTGATAATGTACGTAAAAGATATGTATTTTATAAGTTAACATACTATTAAAAATAGAATTTAATTAACTTCGGTCTTTACCCAAACCAACCCGGCCCATTCTTCCTTCTGCAAGCCCAAAACCGAAGTCCCTCTTCCTCGTTAGAAAAACACGATGACCTGCTCACGGTGGAAGACCGTACAGCTTCAGAATATTCCTATATGAATTTCTAACTTGATATTCAAATCCGGGTCAACCCGACATTCGATTTATATTGAAATTCCTTTTTAAAATATAAATAATTCCTTTATAAATTATAAAGGAATTCCACAGCGACTTTTCTAAAATTTGATTTGGACATAAATCAAAATCTACCCAATGAAATCACGATTTTTCTCTTCCACTAGAAAGATATACTCCACCAGCTCCACACGTTTCTTGTTTCACAAAAATCCGGCTTAAAATGAATCCTGTACATTTAGTTGAAGTTCGAATCGCCAATTTACGAACTACAGCGCCATTTCGAGCTCGATTTTAATTATAATATAATTATACATTCAAAATATCGTTCAAATTATATATTCGTTATTCTAATTCAATTCTAAACTGAATTAAATATCATAGATGATCCAGTTCACACCATATCGCCATTTCAGCCAATTCTGATTATTTCAGAATTAAATATATTATTTAATTTATTATTTTAAATAAATATTCACCATTATTTAATTAAACCACCATTTAATTCACTATATCACTATTTATATAATTAAATAAATAAATAAATTATAACACCTCTGCCAATGCGGGTCATTACAATCTTCCCCAATTAAAATAATTTCGTCCTCGAAATTGCTAAGGTAGAGAACGACCCTATCGACTGGTTAGAACATATTTGTTCACTTCTTAACTTCAGTTTTAACTGAACCAATTTAATTTCAATTAAATTATTAATTAATTCTTATCAACGAAAATTTTCAAAAATCCTGAAAATTTTCTAACCCCTTAACTTTTCGAAAAATTTCACCAACACCTTCTTTGTACTGGTCAATAAGTCAAACCATCACTCGCCTCTCTGGGCCATCTCCATCCCAAAAGAAAATCAAACAGCCAAGTGGCTTGCCAATTCGGCTCATAAATCTTATATCCAATAGAAATATAAACTTGTACCTTTTTGTCGATATATCATTATATCCTTTGCATCTTTTATCAATTCAGCGGATACAAGGGTCATCCCAATCAAATTTCAATCTGCTTTTATCCACAACACAACCATTCGCTTATATCCGAGCCAAATATCATTTCAACTTGAGTTTCTTCTCGATTCCCAACTCTTAACTTGATTATCACATCACACTTCAAATTTGAATCTCGCAATCCAATTCGTCTTGCTATCATTCTAATTCAACCTCAGTTACCACTTTACTGGCTTTACTTTAATTCAATTTTGCTTTAACAAATTTCTGTTAAATTTGTTTTTAATTCAAATAGCCTTTCCCTGGGAGTTTTTCGAACAGTTTACTCTTTTCAAAAAATCAAATTTTCTTTTTGAACATGTCACTAAGCCCTTAATTAATATTCCATTAGTTAAATCACTTCTCTATTTCTTTATCAATATTTGTTAACTAGATATTTTCAATAACTATATTGGCCTTTTATGTTATTTGGAAAACATTTCCGAATATCGTCTTCCTTTATTTTCTAAACTTTAGAAAATATATGCTATTTATAATTGGAAAATATTCCAATTACTTATCTCTTTTCTGATCTCGTTTATTTCTATACTTAGGAATTATCCTTTATTATATTTCCAAGCTTACGCTTATTTGGGTAAAAACGGATGTTGTATAAAACATCGTTACGACAACCCAAATACTATATTCAACTAACTCTTATTCAACATTGATCTTCGAGCCTGAAATCTTACTATTTATTTGTTAATAATGAAATCAATCAAGTTGCGGTATAACTACCTCTAAGACCTTGACTGAATAACATTTATAACGTCAAAACAGATATGACTACTTACTCGAATAATCAATACCATACAACTACTTATTCACTTTTAAACACGTACTCTCTCTCTTTCTATTCTTGCTAGATTTTTATTCTTAGTCTTCCTTTTTTATTTTACTATTCTATTTCAAAGTTCGTTTCCTTATAGACGTCTATATATATATATATATACATATATATATATATATATATATATATACGTCGATTTCTAACTATCAAATTATCTTAAAATTATTCTAACTCCTTAAATTCCCAGAAAAATTCGCCATAACCTCCTTTGTACCAGGAGCATCGGGATATTTCAAATAGCCTCCCATGGCCCTCACCAATCCAAAAGAAAAAGAAAAAGCCAAGCGGCTAGCCGATACGGCGCATAAAATCTCATATATGAATTAAATACATACCTTTTCGTTGAGCATTCTATTTATATACCTTCATACCTTATCCATACGTATCTCATGTACATTTATACCTGCCCAATCTATTTTAACGATACTTGATCATTTTAACTCAATTTGTTAATTAATTTGTTAATTGACTCTTTAGTCTATTTCACTTTTATATTTGAACATGACATGTTCAAATATATTTTAACTTGCTTATTTACTAATTTGAATCCAAATTTCAAATTTAAGTTCTATATTTGATTTCGAATATCCATTTACGAATCCAATTCACCTTTCAAAGTTCAACTTCTAATTCATAACTCGGTTAACTAATTCCTCTTCAACTTAGTTAATTCTATTCAATTTCTATTCAAATTTTATACCACTTCTATTATCCAAATCTATATATTAAATTCTATTCAATTATAAATCCCATTTTGAAATTCAACACAACTTGTCTTCCCCAAAACAAATTCAAAATAGTATCTCTGGTTGTAATTCGTCACTTACAACTCGAAAATGAATACTGATGATGCAGCTGTCATCATCGGAATCTATTTTCCAGTGATCTAAGTGGGTTCAATACTATAAAACCATTTCTAAACATTTCCACTTTGAAATTCATTTCAAAATATAATTCACACTGCTTGTAAAACAATTTAAAATCTCCCAGGATCTTAAATATTCCTTATTTTTAATCCAAATTCATTTACAAACACTTATCCAATTCTCCAGAGTTTTAACTCAATTTCTGGTTTAAAATTTCAGTCATTTGATTTCACGTATTTCACTTATATGAATTCTGATTGGTTATTTGCATAACCATTTAATTTATAATCTTACTCGATTATATTAACAACCAATATATCCACTATATTATAATCATTCCAATATAAATCCTTTATATCGAAGTATAATTTGGGGCAAAATTATTTTGTTTACCCTATTTTCAAAACATACCATGACGGTTCATCGTATTCGAGTGTTTACAAAATCCCTATCGATACAGTGGATCAAACTGATCGACCAGAACTCATAAACAACTCAACCAATGAATCTCCACAATATAAAACCACTTTATATCAATAACAATGCGTTCACTAGTATATATACACTCAACTCAATATAGGGTATTACTAACCCCATCTCTACTGAGTCACGCCACAAAGCCAAGGTAATTCACTTAACTTAAGCTTTGATACCAACTGTAATGACCCAAGGATCCGGTCTAATTTGAGCTGACCAAAAACACAAGTCCAACCGCAAATTAAACTGAAAATAAGGAAATTAATAGAAAGAAAACAGAGGGTGAGGAAAGATAAGATAGAAACTTAGAATAGAAGAAGAAGAAGAAGAAGAAGAAGAAGAGCACAACATCAGAGTAACACGAATCTCACAGCGGAACGAACAACATATAATAGATAATATATCCTTGAAATAAAATCATTGTATGTATACAATAACATTATCAGAGTACAACACTTACAACACAGCGGAAATAACTATAGCTATATAATCCTGAAGCCTCCTGCTCCAAGCTCTTCCAGTATATCTGTAAATCCCAACTACTTGACTGCCCGTACAAATTTAGGCACCCAAGAGTTTAGGGAAAACAACAAAATAAACTCCGGGTCAGTCATGGGACTGGTATGAGTAAAATAGTTAAAACAGTTCGAACAAGTAATCAATATCTCATAAGTCCACGTCGTATAACGGAGCGGGCTTTTCCCTTATGAGAATCCAAAATATCTTTATATCAAAAACCTTTTGATATTATAATAATGTCTATCAACCACAATATAATAATCATCTAACAGAAACGCTTTCATCCCACGTTCTACATATATAGTATACAAATCAAAACCGCAAGCACGTATGGGTAATGGATTTCCAACTATGACAAGGTATGGAACCACCTTTCGCTAGTGTACCTCTAGAGAGGAACACACTGGATTCAACAAGAAAATCTTGCAACCCGGCCACACATGACCGACCACTCATTTCGCTTGATTGTATCGAATGTATATCACCAACGGTTGTGATCAGCAACCGTTTCCCGAATGGGACAGTATCGACAATAGATTTTTAGAAGTAAATGAAACTCTAGATCAGGTAATTATACACCCTACTTCGGTGCGACCGACTTAGCCATGCTGCCTGCCCGATTTCTGTCATTTACCGAATGTGAGGCTAGAAGCTACGCTTTATCATCATAACAGATTCACTTTGAATGCCACATCGTCAAATCCATCAAATCACCGATTGACGTCCTCAACCATACATTATGTGTTAGCTAAAAGAAGTTTCCTTCTCCGCTTCCACTCTTGGTATGGTTGGAGAAATCAATATACGTGATCGTCTGGAAATACTCTGTCAGACATCCGTCCGTACAAGTCATCCAGGAACAGGATGAACCGAAGGCACTATTCAATACATCCATCTTAGGCACTGTTATCTAAGACTTATACAATAGCCCTTGCAATTTACTCCATCTTCAATTATCTTTGGCATATACGATTCGCAACGCTTATGCCAATACAGAGTGGTTCTTTGGATAATAATCCAACCGGTCTCTCCATATTAACAACGTTAAAATGGTCAAAACTTCGATTGTCTGGGATTTAACTATCGGATAAAAACAAGTGTGCAAACAACGATATTATTTCCAAATGGAAATTATATCGATCAAACATCATTTAACGTTTATATCCTTAGTTCAGTTTTCATCTCCTATTTCCCTATATTCAACATTTCTTATTTTTTAAATTTAGAAAATATGTGTTATTACCATTGGAAAACATTTCTATTTCTTGTTTTCTATATCAGAAAACATTTCTGGTTCTTATTTGGAAAACCTTTCCAAAACTCCTTCATTGGACTTAGACAGATGTTTAAACAAACCATCGCGATGCCAACTCAAACCATTTCCCTTAATTACTAAATTCACTTAACCATCCTTTACTGTTGAACCTTAACCATTCCTTAGTTAAAAACGAAGCCAATCAAGTTGGGGTAGAACTACCTCTTAGATCTTTACTGAACAACATTTCTTACTTTGAAATAGGCAAAGTTCACTTTATATTTCTTTAACACTTCCTTACGTAACTCTCCTTCGAATCATCTCTTATTCAATAATTCTTTCCTTCGAATAAGGTATATTCGATAACTCTATTCAATTTACTCTATTCGATTTACCCTTCTCAATTAACTCTATTGGACTAACGCTATTGGATTAACTCTATCGGACTAACGCTATTTATTAACTCTATTGGACTAACGCTATTGACATACTCATTTCACTTAACTCCTTTCGAATAAACTTTATTCGATAACTCCTTTAACACTATTCGAATAACTATATTCGATTAACTCAATTGATTCTATTCGAATAAACTATATTCGACTAACTCCTTTTACTTTCTATTCGAATAAACTATATTCGATTAACTCCTTTTACTTTCTATTAGAATAAACTATATTCAATTAACTCATTTGCTTCAACTCTAATCGATTAACTCTGTTTGATTAACTCTATTTGATTTACTCTAATCGATTTAACTCTTTTAACTTAACTCCTTTCGAATAAACTATATTCGATAACCCTTTTAACTCTACTCGAATAAACCATATTCGATTACCCCTTTAATTCTATTCGAATAAACTATATTCGATAACTCCTTTTCGAATACCATATTCAATTTATCTTCTTTCAAATACCATATTTGATTTAACTCCTTTATTCGCTTTATAAAGATTTCCCTTTTAACAACGTTTATTCATTTTTAAAGATTTACTTTTAGTAACAGTTCTCCACTTTAAAATGATTTCCTTCTTATAACAGTTTCCTTTTTATCTCCTATTTAAAAATATTCCAATTTAAAAATATTTCTTATTTATAAATATTCCATTTATAAATATTTTATTTTCAAATATCACTTTTAAAATATTCCCTTATCAACATTTCGGTACGTTATGGTATTCAACATATCAAATCACGATGATCAGTATCGTCCAAACACATATAATCGACAACAGATTATAATTCACATCATATATCAAAATATATTAAAAACAATAAAATAACTGTTGAGGAATCCAGTCGGATTCCTCCAACCTGTTTCCCTGCATCTACAAATGTTACACAATAAAATAAACATCACTTGCAGTTCCATATAATATATTCTGATAAACAGAATCAATATAGAAATTCAACTAACTAACCAGCAGTTCAATCAAACAGTCAACACACGGTCAATCAGCCAATATTTAACATTTCTAAAAATACAACATGAAATTATAACTGTTCAGAGTTAGTGAGATTTACTCACATTGGCAGTTCATCGTTAAAGAACGATAAACTGTTTGTTTGATTTAAATCAAACAATTTATTTCGCCATAAATTCATACAAGCCCCAATCCACTTCTAGTCAGTTCCAATGCGTTGCCGTCGTCCACACGACCCTGTCGGATCTTATTTCGCTCAATTCTGATAATGTACGGAAAAGATATATATTTTATAAGCTAACATACTATTAAAAATAGAATTAACTTAGAATTTAATTAACTTCGGGCTTTACCCAAACCAACCCGACCCAATCTTCCTTCTGCAAGCCCAAAACCGAAGTCCCTCTTCCTCGTTAGAAAAGCAGGATGACCTGCTCCCCAAACACAGCCATTATTTCAAATTTCAAACTCTCACCGCACCTTATTTCCTTAACCAAAACCCAAACAAATCCCACGACAAAACTCCTCTTCCAAAGTCGCTCCTCCTCATACCAGTATCGTGCAACTCGATTTACCCCTACCACTCACGACACATGCCAGAACGATGCAACTCCTAGGAAAAATACTGATCATTTTCATCACTAAACCCATCCAGAAAATACCCATCAACACTGCTAAATCCCCAAACTCCAATCCGATGTTCGATTTACATCTTGTCGCCTCAATATTCCTAAAAACCTAACCCTAGACTTCGCTGGTAAATACTTGTGAGGCAAAACTCGGCATTGAGTTGGAAACAAATGGTATGGGCTTGAAGCCCTTACCTTAACGATCTCAGAAATATAGTTTTAAGGATTTGAAGAACTTCATATGATTTTATTTTGATTTGGTTTCTCATGTTCTAATTTTCTAGAAGGAACAAGCGGCGAAAAAGAGAACGTTGACTAAGGAATTAGGTTTTTAGAAAGTTAAGGTCATTATATAGGATTTTTTATTAATTTAATATTCGATTATTATATTAAATTTTAAGCAAACGCTGTTTTTTCTGTGTCCTCTAAAATTCCTGTGATTACATACAATACCCAAAAATCACCAAACTGGACATACTACTAGAGTTTGACATTGCGGACCCAACGAAACTAGTTTCGTCGAATTCCAACTCCGTATGCTCACACAACGTATTTTTAACCATCGTAATACTGACTGTTTTTCACTCTAAAAATCCGTACGACCACACAGTGACTCTAAAAATCACAAAACTGGAAATCTAACAACTATTTGACATTGCGGATCCAACAAAATTAGTTTCATCGAATTCCGACTTCGTTTGCAAAAGTGGCTATTTTTAAAGTCCTAAATAACCCATTTAAATATATAAATATATTTAAATGTAATTAAATTAAATATAAATAAATTTATATTATCGTATATACTCACAGTGGAATACCATACAGCTTCAGAATATTCCTATATGAATTTCTAACTCGATATTCAATTCCGGGTCAACCCGACATTCAATTTATATTGAAATTCCTTTTTAAAATATAAATAATTCCTTTATAAATTATAAAGGAATTCCACAGCGACTTTTCTAAAATTTGATTTGGACATAAATCAAAATCTACCCGATGAAATCACGATTTTTCTCTTCCACTAGAAAAATATACTCCACCAGCTCCACACGTTTCTTATTTCACAAAAATCCGGCTTAAAACGAATCCTGTACATTCAGTTGAAGTTCGAATCGCCAATTTACGAACTGCAGCGCCATTTCGAGCTCGATTTTAATTATAATATAATTATACGTTCAAACTGTCGTTCAAATATTATATTCGTTATTCTAATTCAATTCTAAACTGAATTAAATATCATAGATGATCCAGTTCACACCATATCGCCATTTCAGCCAATTCTGATTATTTCAGAATTAAATATATTATTTAATTTATTATTTTAATTAAATATTCACCATTATTTAATTAAACCACCATTTAATTCACTATATCACTATTTATATAATTAAATAAATAAATTATAACACCTCTGCCAATGCGGGTCATTACATTTCCAAATCTGTTTCATCAATTTCAAAATCCGAAAAATTCGAGCATGTACTTTTACAATTCAAGATATTACCCAAAATTCCATAATCTAAAACAATTTGAGTGCCATTTATGCTACTCCATACTTGATTTTCATCTCCTTTGTAAAAGCCACAATTTAGATTTTCATAGAACATTTTGACTAGATTAGGATAACGTACTTCATTGTTATCCCGTGAATCTATTAGACTCAAAACTCCATTTTCTTCGAAAAGAGAGCGAAGATTGTAAGATGGAAAATGTTCAAAGAGGCGAAGGCTCCTGTATTGACTTTTCCATTTTCTAGTTAGTCGACATAGGCATTTTTTGCTTCTCTATCAATGTAGAGATATTCTTTGATGGTTTCGGATAATCTCATTGTTTGGGGTGTGCTTGAGGAAGCCATTAAAGAGTTGTTTTTGAAGAGTATAGATATGAAGAAAGTTGTTTGAATTTTGAATGAGAGGTAGAGGGAATAAGATTAAATAGATAAATAAATAGAGATTGAATGGGCACAACTTTTCTGAAATTAATGACACCATTTCAGACCTTGGGAGTTGGTGAAAAGTTGGAGGGAAGTTTGAAAGTTTAAATTTTTGAAATTCAAAATTTGAATTTCTTTTATAGACCTACATGTTGACATGTCTATTTATGTATGTTGACATATATGTTAAATTTCGAAGGACATGTTGTTTTGACTTTTGGTTTTATTATATTATTGTTTTATATTTCAAATTTATTATTTCCTAAAATGATATTAATCCTAACAAACATCTAAAATTTATTTTATTATTATTTTGAATTTCAAAATTCAAAATAATAATTTCAATTTTAAATTTCAAGGTTGAATTTTAATTTAAATTTCAAATTCAAACAAAGCAGCCAAAACATACAAAACATCCACTCATCCAAATCGACCAAAAAATTAAAATTTAATTAAGGTGTACCTGGTTTTTAGATCCATTTCTTCGATATTTTCTGAATTCTGAATCACTGTGAAACACATACTTGAGTTTCCAGTTTCTATCTCTTCATCACTTGATGATGAATCTGAATCGTCTAAAGTTGTTGCGTATGCCCCCTTTCTTTTCTTTAATGAATTACTATTGTCTGTCTATGGATCTGATATATTTGGATATGGACACATTCTCTTTATATGACCTGGTTTGTTGCAGTTATAACATCGATCATAATTTCTTCCCGAATTCCCTTAATTATTTCTCTGAAAAATATTTCTCCTCTTATGTCTTAAAAATTTTCTGAAATTGCTTGTCATTAAAGCAATTTCTTTTTCGTCTTCACTGCTTGAATCAGAACAATTTGTTCTCTCTTTGAATGCTATAGATTTCTTTTCTTTAGGCTTATTTTCTGTTCTTTTCTGTAATTGAACTTCAAACGACATCAAATTCCCAATTAACTCCTCAATCTTCATTTCACTGACATTATTGGCTTCTTCTACTGCCAATGTTTAATGATCTCATTCTGGAGTTAATGAACTAAGACTTGGTCTTCTTCTGAATAAGTTTTTTCCCAATGTAATGAATGAACAATCTCCTGGAATCTACAATATATATCGGAGATAAATTCATTCTCAATCATTTTAAATAACTCATACTGATTAATTAGCATTGATATCTTTGTTTGTTTAACTTTATTGGTTCCTTCATAAGTGACTTGTAATGTTCTCCTTATCTCATAAGCAGATTTACAAAATGACACTCTATTAAATTCATTTCTATCTAATGAATAGAATAACATATTCATGGATTTAGAATTGCTTTGTGCAGCATCCTTTTGTTCATTAGTCTGTTTTGTTATGTTCAACATATTCAGTTTGTGTTCTATTCCATGTTCTAATCCTACTAATTGTAAATATATTTTCATTCTACATGCCCAATATGATTAATTACTGCCATTAAACAGTGGTGGTCTAACAGTGGAATGACCGTCTACGAAAGAACTATTATTACCAGTGTTGGTTGCCATTTAATATTTTCAAAAATCAAAATATGAACTTATTGAAAACCTATGCTCTGATACCAATTGTTAAGGAATGTGAAATGCGGATCTTAAGGCAAAACAAACACTAAGGGGGTGAATAGTGTTTATGGGAAATTTATGAAAATTTTAAACTTATATGATCTACAGAATCAAACACAAAAACAAATAAATATAAAACACATAAAAAGGAAAGAACACACCAGATTTATACTGGTTCGGATTACTCCTATGTTTAGTCCCATGCAACACCGGATTGCATAAAGTTTTATTATTATCAACATCCAATTACGACCCCTTGATTTCATGGCTACAAGGTTAACACCGCTCCAAACACCCTTGATTTCATGGCTACAAGGTTAACACCGCTCCCTTTCCTTGATTTCAGAGCTACAAGGAATACAACCTTTCCTAAACAATTCCCAAATGATTACAATAGCCATATAACTCTTCAATAACACTTCAATTCAAAGAGTAGTAGATGGAGATTGAGAAAAGATGAAGTTTGATGTAATCTGATTAGAAATCGGCAAAGTATAAGTGTATAAATCAATAAAATATGAAATATTAATGGTGGTATGAAGAAGGGTGAAGATGGAGAAAAAGAATTATAAAAAAATTCGAAATCAGCCCCTATTTATAACATTTGAATGGTTGCAACGTTTCAGAAATGTTACAAATAGTGAAAAGACACTTTCTTTGAAATTTAATTTCTGACAGTTGTATATCGACATAGCTATTTATGTATGTCGACATATGTATATAATTTTAATTTTTTAAAACTATTTTTCAAGTGTTATAGTCATATATATTATTCTGGAGATTCTTGAATCAAATCTTAGTGATATAAATGAGTATTCTAAAGTGTAAAATCATATGAAAATATAATAATATACAATAAAACATATTTATAAAGTTATAAGGATTAAAATTTTAAAACTATAAAATTATAAAACTATATATATAAACTTATATATATTTAAAACTTTAGACTTATTTTTTTGAAATCATAAGTAAGATAAAATAATTTGAAAAACGGAATTTGAACCTGGAGCGCTATTCAAAGTATTACATATAAACTAGACTCTGTATTTTTCTTGAACTCTTGAAATATTGATAAATTGATTACTCATGAGTCTTGAATCTCTTCTGAATCCTAAATCTCTTAAACTCTAAAACTGTACAGTCTTTAGTATTTAAGTCCTGTATACAAATCCTGCATATAAGTGTGTATATATATTCTAGATAGAAATGTTAATATATATTTTATAATCAATTAATAAGGATAATTGAAATAAGGTTGTTTTAATCAAAACTCCATTCTCCAACAAATATATTTGCCAATTATTTTCAAAGGCTCTCTATGAACTGCTAAACTTGGTGTAATTTCCAAGTCCTATTGCGCGACTTCCTCAACAATTAAATCGGGATCATGCACATATTTCTGAAGACGAAAAACATGAAACACATTATGCACTTCAGATAACCATTTTGAAAACTAAATCATGTAAGCTAGGATTTCAATCCTTTCCAATATCGAGAATGGACCAATATACTTGGATGATAACTTCCCGATTTTCCTGAATCGGATAACTCCCCTCAACGGAGATACTTTCAATAACACTTGTTCCAAATTGCAAATATCTTCTTCTAGAATCTGCATTACACTTCTGTCGGCTTTTTTCCGCCTTCAACTTCTTCTTAACAAAGTTAACTTTATCAGCTGCTTCATGGATCACGTTCGGACCTAATACAAGCCATTTTCCGGACTCAATCCAACATACTGGCGATCTACAAGGTCGACCATATAATGCTTTGGACGACGATAACTTAATACTTTCCTGGAAGTTATTATTATAAGGGAACTCCACAAGATGAAAGTGATCTTTTCACGATCCTCCAAAATCAAGGATACATGCTCACAACAAATCTTTGAGAATTCGATTAACTCATTCAGTTTGCCCATCTGTTTGAGGGTGATAAGTAGTGTTTAGGCTCAACTTCTTCCTAGACGATGACTAAAACGCTTCCCAGAACTTACTAGTAAAGATCAGATCTTGATCAGTTACAATACTACTAGGTATCCCATGCGGACGAACTATCTCCTTTGCATATAGATGAGCAAGGCTACCAGCTGTTCTTGTCGATCTTACTGGGATAAAATAAGCGCTCTTTGCCATACGATCAACAAAAACCCAAACACCTTCATTTCCTTTCCTCGTTCGAGGCAACCCATCGATATCTGATCCCACTTCCATTCCGAAATTTCCAAAGGCTGCAGCAATCCAGCGAATTTCTACTGATCGCTTTTAGTCTGTTGGCAAGTTGGGCACTTGTCAACATATATTGAGACATTTCTCTTCATTGATTTCCACCAAAATGTATGTTTCAAGTCTTGATGCATCTTATGCACACCTGGATGAATAATGATTTTAGACTTATGGCACTTATCCAACACTTCTCTTTTGAGCTCCGGGATATCCGAAACACAAATTCGAACCTATTGTCTCAAAACTCCTTTGTTATCAATTTTGAAATTCGAGACTTATCCTTCTTCAACCCTTTAGCATATTTTTTGAATGAACTCATTATCTTTCTCTTGGTCAGAAATCTTCTCGACCAAAGTGGGTAAAATAATCGGATAAGCAACAATAACATGCTTTCTGCTGAGCGCGTCAGCTACCACATTGGCTTTTCTCTGAGTATAAAGTATATCCAGGCCATATGCTATCAAAAATTCCAACCAACGCTGCTGCCTCATATTTAAATCCTTTAGGGTAAAAAGTTATTTCAATGATTTATGATTTGTAAAGAGCTCAAACTTCTCACCTAGCAAATAGTGCCTCCAAATCTTCAGAGAAAATACAACTGCAAGCAACTCCAAGTCATGTGTATCATACTTCTTCTTATGGAATTTTAGTTGTCTGCTTGCAAATGCAATCACCTTTTCTCTCTGCATTAATACTGAGCCAACTCCTTCTCCAGAAGCATCCGTATAGACGGTTAACTCCTGATTACCATCAATAATTGTTAATACCAGAGTAGTAATTAGCCTTTCCTTCAATTCTTGGAAAGCTTCTTCACGCTTTGGAGACCAAATAAACTTAGCATGCTTCTTGGTCAGCTTTGTTAGAAGATTAGACAACTTTGAAAAATCCTTCACAAACTTTCGATAATAACTGGCTAACCCGAGAAAGCTTCAGACTTCAGTAGGGGTCTTTGGTTGCTTCCAACTTTGGATGGAAACAATCTTAATCGGATCCACCAAGTTCTTCTGACACTATATGCCCAAGAAACTTCACTTCTTTCTTCCAGAAATGACATTTGGAAAAATTAGCCTTTAATGCAATCTTTCTCAGAATCTCTAGAACTGTTTCCAAATGCTCTGCATGATCTTTCTCAGTCTTAGAGAAGATAAGACTGTCTGTAACACCCCGAATTTTCTGAGAATATTAAAATTAACAAATTCAAGAACACTTAATGTTTAGAAGAAGAATTAAGTGAAATGGGTTGCGCTATTACGTTCGTCTCAAAATTTTGGTCAAGATAGACATTTGGTTTGCATAAAACGGATACTTATGAAGAAGTTATTAAGCCTTGAAGTTTATATGCATATGAGAAAAATATATATACAGATATATATAAAAATTGAATAAATAAATATGCAAAATAGTTCAAAATAGCGAATTGGGAGGGGGAATAACCGAAACGGCCCATTTTTGAGGTCGACCCGAGCTTCGCTGGGTCGACTAGGGGTTGATTCAGGGTGTTTGGCTGTCAACCCGTGGGCCGATTCGCTCTAAGGTAGATGTGGCATCTGATTGGTTCTCATAGTTCAGGTAATCTAATGGTCCTAAAACACTCTCTACAACTACATATGGACCCTAAACCTAAAACCTAATTCTATTATTCACTCTCATCTAAAGCTAGCCGCCACTAAAACCTAAATCAAATTAAATCTAATCTAATTCAACTAAGAGAATTCAACGATCTACATCAAAGGCAAGCAATTCAATTTCAGATTACAGGTCCCAGAACTCAAGAATTCCTTTTTGTTTGTAAGTGTAGTTATCTTTTAGATGTGAATAAATTAAAGACATGATCTGTAATGAATTGTAAAATAGAATTGTATCAAGTTGTATGTGATGTTGATTCATGTTTAATTCATGTATATTCTATCATATATACCTATGAACTATTGTGTTCTATCGAACCTATCAAGTTATGTGGAAAATGGGGAGTAAACATATGATGTTGTATAGGAATTTGGGAATTAAATTATCATATGTAAGTTTGGTGATATTATGATACATACAAGTTTTAGGCTAAGTCATGTCGTTTATGCCTAATTGTTTAGAGTCATTATGCATACATGTTTAGATCTACGACCTTATATGTTTAGATCTACAACTTTATACGTTAGATCCATATGCCTTTATGATAGATCTAATTTGCAAGTTCACCACTACATGCCAAGTTTAACTTGCATAGTTTTATGTAAATTCATATGCTTTGGGTTCGTGTTGCATATATCAAATTTGCAAGTTCATAGTTAAAAGTATATTGTTCTATGCCAATCCATGTGACATATGTGTAGTTAGATCCATAATTTTGTATGATGTTGGAATGTTGCAAAGTTCCTCTTTCCCCCTTTTTTTGTTTTATAAGTTAGGCTAAAATATCGAGCCTAACATTCTATGTAATTTTGCAAATGTACAAAGGGGTAATGTTGGGGAAAACATGAAATTACATGTAATTGGCAAGTTTGACACATAAGCATGATAAGTGGCATGAAAATGGTATAATCTATGTACCTAAAATTTTGAATGTGATTTAGAAGGAAAGTGGGCCATGACAATAATTGATTTGTAATTTACATGTAAATATGTAGGATAAACATGAAAAATTACATGGCATAGATTGGTTCACAAAACGGTATATATAGTATACCATTAATTGTGAGCATAATTAAAAGGATAATTATGGCATAATTAAATTGGAAATAATTTACATATGGAATTTGTCATAAATAAGAAATATGTAAATTTAGAAAAGACGAATATGCCTAACCCGAGGTTAGACTGAGTTATGGTGTAAAACTGCCCGGAACCGACCGGCACATCCAGTGACCACAACAATACCTGTCTAATGTGGGTGGTTAGTGCATTGAGCCCAAAAAGGACCCGAGGTTAGACTGAGTTGCGGTGTAAAACTACCCGGAACCGACCGGCACATCCAGTGACCACAACAATACCTGTCTAATGTGAGTGATTGGTGCTTTAATAAAGCTAAGTCAAGATTGGTAGGGTTAAGTCAATTAAGGAAACACTTAACCAATTCAACATGTTAACTAAACTGATGGGTGAGGTTAAGTAAATTTAGAACACTTAACCGTTATAACATGTTAATTAGACAAATGGGTGAGGTTAAGTAAATTTAGAACACTTAACCATTATAACATGTTAATTAGACAAGTGGGAGAGGTTAAGTAAATTTAGAATCACTTAACCAATATAACTTGATTTATGGAAAGGTTAAGTTAAAGGGCAACACTTAACCAATATAGCTTGATTTGTGGTAGGGTTAAGTTAACATAAGAAGGCAACATTTAACTAAAGTAATATGACACGTATGTGGGTTAAGTTAACTTAAATTGATTGATGACACTTAACCAATACAACAAGATGAATACGTAGGGTTAAGTTAACAATAAACACTTGATCAATATAACTTAATGAACAAACGAGGTTAAGTTAATAGGAAACACTAAACCGATCCAACATGATAAGTAAGGAGGGTCAAGTTAATAAGAAACGCTTACCCAACATGACATGATGAATGAGTGGGTTAAGTTAACATGAACGGACAACACTTAACCAATATGACGTAATGTGTCGGAGGGTTTAGTACATATCGGGTTGGTGGGTAATATTAGTAAATATAAGCCTACAAAACTTAACCGTTTAATAAACATGCTTGAATCGATGGGAGGGTTAAGTAAATATCGGGTTGGTGGGTAATATTGGTAAATATAGGCCCACAAAACTTAACCATTAAATAAACATGCTTGAATCAGTGGAAGGGTTAAGTACTTGTCGGGTTGGTGGGTAATATTAGTAAATATAGGCCCACAAAACTTAACTATTAAATAAACATGCTTGGATCGATGGGAGGGTTAAGTACATCTCGTGTAGGTGGGTAATATTAGTACATATAAGCCCACAAAACTTAACCGTTTATTAAAAATACTTGAATCTATGGGAGGGTTAAGTACATATCGGGTTGGTGGGTAATATTAGTAAATATAGGCCTACAAACTTAACCAATAGGAAACCCTAGTAATGGGGACCCATTTCAGCAGTAACCCACATGGATGTATCGTGGTACCCTGAACTAGGCAGGGTGGGGCATGATTACTGGGATGATTATAAGCGGTCAAAGCAGCGGCAAGGGGTACGTCAGTGTAGGTTCCGATGGTTTACGGGCGTGCATGTACTCCGAAGTGGGAAAAAGCAGGCACTGGGTACCAGTTGTTATACACTGTGCATCTTGAATCGTGTCGGGTTGCTATCATAAGGATTGATACACCTTATGGTGGGACCAGCACATGGTATCTACATGCAAGAGAAGGCTGATTGACACAGACACACGGAACATGAATACAAGTAGGGAGTCGATCGATAGGGTATGGGGATTGGATCACGTTACCCAGATTACTAATTGGGACACTAGTTAGGTGGTGCAGAGATAAATATAGAAAATCGGACTAACAGAGTAGTAGCGAAGCAGAGAAAAAGTAGAAGCGCATTCAGTTCACCTTGCACTTATCTTGTCTTTAGTTACCTTGATTTTATGATATTTTGTTATTTTCGGTTTATTCATGTCATGATCCTTTATCTTGTTTGCATGCTGAAAGATCACTGTACTTACCAGACTTATGGCTGACCTAGTTTGTTTTTCGCCTCTTTTCTTCCTCCCCCCCAGGTAGTCAGGGAGGGAATAGCTCAGTCTAACTTGGACCTCTTCTCTTTCCAAGCTTGAAGACTAGTTGGTGGATCTCTTTGGACTCTCTCTCTTCCATTGCTATGGCTAGTTCATGCTTTATCGGGGAATATCATTGTTTTTATGCTTCTTTTATTCTTAGAAGTTTTTAAATCAAGACAGAAGTTCTATGTATTACATTTAAGTATGATTGAGGAAACTGTTGTAAAAGCTTGACTGAACCACATTGTTAATAAAATGACTTTATTTTCCGCTGTTTTATTTGTCTGTCTTGTAATGTATCTGCATCTGTTACCTATAATGCTCCACCGAAGTTAAGGCATTCCCTTTGTGAGTGACCTTAACGGAGGTGGGGTGTTTCACTTGGTAGCCCAAAAATTATTTTCAAAACGGTTTTAAAAGAAACATTTTCAAAAGAAAAGTTTTGTTTTAAAGGCGGTTTCCCCAAAGCCATATGCTCTATCTTTTGATCCTCTGTTTGAATCCTTGTTTCCTTCTTTCCTGAGTCTCCGAGGCTCCTGGCTTTGTGGGAGGTAACCTCATCGCAGCATGGTTCCGTAGGCTTGATGAGACCACGACAATTGTTAAAGGGCAAATAAGCACCCAACTTCCATCTATAGCCGCAGTAGTTTCACCTACGGCTAATCTTTCTTTCGAGCTTTGTTGGATTTTCCGTGCGATGGAGGCAGTATTCAAAAGACCTGTCAACAAGTTACACAAGGATGGCAAAGATGAGAATGAGGGAGTTTGGCTAAGGAGCACAACCCAAGGATGAAGAACTCATGGATATAGACTTGGTTCACAAAGAAGGGGAGGAAATAATAGTAAAACCTAAAACAAGAGGAAGTATCTTTATTTTGGTATAACGGGTCGTATAATTAAGGGCAAGGGCAAGAACAAAAGACTGAATTTTCCGGAAGGCATATGCATGCTTTCACCACCAGCACACCTGAGAGAGAGTTAGTAAGGTTTCTATTGAAAAGTTTAGTTTTTCTTCTTGATCATCCTGCTAGTACTCTTTTTTATTTTTGCGCTTCGCATTCGTTTATATTTGCTTCCATAGTTGAGTCTCTGCACCCTAGAGCTTATATAGTAGAGGATCCCATTATTGTCTCAAGTCCTATTTGTGGTTCGGCGCATTTATCTTTGGTTTGTAAGGATTTGAGATACTTATATTTTTTATTTCATGGGCTATGGGTTGATTCTAGGCATTGATTAATTAGCTAGTAATTGTGAAAGGAGGGTAGTTAAACTTTCGACTTGCCTCGGGAATACCCTCGAAATTTCATGTGATCCTAAGGGATCAGTATGTATTAGCTACCTAGAATCACTTTACGTATTTATCAACGATTTTCGATCTGTTAGAGTAGTCCATGAGTACGCAGATGTTTTTTGATTAAGGTTAGGAGTTTTCCCCCTAAAAACTCGAGATAGACTTCCGCATATATCTAGTTGACAATGCAAAGCCAGTTATGCGATCAACGATTGTTTTGGAGCAAGATTGGCAAGGATAGCCAGAGTCGGTTAAGTTCTCAATTATTTGGTTGTTTTGCTAGTATCACCTCACATAGATCGTCCAAATTTGGAGGAGGTATTCCTTGGGTGCTTCTCTGATATTGGTTTAGGCCTTTGGGGCTTGTACTTGAGGGATGTCAAGTTTGACTAGGTTGGTTTGCGTGAGAGATATCGACCCTCATAATTGTGACATTGTGGATAAGATAAGTAGAAGAGAGACCTCTAATCATCTTAGTATATACACTTGGTATCATGGTTAACTTATGTTTATCTTGGAAAGATAGTTCGACAACATTGAATACCCTCTATCATAGTAAATGATCGAGGTCTTATCTTTACTAGTGGTTTAGGAAATGGAGGTCAAGAAGCTTCACAATCGTGAAGTTAAATTAGTTAAGGTACAGTGGAGTGAAGCTCAAAGAAGATGCGACTTGGAAGACTGAAGACTAGATACGCGCATCATACCCTTTTTGAGGGTATATCCTTGATTCCTCCTTTTTCTGTAATATTTATTTGCATGCTAGTCTTTATCTTTTAAGTATATCCTCTCGGTCCTATCCTCGGTCCTTAGGCAGAAGCCAATGGATGAAAATATGTGTTTGAGACATGTTATGATTGATGGTTGCAAGTGGTTGCAAGTGTTTGCTAGTGGTTTCTCGTGGATGCATATACACACATTAAGCACTAGATCGGCTCAGTCACTTTCATATTGCATATGCATATGAATGTATTTGTATATAGATTGAAACTTGATGTGTTATCATATGGATGTTGCATATGGATGAGTGAATATGCACACATATAGTATTTACATGATTAGGGATATTTGCATACATATTGGACGCATGACACTCTCATGATTCGCATTAAAGAGGTCAACTGGATCAGTAGACCACCTGATTATGCATTAGATAAGAGACATATACACACACTCTGCATATGCTCATATGACATTGGAAGTCTTTTAAGGACAATGGATGCTTATGGATGATGGATGAGTAGATGGATGATTGGATGTTAGAATGCATTCTTCTTAACTTGAAGATTTCGGGGACGAAATCCTTTAAGGAGGGGAGAATGTAACACCCCGAATTTTCTGAGAATATTAAAATTAACAAATTCAAGAACACTTAATTTTTAGAAGAAAAATTAAGTGAAATGGGTTGCGCTATTGCGTTCATCTCAAAATTTTGGTCAAGATAGACATTTGGTTTGCATAAAACGGATACCTTATGAAGAAGTTATTAAGCCTTAAAGTTTGTATGCATATTAGAAATATATATATATATATATATATATATAGATATATAAAAATTAAATAAAAAAATATGCAAAAAAGTTCAAAGCAGCGAATCAGGAGGGGGAATAACCGAACCGACCCATTTTTGAGGTCGACCCGAGCTCTTCTGGGTCGACTAGGGGTTGATTCAGGGTGTTTGGCTGTCAACCCATGGGCCGATTCGCTCTAAGGCAGATGTGGCATCTGATTGGTTCTCATGGTTCAGAGTTAATATAATGTTCCTAAACTATGACGGCCCGCCCCACACCTGCCGGCATTTCCTCCGAAAGTGCGTTGTACACATGCCCGATTAGCACGGAACGGTCGCCAAAGAAAGGAAAGAAGAGAATGAACTAAGAAAGACCTGTAGAATGTCTCACAGTGCATGGGATAAAATATAATAACAACATACTTGACATAAAACAGGCGAGACAGTGCATAAGCTGAAAATTAAACATCAACATAATCATCAGAGTAGCGGAAATCCAAATACAGCTTATTACAACTTTCCAAATTACTGTCTCTAAACAAAAGAAAGAAAGGTACACTACTAATGCCCAAAGCAGTGACCGTAGAAACACAGGGAAAATATCTATATATCATACGTGGAAGCCTCCTGCTCGTCTCCAGTACAGCTACTCGTGCATACCATCTAACCTGTCTCTAGTCTGCTCGTGAGAGCACCCAGAGTAATAAGAAGAGACATAAAACTCCGGGTCAGACAAAAAGTCTGGTATGGGCGATAAGCAGCAAAACAGAACAATAACAGGTATACTAAGCCATACCTGAACCTGGACCTGCAACCAAAGAGTTAGCACTACATACCGTACAATACTCTAAGGTGCCACTAAACAGATGGTGTAAACGATACGGGGGTGGGGGTGTGCATGTCACAATGATGGCAAGAAAATCAAGCATAGCAACCATCCTCACATCTCTCACTCAGTGCGTAAAGCATACGATGTCCACCACTGTCAATCACTAGACTCATCGAAGTAGTGACGGAATTTGACTTGTACAACTACTGCTACTACCAAGCTTACCCTATGGAGTCATGACCAAATCTTTACAAATGACCTCACCTCATTGGTCTATAGCTCTTTAGTCGTACCTAGGCCACTGTGGCCCTAAATCCGTTCACGTACTTCCTACATATAGTGATTCAAAGTTACAGACATCGACAACCCCTTTGCACACGTCCCGCAGCAAAGCCCAACTCATGAAGTCAACTCATTGGTTCCCAACTGGATCCTGAGTACAAACTTCCCCCTTGGACTACCTTTGCATCTCGGGTTTTGGTCGTCGCCTTCTTCTCTGGATCGGTCTTCCTTTCTTCACTTCACTTTGCTTCCGGTCGTGGTCATCAGCTCCTCGTTTCGGATCGGAATACCCCATAAGGGTCGGGTCGTGCTCCTCCAGCTCGTGACTCATCGTCAAGTCCTACTTGTGATGCAACGCCATTGGCTCAGAATCCACTAAGTGGCTCAGATCGCATACTCCTCCCTAAGCAATCGAATCAATTCGGAAGTGATCTCCCTTCGAGGTACAAGAAGCTCAAGCCCTCCTCTCTGCTCCGGGTCGGATCGAGGAACCTCTGGCAGATCGGTTCGAGAGTGACCACTCGGGTCGGGTCGTGGTGGCACATGCCCAAGAGAGGCGGATCGGGTCGGAGAACTCCTCGGCTATCAGTTCACGAGCTCCAGGCGGTTCGAGTCGGGTTCCATCACCTTAAGCGGATCGGGTTGGAGAAGGTGTTGCGATCGGGTAAGACGATCCGATACGGTCCGGCATTTTCTTGCACTTTTCCTGCAACTTCTTCCAGCGACTATTTACGCCATTCGACGGTGTTTTCGACCAATCTAACACTTCCTGACAACCACAAAGCATACCATACAGTCATAGCAACATGTACAATCAATCATAAACACCAAAACAACAATTTGATAGGTTTAAACTGATCAAACATAGCCAAAACCCCATATTTTCCCGTAAACATGTTTAAGCAAAACTAATCATAGGATTAACAAAACTTAACCAAATCAACCCAAATTTCTAACAGAGGTATAAATCAATATTTCAGAATTTATAAATATTTTTCTAGAATTTTGTCATGTATAAATTTGTTAATCTTCACTAATTACCCTTAATTAACCGCAATTAGTGCAAAACTATGCAAATCACTCACTTTGGCCACAAATAAAATACTATATCTGAAATGATTCTCTGTTTGGCACTGTTCCCAATGCAACACAGCATCCCTAACCTTGCTTTGGTGCTATTCCTACTTAATTTGATGTAGTTTAAGCCAAAACTTGATTAAGAAGTGATTAGAGGCGTTTTTAGATGTTGGAGGCCATTGTTAGGTTGAAGATATGGTTTGTGGCGGCTAGAAAATGAGTGAAAACCGAAATCCTTACCCTAGCAGCCCTTAAGTACCTCTAATCCCGAAATCCCCCATTGGGCCTAGCTGCTAATCACCCGGTTAAGCCCAATTAGCTGTTTTTCACCATCTGAAACTTGTTTTAGCCATATCTCCCAAACGATGACTCCATTTGGCTAATGTGACCACTCTACGGAATTGTAAAACATCATTTAGAGCCAATGGAAGAGGTTTCAGGTCAAAACTCCTTTCCAATCAAAAGTTATGGCCAAAACAAGATAAGCTAGGGGTAAAATAGTCATTTAAAAATCAACAAAAATCATGAACATGGGAAATGACCCCAATAGTCGTCTCCCAAAGTTACATGACCATACGACTTCGTATGTGAAAGAAATAAATATTTTACGATCCAATGATGCGTAGAATACGGGTCGTTACAAAAACACTATCTACAACTATATAAGGATCCTAAACCTAAAACCTAATTCTATTATTCACTCTCATCTAAACCTAACCGCCGCTAAAACCTAAACCAAATTAAATCTAATCTAATTCAACTAAGAAAATTCAACGATCTACATCAAAGGCGAGCAATTCAATTTCAGAATACAGATCCTAGAACTCAATAATTCCTTTTGGTTTGTAAGTGTAGTTATCTTTCAGATGTGATTAAATTAAAGACATGACCTATAATGAATTGTAAAATAGAATTGTATCAAGTTGTATGTGATGCTGATTCATGTTTAATTCATGTCTATTCTATCATATATGCATATGAACTATTGTGGTCTATCGAACCTATCATGTCATGTGGAAATTGGGGAGTAAACCTATGATGTTGCATAGGAATTTGGGAATGAAATTATTATATGTAAGTTTGGTGATGTTATGATACATACAAGCTTTAGGCTAAGTCATGTCGTTTATGCCTAATTGTTTATAACCATTATGTATACATGTTTAGATCGACGACCTTATATGTTTAGATCTACAACTTCATATGTTTGATACATATGCCTTTATGATAGATCTAATTTGCAAGTTCACCACTACATGCCAAGTTTAAATTGTATAGTTTTATGTAAATTCATATGCTTGTGGTTCATGTTTCATAGATCAAATTTGCAAGTTCATAGTTAAAAGTATATTGTTCTATGCCAAATCCATGTGACATATGTGTAGTTAGATCCATACTTTTGTATGATGTTGGACTGTTGAAAAGTTCCTCTTTTCCCCTTTTTTTGTTTTATAAGTTAGGCTAAAATATCGAGCCTAACATTCTATGTAATTTTGCGAACGTACAAGGAGGTAACGTTGGGGAAAACATGAAATTACATGTTATTGGCATGTTTAACACATAAGCATGATAAGTGGCACGAAAATGGTATAATCTATATACCTAAAATTTTGAACGTGATTTAGAAGGAAAGTGGGCCATGATAATAATTGATTTATAATTTACATGTAAATATGTAGGATAAACATGAAAAATTACATGGCATAGATTGGTTCATGAAATGGTATATTTAGTATACCATTAATTGTGAGCATAATTAAAAGGATAATTATGGCATAATTAAATTGGGAATAATTTACATATGGAATTTGTCATAAATAAGAAATATGTAAATTTAGTAAAGATGAATATGCCTAACCCGAGGTTAGACTGATTTGTGGTGTAAAACTGCCCGGAACCGACCGGTACATCCAGTGACCACAACAATACCTGTCTAATGTGAGTGGTTGGTGCTTTAATAAAGCTAAGTCAAGATTGGTAGGGTTAAGTCAATTAAGGAAACACTTAACCAATTCAACATATTAACTAAACTGATGGGTGAGGTTAAGTAAATTTAGAACACTTAACCGTTATAACATGTTAATTAGAAAAGTGGGTGAGGTTAAGCAAATTTAGAACACTTAACCGTTATAACATGTTAATTAGAAAAGTGGGAGAGGTTAAGTAAATATAGAAACACTTATGCAATATAACTTGATTTATGGAAAGGTTAAGTTAAAGGGCCACACTTAACTAATATAACTTGATTTGTGGTTGGGTTAAGTTAACACAAGAAGGCAGCACTTAACCAAAGTAATATGACTCGTAGGTGGGTTAAGTTAACTTAAATTGATTGATGACACTTAACCAATACAACAAGATGAATACGTAGGGTTAAGTTAACAAGAAACACTTGACCAATATAACTTGATGAACGAACGGGGTTAAGTTAATAGGAAACACTTAACCGATCCAACATGATAAGTAAGGAGGGTCAAGTTAATAAGAAACGCTTACCCAACATGACATGATGAATGAGTGGGTTAAGTTAACATGAACGGACTACACTTAACCAATATGACGTAATGCGCGGGAGTGTTAAGTACATATTGGGTTGGTGGGTAATATTAGTAAATATAGGCCCACAAAACTTAACCGTTTAATAAACATGCTTGAATCGATGGGAGGGTTAAGTACATATCGGGTTGGTGGGTAATATTTGTAAATATAGGCCCACAAAACTTAACCATTAAATAAACATGCTTGAATCAGTGGAAGGGTTAAGTACATATCAGGTTGGTGGGTAGTAAATATAGTCCCATAAAACTTAACTATTAAATAAACATGCTTGGATCGATGGGAGGGTTAAGTACATCTCGTGTAGGTGGGTAATATTAGTACATATAGGCCCACAAAACTTAACCATTTATTAAAAATGCTTGAATCGATGGGAGGGTTATGTACATATCGGGTTGGTGGGAAATATTAGTAAATATAGGCCCACAAACTTAACCAACAGGAAACCCTAGTAACGGGGACCCATTTCAGCAGTAACCCACATGGATGTATCATGATACACTGAACTAGGCAGGGTGAGGCACGATTACTGGGCTGATTATAAGCAGTCAAAGCGGCAGCAGGGGGTACGTCAGTGTAGGTTCAGACGGTTTATGGGCGTGCATGTACTCCGGAGTGGGAAAAAGTAGGCACTGGGTACCAGTAGTTATACACTGTGCATCTTGAATCGTGTCGGGTTGCTATCATAAGGATTGATACACCTTATGGTGGGACCAACACAGGGTATCTACACGCAAGAGAAGGCCGATTGACACAGACACATGGAAGATGAATACAAGTAGGGAGCCGATCGATAGGGTAGTAAGGGTACATATAACATGTTCAGGGAAATTAGGCTGATTGAGGTGGAATCCTCACTATAGATGTACGCCTGAAGGCTACCACAATTACGGGGATTGAGATCACGTTATTATTTTATACAGATTACTAGTTGGGACACTAGTTAGGTGGTGCAGAGATAAATTTAGAAATCAAATTAACAGAGTAGTAGCGAAGCAGAGAAAAAGTAGAAGCGCATTCAGTTCACCTTGCACTTATCTTGTCTTTGGTTACCTTGTTTTTATGGTATTGTCCTATTTTCGGTTTATTCATGTCATAATCCTTTATCTTATTTGCATGCTGAAAGATCACTGGACTTGCCAGACTTATGTCTGGCCTAGTTTGTTTTTCGCCTCTTTTCTTCCTCCCCTCCCCCCAGGTAGTCAGGGAGGGAATAACTCAGCCTGACTTGGACCTCTTCTCTTTCCAAGCTTGAAGATTAGTGGGTGTATCTCTTTGGACTCTCTCTCTCTCTTCCATTGCTATGGATAGTTCATGCTTTATTGGGGAATATCATTGTTTTTATGCTTCTTTTATTCTTAGAAGTTTTTAAATCAAGACAGAAGTTCTATGTATTACATTTAAGTATGATTGAGGAAACTGTTTTAAAAGCTTGACTGAACCACATTGTTAATAAAATGACTTTATTTTCCACTGTTTTATTTGTCTGTCTTGTAATTTATCTGCATCTTTTACCTATAATGCTCCACTGAAGTTAAGGCATTCCTTTTGTAAGTGACATTAACGGAGGTGGGGTGTTTCACTGTCATCAATAAGGAACAACACAAATTTTTACAACACATCTCGAAATACTCGGTTCATCATGTCTACGAAATAAGCAGGGGCATTGCATAGGCCGAAAGGCATCACTAACCATTTGTTGAACAAATTGGGCCCTATTAAAATTGTTAGAGGAATGCAACCTTCTGCAACTCCCTGGCTAATGAAAACTTGTAGTTAGGTCCATCTCTGAAAAGATCTGAGCTCCATTTAAACGATCCAATAAATCATCAATACGAGGAAGATGATACTTATTCTTGAGAATTTGTTTGTTGAGGTCACGATAATCCACGCAAAGTCAGGGAACCGTCAGACTTCAGAACGAATGCTACAACTGCTCATATTTGATGTATGGTATCTAGTATATTGTTCTATATATACTACATTATATTCTGAAACCAAGCTCTGATACCAAGCTCTGACGCCCCACCCCGAGGCCTTCATTAGTAAAGAGAATTACTAAGTAATCATGTTTACTAATGCAGAGAATAGGGCTGGTTAAGGTCGACCATCATAGTAATACTTTAGTTAAGAGCCAAGCGTGTCTACCACTTATGAGTTAATAAGAAGAAAAAATCGAGACATAATTGACATGCTTAGCTCTTAACTAAGGTACTACTATGATGGTCGCCCTTAACTAGCCCTATTCTCTGCATTAGTAGACATGATTATTTAGTAATTCTCTTTACTAATGAAGGTCTTGGGGTGGGGCGTCACAGCTTGGAGAAACTAGGTCTGATCAGACCTTTCCACAAAAGTTGTTTAGTTTGATCGTTTAACTCTTCTCTCTCCTTTATCGCCATCCTCTGAATTGCATGCACCACTGGCCTTCCATTCATGACTAAATCAATTCTGAAGTCGATCTCCCTTTGAGGTGGAAGACTCTCTACTTCTTCAAATAGATCAACAAATCTCTTAACAACCAGGATGGTTTCGAGGGAACTGAGGTTAACATATAGATCATACCAAAATTCATCCTTAATTTGACTTGGGGCTTGACATGGTATGTATATAAAATATCCAAATTTGGCTCTCACTCTGACAACTCTTTCCATACATTTAACACTAGCTTCGTATTGGGTCAACCCACCCATACCAAGTATGATATCAAATTCAGAAAAATTCAAGATGATCAAATCAAAAGGAAACCGATAATAAAAATAAGAGATAGGCACTCTACAATATAAAAAAAAGGTTGATGGAACCTCCTATCGGATTCCCAACACAAACAGGCTCTTCAATATGCTTGAGTGTAGAATTAATTTCTTAACCATCTTAATCGAATTGAAACAACGCGATGCACCAGTACAAATCAATACTTTAACCAGAATATTCTTAATGGAAAGTGTACCTACGATAACTCCCGTACCTATCCTACCAGCTAGGGGGTGTTGAAACATTTTCTATGACATAAACATGAGCAACTTTAGCCTTTCTCGACAACGGATGAATCCTTGAAATGTGGCTAGTCTTGTGGAAATTAAAGCACTCTCTGGGATCCTGAGAATTCCTATTAGGTGCAAATTCATTCCTCCTTTGTTTCTTTGGATTTGCATTTTGTCGACAAGTGCCCCGTCTTCTTGCAATTGTAACACACAACGGTCTTAAGCCATTCATCCCTGGGAAGATTTCCCCTGTTGCTCGTTTACGGCTTCTTATTTTTGAATTTCCTTTTCTTGCCGGAATTTCTCTTCTCTTTGTCTTCGAAAGAATTCTACTTGTCTATAACTTCATATCGACTCGCCATTTCTACCATCTTTACAAATGGAAGTTTAACATTGGTGGTCACTCTATTCTTGTACCTCCCTTGCAGACCATCTATGAATCTCACATTTTTCTTTGCTGGCACTTGAATCGGTTCAGGGCCAAAGCGAGATAGCTCATTTAACTTGCTTAGATACTCCTCAATAGATTGGTCTCCTTGTTTCGAATTAGAGAACTCATATTATAATCAGGCTATTGCTTTTGTCGGGATAAACCTTTCTTCGAAGTTCTCCTTAAAATGATCCCAGGTGAAATTTCCTTCTCGATTTGCCATTATAATTGTTTCCCACCACATTAAAGCTTCATCCTTCAATAACCAGGAGGCCAAGAACCTTTTTTGCTCTCAAGTCAATTTCAAGCTACTAAAATTCCTTTCACAAGATTGCAGCTAGGATTGCACTTCTATCACAGATTCTTTCCCTAAGAACGGTTGCCCACCTATATTCTTCTATTTCTTAGCCAAAACTTCCAAGCCAGGTTCTGCTTGGCGTGGCACAACTGCCTGATCAACTGCTCCTTTAGGGTCAGGTTATTGAGTTGCAACATTACCCCTTCCTCTTCCTCTACATTTTCTGCCATCCATTCTCTACTATATCTGTAAATAGCAAGAAAAGGATTAGGCAAGCAGAAAAGATATCTTAAGGAAGTTATAAAAGCATGGAATTAACACAAATGAACAGAAATGTATTTATCAGGTGTGTGTTATTCTATTGTACCCATTCCAGGGTATTGCTAACCCTATCTTTAATGAGTCATTCATCCTAGAATACTACTGATTCTATCTCTGATGAGTTTATAATCCATTATATCCTGGAAATAAGGTTTAATCCTCAGCTCTAATACCAAGTAGGACGACCCATTCTCCCGGTCCCTGGAAAAACAAATAATCTTAAGGAATATAACACATTAACATAACAGCAGGAAAGAAAATGTGCATTAAACATCAGAATATTCATCATATTACATCAGGTGGTAATTCAGAGTCACAACATCCCATCGGATCCAAATGTCATATATTACAGTGATGATAAGAAAACAAATACATAGCGGAATTAAAGATATATTATCATGACAGAGCCCTAAGAAGAGTCCAAAAGAAAGTCTTATTCCTACTCTAAACCCAAAACCAGCTTTCCCAGATAACTTCCATATATATAAAGTCATATCTTCCAAAAGTGGTCTTAATTAAACCTGTTTATTGGCGTGCCCGTGTGAAAATAAGGGCACCTGAGTTTGCAAGGGAAAAAATACGAGTTAGTCATGAGACTAGTATGAGAAACTCTAATCAGTTATTATTAACTTTACAAAAATTAAGGTATATCTCGGGACCACACCATATATTACGGAACGAGTTTCCTCCAAACAAATGCCAGTGCACAAAATCATCAACCAAGAATCAAAAACTTCGACATTCATGCTTTTGACAAAATTAAGCTATTATAAGACTCATGTTCTATCACACAATGCAACACATATCGGAGGAAAGAGTTTTACCTTATAATAGTCAAATATGCTTGACATCTTATTTTTTTTTACATTATTATTACTAATGTGGAAATCACTTTCGAAAATAAATGTATAAAACTTAGCTCGCATAATGCCCTATCCCATTATGTAGACAGTTGTCTACATAGTATACAACTAAAACATGAAGTCACGTATTAGAAATTGGATTCCATCTATGAACTAAAGCAAAGGATTTTCCTTAACCACATTCGGAACATTCTAGGAAATGTCCCAAGATTCACCATTGAGTCCTTTGGATCGACTGAGCCGGTTAGATGATTAGAATCTTTTCTGAACATAACATCGCCCCGGTCGTATTTGACCATCATTCGAGGCACCTCTCCAACATTCACATAAGTAAACCTGCCTGGGATCCATACCAGGGCATCGCTTTTCACCTAGAAGGGAACACTAACCCATATCTCTACGGTCCATCATCCTATTTTTGGCTAATTCAAGGGTGTAAGGCCCTAGAGTCAACGTCCACAAAGGTCTTTTTTTAACATAAGCTTTGATATATCTACCAGCTACATTTAGCATACCAGAATGTCAATTCACAACATATGATCGGTGTCTACTAATATATAACCCTCGAATACACAAAGTATCAGAGGAGGGTATTAACCAAAAGAATAAATTCTCCACCACCATGTGATATAACATCAATAGAATCCAATTGGTTACGTTGTGAAATACAACGTCAGACACACATCCATTTACAAGTCTTCTCTGGGTTTGGACGAAACCGAAGGCAACTTATTCCTCGTCCAATTAAGGAGAGAGGCCGTTGCATATCCGGACAATCAACAAGTATGTTTGGACTACTACCACTATAACCCTTTAATGAGAACAAACCATTTCAAGGCATCAACAAGCAATCCATTTGATGTGGAGATTTCCGGTCTTCCACCATCTTCGACCTTTAAGTCGTCGTATAGTTATTCGAAAATGGGTTGAACCTGGTCTTTTCAAAATAACCAGCGTCTAAACAAAATCCTTATTGGATTATTAACCCTCCAATTAAGTCCTCTTAAAATTGGAAATCATCTTTACAATTTTACTTACCTTATAAAAAGGTTTACCAAAAGGTTGGATTCGTTTTAAGAACCCAAAAACCCATATCTCAAATCATTTCTTAAAAATTATTATATAGAAGCGTTGCAAAATAGCGAATTTCTACTTAACAGGTGTTTATCATTTAAAACCATATATATATATATCTGGTTCTAACCTTTTCAAATCATTTAATATAACTTATAGTAATTTTTCCTGTTTTTATTTATTTAAAAATAGTCCATTTCAGTCTAATGACATTTCCGGTAATTAAGCTGCACTAGTGTTATTTTCATTGAAATTTGATTTGGACATATTTCAAGATCTGGCCACTGGATTTCTAAACTCTACCTATCATTTGAAATCTCTTTCCATTTTTAATCCAACGTTTCCTATTTCGGGAAAATTTGACGGTCAGATCCCCTGGTACATCAGTTTGAAGTTACAGGTCAACGTTCGCGAACTATCGCTACTCAACGAGTTCTATTCTGGCCATAACTCAAGTTCTATTATAAACTACTTCAAATAGTTTTAAAAATTGTTTATTAATCATATAATATAATATAATAATTTTGAAAATAATATTTTCAATTTTTCACTTTAAAGTCAATTATCCCTATTGTAATATTATCTTAATATTAAAATAATATTATTTTTCCAACTTAATTATTTTAAACCCGATTTTTCCTGACATCCATCAAAAAAATAATAATATTTTGTAAAAGAAATCGTTTCAAAACCTTTCCTAGCGGTTCCTTATCGAAGGTGGCCTCCTTACTTATTTCATTTTCTTTTTCCAAAGCTTGGGATCTCGTTAGGACCAACAATTATTTTCCTGTTTTAGGCTCTTCTTGCTCAATGTTAGGTTTTTCTTGATACCTTATGGGAATTATCCGGGTTTCAGGTGCTCCTCGGGAGCTAGCCAACTTGGCTAATGAATTGGCTTTGGTGTTTTCCCTCTTGGGATTTAATGTATTGAAAGGTCCTCAAACTGAGGAGAATCTTTAATATCCTCTTTACATATAGGGTCAATCGGGCATCCTTGGTTTGGTAGGTTTGCTTCATTTGATTTACAATTAATTGTGAGTCGCTAAAGATCTCTATCTGAGGTATTTTCAACTGTAGTGCTAGGTTCAATCCTGCCGTCATCGACTCATATTCAGCCACATTGTTGGTAGCTATGAATCCTAATTTCAATGCATAATGTAGGCGGTCCCCATCAGGGGTAATTATGATGTATCCTTCCCCGGCTCCTTGTTCATTTGAAGCCCCATATACGAATAATTGCCACTTATCCTTTAGGTTATTTTCCTTGGTTGGCTGTTTTGTAATGAAGCTTGTGCACTCGTTCACAAAATCTGCGAGAGCTTTTCCTTTGATCGCTGCTCAGGGTTGAAACTCAATTTCATATTGACTAAGCTCAATTCCCCATTTCACTAACCTTCCTAAAGTTTCTGGCTTGCTGAAGACTTGCTTAAGTGGAAAATTATTTAAGACCTTAATGGGATATGCTTGGAAATAACCCCTAAGCTTCCTTGTTGTAAGTATTAAACAATATGCTAACTTTTCCACTATGGGTTATAGGGTTTCTGCATCTTTTAATCTTCTGCTAACATAATAAATTGGATGTTGAGTCCCATTACTTTCTCTTACAAGGAGTGAACTTACCCATACTCTGAAATGACCATATAGAAGTATAAATCTTCCCCTTTCTCGGGACTAGATAAAACTGGTGGTTTCCATATGTAATCATCTAATTCTTGAAAGGATTTTTTTACTTTCTTCATTCCATTCTAAGTTCTTCTTTTTCATTATAACATCAAAGAAGTGGACGCTTTATCTGTGGCCTTGGAAATGAATTTTCTAAGGGCTGCTACCTTTTCGTTTAGGCTCATGACCTCTTTGCTTGTTTTGGGTTCGTCCATGTCCTTTATGGCTTATATTTGGTCAGGACTAGCCTCAGTATCATGTTCGCTGACTACGTACCCTAAGAACTTCCCGTATTGAAATCTAAAAGAACCCCTTTGTGGGTTTAACTTCATTTGGTAACCTCTCAAAATATTGAACATCTCCTGTAGGTCTTCCAGGTGGCTTTTCGCTTTGACAGATTTTAATAACATATCATTCACATACACTTCCATGTTGCGCCCTATTTGATCCTGGAACATTCTGTTAACCAACCTTTGGTACGTTGCTTCAGCATTCTTCAATCCGAAGGGCATTACTTTATAACAAAATGTTCCCTATCGGTAATGAAACTTGTATGCTCCTCGTCGGGTTTGTGCACAGGAATCTGGTTGTATCCCGAGGAAGCATGCATAAGGGAAAGCAACCTATGTCCACTTATTGCATCAACCAACTTGTCTATCCGTGGCAGGGGATAGTAATCTTCCGGGAAAGCTTTGTTTAAGTCTGTATAGTCAACAAAATTTCTCCATTTTCTGTTGGACTTCTTTACTAACACAGGGTTAGCTTTCCATTTGGGATAAAAATCTTCTCGGATGAACCTGTTTGACTCAAACTTTTTAACTTCCTCTTTTAAAGCCTCCGACTGGTCTCTGTTGTATTGTCTCTTGTTTTGTTGAACTGGGATTACAGAACGGTTGATGTTTAAGGCATGGATCATGATAGAGGGGTTGATTCCAACCATGTCTGAATGAGTCCAAGCGAAAACATCCTTGTTGAGCTGCAAGAACAGAACTTGGTCACCCTTGAAGGGTTCGGTCAACTTTTTCCCTATCTTTATAACGTTGATCTTATCCTTTGGATCAACGCTTACTTCCTCCAAATCCTCTATTGGTTTTATCCTTCCAATGTTCCACCAAGAATCCAAATCTATTACAATTTCCTATTCCTCTGCCAAATTTATGTCGTCAACTCTCTTCCTTTTTCATTTTAAAGAAGCGTACCTACCATTTGTACGTTTGTCAATTTTATTGATCTTAGTTTTAGCTTTGAATATTGGATGTAAGAATCCATTATCCGAAGGTTGAAAAATAGTAGAGGAATCAAAGTACGAAGAATACTCCCTTTTGTATTTGTCAATTATTGCGAAATACAATTCAGGAGAACTAAATTGTTCCCCTCTGATGGCACCCCATCCTTGTTTTGTTAAGAATTCCAGCATAAGGTATTCAAAAGAGACAAAAGTATCCATTTACTCCAGAGCAGGTCGACCGAAGAAGGCATTGTAGTAGGATGGTTGGTCGATCATGACAAAAAGAGTTTCAAAGGCTAGGTGGAGCGAAGACAATCCAACTTGGACCAGGAGGTTGATCTGTCCCACTGGAGTTGATCCCTTGTTGTTGAAGCCGAAGATTGGCTCGTTGCTTGGTTCTAACTTCTCTTCGGAGATTGCCATTTGATCAAAAGCTTGTTTAAATATGACATTGACTGCACTCCCAGTATCAACAAGGATCTTGACAACAACAAAAAGCCCAATCTGAGTTGTTATCATGAGAGGGTCATTGTGTGGGTGACGGACCCCATTCTTCATCTTGTGTGAAGAAATCACCAGGCTATGAGTCTTGAGAGTGTAACGGGCATTCTTCAATTATGGTTCCTCTCGAATGGAGAATATCCCTTCGTGAGCTTCCTTTAGGTATCGATTCCTGGCTACTGGACAATTTCCGGCAGGTTGCAGCCCTTCATGGATCACATTGATTCAGTTTATTGGTGGTCCCAGGTCAAGGTGACCTTCCTCCACTGCGGTTTCTACTACGTTGGCTGAAACCTTTTGTTGTTCGTTCGCATGCTGGGAGGATAACGGCTTGTTTAGAACAAACTCTTTCATATGTCCCTCGCGAATAAGATTCTGAATAATCCCATCCAAAACATTGCATTCGTCAGTTTTGTGTCCGTTTGTTTTGTGATACTCACTTCCCGCCGGCATGGGGTTCAGGGCATTCTTGGCTTTGAACGAGACGGGTAAGTTACTGACCCTTTCTTTTGCCACAACTTACACAAAGGAGATGGGCTTGCTTAAAGAGACTGAGTTAAAATTGGAATCCTCCCATCTTGGCCTTTTTTGATTTCCATCTTGACTGAACCTTCCACCTTGGGATTTTCGTCCGAAGCCCGGTTTCCTCCTTCCCCTGAGGTCCAAACTTCTTCTTTTAAAGTACAATTCATCCATACGGATGGACTTGCCAGCTTAAAAGAGGAAGTCTTGTAAGTCCTTAGAGCCATGAATGTATAGTTCCTTTCAGAAGGAGATATTCTCAATTAACCCTGAATTCACAGCAATTAACTTATCACGATCATTCGTACCTTTTGCCTTTAATGCTTTAATGTGGAACCTTTTCATGTAATCTCCTAGGGATTCTCCTTGCGTCTGCTTAATATTAGCAATAACTGTGTAGTCGACTATTGGATCCTTACAGATGCAAAATTGTGCGGAAAATTCATAGGCGAACTATTTCCATGAGTAGATGGTATTCTCTTTGTACTGACGATACCATTTGGCTGCTGCTCCTTGGAGGGTCACAAGGAGAAGACGACATCTGACGATCCCCAAGCATTATAGAGATCCATTTTATTGTCAAAAGCTACCAGATGATCATTAAGGTCAGTAGTTCCAAGATACTTTATAGTGGGAACCTTTACCCTAGATGAATCATAGTGTTCATGATCTCATCAGTGAAAGGTGCTACTCTCTCATTATCATTAACCCGATCATCTTAGGTTCATTTCCGTTTGCTCCCCAGTAGGTCTTAAATGGTTTTTCTTGTTATGTCTTTGAGATAAGCCTCCATGTTTTCATAATCGACTCTTTTAGGATCATAACCTTTAGATGTAGAGCTCCTAGATTACTCTTAGCTACACCGATTCCCTTGATGATCTATCCATGTCAGAAGGGATCTTTTCTTCTTAAAGGAAGCTGCTTTGAGCTTTTCTTTTTCCTTCAGAGTGTTTGACGGGAGCCTTTCTCTATGTAGATTCATCCACCTCCCTTTGGCTAGACTTAGCGAGCTTTGAAGATTAGCGTTCATTTGAGCTTGCATTTCCTGGATCTGTTTCTCTAGAACCATGATTTTAGCGACATTTTCCTCTATGGCATTTGGGTTTGATGGTTGCACCAGGTTGGAAGTTGTTACGTCTTCATTATTGTTTAGATTGAACATTGGATTCACGTTTCCTTCAAGGGTTGCATTAGGAGTTGGTTCTTTATTTCGTACCTCTAATCCTTTTGATTTCATCTTCCCATGCCATGGAGAAATAAGTTTACCAAATTAATTTCTAATAGGGTAACCACAAGGTCGGAGGTTCAAGCCCCTCCTTCTAGCGCCAAAATGTTAATGATATTTTTCTTTAACACCCGAACTAAAATATACAATGCATATGCTTAGTAGTTTGATGAAAGAGTGATCTAAAGGTAATTGGAATGCAGCCTTGAATCATTGATCGTAACAAGTTGCACCATTTCCTAGGAATTAAGACCTTAAGTCCGAAGATTAGTTACTCTTCCCTCAAATGGTGAGCATCACGCTTACGGGACTACAAAGTCAGTGATAACCTTAGGAGCATGGTTTCACAAGTTAAATAAGATTGAAACCTCATGCAACAGTCACCTTTAGATCCAGAATAAAATAATATACATTGTGCTAAGAGGAAGCAGGCTAATGCCTCACAACGCATGGGTTGTTTACATGCCATAACACTTAATTACTTTTACAACACTTCTACATTGAACCAGCCCATAAAAGGGGCGTGGTTGCATCAGTTATCAAGCCACAAGCTCACAACAAGCTCCCTTCCAAGGTTAGGTTGCAATAGGCTTACTATGAATGAGCTAAGTTACATATTGACGATTCAAAAGGGGAAAAGCCTTAGTTTTGCTCAGGACCTTTCCTCCTATGAAGGAGATGTGATTAACTCTTTCATAAGAAAGATTAGCATTAACTCCTTGTCTAATCATTATAAACACAAAATGATTATAGGGTAGAGAAATGTTTAAGTCCTAGACTCCTCCTTTTTATTTATTGCGGATATATTACAAGAGTTGTGGAAATCCCCAATTCGATTGAGAAATTAGGGTTTGCTCTTAAGAAGAGAAATGAAAATTCGGTCCCAAAAATGAGACCCTTAGGTTCTTAGTTATAGGCAAACCGGGGCCCCTTTTGTCATTGGGCCAGCAAAAGCCCATGTCGGCCACTTTTCTCTCTGGATTCGGATGCCTTAGCTCTCGGCCGCTCTTCTCTTTCGGTTCAGGTTGCTTTGCTCTTGGCCGCTCTTTTGGCCTTGTTAACAGATGTAATATGGATTTTTAGGATGCCGGTCTTGGATTCTCAAAAGGACAGTCTCGGCTTTAGAAGCTCCTCTTTGATGTTATTTCTATCTCCTTTGTATCAATACCAAGCCTGTTGCTATGGATAGCTTTAGGAAAGGCTTTTGGCTTTTGGTTAAGAGCTTCCGGTCATGTGCTCTCGGTCTTGCTATTAATTTTTTGTGAAGTTTTCCTTCGTGCTTCAAGTGTGTTGTTTTGGGAACCACCACCCCTTTCGGCATTGACACTAAGTGAATTAGCGTGAATGGTTTGTTTCTCTTATAAGATTTGACTTGCTTTTCAGTAGATCTTTGAAGTGGACTTTAGCTTTCCGGAGGGGACCTTCTAGTGCATTATTGGTTGTTTGCTAGAGTTGCCTCTCGGTGACCATAAAATTGGGGTCTCAGTAGTTGTCTTCTGAATAGTTTCCTTATGTTTCGAGCTTTGTGCTTTTGATGCTCTCGTCTCTTAATGTATCGGCATTAAGCAAGTTAATGCTGATAGCCCTTTCACCCTTCTGGGTCTCGGGTTGTAGGATTCTTGGTCCTTCTCTTCGTTAACTTCTGGTTTTGGATGACTTCTTGTTAGCTTCCCTTCGTGCTGAACTACCCTGTTGTCACTCTTCCTTTGGATCTGAAGCTCTCTTCTTTGATGATGTTGTCGGTTTCTCATTATTATGAATGCCTCTAATTTTATGCTTTCTTTTTTATCCTTTACCTAGTCTTTGCATACATACTACTCTTCTATGCTTGTGACGGTGCGATGCCCCTTCACCGTCAGCCTGTCCCGGTGTTAATTTTGGTAGTAATAGATTTTTTCACCAATTTCCCTCAAATATTGCCACATGATGTCTTTTCCTACCACAAACCTAAATCCAACACCCAATTTTTCTAACACTTTTTGAATCTCCACCTAGATCCAGACCTAGGTCACATTATAATAGGTTATTTTTGTTGTGGTGAAGGAGACGAAACGATTATAAAATAAGAGGAAAAAAATAAAAATATGGTAGGACTAGATGAGGAAGGAAGGATGAATGAAAGAAGTTTAAGAAGGGGAAGTTTAGGCATGACTTTTACGATTGAGTCCTAGGTTAAGGTTGTACCAAAACTCATCAATTAGTTGACCACTCTATGTATAACACTAGCCGGTCAACTGCTAAATGAGCTTCAGACAAAGGTTGAATCTAGACCTTGTTAGGGTCGGATTAAAATATTAATCATTCCGCGTTGTCTCTTAAGATTTGACGCGATCCGTATAATATTTTCTCTCATCACAACAATACCAAAGATCATTGTCAAACTCCGAACCAAACTCCAAAGATTCAAAGTAGTCTCAACAAAAGCCTTCGACCACACAACAAACGAATTCCCGAAACAAATTCATTGATAAATCCAAATCAAATTTAATACGGATTATTCACCTTTCCTAGCTAAAAAATCAACGAGCGATTCAGAAATAAAATACCCCAAGCTAAACAGAATTTTTCCCTAGTCCATTTGGGATAAAATTTTAGAAAATCTTTTCGAAATTCAACTTTGTTTCTAAACTGTAGGTTTCGTACTATAAGTTTATATTATTATTATTATTTCTTTTAAAATCAAATCTTATTTTCATAAAATTATTTTTCTAGAAAAATAATTTTAAATCTTCGAAAACCTTTTCTTTCTAATACAAGTTTAAAAATAAATTTTCTCTTGATTATAAGACCTAGAACTCAAAGGAATAATTTCTGACAAAATAATATCCGGATTGCTAAAACAAAGTATTGAATAGATATACCTCATCATTTCTTTTAGACTAATACAAAATATTAACATGAATTTCTCGTTTAACTCCGAAACTAAGAAAGGGTCTTTGATTGGAACTCCTAAGAGAAACCAAAAACTAGAAATTGTGACTATCTCAGTTGTAGCTAGATTTTCATCCAGCCATAAAGCTCAAGTCCACAGGATTCAACATATGTCATCCTCATGCTATTCAAGAAAAATTGTTAATCGCACCATTGAGTAAGTTGGGTTGGCAAAAAAACTTGAACTTAAAAATATTTCTAACTCCTAGTTGTTTTAATCCCATCTATAATAGATAGGATCACGACTACTTCATCGTCAAAATTATTTAGAGACAAATGCTAAAGACTTATGAAAGACAGAAAAGAAAGTCGAAAATGTTCCCTTACTAAATCATAATTAATCAAATTTTCTGATCATCTAAGCCTAACTTTGATACGAAATGTAACACCCCATACTTTATTGAACCTCAATTTCAATAAAAATCAAAACTTTAACCCATCCAAGTATGGATAGTGTGAATCTGGTACCTTCAAATAATGAGCATGAGCATAATCAGAGTACAATAAAACTAACTTACAAAGAAAACAAAACCGGTTATAAGTATTGACTAAGGCGACTACCTTAATAGTAATTCACCACATCAATATTGAGAATGAGATAACAAGAACAGAAGACCAAACTTAAATACGTGTAAAGACCAGTCTTTCTCAAGATAAACCTGAGAGTAATTATGAGGAGAGGGTCAGAAAAACGAATCCTGGTGAGTAGAAAATGTATAACACTGCCTACAACACACAAGTTCTTCTCGTTTGGTTTCACCCAATGTAGTGACCCGGATTTTCGGCGACTTTGGTTATCGACGTAAGCTCGACGTCGATAACCAAAGCATCGAAAAATCCCGGTAATTAATGAAAGAAATTAGAGGGTGAGAATAGATAAGATAGAACTTATAGAATAGAAGAAGAAGAAGAACATCATCATCAGAGTAAACACGAATCTCACATCGGAACGAATAAAATATAACATAACATATCTTTGAAATAACATCAGTATATGTATACAATAACACTTATCAGAGTACAACACTTACAACAACAGTGGAAATAATAATAGCTATAGAATCCTGAAGCCTCCTGCTCCAAGCTCTCCAAGTGTATCTGTAAAATCCCGACTACTTGACTGCCCGTACAAATTTAGGCACCCAAGAGTTTAGGGGAAACAACAAAATAAACTCCGGGTCAGTCATGGGACTGGTGTGAATAAACTCAAATCATTTAAACAGGTATATGATATCTCATAAGACCACGCCGTGAATACGGAACGGGTTTTTCCCTTATGAGAATCCAAATAACTTTTCAAAGCAATATCATTCTGATATTATAATAATGTCTAAGTACAAATAAATATCAATCTAGCAGAAACGCTTGCATCTCACGTTACTACATATATAGTATACAATCAAAATCGCTAGCACATATTGGATAATGGATTTTCAACTATGCCAAGGTATGGAACCACCTTCCGATCAGTGTACTCTAGGAACGATACACTGGAGTTCAACAAGAACATCTTGTAACTCAGCCACACATGACCGACCACTCATTTCGCTTGAGTGTATCGAATGTACATCACCAACGGTTGGGATCAACAACCGTTCCCGTATATATATGGGACAGCATTGATAGATTTAAGAAACAAATGAATATTCGCTAGATAGGTGATAATACACCCTACTTCGGTGCGACCGACTTAGCCATGCTGCCTGCCCGATTCCTGTCATTTACCGGATGATGAGGCTAGAAGCTACGCTTTATCATCACATCAGATTCACTTCGAATGCCACATTGTCAGATCCATCGAAAACCACTAATTGACGTCTACAACAATACATTACGTGTCGGCTAAAAGAAGTTTCCTTCTCCGCTTCCACTCTTGGTATAGTTGAAGAAATCAATGTACGTGACCGTCTGGAAATACTATGTCAGACATCCATCTTCATTCACTTAGAAATGTCACATCGTCATACCCGCCAAATCACAAATTGACTTATCCAAAAATAACACGGGTATACAGCTAAGAGAAACGAATTCCTCCGCCACCAAACGTGAATACGTTTGAACAGATCAACTTACACGATCCATTGGATATACTCTGTCAGACCTTCGTCCATACAATTTGTCCTGGGACTGGACAAACCGAAGGAACTATTCTGTAAACAGGATAGCCCTTGCATTTTACTCCGTCTTCAATTATCTTTGGCATATATGATTCGCAACGCTTATGCCAATACAGAGTGGTTCTATGGATAATAATCCAACCGGTCTCTCCATATTAACAACGTTAAAAGGGTCAAAACTTCGATAGTCGATGATTTAACTATCAAAGAAAAACAAATGTGCAAACAACGATATTATTTCCAGATGGAAATTATATCGAACAAACATCATTTATCATTAATCTCTTTAGTTCATTTATTTACTTATCTCCTGTTTCCCTATATTCTAAATTCTTATTTTTTCTTTTATCAGAAAACATTTCTGATTCTCGTTTGGAAAACGTTTCCAAAACTCCTTTACGATCAAACCTTACCATTTCTTAGTTAAGAAGGAAGTCACTCAAGTTGGGGTATAATTACCTCTCAGACCTTGACTGAACAACGTTATAACTTCGAAATGGTCAAAGTTTATCTTTTAATCTTTAACAACTTCTTTACACCTTTCTCGGATTCAATTTTACTAATCCACTTCTATATTTAAAACATTGGTTATAACGATAACGTTATAATCCCTACTTTCGAATTATCTAACTTTAATTATAACTTCTATTCTTATTAGTGAATAATTAACCTAACACTTATTTATTTATAAATAAATCTCTATTTAGACACTGGAAAGTATAAGTACTTTCCCGAATTCGATATAATCGAATTTGCCGATTAACTCTCTTCGAGAAATCTCTATTTGATTAACTCTTCTTCGAATAACCTATATTCGATTAACTTCTTCTCGAATAAACGATATTCAATAATCTCTCTTCGAATAACTAATATTCGATAACTCTTCCTTTTCAAATATCTCATCTTTGAAAATCTTACTTCGATTTAACTATAATCGATAACTCGCTTCGATGAAACTAACATCGATAACTCCTTTAACTCTATTCGAATAAACTATATTCGATTAACTCCTTTCGAATGTCTATATTCGTAACTTCTTCTCGAATAACCAATATTCGATTATCTTACTTCGAATAACTTATATTTGATTATCTCACTTCGAATAACTTATATTCGATAATTCTTCTCGAATGAACTATATTCGATTATCTTACTTCGAATAACTTATATTCGATTACTCTTCTCTTCGAGTATACTATATTCGATAAATCTACTTTGAATAAGTGATATTCGATAACTCCACTCGATTAACCCTACTTACTTAACCCTACTGGTTTACTTGACTTACCTAACTCAACTGGTTAACTTGACTTATTTAACCCTACTTAACTCAACTGGATTAACTCCTATCGAATAACTAATATTCGATTTACTTCCATTCGCTTGACTCTAGATCGCAGCGATCACAATGGTTATGCCTGATTCCCTCAGGAAACATCCGACCGCCGTAGGCTATTTACAGCCCTACGAATTACGCTTGCAGTCGTACGAGATGGCAACTTATCCTGAATAACTATGTTTGATTAACTCTGTCTCAAATAACTATATTTGATTAACTCTAGTTCGTTTTAACTCTAATTGATTAACTCTAACTAATTAACTCCAACTGGTTAACTCTAACTGATTAACTCTAACTGGTTAACTCGATTTGACTAACTCGACTTGACTAACCCCTTTCGAATAATATATTCGATTAACTAACTTTCGAATACCATATTCGATTAACTCCTTTCGAATGTCTATATTCGATTAACTAACTTCGAATACCATATTCGATTAACTCCTTCGAATACCATATTCGATTAACTCCTTTCGAATGTCTATATTCGATTAACTAACTTCGAATACCATATTCGATTAACTGACTTCGAATACCATATTCGATTAACTAACTTCGAATACCATATTCGATTAACTCCTTTCGAATGTCTATATTCGATTAACTAACTTCGAATACCATATTCGATTAACTAACTTCGAATACCATATTCGATTACTATATTCACTTTATAAAGATTTCCTTTTTAACAACGTTTTATTCATTTGAAAAGATTTACTTTTAAATAACGGTTCTACACTTTAAAAATGATTTCCTTTTTATAACGTTCCCTTTTCAATTCTATTTGTAAATGGTTTACAAATATTTCCTTTTCAAATTTATTCTTGAAATATTCTAACTCCTTAAATTCTCGGGAAAATTCGCCATAACCTCCTTTGTATCGGGAGCATCGGGAAAATCCCCAAACTCGCCACACAGGCCTTTCCATTCAAAAAGAAATGTTTTGAATTTTTTTTTTTTAAATATCTCCTATTTATAAATATTCCAATTTATAAACATTTCTTATTTATAAATATTCCACTTTATAAATATCTCTTATTTATAAATATCCCATTTTATAAATATGTTGTTTTCAATATCACTTTGAAAATTCCCTTATCTACATTCCGGTATGTTATGGTATTCAATCATATCAAATCACGATGTTCAATATCGTCCATACACATATAATCAACAACAGACTATATATCACATTATATATCACAATATAAAAATCACAGTAAAATATATGTTGAGGAATCCAGTTGGATTCCTCTAACCTGTTTCCCTGCATCACAGAGGTTAGACAATATAGATAACATCACTTTCAGTTCCATATGATACATTCTGTTTAAACAGAATCAATATAGAAATTTAACTAACTGACTGGCAGTTCAATCAAACAATCAACACACAGTAAATCAGACAATTTCTAACAGTCCTAAAAATACAACATGAAATTTATAAACTGTTCAGAGTTAGTGAGATTTACTCACTTTGGCAGTTCATCGTTAAAGAACGATAAACTGTTATTTGATTTGAATCAAACAATTTATTTCACCATAAATTCATACGAGCCCCAATCCACTTCCAGTCAGCTTCATTGTGAAGCTCTCGTCCATATGGTCCCAACGCAACTTACGGTTCGTCAATCTGATATCGGATGACCAAGTTATAGCATTACGAAGTTAATACACTTTTACGTTTAAAATAAAACTTATAAATTAGATACGTTGGGCCTCACCCCTCATTTTCCTTGAACCGGCCCACTACCCTTTATAAAGCCCAAGACCCTCCTGCTAAAAACCCAACCCGACTTCCTTTCCCTTCTTCCTTGACGGGTTCCTGCTCCAAAAACATCCCCGTTGACTCCACCTTTGACCGCCTACACGTCCTCCTCCGTCCATCTACTTCGAGCACCACCTCCTCCATCCAGTTCGCCATCGAAATCCCCATCCGCCAACACCCATAGCCTCGAACTCGACGCTACCTCCACAACCGGCGACGCAAATGTCGCACTCCGCCCAGTCAACCGTACATCCTCCGAACACCACCGCTAGGTGCGGTTTCACCCGTTGAACCCAAATCCGACATCCTCAACGCGAATTGATCACCACAAAAGAGCCAAAGTCGAACCCAAGTTGGTCGTTCAGCCAACCCATCGAACCAAAAAGGACGTCGAACCCAAGAAAAACTACATCAAGAGAAAGAGCACCTCACCAGCAATCTAAAGACACTTGTTTTGGATTTTTAAACTTTTCTTTGAATTTGAATTTGATTTTCGAGGTCCGACTTTTTGTTTCTGGAAGAACAAAATAAATCAGCGGCGCAAATTCTGGGTTGTTGACCAACCTAGAAAATGAAATTAGGTTTTAAGGAATTAGTTAGGGGGTATATATAGGGTGTTAAAATATCTAGATATTTTTTTATTAATATTTTAATATTTTATTTTAATCCTTTATATTCGTTTTCCCCTTCTAAAAATCCGTGTGATCACACACGATACCCAAAAATCACGAAACTGGACATGTAGCTAGAGTTCGACATTACGGTCCCAACGAAACTGGTTTTGTCGAATTCCGACTCCGTTTGCTCACTCAGCGTATTTTTAACCATCAAAATATCGACTGTTTCTCACTCTAAAAATCCGTACGACCACACAGTGACTCTAAAAATCACCAAACTAGAAATCTAACAACTATTTGACATTGCGGATCCAACAAAAACTGGTTTCGTCGAATTCCGACTTCGTTTGCAAAAGTGGCTATTTTTAACGCTCTAAATAGCCTATTTAAATATATACATATATTTAAATATAATTTAATTAAATATTTAAAATTAAGTATTATCGTCTATATTCACTGAGGAATACCATACATCTCCAGCGTAATTATATACTCGCTATTCCGAGTCCAGATTGATTCGATATTCAATTTACATTGAAAAATCCTTTTATAACGTATATAAAGCGTTGCGAATTATAAAGGAATTTCACAGCGACTTTTCTGAAATTTGATTTGGACGTACATCAAAATCTATACGACGAAATCCCGATTTTTCTCTTCCACTAGAAAGATATACTCCACCAGCTCCACACGTTTCTTGTTTCACAGAAATCCGTCTTAAAACGAATCATGTACATTCAGTTGAAGTTCGAATCGCCAATTTACGAACTGCAGCGCCATTTCAAGCTCTATTATAAATATATTATAAACTATACGTTCAACTGTCGTCGATTCAATAAAAATCGTTATTATATTTCGAATCGAAACTCCACCAAATCTCGTATGCTATTCAATTCACACGATATTGTGAATTTCACTATTTCTGACTATTTCGACATTATAATATATTTTATTATATTATAATTATTAATTAAATATTCAATATTATTTAATTCACGTTCTCGATATCGATAAATCGATATTAAATAATTTAATAAATTAATTGTTCAACAGCTAAAAATGCGGGTCACTACATTCTTCCTCACTTAAAATAATTTCGTCCTCGAAATTGCTAAGCTAGTGGATGACCCTATCTTCTAGGTAAAAATTTATCTGTTTACCTCTTGTCTCCGGTTTCAACTGAACCAATTAATATCGACTAAAATATTAATTTATTCCGACTAACTAAATTTTCAAAAATTCTGAAAATTTTCTAACGCCTTAACTTTTTGAAATTTTTTGCCAGCACCTCCTTTGTACTAGTCAATATCTCAAACTCCAACTCGCCTCTCTGGGCCTTCTTTAACCCAAAAGAAAATCAAACAGCCAAGCGGCTTGCCAATTCGGCTCATAAATCTCTTATCCATATATAATATAAACTGGTACCTTTTTGTCGGGAATATCAACTCTATTACTTCCATATGCTATCAACTCAGCATATACCAGTGTTATTTCCATCAAATTCCAATCAGTTCATATCCTCAAAACCAAATCGAATTTCATTCGAACCCAAATATCAAATTTCAAATTCTTAACTCATCAACCCAATTCTATAACAGATTATTCTCTAATCCAATTCTATTCTATTTAACTCTGTTCAAGTTAAATTTCAATTTATTTTTTTACCATCTCATTTTATTTAACTTCATTAGTTAAATTTTTAATCCCAGAACTTAAATTCCTGGGTTTCTTTCAAATCAATTTGAAATTACAATGCCAATTCAAAACCTTTGAATTTCTAAACAACTTGTTTTCTCAAAACAATTCAAAAACAAAACCTTTGGTAGTAGTCCGTCACTTAGAACTCGAAAGTGAACACTGATGATGTCTAGATTCATCATCAGAATCTATTTTCCAGCAAATCAAAGTGAGTTCAATACTATATCATTTCAAAACCCTTACCAAATACTTCTATTTTGAAAACATTTCAAAATCTCCCAGGAACTTAAAATTTCTTTATTTTAATTCCAAATATGATTTAAATTCAGATTTTTCTTCCTTTTATTTCATATACTTTACTTATATGAATTCTGATTAGTCATTTATAATCATTTTACCTTTTTATAATCTTACTCGATTATAAGAACAACCAACACAACCAATATACTATATCAAATATATCCGGGTAAAATTATTCCATTTACCCTCTTTCAAAACATACCATGATGGTTCATCGTATTCGAGTGTTTAGTAACCCCTATCGATACAGTGGATCAAACCGATCGACCGGAATTCACAAACAACTCAACCAGTAAAACTCCACAATATAAAATGATTTTATATTAACTAACAAATACGTTCACTCGTATATATACACTCAAACTCAGTCTAGGATATTACTAATCCCATCTCTACTGAATCACGCCACAGAGCCAAGGTAATAACTAAACCAATGCTCTGATACCAACTGTAGTGACCCAGATTTTCGGCGACTTTGGTTATCGACGTAAGCTCGACGTCGATAACCAAAGCATCGAAAAATCCCGGTAATTAATGAAAGAAATTAGAGGGTGAGAATAGATAAGATAGAACTTATAGAATAGAAGAAGAAGAAGAACATCATCATCACAGTAAACACGAATCTCACAGCGGAACAAATAAAATATAACATAACATATCTTTGAAATAACATCAGTATATGTATACAATAACACTTATCAGAGTACAACACTTACAACAACAGCGGAAATAATAATAGCTATAGAATCCTGAAGCCTCCTGCTCCAAGCTCTCCAAGTGTATCTGTAAAATCCCGACTACTTGACTGCCCGTACAAATTTAGGCACCCAAGAGTTTAGGGGAAACAACAAAATAAACTCCGGGTCAGTCATGGGACTGGTGTGAATAAACTCAAATCATTTAAACAGGTATATGATATCTCATAAGACCACGCCGTGAATACGGAATGGGTTTTTCCCTTATGAGAATCCAAATAACTTTTCAAAGCAATATCATTCTGATATTATAATAATGTCTAAGTACAAATAAATATCAATCTAGCAGAAACGCTTGCATCTCACGTTACTACATATATAGTATACAATCAAAATCGCAAGCACGTATTGGATAATGGATTTCCAACTATGCCAAGGTATGGAACCACCTTCCGATCAGTGTACTCTAGGAACGATACACTGGAGTTCAACAAGAACATCTTGTAACTCAGCCACACATGACCGACCACTCATTTCGCTTGAGTGTATCGAATGTACATCACCAACGGTTGGGATCAGCAACCGTTCCCGTATATATATGGGACAACATTGATAGATTTAAGAAACAAATGAATATTCACTAGATAGGTGATAATACACCCTACTTCGGTGCGACCGACTTAGCCATGCTGCCTGCCCAATTTCTGTCATTTACTGGATGATGAGGCTAGAAGCTACGCTTTATCATCACATCAGATTCACTTCGAATGCCACATTGTCAGATCCATCGAAAACCACTAATTGACGTCTACAACAATACATTACGTGTCGGCTAAAAGAAGTTTCCTTCTCCGCTTCCACTCTTGGTATAGTTGAAGAAATCAATGTACGTGACCTTCTGGAAATACTATGTCAGACATCCATCTTCATTCACTTAGAAATGTCACATCGTCATACCCGCCAAATCACAAATTGACTTATCCAAAAATAACACGGGTATACAGCTAAGAGAAACGAATTCCTCCGCCACCAAACGTGAATACGTTTGAACAGATCAACTTACGCGATCCATTGGATATACTCTGTCAGACCTTCGTCCATACAAGTTGTCCTGGGACTGGACAAACCGAAGGCACTATTCTGTAAACAAGATAGCCCTTGCATTTTACTCCGTCTTCAATTATCTTTGGCATATATGATTCGCAACGCTTATGCCAATACAGAGTGGTTCTATGGATAATAATCCAACCGGTCTCTCCATATTAACAACGTTAAAAGGGTCAAAACTTCGATAGTCGGTGATTTAACTATCAAAGAAAAACAAATGTGCAAACAACGATATTATTTCCAGATGGAAATTATATCGAACAAACATCATTTATCATTAATCTCTTTAGTTCATTTATTTACTTATCTCTGTTTCCCTATATTCTAAATTCTTATTTTTTCTTTAATCAGAAAACATTTCTGATTCTCGTTTGGAAAACATTTCCAAAACTCCTTTACGATCAAACCTTACCATTTCTTAGTTAAGAAGGAAGTCACTCAAGTTGGGGTATAATTACCTCTCAGACCTTGACTGAACAACGTTATAACTTCGAAATGGTCAAAGTTTATCTTTTAATCTTTAACAACTTCTTTACACCTTTCTCGGATTCAATTTTACTAATCCACTTCTATATTTAAAACATTGGTTATAACGATAACGTTATAATCCCTACTTTCGAATTATCTAACTTTAATTATAACTTCTATTCTTATTAGTGAATAATTAACCTAACACTTATTTATTTATAAATAAATCTCTATTTAGACACCGGAAAGTATAAGTACTTTCCCGAATTCGATATAATCGAATTTGCCGATTAACTCTCTTCGAAAAATCTCTATTTGATTAATTCTTCTTCGAATAACCTATATTCGATTAACTTCTTCTCGAATAAACGATATTCGATAATCTCTCTTCGAATAACTAATATTCGATAACTCTTCCTTTTCAAATATCTCATCTTTGAAAATCTTACTTCGATTTAACTATAATCGATAACTCGCTTCGATGAAACTAACATCGATAACTCCTTTAACTCTATTCGAATAAACTATATTCGATTAACTCCTTTCGAATGTCTATATTCGTAACTTCTTCTCGAATAACCAATATTCGATTATCTTACTTCGAATAACTTATATTCGATTATCTCACTTCGAATAACTTATATTCGATAATTCTTCTCGAATGAACTATATTCGATTATCTTACTTCGAATAACTTATATTCGATTACTCTTCTCTTCGAGTACACTATATTCGATAAATCTACTTTGAATAAGTGATATTCGATAACTCCACTCGATTAACCCTACTTACTTAACCCTACTGGTTTAATTGACTTACCTAACTCAACTGGTTAACTTGACTTATTTAACCCTACTTAACTCAACTGGATTAACTCCTATCGAATAACTAATATTCGATTTACTTCCATTCGCTTGACTCTAGATCGCAGCGATCAAAATGGTTACGCCTGATTCCCTCAGGAAACATCCGACCGCCGTAGGCTATTTACAGCCCTGCGAATTACGCTTGCAGTCGTACGAGATGGCAACTTATCCTGAATAACTATGTTTGATTAACTCTGTCTCAAATAACTATATTTGATTAACTCTAGTTCGTTTTGACTCTAATCGATTAACTCTAACTAATTAACTCCAACTGGTTAACTCTAACTGGTTAACTCGATTTGACTAACTCGACTTGACTAACCCCTTTCGAATAATATATTCGATTAACTAACTTTCGAATACCATATTCGATTAACTCCTTTCGAATGTCTATATTTGATTAACTAACTTCGAATACCATATTCGATTAACTCCTTCGAATAGCATATTCGATTAACTCCTTTGGAATGTCTATATTCGATTAACTAACTTCGAATACCATATTCGATTAACTAACTTCGAATACCATATTCGATTAACTAACTTCGAATACCATATTCGATTAACTCCTTTCGAATGTCTATATTCGATTAACTAACTTCGAATACCATATTCAATTAACTAACTTCGAATACCATATTCGATTAACTAACTTCGAATACCATATTCGATTACTATATTCACTTTATAAAGATTTCCTTTTTAACAACGTTTTATTCATTTGAAAAGATTTACTTTTAAATAACGGTTCTACACTTTAAAAATGATTTCTTTTTTATAACGTTCCCTTTTCAATTCTATTTGTAAATGGTTTACAAATATTTCCTTTTCAAATTTATTCTTGAAATATTCTAACTCCTTAAATTCTCGGGAAAATTCGCCATAACCTCCTTTGTATCGGGAGCATCGGGAAAATCCCCAAACTCGCCACACAGGCCTTTCCATTCAAAAAGAAATGTTTTGAATATATTTTCTTTTTTTTTAAATATCTCCTATTTATAAATATTCCAATTTATAAACATTTCTTATTTATAAATATTCCACTTTATAAATATCTCTTATTTATAAATATCCCATTTTATAAATATGTTGTTTTCAATATCACTTTGAAAATTCCCTTATCTACATTCCGGTATGTTATGGTATTCAATCATATCAAATCACGATGTTCAATATCGTCTATACACATATAATCAACAACAGATTATATATCACATTATATATCACAATATAAAAATCACAGTAAAATATATGTTGAGGAATCCAGTTGGATTCCTCTAACTTGTTTCCCTGCATCACAGAGGTTAGACAATATAGATAACATCACATTCAGTTCCATATGGTACATTCTGTTTAAACAGAATCAATATAGAAATTTAACTAACTGACTGGCAGTTCAATCAAACAATCAACACACAGTAAATCAGACAATTTCTAACAGTCCTAAAAATACAACATGAAATTTATAACCTGTTCAGAGTTAGTGAGATTTACTCACTTTGGCAGTTCATCGTTAAAGAACGATAAACTGTTATTTGATTTGAATCAAACAATTTATTTCACCATAAATTCATACGAGCCCCAATCCACTCCCAGTCAGCTTCATTGTGAAGCTCTCGTCCATATGGTCCCAACGCAACTTACGGTTCGTCAATCTGATATCGGATGACCAAGTTATAGCATTACGAAGTTAATACACTTTTACGTTTAAAATAAAACTTATAAATTAGATACGTTGGGCCTCACCCCTCATTTTCCTTGAACCGACCCACTACCCTTTATAAAGCCCAAGACCCTCCTGCTAAAAACCCAACCCGACTTCCTTTCCCTTCTTCCTCGATGGGTTCCTGCTCCAAAAACATCCCCGTTGACTCCACCTTTGACCGCCTACACGTCCTCCTCCGTCCATCTACTTCGAGCACCACCTCCTCCATCCAGTTCGCCATCGAAATCCCCATCCGCCAAGACCCATAGCCTCGAACTCGACGCTACCTCCACAACCGGCGACGCAAATGTCGCACTCCGCCCAGTCAACCGTACATCCTCCGAACACCACCGCTAGGTGCGGTTTCACCCGTTGAACCCAAATCCGACATCCTCAACGCGAATTGATCACCACAAAAGAGCCAAAGTCGAACCCTAGTTGGTCGTTCAGCAAACCCATCGAAACAAAAAGGACGTCGAACCCAAGAAAAACTACATCAAGAGAAAGAGCACCTCACCAGCAATCTAAAGACACTTGTTTTGGATTTTTAAACTTTTCTTTGAATTTGATTTTCGAGGTCCGACTTTTTGTTTCTGGAAGAACAAAATAAATCAGCGGCGCAAATTCTGGGTTGTTGACCAACCTAGAAAATGAAATTAGGTTTTAAGGAATTAGTTAGGGGGTATATATAGGGTGTTAAAATATCTAGATATTTTTTTATTAATATTTTAATATTTTATTTTAATCCTTTATATTCGTTTTCCTCTTCTAAAAATCCGTGTGATCACACACGATACCCAAAAATCACGAAACTGGACATGTAGCTAGAGTTCGACATTACGGTCCCAACGAAACTGGTTTTGTCGAATTCCGACTCCGGTTGCTCACTCAGCGTATTTTTAACCGTCAAAATATCGACTGTTTCTCACTCTAAAAATCCGTACGACCACACAGTGACTCTAAAAATCACCAAACTAGAAATCTAACAACTATTTGACATTGCGGATCCAACAAAAACTGGTTTCGTCGAATTCCGACTTCGTTTGCAAAAGTGGCTATTTTTAACGCTCTAAATAGCCTATTTAAATATATACATATATTTAAATATAATTTAATTAAATATTTAAAATTAAGTATTATCGTCTATATTCACTGAGGAATACCATACAGCTCCAGCGTAATTATATACTCGCTATTCCGAGTCCAGATTGATTCGATATTCAATTTACATTGAAAAATCCTTTTATAACGTATATAAAGCGTTACGAATTATAAAGGAATTTCACAGCGACTTTTCTGAAATTTGATTTGGACGTACATCAAAATCTACACGACAAAATCCCGATTTTTCTCTTCCACTAGAAAGATATACTCCACCAGCTCCACACGTTTCTTGTTTCACAGAAATTCGTCTTAAAACGAATCCTGTACATTCAGTTGAAGTTCGAATCGCCAATTTACGAACTGCAGCGCCATTTCAAGCTCTATTATAAATATATTATAAACTATACGTTCAACTGTCGTCGATTCAATAAAAATCGTTATTATATTTCGAATCGAAACTCCACCAAATCTCGTATGCTATTCAATTCACACGATATTGTGAATTTCACTATTTCTGACTATTTCGACATTATAATATATTTTATTATATTATAATTATTAATTAAATATTCAATATTATTTAATTCACGTTCTCGATATCGATAAATCGATATTAAATAATTTAATAAATTAATTGTTCAACATCTAAAAATGCGGGTCACTACACCCAAATTATATGCCTAACATGGCTAGTGATTATAACCTAACCTTGCAAGAATTACGCATGACGATTAACTGCAATACCTTAGGTAGCACTTTCCAAATATAAATTATTGTAATATTCTAAGATAGAAATTTTACGTATAAGTAAGAAGCCTGTAAACCACCATAAAACGCTGCCAAAACTAAGAGGCGGGCTTTTACTTACTTAATACTCTACTAATAAAGGAGGTGGGTTATGTAGCCACTTACGACCCCATTCACAATTTAACATATAAGGCAGATTCCTACATTCACTTAAGGCCCAAAGCGGACCCATTGATAACTTAATACCTTACTAGGTGGTTTACAACACACTAATTTAAATTGGAGGACAATAACTACTATGTCCTACTAATTTATGGCTTCCTTCATTCACGTATAAGGCGAGAGATATTAAGAAGTCGTTTATTACCTAAAGATTAGGTAAATGACTAATCATCATTTATGACCTTCCTTCGACGACCCCCTATGTTATTATCTAGCACTACTAAAAAACTAGCCTATTGCTTTTGTTGTGTACCCCATGTTGCTTTAGTTGTACAACCAAAGCAGCTACAGATGATGCAGTAGGAAAAAAGGTGTTTCTTTGGTTGGAAAACTGAAGCAAAAAACACTTTTTTGCTTTGGTTTCTTACCCTTTGTTGCTTCGGTTCAACATCCGAAGCAAATGAGAAAGGTGCAAATAAATCCAACTTTGTTGCTTCTGGTATACAACTGAAGCAAAAAAACATCCTTTTTTGCTTCCATTCCCGAATGGAAGCAAAAAGTGGGATAATGCGGTTTAAAAAGACCCTATTTGTTGCTTCTGTTTTGTTAACATCAGAAGCAAAAAACTATATTTAACAAAATAAATACCCTCGTGCAAGTTACTATAATTCTCAAACAAGCAATGCATATAAATCACAAATAATTATCTTCTGTAATTATATAATCAGACTATATAACAATATAAATTGGACAATTGAATCTAATAATTTCATTGATAGTATTATAGTCCATACATTTAAGAGCAACAACATAACAGAAAACAAATAATTCAGTAATACTACTAATAATTTGGTATTAACACAAGAAAGTACTAATTACAAACTAAGAACTACAACTTTCTAATTACAATATAACAGTTTTAAGATGGAGTGGCACTACAACAAAAAACTCTTTTCGCAACAACCAATATCTGTTGCAGTGGACCAATTGCAATAGGCCCACGCCTGTTGGTATAGCCAGAGTTGCAAAAAGTTCGCAACATTTCCCGCCTGTTGCAATAAGATGTTGCGGTATACTTTTTTGCAAGAGGCCTTTCCTATTGCAATTGATTCTTTTGCAACAACAAATGACTATTGCAAAATAGTCTTATACAAGTTTGTTGAAATCACAATTTAAATATTCACAAAAAACAAAAGGTAAATAAACAGATAAGGAATTACACAAGATATATAACATTCACACTACATTCATTTTAAGAAAAAAGATCTTTCAATTAACAATAAATTGCAATAGATTATTTATATGCACAACTGATCATTTATTTAACTAATTCACTATAAGATAATTTTATTCAGCAACTCATACAACACATCACTTTTATATCAAGCCTTGCATATCACATAGCAATATGACATAAATACATCTCAAGCCGCCGGTGAGTTTCAGAGCAATCCATCTTCAAATTCAGGATGAGAGCAAAGTGGAAGAAGAAGCGCATTAGGAGACTTAAGTGGAAGTGATGAAAGATGCGGCAGAGATCCAAGTTAGAAGTTAAGAACAAGTGTAACAATACGGATTTCACTCAGACCTAATCGATCGCTAAACTGACCAAGACCATTCGAATCCCGCATATGCTAACTCTGGGCATACAACACATCAAAACAAATAACAGAAGACTTTTATAAAGATCATAATAATGTTACATAAGAGTACAAAATATCATAGTATATCGAAATATAATACAACGGAAGATTAATTTACAATAAATGTAATACAATGTAGTGGAACAAAAAACTACACAAAGGAAGACCATCAATACTCTGGACACAGCTTTAAGCTTCAATCCAGAATCCTGCTCAATAAATAAATATCTGCAAAACAAACCACTAGACTACTCGTGTAGAAAATAGGGGCACCAGAGTTTGCAAGGGAAAAGCAAACTACAGGTCAGTCATGGGACCGGTGTGAGAAAATCTACAGTTAAAATGTACTTATATAAATGATAAGGTAAATCACAGGACCACGCCGCTAACGCGGAACGAGTTTACCCCATTGGATTGCCAGTGCATAAACAATAATCAGTAATATAGATATGGGTCTACTATGCATCAATCAACATGCAATATCCCAATCTACCCTTTTTGATTAATCACCACACTTAAATTTTCCAAATCCAATTCAATTTAAAGAAATTATTCCTTTGGACTTTATTTTCCGATTTTTATTTCAAATCAATTGAAACACTTATCTAACTTTTATATCAAAGTAGATTTCACTTCGGTATTTCAAATCAAATCGCTTGGAAATATGAATTCCAAACATAACAATGCATACAAACAAGTATGCAACCAAATATCGGGAATCTTCCCTCAGACCTGGCAGTAAGCATACATACATACATACATATATATATATATATATATATGTGTATGTGTGTGTGTGTGTGTGCACCTCCCACGCATGGAGCAGGCTACACTACTGACCACTCAACCTAAGGCACTGGATCCAGCCCATACTTTTTGTGAAGACCCGTAACTTCCCCGTGAAGGAAAGAGCGGAACTTCGAGAACAACACACAAAAGAACACAGACGGAAGAACATTTCGTTGTATATTACAACAATTCCATCAGAATACAAGAATATACAGAGTATAAATAAACATTACAGTTCATAAAATATCAGAGATTACAATAAATTACATAGCAGCGGAAAATAATACAATACACAACAAGAAGTAATACGCGGATACAAAGCTTTCCGAGTATCGTTCCAGCTGTAAATCAGGATCCCGTGAATATAAATCTGCAAAACCAAAACTACTAGCTGCCCATGTCAAAATAAGGGCACCCAGAGTTTAGGTCAAAACAATAAACTCCAGGTCAGTCATGGGACTGGTGTGAGAACTAAAACAGTTGTAAATATTTATTTACAGTTAGGAAAATCAAGGGACCACGCCGTATAACACGGAACGGGTTTTCTCCCAAGAATACCAGTGCATAAAACAACAGCGCAATGCTAAATAAAGAAAAATGAAGCTATTATAAGACCCAGGTGCCATCACACAATGCAACGCAAGCCGGAGGATAGGGTTTTTACCTTATAATAGCCAAGAATGCTTGATACGTTTAAAACAAATCATTTGATACTATTATAAGTGCATAGTGTATAAAACAACTTCAAATCATAAGTATCAATCATAGGTGACATGAGCGTCCCATGCCACTATGTCGCCATATATAGGTTTACAAATAAAACCCCAAATGTCACATATTTGGAAATTGGATTTCCATCTACGAACTGAGGCTAGGGATCGTCCTCAACCGATTCGAGACAATCTAGCCCATGTCTCAGGAACCAGACTCAGGTGGGCCCTTGGAGCGATAGGGCCGGTCCACCGATGTGGATTAAAATGCCTGAACAGTGCGTCTCTCCGCCCTATGGGGTGTAAATGAGCCAACAAATGACTCCATCGGACCCGGATCGTCCGATCAAACCGAGGCACCTCGCAACAGCAACAACCACATAAGTCAAAATCGTCAGGGCGTGTAAAACCACCGACGCCACTTCTAGCTAGAAAGAAACGCATGTCCTCCCTGAGGTCCTCTCCCATTTCTGGTTCACAACCGGGGTGTGAGGCTCGCGAATTCACGTTACACAAAGCTATGCCACACAGGCGATGCTTTGAACATCAACCACAAGACTTTGCTTTTCAACAGAAGCCTCGACCAATTGACACTTAGGCATGCCACACAGGCAATTCATTCCATGCGATGGATATCCATCAATGTATAACCACTGAGCTCGTACGTCTCAAAGAAGGGCGTTAAGAAAGAGAATAAATTCTCCGCCGCCAAACAGATATATATTTAATAGAAATCAATCACACAGACTGAAATCCAATGTCAGACACACAGTCCATTTACAAGTTCGTTCTGGGTCTGAACGAAACCGGAGGCACCTAGTACCCCGCATATCCATCGATCTCCAAGTACGTATGGACGACCACTAACTGATTCCCTCCTCTTGGGTGTACGGCCCAATCAAGATCATCGGTAATCACCCAAACGACGTGAAGACCTCCGATCTTCAACCATCATCTTCATCTTCGACTAATCGCCGAATTAGTTATTCAGAATGGGATAAACCCGGTGTTTCCGAATAACTCGCGTATATAATAAACAAGTGTTACACAAACACAACATACGCCTCATTCCGATTCATCAGTCGCTAACCGTAAATTAACCAGAGAATAACTCCCCAAATATTAACCCCGAAGGCCGAAACCAACATCAGATCAATACCCAGCAAACCGTTCTGCTTAGCTAACCTACAGTTAGTTTCTAAATTTCACATTCTTAGGGAAAGGTTCCCATTAATTTTATCAAAGATAAATTCCTTTAAATTTATTCTTTAATCTTCCTTTGAATATCACTTCGAACTAGTGTGGATTAGCGAACCTTACCGAAGTAATCATTTGTTTTAATTTCCCAATCCCAACCTATTCATCCCATGAAGTAAAATTGGTAATACTTCATATCTAACACCATGGTTTTATCGGTAAATTCAATTACCATTTCACATTCAATTCTAATTAAAGATTTAACTATCGCCTGGAGCAAAACTGGTGATACTCCATTCTCGATCATTTCAATCTAATTGAAGATTCATTAAAACTCCACTTCGTTTTAATCTTTGACTGGGTTAAAGAATCAGTGTCATTTAAAACACGGTTCACGATAAACCCAAAATCACATCACATTTCAATCAGTCCCTAACCGTAAAATAGCAAGTGAGCAATTCCCTAAGTATTAAACCCAAAGGCTGAAACCAACATCAGATCAATACCTCAGAAACCATTCAACTTAACTAATCTCCAGTTAGTTTCTGATTTTCTTAACTCCTTTGGGTCTAAGAACAGTATTATTGAAGATACCATTCATAACAGCCCAAAATCACATTCCATTAATTATCAGGTTAAAGAACAAGTGTCATTTAAAACACTGTTCACGATAAACCCAAAAATCAATACCAATTCAATTCCAACTAAATATTATTTAATTGGTACACTTCATTAAATCTAAATAAAAAGATTTAATCTTTTTACACAACTGGGCTTAAGAACAGTGTTAATGAAGACACCATTCATGACAAACCCAAATCACATTTGATATTAAATACAAGGCTCTGAATAGAAAATATATCGGCTTATATTCAATATCAAATTCTACGACAAAAAAATATCGTATTGGAAATAACGATATATATATTTATATCTTTCAAATTTCCATAATGCTATATGTATAATCATGAAATCCAACATCGAAATATTCCGAAGACAATTTCGATTCAAATCCATTCCAATGCAATTATTGGAAATTCTGGTTATTTTCAAAACCATTTCAAATCCAATTTATTTATTTTTAAAATAAATAAATTACTATTCTAGTTCAAACTAGTTCATTTCGATAAAAATCTATTTTTATCTTTTCAAATTTGGAGTTTTTCATCCCAATTCTTCCCAAATCATTTCTTATGATTTTACACAAATTATTACTATTTTTAATAATTTTATCAAGGCCCGTACAGTCGATTTCCACCAATGGCCATCGAACTGCACTTACAACGACCTTTTCCAAATTTGATTTGGACATAATTCCAAATCCAACCGTTAGATTTCTAATTTCTAATATTCCTTAGAAATCTCTTTTCGATACGAACACAACGGTTCCGGTTTTAGGAGAATCCGACGGTCGGATCTCCCGCAATATCCATTCGAAGTCAATGGTCGAAATTCGCGAACTGCCGCAGTGCGGCGCGTTCTATTCAGGCCATTATATTATATATATAATATATACCTCGTCGATTTCCTTTTAAAATGTATTTTATAAATCGTTTTAAATTCATTTTCAAAACGGTTTCAACTTCATTTTCAAACTCAAATTAAGATTGAATTTTTCAATTAAATTCGTTTTAAATTCACTTCATATTGATTTAATTTTAAATCGATTTTTAATTCAATTTCAGTTCGTTTCTAATTAAATTCATTTTCAATTCGAATTCATTTCTATTCAATTTCAATTCGAATTCATTTCTTTTCAAAATATCAGATTTTGAAATGACTTTCGATATTCATTATAAAATGAATAAAATCGATATAAATATCGTTCACGTCAAAATGGCGTCCATCTAATCAACACGGCTTCAGATATTTCTATTTTCAAATATTCTTTTCCAAATATTCTATTTCAAATATTTCTTTTCAAATATTTTGTACAGATAGTTCTCTTCAAATATTCTATTTCAAATATTTCTTTTTCAAATATTTCTACTCAAATATTTCTTTTCAAAACTGGAATGAGGCCCAATCAATTACCATATAATGTATATGGATTTTCTACAACACATGTATACAATAACAACGATGAATAATCAAACATCATCCAAAGTGCGTTCTACCCTGTATAAGCATCAAATATAAATATTTAACGCTCATAACAGTCTGTCCATCAATCGATCGACATACCGCTAATTATTGGGACTAGTGTATGTCATATCTCATCCCAATACCCGTGTGGGGTTTTCAAACAATCAAACACATATTTTATTTGTGCAGTTGGGCGATGTGTAAAATTTATCGTCCCAATCAATATCAATCAAATCAGTGTATATAAACAAATCTCCGATTTGTTTATAAATATTTATTTTATATACACGTTAAAAATTCTATTTTTAACTATAAAATATTTCTAACTATATTATATTTTATTTCATTTCACATCACACAATCAACTACACATCAAAATCAAACAACCAAGCATACAAGCCGTCCATGGTCTGTGGACGACGGGTGTTGGGTGCTACTAAACACCGTCTGCATCCTAGTATATATTTTAACTAGAAAATTAAATTAAAAGTGAGAAGTTCTCACCAAAAGCTAAACCAAACGCCCGACTCTTCTTATATAGAAATCTTCGCCGTTCTCGCCTCTTGTCACTTTCTTTGCCAGTATTCTCTACATATGTAAAAATCACATTTTTACTTCGCTATTCAATATATAAAAATCGAATTTTTACTTTGCTATTCAATATATAAAAATCGAATTTTTTTATCTTCTCTATCTTATAAAAATCATATTTTTATAATCTCTACTATATATAAAAAACCATATTTATATTCTTTCTATAATATAAAAATCATATTTTTATTCTTTCTATAATATAAAAATCATATTTTTATTCTTTCTATAATATAAAAATCATATTTTCTCTATGATAATTCAAACCCTTTTTTTTCTTATAAAGTTCATAGCTTTTCTAAACTATAGATTCATATTTTTTTTCTTGCCCTAACACATATAAAAATTCTGTTTTTATTACTTTGAAATCTGAAAATAAATTCAATGTTTTATGTGGAAGAAACCTATTTTTACAAAGCTATAATATATATAAAAATCATGTTTTTATATCATCAAAACCATATATACATTTCAGATTTTTAAATCACTAAAGGTTAAATTTTTATTTCACCATTTCATAAACAAACTTGTATAAATAAATCAAAGTAAAAAAACTCACATTGAAAAAAAGGGGGAACGGTCGGTGTGCTCGCTGGAGTTGAAGGGGGGCTTCAGGTGCCTCGGCGGCGGAATTGGGTGCTCAGGGCGGTTCTAGGGTTGGTGCGGAGGTATGGGGGCTGCGTTCGAATTGGGGGGGCTGCGTCTTCGAATTGGATGGGGGAAAGAAGAAGAGGGTGGAGCGGAGGCTGGGGGGGATGCGGTCGGTCGATGGCTGGTGGCGGCGGCGAATCGCGCCTCCTCCCCTTCGTCATTCTTTTTTTTCTTCGACTGAATCAAGAAAGGGGAAGAGGAAAGGGGGGGTTTATAAAAAATTATTTATATTATTTAATTCTCTTTTTAATTGCTAAAAGGTTACTTTTTCATTTTAACTCGAAATCACACCTAGCGACTGTCGGCCCTTGGGTAATACCCCCATTCCGAACACAATGAAATATGTATCGTAAGCCAATTCGCTTGTTACGGTCAGTTTTCATCAAAATTAAAATATAATCAGTGTATATTCAAATTTAACGCATATTTCAATTTACCGGGGCCACATACGAACTCTAAAAATTCCAAAAAAATTATTTCTAGCTTCGTATTGATGATACGGTCCTAACAAAACTAGTTTCATCAAATTCTGAGATCGTTTGAAAAATGACCATTTTCCAGTTGATTAAAATCAACTGAAACTGGTCAAACGCGTTTTTCTTTGCCACGCTCACATATTGATTCGAAAAATTATGAATTTTGAAACCGAGCAATAACTTGACATCACAGATCCAACAAAAGTGGTTTTGTTGAATTCCGAGGTCGTTTGCAAAATGACTATTTTTAAGGGCCAGAATTCCATAGTGACCATTCTGAATTTTCATCTGGACATAACTTTTGATCCCCGCTATGAAATTTCAATTTTTCGGATTCGTTGGAAAGATATTCTCAAATAGATTCTAATATTTTTGGTTTTGCTAAAATCCGGTTTATTTTGAATCCTGTACATTCATCTGAATTTTGAAATCGAATTATCGAACTACTGCACCATTTTCAATTCCTATTATATTTATAAATAATTATTTATATTCTAACGACGACGTATATAAATATACACGTTTTAATTCTATTTAAAATAAAATTTCTAGTCGTTTTTATTTATAATACTCATTTTAAATATTCAAAATTCATTAAAATCGCTAAATTAAAAATTTTAAATTGGCCCAGATTTCCGGGTTATTACACTTTTAGTCGCTATCGGGTCACCCGAATCTTTAGCCACACACTAAAACATTTTATATCCCGAAGTAGGGAAAATCATTTCACAACATAATAATCACAAGTACATTCAAACTATAGTACTTCACATCAGCAATTCACACATATGATCAGTCACTATTAATCACATAACCTTTGAACTCGTACGTCTCAAAGAAGGGTGTTAAACAAGAGAATAAATTGTCCACCACCAAACAAATATATTATCAACAGCAATTAATCGAATATGTGATGAATTACAATGAAAACCATAATACATTTCCAAATCATTTTGAAATCATTGGGTTTTAGTCCTCGAAATCCTTTCTGTTTTATAAAACATTCCCTGTCCAAAATCGAGAATACATTTCTTTCCATTTAAAGAAAAATATCATTTCAAAATCATTAATTAAATTTGAAATGAGCACCACGTCGCTAAACACCTTATCGTCAAATCGTGAAGTGCTTCACAAGGTGTTAGCACACAGATATTTTTACCCAACCCAACGCTAATGTCGAAGCATATTCTGCTCATAAACTGGTCGAGCACCATCCAAAAAATCAATCAATCCATAATAATCAATATCAACAATCAATTACCCCGATCCATATCAACAACCAAGTATATTTGGTTCAATCACGTTTTGGTAATTTATTTATTACCATTTATTCATTTGTAATCTAATTAAAGATTTATTCAAATTCCAATCGGTTTCAATCTCTAAAATAATTTAATATTGATTGTTCAACTTCTGGAAATTAATCCTGCTTTTACTCGGGTTAAAGAACTAATGTCATTTAAAATTTCTGGAAATTAATCTGTATTGTATTTTGGGTTTTTCGGAAAGTTTAAATGACATTAGTTCTTTAACCCAAGTAAAAGTAGGATTAATTTCCAGAAAGTTGAACAATCAATATGAAATGATTTTAGAGATTAAAACCAATTGGAGTTTGAATAAATCTTTAATTAGATTGTGAATGAATAATGGTAATAAATAAATTACCAAAACGTGATTGAACCAAATATACTTGGTTGTTGATATGGATTGGGCTAATTGATTGTTGATATTGATTATTATGGATTGATTGATTTTTTGGATGGTGCTCGACTGTTTATGAGCAGAACATGCTTTTACATTTGCATTGGGTTAGGTAAAAATATCTGTGTGCTAACACCTTGTGAAACACTTCACGATTTGACGATAAGGTATTTAGCGATGTGGTGTTCATTTCAAATTTAATGAATGATTTTGAAATGATATTTTTCCTTAAATGGAAAGATGTAATCCCGATTTTGGACAGAGAATGTTTTATAAAAATGTTTTATAAAACAGAAATGATTTCGCGGGCTAAAACCCGATGATTTCGAAATGATTTGGAAATGTATTATGGTTTTACATTGTAGTTCATCACATATTCGATTAGTTGCTATTGATAATATATCTGTTTGGTGGCGGAGAATTTATTCTCTTGCTTAACACCCTTCTTTGAGACGTACGAGCTCAAAGGTTATGTGATTAATAGTGACTAATCATATGTGTGAATTGCGGATGTGAAGTACTATAGTTTGAATGTACTTGTGATTATTATGTTGTGAAATGATTTTCCCTACTTCGGGATATAAAATGGTTTAGTGTGTGGCTAAAGATTAGGATGACCCGATAGCGACTAAAAGTATGGGCTGGATCCAGTGCCTTAGGGTGAGTGGTCAGCAGTGTAGCCTACTCCATGCGTGGGAGGTGCACGCACACACACACACACTTATATATATATATATATATATATCGAGTTGGAGGGGCGCTTACTGCCAGGTCTGAGGGAAGATTCCCGATATTTGGTTGCATTGTTATGTTTTGGAATTCATATTTCCAAGCGATTTGATTTGAGATCCCGAAGTGAAATCTACTTTGATATAAAAGTTAGATAAGTATTTCAATTGATTTGAAATAAAAATCAGGAAATATAGTCCAAAGGAATAATTTCTATAAATTGAATTGGATTTGGAGAATCTAAGTGTGGTGATTAAATAAAAAGGGTAGATTGGGATATTGCATGTTGATTGATGTATAGTAGATCCATATCTATATTACTGATTATTGTTTATGCACTGGCAATCCAATGGGGTAAACCCGTTCCGCATTAGCGGCATGGTCTTGTGATTTGCCTTATCATTTATATAAGTACATTTTAACTGTAGAGTTTCTCACACCAGTCCCATGGCTGACATGTAGTTTGCTTTTCCCTTGCAAACTCGGGTGCCCCTATTTTCCACACGGGCAATCAAGTGGTTTGTTTTGCGGATATTAATTTATTGAGCAGGATTCTGGATTGAAGCTTAAGGCTGTGTCCATAGCATTGATGGTCTTCCGTTGTGTAGTTTACTTGTTTCCGCTGCATTGTATTACATTTATTGTAAACTAATCTTCCGCTGTATTATATTTCGATATACTTTGATATTCTGTACTCTGATGTAACATTATTATGATGTTTATAAAAGTCTTTTGTTATTTGTTCTGATGTGTTGTATGCCCAGAGTTAGCATATGCGGGATTCGAACGGTCTTGGTTGGTTTAGCGATCGATTAGGTCCGAGCGAAATCCGTATCGTTACAACTTCCAAATCCAACCGTTAGATTTCAAATATCTTGTATTCGTTGGAAAGATATTTTCAAATAGATTCTAATATTTTCGGTTTCACTGAAATTCGGTTTATTTTGAATCATGTACATTCATTTGAAATTTGAAATCGATTTTTCAAACTACCATGCCATTTCCAATTCCTTTTATAATTAAATTAAATATTTATATTCAAACTTCAATTTAAATAAATATATACGTTCTAATTCTATTCAAAATAAATTCCTTATCATTATTAATCAAAATAAATCATTTTAAATATCCAAAATTCATTAAAATTGCTAAAATAATTTTTTTAAATTAGTTTTGATTTTTCGGGTTGTTACAGCAAGTCTTCTTGATCTCAAACTGATACTTGTTTTGTTTGTGCTGTAGTATCTTCCTGCCATTCTAGTTTTGTTTTTGTTTGTACTTTTGCATTTTCCAACTCTAAATTTGCATTGTATCAACCTGTGTAATTTTCTTGGACTGAAGGGATTTTATCTATGTCAAAAAAAAGAGACATCTCACCAGGCACATCACAAAAAATCCACATCAAACCAATGCAAAATGACATCGAATGTGCTACCAAACTAATTGAAGAAGCAAAACTCTACTCATCGGATGCATTGAGAGCTACCTTTAACAACACAAACATTCAATCCACAGCAGCAAACCTCTATAGTTGCAATTCCACCACATCACCTATATCATTGGCAAAAGATGATAAAACATAATTAACATTCGAAAGTGAATCAAGCAGAACATCTCCATTGTCAACACTGCCCAAAGCATGAACCACAACATCAAACCAAGAAGCATCAGGCAAGGACACACAACCATCCACACTCTTGGTATCACAGTTAGTAATATAACCTTCAAATATACAATAGAAACCAAATCAAAACAGTAGTATTCAACAAGGGGGTTCAGGAATTCCATCATCCCCAACAAAATAAGAATAAGCAGCATCATAGAAGTCCATGTCTTCATCTGAGAAAACAAGACATAAACATATGAGAGAACATAATTAGCTTAACCATCTCAAATTGAATTATGAAAAAAAAAACTAGATTTAAATGATTGGCAACATATTCCTAAATTGAATTCTAAGAAATATAATTAACATAACCATCTCATGCCATGATACATGCTATAGTACTTTAACAAAAAAAATAAGACGTCTTTTTTAACCAAAAAAACAGAATCTACGAAATTACTTCTTAATTGCAAGAATTTTAAACAAAAATGTAAACTGTGACTTTTTAAATCTGAACGATCAAGAAAAGGAGGAAGAAGACAATTAGTTAACAATGATCAGGAAAAGCTTTTATGGCCAAAAACGCTACACTTAAAACACCGAATCGGAACTCTGCAATCAGCATCTCACTTGTTCACACTAAATCAATTACAAAAGTATATACTGAAGCATGTTTTTTTTCAGGCCTGCTCAGTTGTTCACTCTAAAAGAAACCAAAGGTCCTAAATTTGTTTAACTATTACCCGTAGTCACCACTTACCACGCCTTCTTTCCCTATGTTGCACCACTTCAAACACCAGAGCAACCTTGCTTCTCTCGTCATCGCGAAATAATTCCCGACATTATTATAACTCCAAATGTCATCATCAACAATCAAGAGCAACTAAAACAAAAGGTAGTTAATTAAGTGAAGCGAATGAATATGAAGGGCAGTAGGCTGGACTGGAAGAGCAAAAAAAGAGGAGGGAGGCGAGATTTGGGAGGAAAGAACTAGGCCATTCGTGGATGGAGAGAAAGGGAATGATTTTGATTTTAGGGTTGGGGATTTTTCACAGATTAGCAGTTTAACGTGGATGAGGTGTTTATTTATGTAAAAACAGAAGGCGGGCAAATGAAAAAAAAGAGGGCGGGCATATGAAAAAGCAAGGCGGGCAGATGAAAATCAAAGGCGGTACTATTTAATTTTCAACGAGATTGTATTGCAATGAATAATAATAGAAAGTGATACAGTTACTAAAAATATAGGTATCGCAATTTCCAGGAATTGTCACTTGTAAAAAGTGTAAAGAATAATACAATTGCTAAAAATATTTTTTTTGCAACTGGCACAGAAGTGTGATTTTTAATCATTAAATAAATCTACAGTTATTAAATTATTACTAAATATTAACTGTAATTTACTAGTTATTAATAATTAATTGTAATTATTAAATATAAGAAATAATAATTGATTATTATATTAACTAGTAATTATAAGTTATTTATTACTCTATTACAATAATTACAATAATAGTAATATCAATCAATTATTGTTTATTTATTAATTATGAATTTATTAATTATTTAATTAATTAATTATTAGTTATACATATTCATATTTCAGTTTAATTTTTAATTTTGATCCATTATGCTTTTATTACAAACTAATTATTATTATTTTATAATTATCTAATAATTTTACTATTTTTTAACTATTAATTATTATAATTTGCTTATTATTAATTATTATTGTTTGATTATAAATTATAAATACTAAATAATATAATTTTTAATGATATAATATTAATTATATTTGCTAATTATTAATTATAGATAGTGTGTATATATATCTATATATATATGTATGTATGTGTGTGTGTATATATATATATATATATATATATATATATATATATATTAACTATTATGCTTATACTTCTTTTATTATAATCGAATATTACTTGGGATAATTTTTAAAAGTACACTTTTTGCAAGTGACTTTACCTATTGCAAAAAAATTACAGTTATCGCAATTGGTGAAAACAGTTGCTAAATATTTAATTTTTGCAACTAGTTTGAAAGTGTAGTTGCAAATAATATGTCTGTTGCAAGAGGAATGAAAGAGCAGTTGCTAAAGTATGTTTTCGCAACAGGCATGAAAGCGCTGTTGCGAAAAATATGTTTTTCGCAACATGAAGGAAAAGCCTGTTGTTAAATCTTATCTATTGCAACAACTACGAAAGTTCTGTTGCTAAATATCATTTGCTGCAACTGACATTTGAGGCCTGTTGCAAATAGCTAGTTGTAATAGGGTATTTTTTTTTGTAGTGTGGGGTATTTACAAAATGCAGCTCTTATTAAAAAGCAAACTTTCAGAATCAAACCAAGCCATGGTGAATATAGCTTCTCATGGGTTTCTATAAACATGCCGCTCTCTGATTGTTGGCTACAATTTGACATAGTGTAGTACCTGGACAACAAAGCAAAATGAATGTTTTAGTGAGTATCCAGCAATGATGTTGCTACAATAGATGGTTTTATTGACAACTAATATGAGGGAAACAATTGATAGTTTGGAAAATTTTGGTCTATATATTAATATTTAAGAATAGCAACATCACCGATGTGAACTCATTGTTGCAAAATGAGTTTGCAAAGCAACTCAGTTTTGAAATGGAGCTTGCTATGTAACTCAGTTTGCAACTAAGTTTGCACTGCAACTCAGCTAAAAATTGAGTTGCAGTGCAAACTCGGTTTGCAGCTGAGTTGCAGTGCAAACTCGTTTTGCAAACTGAGTTCGAACTGCAACACAATTTGCAACTAAGGGCCAAGTGAACTCTCTCGCAACTCTGATTTTTGTAAAGAATATACTTGTATCCATTTATGTGTGTTTCGAACTATAAAATTCATATTTTTGAAATTTCATTTGCGAAATTGCATATGCTCAAGATGCTTTACATGCTTTTGTAAACAGTAAGTTTTTGAAGCTTACCCATGTATTCTAAATTATACATGATGCTATTTCTATTCAAACTTGTTTCCATCTTGAAACTGCATGAACTTTTAATTGAAAAGCGGACACATGTCATGTTTTACAATGTTATGCAGCTCTAAAAAGTGCTATTAAATTCAAGTAAGCACACATGCATTTCAGCATTGCATTAGTGTAAATAGGATAAACAAATGCAACTTTTTCTATCATGTATGTAAAACCGCATTTGTTGGATCAATACACAGAACCTAATACATATGTTCTTAACAAAAGCAATCTTAGAAGTCATGGTTTGAAAACACAAATCAAATTTTGTTATACAAACAAATCTATTAAAGCTTCTTTGACTTTCAGATAAACTCATAACCTCTCACAAACACAATCAAAGTGGTGGTGGTGTAATAATACAAAAACGATAATTGTATACAAAGAAATATCGTACTGTCAAAAGTTTATAGAGTCAATTTGTCAAAGATAAGCTGCATGACTAACTTCTTATTCGTTTATGATTCCTTACCTAAACCATCTAGTTCTAATGACAACATGTTAGGTTTAACTGAATCTGTCACACGATAAAATATTGTATCAAAAATAATTGTTCAAGAACAGAAAACACAAACTGGTCTTGTTGCAAGCAGTTCAAAATTGATCTAGCTATATTATGTTTATAAAATATCAGAGCCCTTATTAGCAAACATTATAATTTATAAACCCAACCCAGTAACATTGTATGGCATTTGTATAATTATTATCTTATTGTTCCAATAGTTCCACTCTCACACCCGTGATTAATTTAGTTGACCTGCTATAGGTTATGTCCTGCAATAGTGATCAAAAGTATAAAATGATAGTGTGATAAAGTTTCATATCTAAGGAAATAAACAACAATAAAATTATATATTTACAGGCGGAACCCCAGTCTGGTCGCTAAATGTTGAGAGCTAGCCCCAATCTTATAGGATAGGTCGGAGGCATGTGAGCAAGAGAAGCATCCCCCAGAAAAGATAAAGGAAATATAAAAATATCACATAATGGAAATAGCAAATTAAAAAAATACCTTTTTAAAAGCCTTCAATCTATAGTCAACACGGTAGTAAAATATATACATGGTGGCACTGTCAAAAGTAAAACCCACACATATGAAACACAAAACAACAAGTTTTAATAACCTATTTGGTGTGATGATATATTAATAGAGGATGGATGTGGGGGCAATTTAAATAGCAATTAGAAGCCCTACCAAATGCGTCCAGTGTCAGTTACATTATAAAAAAAATCAAGAACATGCTCAAATAATGGATATGATTATATTTTTAAAAGATCATGAAATTTATTTTTACAACCAATTTAAAACCAAAAGGCAGATTATTCAAAAGAAAAACATTATAAAGTCAAACTCATAACCGCTGTTCTTATTATCATATTGGGAGATTTTGATAGCTTCCTGGAGTATGTTTTCGGCATAGGCATTGTTCATAAGGAACTCCAGTTTCAAGTATTTAGTCCAATTTGGTGGCATAACCAACAGATTTAAAGGAAACAAAATGTGAGAACGGTAACATATCACATACTCAATATTAATTGAGGCATTTAATTAGCATAAATTCCTAGTTGCGAACTTCTCTTGTTGGAAAAATCACAAAAATCCAAAACCATATCATGAGTCTTTAATTCCAAAGCCACTTCATATTTGAAGTTGAAATAAGCATTTTGATGGATTATTAATAAAAACATGTTAGAATTTGATACCTTTGAAGTTGCATCATCGACCTACTTTTATATAGCTGAAGTTACCGACTAAGAATAAAGCATACATAAGGATGAGACTGATTGTTAGGTTTTAGAAAATTACAAATTCATGTTATTTAACATCCTGTATATTTCAATCATTTAAGTTATTGAATTACATTTAATTATTACATTTTTTTTTTTGAAAATTACAACATTAAATTGATTTATAATGAAACAATGATCTTTAAGAATTATTATTTTCATGTAAAAGTTATCTAAACAATTTTATATTGAAAACGTCAAAGTTTAGTCACTCCGTTTGAATCGCTTTTTAACGAATATTTGCGGTAGCGGCAACCGATATATCTCAAATAAAAATAAAATTTTAAAATTTAAATAAAATTCAAAAAATTAATATTTGAGATGCATCTGACTAGACGAAGCATAGAAATGTATTTCATGGGATACATAAGTTCTTTCTATTTACATTAATTTAATAAGATCGCTACGAATAAAACATTGCCGGAACTTGAGAGAATTTTAACAAAAAATAATAGATTGAATTCTAAGAATAACGTTATTTCTTGTTTCACGAAAATCAAACATTTTGACATTGGTTTAATTGTTTTCCCATGCGAATTTTACTTTAAAAGGGTTCTATAATGCATTTTTGATCAAAGCATCATGGTACTACAAAATGTGTACCTTTGCGTCCATCTTATCGCGCTGATCACCGTAGTATATTTATTTGTCGGTTTTTATGCTTGGTACATCACAAAATTACGGAATAACTTGTTCAGTTCATTTCAGAAATAGATCCATTTGAGTTCGACGTGTCCCTATTTGGGTTCGTCGTTTTTTTAGCCATTTTGGGTCTGCAAACCTGATCAGTAACCTTCACCTGGTACTGAAGAGGTCAAAAATGAAATGAGTTGGATACAAAAATATGAAATGCATGTGCGCATTTATGTCTATATTACTTCCAATTTCAAAACAAAATGGATGCACTTTAATAATATTTCATTACTTCCCACTTCCTTTTTGTGTGCATGTTACTTTTATATTATTCCATTACTTCCCACTTCTTTTTTGTGTGCACATTACGATAATATTATTCCATTACTTCCCACTTCATTTTTGTGTGCACGTTACGATAATATTATTCCATTACTTCCCACTTCCTTGTATTCTTTCCCTTTTCCGTTTCCATCTCACCTGTGCTTGAACCCTTCATTTTTAAACCTGAACGCATATTTAATACAAAAATGAAATATATTTATATGTTAAAAGCGTAAGCCACTTTATAGTAAGAATAAAGAAAGACACTCAGCACGTTCGTTCATTAAAAAAAAGGAAGGGATAATTGGAACACTTGCCTGCTTCAATTTCTCCCCACCTCTCCTATTTCATCTTCTTATTGTGGCTTATAAAACCAAGCTCCCTGGAAAAAAATTGAAAGCCCTTAACAATCAACCACACCAGTCGACCTCGCAGGCCACCAAGTCTTCCCATCACCCAACAGCGCAATGTCGTTCCCTACAGTCCGACCACAAACCCCGCCTCAATCTCCTAGCCATAATGGATCGCTGCCCGTTCCACTTTCCATCTCTGAGCTAGCTGCCGGTCTCAACCCAACAGTCACCGCCTGCATTTTTCTACTATTTTAAGGTGACTAACCCTCACGATTAGCTAGTTTAAAGGATTTCAACTTCAACAGTAATTAAGTTAAATAGATTAAATGCTTGGGATTGTTTCATATTTGTGATGGTTATTTTAGGTTGTGAATTTCCTTGGGTCTGTTGTACTCTCCTATGCCTGCTTCTCTTGTTTTGTTTCATTATATTTTGTTCATCTTCCAGAGTTTAACATCCCTGAACCATGGAACTTGAAGTGTTCATTTCTATTTGTGTCACCATATTGCCATGCATTTGTGGAATAACTTGATCAAATGTATTTATACACGTATGTGAATATGTGTATACATGTATGTTGTTTGTGTAATTTGCTTTGTTGAATTTTATGTCACTTTGTAATTTTGTGTGCATTGCCACACTTTTGTAGCTTGCGTATGAATTCAATGATGATATTATATAGGGTGATTGTAAGATTGTATGTGCATATATGCTCATGCCACATGTTGTACTATCTTAAATTTGGAAATGAAATCAAGAGCACGTGTTGTACCTGATAGTTTGAACCCTGTACCTATATAATCAAGTCATGTTGATTCTAGTTATGTTCTCCTAGTTTGTTGAATTTAAGACCTGATCACCATTTTAACCCGAGTCGTTCTATTACTACATTGATTAGTCTTACTTTAATCTGGACTAATGATGTTTGATTGATTCAGTAACATACTCATGACACTGATTTTTTTACTTGTGCTAACCTATTCTAGGAATTTAAGTGTGGAATAAAGACATATGTTTATGCTGCCTGGATCCATTTCATGTTTGCTTGTCATCTCGTTTGGCACATTGAAACCTGGTTAAACACACAATATACCCATGCATGTGCTAATGAACCAAGGTATTTTATTCTGTTATTATTCAATACTATCTTGCTTTGATATTCGGCATGAAACCTAAAATTCAATATTAATACAAAGTTAGGATTAACTTTGATATTTAAGTATTTTACTAAAGTTGATTTACTTAAATAAAGTTTGTCCCGACTCGAGTGTTTTGTTTTTGCATGAAATGTTTGGGTCAGACCCGAATGTTATAGATTTAGAGATTTCATCTATCAAAGTTAAAAACACGTGAAGAAGTGCGGATTCTGGATCAAAAATTCTGTGAAGTTTTATTTAATCAAAATCTATGTAATTTCGCTATGTAAAATTTATTGTACAAATTTGATATTTTGTGTAAAATGCTTCCGCTATGAGATATTGTAGTTTATTTATTCTATGATTTCTGTGTCTAATTATATGTAAACCCACAAGCTAAATAACAATCTGTTGTTTCAATCAATTTAAGTTGGTTTAGTTATCGATTTGAAACGGTTGAAATGACAGGTTATTATAATTGGTATTAGAACTTTGGTTATACAAAGCATAGCTTATCGGGTTTAAAAACTCATTAGAGATGGGGTAGTATTACCCTAGAATGAGTGGATTTATCACTCGAATTACTGTAGAGGGAGCTATTTTGAAAATAGAAATTATTTTGAAATTAAATAAATAATTTAACATGATTATTTTGAAATATATCCTATAATAGGAGTTTGAGTAATTTATTCGATGTCACAATTGGACTGTCAATATGTGAAGATTTCGAATATACGCCGGGCCAATGTATGCACAAAGTCTTATACGTATTAGATAGATATAAAATACACTCTAGTCACTAGGAGATGATTCTAGTGATTGTCGCGACATCACCAGTATGTATTTTTTTTTGTTTCGAAAGTGGGATGACTTTATGAATTTTAATGAAGATGTTTTGTAAAATTAATGTGAACTTGGGTAAATGATCAAAATTTAAATAAAGTTAAGTTATTGTGGAATACAAGTAGAATTAACAAATGAATGTTCGGAATTAAAATGTTAATTTGAATAGTTAATGGTGAATGACTTGATGAAACAGAAAAAAATTATGATGACAAGTGAATAATTAGGAAATATGAACTAAGGCAAAACCAATTAAAAGTAGGAAAATAACAGAATTCATAGATGTATCGTTTACACCCTTGGCCTTGAGAATAGATAGTTACTTTATCCATTTTGATTCACTTAGATTTACTTGTTATTGTTGACCTGCTCACCTTTGTTTTACTCATGCCACTGCTAAATTCATATCTTTATACCCTTTCGTTTACCGTGCATCCAAAAAATATAAAATAAAGTTGGATTAATGATGTAGGTTTTGATTTGAAACACATATTTGACCTTCGAATTGTGACAACAATTGACAATTGAATTTTCGAAGTATTGATTTTATACAATGTTAATGAAAATTTTGAAATGAGATGTAAAAGATAATTGAAATGGGTTGAAATAGATTCCTTAATAGTTTTGATATATATGAAACCCAACTTATATAATAAATAGTTAAGAAAGGTTTTAACAAAAAATATTTTGAGAAGAAGTATTAACTAAGCATGAATGATGAATTGGAATTGTTGAACCATGAAATAAAATAAGAAGTATGTATTGCTAATGAAGCCAAATTATGGAATAAGATAATATATCAATTTAGTTATAATTGAGAAGAACTCTTGACATAAATTTAAGAATTTGGTTCCGGAAATTTGTTGAAATTGATTTCTAAGGTTTTGAAAAAATTTATTAGTAGAATATATAATTATTTTCGAATAGAAATGTTTGAAGTGATATTCTAGAATATTTTCAAAAAGAAATATATGAATGTAGAACCCACTTTTATCGCTAGAAAATAATTGCAATGATAATTCTTTATCACTTTGGAATTTATTCTCGAGTCTCAAAGTAGGGGAAGGCCACTTTGGTAGCTTAGCTACATGTTTAACTTGATCAAACGAAATTGATTTGTGAAGCATGATTTGATATACAATTATATGTATATTTTAAATGATTGAAAGAAAAATCCTGAGTTGATTCTCGAGATTGGTTGAATGATAATCTTGTGTATTAGGATAAAGAAATTTAAAATGGTTGAACCATGATTTCCATTTGTTGAATTAAAAGACAAATTTTCCGAATATTTGAATAATCCAATGAAATGACCCAAACTCGCCCGTAAGGGAAGGCCCGGATTGAGTTGAGAACACAACAAATTAGAACACAAACAGAAGAACATTTCATTGTTATTACAATAATTTACATCAGAATACAAGAATATAACAGAGTATGAATAAATATTATACATCATAAGAATATCATAGATTAAAATACATTACATATCAGCGGAAAAATAATACGTAACACAACCGAGAGAGATTCACGGATACAAAGCTTTTCAAATATAGCTCCAGCTGTAAATCGGGATCTTGTAAAAAGAAATCTGCAAAACCAAAATTACTAGCTGTCCATGTGGAAAATAAGGGCACCCAGAGTTTAGGTTAAAACAATAAACTCCAGGTCAATCATGGGACTGGCATGAGAACTAAAACAGCTATTTAAAACTTTACTTTAGAAATAAAATGAAGGGACCACACCGTATAACACGGAATGAGTTTCCTCCCAAGAATACCAGTGCATATAACAAGCAGCGCAATGCTTTATGAAAAATGAAGCTATTATAAGACTCGGGTCCCATCACACAATGCAACGCAAGCCAGAGGATAGAGTTTTCCCTTATAGTAGCCAAGCATGCTTGGTATGTTTAAAACAAATCATTTTGATATTACTATAAGTATATAATGTCAAAATCACTTCAGGTATAAATGTATCAATCATAGACGGCATAGTATCCCATGCTACTATGTCGCCAAACTAGGTTTTACAACTGAAACCGAAATTTCACGTATTGGAAATTGGATTTCCGTCATGAGTTGAGGCAAAGGATGTACTCCTTGCCGGCTTCGAGACACTCTAGCAAATGCCTCAGGGTTCCCCGCAGTGAACCCTTGCATTCTTCAAGGCTGGTCCACACTTACGTTAGTGAATTGGCAATTCCTGAACATAGTTTCCCGGTCCTGTAGGACCTATCCATGGGCTCCATAGTAACCGATATATCCGAGGTGCCTTGCAATCCATCATCCACATAGGTAAAAATAAATAAATGTGTAGGCTCCATACCATGACACCACCCATAGCTAGAAGGAAACGTCATGCACTCCTTGGGTCCCTTATCCTGTTTTTGACTCATACTGAGGTGTGAGGCTCGCGAATTAACGATATACACAAAGATATGCTATTTAAAGCCGTGCTTTGATCATCAACCATAAGAGTTTGCTTTTCAACAGAAGCCTTGATCATTTGCATCTCAGCATGCCACACTGACAATTCACGCCATGCGACAGATGTCTATCGACATAACCTTTAAGCCCGTACGTCTCAGAGAAGGGTGTTAAGCAAGAGAATAAATTCTCCGCCACCAAACAGATATATATTTAATAGAAATCAATCAACACAGAATAAAATCCAATGTCAGACACTCATCCACTTACTAGTTCGTTCTGGGTCAGAACAAAACCGAAGGCACCCTATTCCTCATCCCATATGTCCAATACAGAGGAGAGGTCCTCACATATCCGGTCGATCTCCAAGTACGTTTGGACGATTACCTCTTATTACCTTGTCTTGGGTGTATAGCCCAATCAAGACATCAGTAATCATCCAAATGATGTGAAGAACTCTGGTCTTCAACTACCGTCTTCATCGTCGACTTATCGACGTATTAATTATTCAGAATGGGATAAACCCGGTCTTTCCGAATAACTCGCGTATCTTATAAACAAGTTCCATAAAAACACAACATACGCCTCATTCCAATTCTGAATATTCTTTTACTCAAATATTCTTTTCACAATTTTAAACCAAGTTAAGGTTTTCCAAACTAGTCGGGATTAGTGAACCTTACCGAAGAAATCATTTATTTTATTTCCCAATCCCAACCTATTCATCTCATGGAGCAAAACTGGCAGTGCTCCATATCTAACACCACGGTGTGACCGGTAAAATTTAATTACCATTTCACTTTCAAATCTAATTAAAGATTTAACTATCGCCTAAAGCAAAACTGGTGATACTCCATTCTCGATCAATTTCCCTAATTTGATAATTTATATTATCACATTCACATTTCAATCTAATTAAAGATTCATTAAAACTCCATTTAGTTTTAGTCCTCCCAAAAATCAATATTAATGATTATTTAACTTTAAGAAATCAAACATGTCGCATCGACGATCTACACTGTACCATTGATTTCTGCCGATATATAACCTCTAAGCTTGTACGTCTCAGAGAAGAGTGTTAAGCAAGAGAATAAATTCTCCACCACCAAATAGATATATATTTAGCAGAGATCAGCAATATAGTTCGAAATACAATGTTAGACATGAAATCATGTATTTAATTGGGTTGAAGAGCCAATGTCATTTAAAACACAGTTCACGATAAACCCAATTCACATTCCATTTTATTCCTATTATTAAATATAATTGGAAACTCAAATAATATTAATTAAAAGATTTATTCTTTTCACACAGGGTTTAAGAACAGTGTTATTTAAGACATCATTCATGACAAACCCAAAATCCAATTTGATATTAAATATAAGGCTCTAAACCGAAATTATATAGGCTTACGTTCAATATCAAATTCTGAAACCAACACATATCGTATGGGGAAAAACGATATATATCTATCTTCCAAATTCCTCCACAATATCCCTATAGTCACGGAATCCAATACCGAAATATTCCGGAGATGATTTCTATTCCAATTCATTCCAATTCATACGTTGGAAAATCTTAGTTATATCAAAACCATTTCAAATCCATTTTACTTATTTAAAAAAAATTGGATTAATATTCTAGTTAATAATTAGTTTATTTCGAAAAAAATATAATTTTATCTTTACAAACGTGGAATTTTTCATCCAAATTCATTCCAAATCATTTATTATGATTTTACACAAATTATTAATATTTTTAATAATTTTATCAAGGCCCTTTTAGTTGATTACCATAAACGGTCATCGAACTGCATTTACAACGACTTTTTACAAATTTGATTTTGACATAATTCCAAATCCAACTGTTAGAATTCAAATCTCTTATATTCAGTGGAAAGCTCTTTTCGATACGAACCCAATGATTCCGGTTTTAGGAGAATCCGACAGTCGGATCTCCCATAATGTCAATTCGAAGTCAATGGTTGAAATTTGCGAACAGTTGCAGCGCGACGCATTCTATTCAAGCCATTATATATATATATATATAATATTATATATTTCATTCAAAATGTATTTTACAAATTCGTTTTAAAACCGATTCCAACTTCCACTTCAATTTTAAGTCAAAATTGAATATTCCGTATCATTATAATATATAAATGATAATATTTTCAAAATATCAGATTTTTAAATCATTTCCTTTTCGATATTCACTATAAAAATGAATAAAATCGATATAAATATCGTTCGCATTAAAATGGCGCAAATCTAAACAACACGGCTTCATATATTTCAATATTATCGTGTTCATCCAAAATCGCACATCGAAATCATATTTTAATCCTTTACTGAATAATATTTTAAAATATTCCTTATTTTAAGATATTCATTATTCGTTATTTTAAAATATTCATTAATTTAAAATATTCGTTCCTTCTGAATCAGAATCAGACCCAAACAATTACCATATAATGTTAGTTATTTGGATTTCATACAGCACATGTATATAACAACAATGATAAACAATCAATGTAATAACCCGGAAAATCTGGGCCAGTTTAAAATTTTTATTTTGGCAATTTTGGCGAATTTTGAATATTTAAAATAGAGTATTTTAAATAATATCGACGAGAAAATTTATTTTGAATATAATTCGACGTATATATTATATACGTCGTCGTTAGAATATAAATAATTATATATAATTATAAAAGGAATTGAAAATGGCGCGGTAGTTCGAAAATTCGATTTCTAATTTCAAATGAATATACAGAATTCAATATAAGTCAGAATTGAACGAAACAAGAAATATTTGAATCTGTATAACTATATCTTTGTAACGAAGTTAACAAACTGAGATTTCATTTTAGAAATGATGAGATATGTCCAGTTGAAAATTAGAAATAGTCGCTGTGGAATTTATATATATTTTAATATAATATATAGCCCTTAAAAATAGCCATTTTGCAAATGACCTCGGATTTCGACGAAACCAGTTTTGTTGGGTCCGTGATGTAAAGTTATTGTTAGGTTTTAAATTTCATAATTTTTCGAATCAATATGTGAGCGTGGCAAAGGAAAACGCGTTTGACCAGTTTCAGTTGATTTTAATCGACTGGAAATTGGCCATTTTTCTAACGGTCTCAGAATTCGACGAAACTAGTTTTGTTAGGACCGTATCGTCAATACGAAGCTAGAAAATATTTTTATGGAATTTTTAGAGTTCGTATGTGACCCAGGTAATTTGAAATGCACGTTTAAAATTCAATAAAGTGATTTAAATGTAAATTCAACGGAAACTGATTCAAACAGTCGAATCAGCTTGCGATATATATCCCATTGTGTTCAGAATAGGGGTAATACGCTATGGACGACAGTCGGTGGGCCTCGTTTCGAAGTCGAATAAAAAAGTCAACTCCTTAGGATAAAATAAATTAAAATTAAATAATTAAATATATATAATTTTCATATAACCGCCCCCTCTTCTCGTTTCACTCAGAAGAAATAAAAGAAAAAAAAAAAACAAAAAAACCCCCTAGCCTAATCGATCGCGCCCTCCACCAGAGGCGAGGCGCCGCCCTCCTCTTCACCGCCGGCGCTGGGCGCCAGTCCTTCTCCTCCTTGCAACGCACGACGCCCCAGACCTCCTTCCCCACCGCAAGCACCCTCGTCGAAACCCCTTCAAAACCCTACCTTCCCTAATCCATCGCGTCAAGTGTCGGAGCACCTCCAGCCACCAGCGTCGACGATGCCCTGCCACCACCAGTGCCGCGATTTGCCCCTTCCCCTCTGTCAGTTCGTCAAACACAGTAAGTTTACTGTTTTATTTATTTATGTTAAAACTGTTTTTATATTTAAGCTTTAAAAACTGATTATTTTAAAATTTGAAAACTGATTTTTTAGGGAATTTCAAAACTGAATTTTCTTTACTTAAAAACCGATTTTTTTTTTTTATTATTTACTTTAAAAACTGTTTTATTTATTTATGTTGTAGAGTGTCAAAAATGTAATCTTTTACATTGTAGAAAGATAAAGGTATGATCTTTATATTTTTAAAGTGTTAAAAATATGATTTTTATATTTTTAAAGTATTAAAAATATAATCTTTACTATATAGAAATATTAAAAATAGGATTTTTATATTTTTAAAGTATTAAAAATATAATCTTTATAAGATAGAGAATATAAAGATATCATCTTTGTGTAAGTAGCAAAATAAAAATCTGATTTTTATTTTCTATACGTCGAAATAAAATGCTGATTTTTATAAAGATGAAATCTTTATAGTTGAAAAGGCGAGATCTTTATATATAGAATAACGATAGAAAAATAGAATTTTTATATATTGAACTTCGATAAAAAAATTCGATTTTTATATATTGAACTTTAAAGTAAAAATTCGATTTTTATATATTGAACTTTAAAATAAAAATTCGATTTTTATATATTGAACTTCGAAATAAAAATTCGATTTTTAAATATTGAACTTTGAAATAAAAATTCGATTTTTATATATGTAGTAGCTACGGACGACGAAGCTGACGAAGATGCGAAAACAATGAAGACTTCTGCAAATGAAAAGCCATGGAGCTAGGATAGCTATAAGTGAGAACTTCTCACCTTTCAATTTTATTTCTAGTTATATTTATATATATATATATACTAGGATGCAGACGGTGTTTAGTAGCACCCGACACCCGTCCACATACCATGGACTTGTTTGTTTGGATGTTTGGTGATTGATTGAGATATTGGTTTGAATGTGGTTTGTGGTGAAAAAAAAAAAAAAAATCAAATCGATAAATTGATTAGGATTAGACGTGCGCCGTTATAAGGCGAAGGAGTAAGGCTAGGTTAGACCCTTACTCCAAATTTTGTGGTTTGCATAACGAAAGTGAATTTGATTGATGTGTGAATGGCGTGGGCCTTCACTAGACCGGGGATAAGGCTAGGCCTTGTCCCGTTTCTAGTATCGTGCCGTTATGCCGCCGAAATTTTCTAAAATATGTTAGAAAAATAAAAATAATCATTTATTGAATAAATGGACTGAATAGATATTCATATGTTAAGATAAGTTGTTTTATCGTTAAAAATATAATTTTAACGTGAATGCGAATAAATAAAATATTCATTTACAAACCGGACGGTTTGTTTATGTACACCTATTTGAACGACATTGATTGGGTCGATAAATTTTACACATCGCCCAACTGCACGAATAAAAACTTATGTTTGATTGTTTGAAACCCCACACGGGTGTTGGGATGAAATATGAAGTTCACTCATCCTGATTGATTAAATATGTCGATCGATTGATTGACAGGCTGTTATAAGCGTTAGATATTTATATTTGATGCTTATACAGTGTAGTGCACTTTGGTTGATGGTTGATTATTTTTCAATGCTATTATATACATTTGTTGTATGAAAATCCATATAATTAACTTTATATGGTAATTGGTTGGGCCTCATTCCAATTTGAAAAATAAAGAATATATAATATAAAGGTTCATGTGTTGACTATATTCATCCGTTGATATTAGTCATGTGTTGAACAAATTATTTTTATAATAAAATTTACATCTTTATCAATATATAATATAAAGGTTCATGTGTTGACGGTACTCATTCGTTGAGATTAGTCATGTGTTGAACGAAATAATTTAACCAAAAATAGTCACACATGGACGGTACTCATTCGTTGAGATTAGTCGTGTGTTGACAAAAAGAAATATTTGAAATAGAATATATAAAGCCGTGTTGAATAGTGATGCGCCATTTTGACGCGAACGAAATATATAACGATTTCGAAATGAATTGAATATATAACGATTTCGAAATGAATTGAATATATAACGATTTCGAAATGAATTGAATATATAACGATTTCGAAATGAATTGAATATATAACGATTTCGAAATGAATTGAATATATAACGATTTCGAAATGAATTGAATATATAACGATTTCGAAATGAATTGAATATATAACGATTTCGAAATGAATTGAATATATAACGATTTCGAAATGAATTGAATATATAACGATTTCGAAATGAATTGAATATATAACGATTTCGAAATGAATTGAATATATAACGATTTCGAAATGAATTGAATATATAACGATTTCGAAATGAATTGAATATATAACGATTTCGAAATGAATTGAATATATAACGATTTCGAAATGAATTGAATATATAACGATTTCGAAATGAATTGAATATATAACGATTTCGAAATGAATTGAATATATAACGATTTCGAAATGAATTGAATATATAACGATTTCGAAATGAATTGAATATATAACGATTTCGAAATGAGTTGAATATAAAACGATTTCGAATTGAATCGAATAGAAAGCCAATTTGATTTCAAATTGAATATATAATGAACTTGATTCAAATAGAAAACGAAAAGAATTTAATTTGAATAGAAAATGAATTTGAATCGAATAGAAAACCGATTTGAATTAAATTGAATTGAATTGAGAAACGAATTCGAATTGAATTTAAAATGAAGTGAAATGAATTCAAATTAAATTGAAATTTGAATTGAATAGAAATGAGTTTTAAAACGAATTTATAAAGAATTCAATTTTGATTTGAATTGAAATAGAAGTTGACTTTGTTTTTGAAACGAATTCAAAACTAAATATATAATTCGTTTTAAATAGAAATCGACGAAATATATATTATATATATTATATATATAATATAATGGCCTGAATAGAACGCGCCGCGCCGCGGCAGTTCGTAAATTTCGACCATTTATTTCAAACGGACATTACGGGAGATCCGACCGTCGGATTCTCCTAAAACCGGAACCGTTGGGTTCGTATCGAAAAGAGCTTTCTAACGAATATTAGAAATTCAAAATCTAACGGTTGGATTTGGAGATACGTCCAAATCAAATTCGAAAAAGGTCGCTGTAAGTGCAGTTCGATGGCCATTGTTGGAAATCGACTGTACGGGCCTTGATAAAATTATTAAAAATATCAATAATTTGTGTAAAATCATAAGAAATGATTTGGGAAAAATTGGGGTGAAAAACTCCATATTTGAAAAGATAAAAATAGTTTTTATCAAAATGAACTAGTTTTGAACTAAATTTAAAACCAATTTATTTTTAAATAAATGAACAAGATTTAAAAAGGGGTTTTAAATAATCGAATTTCTAATATATTTGATTGAGTTTGAAATGGGTTTATCGTGAACTGTGTTTTAAATAACACCTAGTTCTTTAACCCAGTAAAAGGAGTTTTAACGAATCTGCAATTAGATTGAAATGTGAATTCGTAATCTAAATTTCCAAATTAGAAAATGAGCGGGAATGGAGTATTACCAGTTTTGCTCCAAAGCGATAGTTAAATCTTTAATTAGATTTGAACGTGAAATGGTAATTAATTTTACCGATAACACCACGGTGTTAGATATGGAGTATTACCAGTTTTGCTTCATGGGATGAATAGGTTGGGATTGGGAAATAAAATAAATAATTACTTCGTTGTGGTTCGCTAATCTCGACTAGTTGGAAAAACCATAGTTTGGTTTTAAATAACATCCAAAGGAAGATTACAGGATAAATTTTAAGGAATTTATCTTGGATAAAATTAATGGGAACATTTCCTTAAGAATGTGGAATTTAGAAACTAGCTGTAGATTGGCTAAGAAGAATGGTTTCCTGGGTATTGATCTGATGTTGGTTTCGGCCTTCGGGGTTAATGTTCGGGAAATTGTTCTCTTGCTAATTTGCGGTTAGTGACTAATGAATTGGAATGAGGCGTATGTTGTGTTTGTGTAACATTTGTTTTCAATATACGCGGGTTGTTCGGAAAGTCCGGGTTTATACCCATTCTGAATAACCGATTCGACGATATGTCGAAGATGAAGACGGTGGTCGAAGACCGGAAGTCTTCACATCGTTTGGGTAATTACTGGCGATCCTGATTGGGCTGTACACCCAAGAGGATGGAAATAGTTGGTGGTCGTCCAGACGTACTTGGAGATGGATGGATATGCGAGGAAAGTGCCTCCGGTTTCGTTCAGACCCAGAACGGACTTGTAAATGGATTGTGTGTCTGACATTGGATTTTATTCTGTGTAGGTTGATTTCTATTAAATATATATCTGCTTGGCGGCGGAGAATTTATTCTCTTGCTTAACGCCCTTCTCTGAGACGTACGAGCTTAGAGGTTATATATCGATAGATATCAATCGCATGGCATGAATTGCCTGTGTGGCATGCTGAGTTGCATGGATCAAGGCTTCTGTTGAAAAGCAAAGTCTTGTGGTTGATGATCAAAGCACAGCCTACGTGGTAGCTTTGTGTATAGCGTGTATTCGCGAGCCTCACACCTCGGTATGAGTTAAAAACGGGATACGGGCCGTTGGGAGAACACGACGTTTCTTTCTAGCTTTGGTGGTGTCAGTGACTTACCAGCCCTGACATTTATATACTTTTCACCTTTGTGGTTGTTGGATGCGAGGCGCCTCGATTATAGGTCTGTAAGGACCGGGAAACGCGTGTTCAGGAATTGCCAATCCTCTAACGTAAGTGAGGACCGGCCCAACCGATCCAAGGGTTACCCAGTGTGCGTAGTCCTGAGCATTTGCTAGAGTGTCTCGAATGCGGAGAGGAGCTTGCCCCTTGCCTCGACTCATGACGGAATCCAATTTCCAATACGTGTATTGCGGCTTTATTTGTAGAGCCTAGTATGGCGACATAGTAGCATGGGATACTATGCCGTCTATGATTTATATTTATGATTGAAATGTTTTGACACTATACACTTATTATAGTATCAAATGATTTGTTTTAAGCGTACCAAGCATGTTTGGCTATTATAAGGGAAAACCCTATCCCCCGGCTTGCGTTGCATTGTATGATAGGACCTGGGTCTTATAATAGCTTCATTTTTCGAAAAAGCATTGCGTTGTTTATTCTATGCACTGGTATTCTTGGGAGGAAACCCGTTCCGTGTTTTACGGCGTGGTCCCTTGAATTACTTTCTTTTAAAATAAAGTTTTAAATAACTGTTTTAGTTCTCACACCAGTCACATGACTGACCTGGAGTTTATTGTTTTAACCTAAACTCTGGGTGCCCCTATTTTCCGCACGGGCAGCTAGTAGTTTTGGTTTTGCAGATTTATATTCACAGGATCCTGGTTTACAGCTGGAATGATATCCGGAAAGCTCTGTATCCGTATATCACCTTCAGTTGTGCTTTATATTATTTTTCCGCTGCTATGTATTTAAATGTAATTTAAATCTCTGATATTTCTGTGTAATATTTATTCATTTATACTCTGTATATTCTTGTAATCTGATGCATTGCTGTAATATACAATGAAATGTTCTTCTGTTTGTGTTCTGATTTGTCCTGTTCTCAACGTTCAGGGGTTTCGAACGGTCTAGATCGGTTTAACGACTGATTCAGATCGAGCGAAATTTCTTGCCGTCACATTTGGTATCAGAGCTTTGGTTTACAGAGCTCGAGAACAAGACACATTAGAACCATACGAAAGAATTCATCAGATATTGGATTAGTAATATCCAATTAGAATGACTCGTTAGAGATAGGATCAGTAGTATCCTAGAACGAGTGTGAAGAGTATATTTTTCAAATGAAAACAATTTTGTTTGAAATTTAAACCATTTTAAACGTATTTGATTATTTATTTATTTTGAATATGGACAATCGAGTATATAAAGGTTTTGTATATACGCGTCATGAACGTATATTCGAAGTTTTAATATACTGGATAGATATAGAATCACATTCTAGTCGCCCGGACCTGATTCTGATGATTGACGCGTCATCATTAGTAATTAGTTTCGTGTTTCAAAGGTGTGCTTTCTATATATTTCCATCAGACTGGTGTGAGAACCAAAACTAATATAGTTAGAACACATTGTTGTGAATTGGCATCAAAAACATGATTTTTTTTGTATATGTATCAAAATTATGAATTTGAAAATTCTAATCCACTAATTGATTGATGTTTGAGTTGCTTGTTTAATTGTTTGCTAATTTTAACCATTTATGCCTAATTGTACCAAATATTGAATTATATTGAAATTGGTCGCATTTGCTTGCATGTACATATACTTATATTGAACAGGTCATAGCAAGGAGGCTAGAGCCAGAGAATAAAATTTGTTTGCCCGACAAATAGGTACATGTTTACTACATAATTTCCTGTTTTGTTTGGGTGATGATGATTTTGTGAGCCTATTGGCTAGCCGCTTGGCTTTTTCTTTTTCTTTTTGAGATCTGAAGGACCGGGGAAGCTATTTGAAATTCCCCGATGCTCCCGGTGCAGGGGAGGTTATGGCGAAATTTTTCGAAAATTTAGGGTGTTAGCCAAATTTTTGAAGTTTTGAAAATTCTCAGAAACTGAAAAGTTGGAGAATGGAAGCCAGATCGAGCGTAGAGTTGAATAATCAAACCACTTTCGACTTTGTTCCTTTTCGGGGACGAAAAGTTTTAAGTGGGGGAGATTGTAATAACCCGGAAAATCTGGGCCAGTTTAAAATTTTTATTTTGGCAATTTTGGCGAATTTTGAATATTTAAAATAGAGTATTTTAAATAATATCGACGAGAAAATTTATTTTGAATATAATTCGACGTATATATTATATACGTCGTCGTTAGAATATAAATAATTATATATAATTATAAAAGGAATTGAAAATGGCGCGGTAGTTCGAAAATTCGATTTCTAATTTCAAATGAATATACAGAATTCAATATAAGTCAGAATTGAACGAAACAAGAAATATTTGAATCTGTATAACTATATCTTTGTAACGAAGTTAACAAACTGAGATTTCATTTTAGAAATGATGAGATATGTCCAGTTGAAAATTAGAAATAGTCGCTGTGGAATTTATATATATTTTAATATAATATATAGCCCTTAAAAATAGCCATTTTGCAAATGACCTCGGATTTCGACGAAACCAGTTTTGTTGGGTCCGTGATGTAAAGTTATTGTTAGGTTTTAAATTTCATAATTTTTCGAATCAATATGTGAGCGTGGCAAAGGAAAACGCGTTTGACCAGTTTCAGTTGATTTTAATCGACTGGAAATTGGCCATTTTTCTAACGGTCTCAGAATTCGACGAAACTAGTTTTGTTAGGACCGTATCGTCAATACGAAGCTAGAAAATATTTTTATGGAATTTTTAGAGTTCGTATGTGACCCAGGTAATTTGAAATGCACGTTTAAAATTCAATAAAGTGATTTAAATGTAAATTCAACGGAAACTGATTCAAACAGTCGAATCAGCTTGCGATATATATCCCATTGTGTTCAGAATAGGGGTAATACGCTATGGACGACAGTCGGTGGGCCTCGTTTCGAAGTCGAATAAAAAAGTCAACTCCTTAGGATAAAATAAATTAAAATTAAATAATTAAATATATATAATTTTCATATAACCCCCCCCCTCTTCTCGTTTCACTCAGAAGAAATAAAAGAAAAAAAAAAAACAAAAAAACCCCCTAGCCTAATCGATCGCGCCCTCCACCAGAGGCGAGGCGCCGCCCTCCTCTTCACCGCCGGCGCTGGGCGCCAGTCCTTCTCCTCCTTGCAACGCACGACGCCCCAGACCTCCTTCCCCACCGCAAGCACCCTCGTCGAAACCCCTTCAAAACCCTACCTTCCCTAATCCATCGCGTCAAGTGTCGGAGCACCTCCAGCCACCAGCGTCGACGATGCCCTGCCACCACCAGTGCCGCGATTTGCCCCTTCCCCTCTGTCAGTTCGTCAAACACAGTAAGTTTACTGTTTTATTTATTTATGTTAAAACTGTTTTTATATTTAAGCTTTAAAAACTGATTATTTTAAAATTTGAAAACTGATTTTTTAGGGAATTTCAAAACTGAATTTTCTTTACTTAAAAACCGATTTTTTTTTTTTATTATTTACTTTAAAAACTGTTTTATTTATTTATGTTGTAGAGTGTCAAAAATGTAATCTTTTACATTGTAGAAAGATAAAGGTATGATCTTTATATTTTTAAAGTGTTAAAAATATGATTTTTATATTTTTAAAGTATTAAAAATATAATCTTTACTATATAGAAATATTAAAAATAGGATTTTTATATTTTTAAAGTATTAAAAATATAATCTTTATAAGATAGAGAATATAAAGATATCATCTTTGTGTAAGTAGCAAAATAAAAATCTGATTTTTATTTTCTATACGTCGAAATAAAATGCTGATTTTTATAAAGATGAAATCTTTATAGTTGAAAAGGCGAGATCTTTATATATAGAATAACGATAGAAAAATAGAATTTTTATATATTGAACTTCGATAAAAAAATTCGATTTTTATATATTGAACTTTAAAGTAAAAATTCGATTTTTATATATTGAACTTTAAAATAAAAATTCGATTTTTATATATTGAACTTCGAAATAAAAATTCGATTTTTAAATATTGAACTTTGAAATAAAAATTCGATTTTTATATATGTAGTAGCTACGGACGACGAAGCTGACGAAGATGCGAAAACAATGAAGACTTCTGCAAATGAAAAGCCATGGAGCTAGGATAGCTATAAGTGAGAACTTCTCACCTTTCAATTTTATTTCTAGTTATATTTATATATATATATATACTAGGATGCAGACGGTGTTTAGTAGCACCCGACACCCGTCCACATACCATGGACTTGTTTGTTTGGATGTTTGGTGATTGATTGAGATATTGGTTTGAATGTGGTTTGTGGTGAAAAAAAAAAAAAAAATCAAATCGATAAATTGATTAGGATTAGACGTGCGCCGTTATAAGGCGAAGGAGTAAGGCTAGGTTAGACCCTTACTCCAAATTTTGTGGTTTGCATAACGAAAGTGAATTTGATTGATGTGTGAATGGCGTGGGCCTTCACTAGACCGGGGATAAGGCTAGGCCTTGTCCCGTTTCTAGTATCGTGCCGTTATGCCGCCGAAATTTTCTAAAATATGTTAGAAAAATAAAAATAATCATTTATTGAATAAATGGACTGAATAGATATTCATATGTTAAGATAAGTTGTTTTATCGTTAAAAATATAATTTTAACGTGAATGCGAATAAATAAAATATTCATTTACAAACCGGACGGTTTGTTTATGTACACCTATTTGAACGACATTGATTGGGTCGATAAATTTTACACATCGCCCAACTGCACGAATAAAAACTTATGTTTGATTGTTTGAAACCCCACACGGGTGTTGGGATGAAATATGAAGTTCACTCATCCTGATTGATTAAATATGTCGATCGATTGATTGACAGGCTGTTATAAGCGTTAGATATTTATATTTGATGCTTATACAGTGTAGTGCACTTTGGTTGATGGTTGATTATTTTTCAATGCTATTATATACATTTGTTGTATGAAAATCCATATAATTAACTTTATATGGTAATTGGTTGGGCCTCATTCCAATTTGAAAAATAAAGAATATATAATATAAAGGTTCATGTGTTGACTATATTCATCCGTTGATATTAGTCATGTGTTGAACAAATTATTTTTATAATAAAATTTACATCTTTATCAATATATAATATAAAGGTTCATGTGTTGACGGTACTCATTCGTTGAGATTAGTCATGTGTTGAACGAAATAATTTAACCAAAAATAGTCACACATGGACGGTACTCATTCGTTGAGATTAGTCGTGTGTTGACAAAAAGAAATATTTGAAATAGAATATATAAAGCCGTGTTGAATAGTGATGCGCCATTTTGACGCGAACGAAATATATAACGATTTCGAAATGAATTGAATATATAACGATTTCGAAATGAATTGAATATATAACGATTTCGAAATGAATTGAATATATAACGATTTCGAAATGAATTGAATATATAACGATTTCGAAATGAATTGAATATATAACGATTTCGAAATGAATTGAATATATAACGATTTCGAAATGAATTGAATATATAACGATTTCGAAATGAATTGAATATATAACGATTTCGAAATGAATTGAATATATAACGATTTCGAAATGAATTGAATATATAACGATTTCGAAATGAATTGAATATATAACGATTTCGAAATGAATTGAATATATAACGATTTCGAAATGAATTGAATATATAACGATTTCGAAATGAATTGAATATATAACGATTTCGAAATGAATTGAATATATAACGATTTCGAAATGAATTGAATATATAACGATTTCGAAATGAATTGAATATATAACGATTTCGAAATGAATTGAATATATAACGATTTCGAAATGAATTGAATATATAACGATTTCGAAATGAGTTGAATATAAAACGATTTCGAATTGAATCGAATAGAAAGCCAATTTGATTTCAAATTGAATATATAATGAACTTGATTCAAATAGAAAACGAAAAGAATTTAATTTGAATAGAAAATGAATTTGAATCGAATAGAAAACCGATTTGAATTAAATTGAATTGAATTGAGAAACGAATTCGAATTGAATTTAAAATGAAGTGAAATGAATTCAAATTAAATTGAAATTTGAATTGAATAGAAATGAGTTTTAAAACGAATTTATAAAGAATTCAATTTTGATTTGAATTGAAATAGAAGTTGACTTTGTTTTTGAAACGAATTCAAAACTAAATATATAATTCGTTTTAAATAGAAATCGACGAAATATATATTATATATATTATATATATAATATAATGGCCTGAATAGAACGCGCCGCGCCGCGGCAGTTCGTAAATTTCGACCATTTATTTCAAACGGACATTACGGGAGATCCGACCGTCGGATTCTCCTAAAACCGGAACCGTTGGGTTCGTATCGAAAAGAGCTTTCTAACGAATATTAGAAATTCAAAATCTAACGGTTGGATTTGGAGATACGTCCAAATCAAATTCGAAAAAGGTCGCTGTAAGTGCAGTTCGATGGCCATTGTTGGAAATCGACTGTACGGGCCTTGATAAAATTATTAAAAATATCAATAATTTGTGTAAAATCATAAGAAATGATTTGGGAAAAATTGGGGTGAAAAACTCCATATTTGAAAAGATAAAAATAGTTTTTATCAAAATGAACTAGTTTTGAACTAAATTTAAAACCAATTTATTTTTAAATAAATGAACAAGATTTAAAAAGGGGTTTTAAATAATCGAATTTCTAATATATTTGATTGAGTTTGAAATGGGTTTATCGTGAACTGTGTTTTAAATAACACCTAGTTCTTTAACCCAGTAAAAGGAGTTTTAACGAATCTGCAATTAGATTGAAATGTGAATTCGTAATCTAAATTTCCAAATTAGAAAATGAGCGGGAATGGAGTATTACCAGTTTTGCTCCAAAGCGATAGTTAAATCTTTAATTAGATTTGAACGTGAAATGGTAATTAATTTTACCGATAACACCACGGTGTTAGATATGGAGTATTACCAGTTTTGCTTCATGGGATGAATAGGTTGGGATTGGGAAATAAAATAAATAATTACTTCGTTGTGGTTCGCTAATCTCGACTAGTTGGAAAAACCATAGTTTGGTTTTAAATAACATCCAAAGGAAGATTACAGGATAAATTTTAAGGAATTTATCTTGGATAAAATTAATGGGAACATTTCCTTAAGAATGTGGAATTTAGAAACTAGCTGTAGATTGGCTAAGAAGAATGGTTTCCTGGGTATTGATCTGATGTTGGTTTCGGCCTTCGGGGTTAATGTTCGGGAAATTGTTCTCTTGCTAATTTGCGGTTAGTGACTAATGAATTGGAATGAGGCGTATGTTGTGTTTGTGTAACATTTGTTTTCAATATACGCGGGTTGTTCGGAAAGTCCGGGTTTATACCCATTCTGAATAACCGATTCGACGATATGTCGAAGATGAAGACGGTGGTCGAAGACCGGAAGTCTTCACATCGTTTGGGTAATTACTGGCGATCCTGATTGGGCTGTACACCCAAGAGGATGGAAATAGTTGGTGGTCGTCCAGACGTACTTGGAGATGGATGGATATGCGAGGAAAGTGCCTCCGGTTTCGTTCAGACCCAGAACGGACTTGTAAATGGATTGTGTGTCTGACATTGGATTTTATTCTGTGTAGGTTGATTTCTATTAAATATATATCTGCTTGGCGGCGGAGAATTTATTCTCTTGCTTAACGCCCTTCTCTGAGACGTACGAGCTTAGAGGTTATATATCGATAGATATCAATCGCATGGCATGAATTGCCTGTGTGGCATGCTGAGTTGCATGGATCAAGGCTTCTGTTGAAAAGCAAAGTCTTGTGGTTGATGATCAAAGCACAGCCTACGTGGTAGCTTTGTGTATAGCGTGTATTCGCGAGCCTCACACCTCGGTATGAGTTAAAAACGGGATACGGGCCGTTGGGAGAACACGACGTTTCTTTCTAGCTTTGGTGGTGTCAGTGACTTACCAGCCCTGACATTTATATACTTTTCACCTTTGTGGTTGTTGGATGCGAGGCGCCTCGATTATAGGTCTGTAAGGACCGGGAAACGCGTGTTCAGGAATTGCCAATCCTCTAACGTAAGTGAGGACCGGCCCAACCGATCCAAGGGTTACCCAGTGTGCGTAGTCCTGAGCATTTGCTAGAGTGTCTCGAATGCGGAGAGGAGCTTGCCCCTTGCCTCGACTCATGACGGAATCCAATTTCCAATACGTGTATTGCGGCTTTATTTGTAGAGCCTAGTATGGCGACATAGTAGCATGGGATACTATGCCGTCTATGATTTATATTTATGATTGAAATGTTTTGACACTATACACTTATTATAGTATCAAATGATTTGTTTTAAGCGTACCAAGCATGTTTGGCTATTATAAGGGAAAACCCTATCCCCCGGCTTGCGTTGCATTGTATGATAGGACCTGGGTCTTATAATAGCTTCATTTTTCGAAAAAGCATTGCGTTGTTTATTCTATGCACTGGTATTCTTGGGAGGAAACCCGTTCCGTGTTTTACGGCGTGGTCCCTTGAATTACTTTCTTTTAAAATAAAGTTTTAAATAACTGTTTTAGTTCTCACACCAGTCACATGACTGACCTGGAGTTTATTGTTTTAACCTAAACTCTGGGTGCCCCTATTTTCCGCACGGGCAGCTAGTAGTTTTGGTTTTGCAGATTTATATTCACAGGATCCTGGTTTACAGCTGGAATGATATCCGGAAAGCTCTGTATCCGTATATCACCTTCAGTTGTGCTTTATATTATTTTTCCGCTGCTATGTATTTAAATGTAATTTAAATCTCTGATATTTCTGTGTAATATTTATTCATTTATACTCTGTATATTCTTGTAATCTGATGCATTGCTGTAATATACAATGAAATGTTCTTCTGTTTGTGTTCTGATTTGTCCTGTTCTCAACGTTCAGGGGTTTCGAACGGTCTAGATCGGTTTAACGACTGATTCAGATCGAGCGAAATTTCTTGCCGTCACAATCAACCATCATCCAGAGTGTGTTACACAACTGCATAAGCATTAAATATAAATAATTAACGCTTACAACAGTCTGTTAACCAATCGATTGGCATAAAACTAAACAATTAGGTTTAGTGTACATTAAATATCATCCCAATACCCGTGTGGGGTTTAAACCATCAAGTAATTATTATTATTTGTGCACTTAGGCGACGTGTAAAAAATCATCGTCCCAGTCGATATCACAAAAATAGCCGAGCATAAAGAAGTTGTCCAACTTGTAAATGGATGTGTAAACTTATTTTAACTATCCAGTAAATATATATAATTTTATAACTTTGCTTATAAAATTCGATATAACGCCTAAATAATTTTATTCATCGCAGTTATAAACTAAAAATAATATTTTTAGCGAAGTAGTATTTATTCCATAACCTAGCCATTTTATATATCTCATATATATGTTAAAATTAATATTTTTAACTTGCTATTAATTTTTCCAATGCATTTTAGAAAATTTCGGCAGCATAACGGCGCGATATTAAAACCGGAATAAGGTCTAGCCTTATCCCTCGCCTAATACTGGTTCGCGCCATACACAAACCAATTTCAACCCAATTCACATCCAAATCAAATCCAAACAAATAAATCAATCATTATCCAAATTTCCATAATACAATCCAAACAAACAACCGTGATTTGTACAATAAAATAGTATCGGGGGCTTTTATGCCCCGTCTGCAACCTAAAATATTTTCAACTATAAAATAACTAGAAAGATAAGAAGTTCTCACCTTTGGTTTCCACTCCGCCAGTCTTTAATTTAACGGTTTGGATTGCGATTTGTTCCAATGCGTAGTATTCTTCACCGTGATTCCAGCGCAATCTGTTTCATGCGATTTATATTAAAAGTCATATTTTTAACAATGTTATATATATATATATATATATTTAAAAATCACATTTTCATAACGCTACTAATGCTATTAAATTTTTAAAAATCCAAATTTTATAATGCTACTCTACATATAAAAATAAATTTTTATAATGCCACTCTATATATAAAAATCAAATTTTTATACTCTATATATAAAAAAAGAATTTTTATATCGCTATTATATATATAAAAATCATATTTTTATATCGCTATTATATATATAAAAAATTACATTTTTATATCGTTATTATATATATAAAAATCACATTTTTATATCGCTATTATATATATAAATCATATTTTTATATCGCTATTATATATATAAGTTATATTTTTATATCGATATTATATATATAAAAATCATATTTTTATATTGCTAGTATATATATAAATCATATTTTTATATCGCTATTATATATATAAATCATATTTTTATATCTCTATTATATATATATATAAATCATATTTTTATATCGCTATTATATATATATAAATCATATATTTATCACGATGTTTACATTATAAAAATCACATTTTTATACTTGCTATATGTAATTAAAAATTAGTTTTTTATATATGATATATATAATTAAAAACTAAAAATAAATTCAATTTGAATTTACTTACATTGAATCGTAGAAAAAGGGGGGTTTTAATCGGCTGACGAGGTGGAACAAGGGGGTGGTGGCGCATCTGACCAGCGGCGGGCCCACAGTTGGCTGGAGGTGGGTCACGGTGGCGCTGGAAGTGGGTTTGTGGATTTCATGGTGTTAGGGTTCATGGATTAAAGCAAAGAGAGGAGAGAGAGGGGAAGAGGGGGTCGTAGCACGATGGCCGGTGGGGGGAGAATCGCCAGCGGCGGCCGCGACTGTGGGGGGAGGGAGTGGCTGAAGCAATGTTGGGTTTTCTTTTTCTTTATTTCGATCTGAGAGAGAAAGGGATGGGGAGAATTATATAATTTTATATTTAATTTATTTTAAATTCCATAAAGCTAAAATTTTATTTGAACTCCAAATCGAACCCAACGATTGTCGCCCCTAACCAAATACCCCCATTCTGGACATAATGGTATATGTCCCATTAGCCAATTTGATTGTTTCGATTAATTTTCATCAAAATTAAAATATAAATTAATTTAATGTTCAAAATTGATTTCAACGCACATTTTAATTTACTGGGGCCACATATTGACTCCAAAAATTTCCGAAAAATAAATCTAGCTATGTTTTGATGATATGGTCCTAACAAAATTAATTTCGTCGAATTTGGAGACCGTTTGAAAAATGGTCATTTTTCAGTCGATTAAATTCAAACTGAAAGTACCAAACACGTTTAATTTCACCATGCTCGCATATTAATTTCAAAAATTATGAAAATTGGAATCTAGCAATAATTTGACATTCTGGGTCCAACAAACGTGGTTTCATCGAAAACGGTGCTTGTTTGCAAAATGGCTATTTTTAAGGGCTATATATTATATTAAGAGTCCGTTTGGCATAGGTCCCTATTAAGTTTAAAATTAGGCTCACATCCGGTCATATAATTATTGTAAATTTAGCCCCCTATTTTTCAAAAATTCACTAAAAAAATAGAAAAAATACGTAAATTCATAATTAATTAAAATACGTAAACACTGAATAATTCAAATAAAAAAAAATCAAACAAGGTGTCAAAAAACAAAAAACAAAAATCAACGAAATTGTAGTTTAATGCATAATAGTATGCAAGTATATATATTCCTGCATACATTTGTGCACGTTTTTAACTTATGCATCTGTGCTTGATTTCTTTGCATACATCTATGCAACTACTATGTAATTTTGGCATACATGTGTGCATAAATTCGCCTGCATAAATATCAGTTCAAATTTCTGCATGAAATACTTGCATACATATATGCAAGTATTACAATTAGTTGCATACATGTGTGCAAGTTTCGGTTCAGAATTTCTAAAGAAAACAACGTATGCAATAGTTGCACACATGTATGCAACTATTGGCAAAGCTTGCATACATTTATGCAACTTTTTTTTTGGTTTGCGTGGACTTCTAAGAATATTTCTAGATTTTAGAATTTTTTTATGTGGTAGCGCCAAAATTTTTGGGGGAATATTGAAAAAGGCGGAAGGGTTCAACACACCAGGCGGAAGTTCCTAAAAAGAAGGAGCGGCACATAAAACAGGGACCGAGATTGTATTATAAACATGACAGGGATGTGTGGTACATTTCAAAGTTAAATTGGGACCCTATCCTAATTTCCACTTATATTAAAATATATATAAATCCCATTGCGACTATTTTAAATTTTAAACTGGACATAACTTTCAATTTATATTATGAAATCTCGGTTTCTTCGTTAGAAAGATATTATTAAACAGATTCAAATATTTCTTATTTCATTGAAATCCGATTTATTTTGAATTCTATATATTCAATTGAAATTTAAAATCGAATTTTCAAACTACCACGCCATTTCAGGATCGTTTTATAATTAAAATAAATTTTAAATTGTTATTATTTAAAATAAACCATTTTAAATATTCAAAATCCATTAAACTATCTAAAATAAAAAAAAAATTGGTTCTGAAAATCCGAGTTGTTACATCCAACCTTTGCCAAACAAGATTTGAATTTTAAGTTGAGCATAATCTAAATAGTTCGAAGGAATTAAATGTTGGAAATGGAAATGAAAGGAATTTGATAAGTATGTAAGTTTTGGAATATTTTGAATAAAATTTTGTTTTAAATAATATTTTTCCAAAAGCAATAATTGAGAAAATTTTATTTTAGCTTGACTATATATACGAATCAAGTGGTTTTGATATTAGATTGCAAACTTGGGTTAATATGTTAAAATATTTAAATTAACTTAACTAATTCAATGAATAACTTTAATTTATTGAAATTTAGTTTGGTAGTTTGAAAGAAGAAGATAAATGCAAAGTTAATATTATGTTTAAATTTAGAAAATTTGAATTGGTTAACTTAAGGATTTTATTAAGTTTAATCATTAATAGATTCAAATTTGACTTGTAAAGAATCAATTTAAGGGATGAACTTAACATTTGAAAATTTGAAATAAAACCAATGATATGGAATGAATGAAGAAAAAAAACTTCAAGCGAAATTGAAGATGAGATATTTGAGTTGTGATCTAATTTGAACTTCTGTTTCAAATTGAAATGTTTACAATTGAATCTTAAGTTAAATTTGAGTTTAACTTCGACATCAGAATCTATGTTAACTAAAATTTTGAAAAGTTCGCAAAATTGATTCAAATTGGATTATTTGTTTGAAATTAGTATTTTTTACAACTAATATGTTTAACCGTTGTTTTATTTGTACTAAAATATTAAATTTATCTATCTTATTTGATTATTCTACTCCAAGTCTATTTTGATTCTAAACAATTTCTGCAAACTTACTTTATAACAAAACCTATCTTATTTCAAAGTTACTATTTTTAAACAATTTTGTATCTAGTTATTTTGAGATAAAAGTATGTTTCCGATCAAAGCAATTTAAGTTCAAAATAAATTGTGTATAAAGATTCAACTGAATAATGATATTTGTGATATGTAACCCAAATCAAAAGTGATGTTTTAATAATGATTGTTAATATGGACAAGATTTTAAATGATATTGAATAATCAAACCAATTGTGAAATCGAAACTAAATTGGTATTGAAATGGAATTTAGAGAACCTTTCATTTTGAATATTTAATATTAAGTTTCAAACCTTATATATAGAAAAATTATATGGAAAAGATGATTGATTCAAAAGTTATTGATTTGGAAGGTAATTGTCATGAAATGAAATATTATATAATGGAATTTATATAAGAATGATATGTATAAAAACATGATTTGAAAAATCTTAATTAAATGGATATTTATATAAGTGTGATATACGCGAAAATGAGATGAAACACTATATACATAGTATGTATGTTTTCAAAATCACGATATGGGAAGTGCCTTCCATTGAAAATCACAATTCTTAATGAGAGGGGTTGCGTTGGCGCTTGTCAAGAATTTCCATTGAAAATTGAAAATCATAGCTAACTTGGTGCTCCATTGATTGCAGTATCCATTGATATAGGAATCCCACTCGGTGTGTCATTTGATTTACTATACTCACTTGATAATTTCATAATGTAATTCGAGGGACGAGATTCTTACAGTTACAAGCGATTCCACTGGGATAGTGGCGTAACCGCTACGTAAGTGCGATCTATAACCATAGCAAAATTTGAGGGGCGAGATGCCTACGGTTACAAGCAATTCCATTGGGATAGCGGTGTAACCGCTGATTAACTGCGATCTATGCAACAACTACGGAGAAATTTGAGGGGAGCGATGCATATAGTTACAAGAGATTCTACTAGAATAGTAGCGTAGCCGTTGAGTAACCGTGATCCATAGGGGGATGTGCTTTCTATATCTATTTTTAAAGTTTTTTAAGTATTTTCACTGGAAGTTGAAACAAGTATATTAAGTACTTGGAGATTTTTAGTCATGCGTCTGATCAACGTATGTCTAAATTTTGTAAAAACGAAAATAAACTTGTTAAGGCTTCGAGTTATAAAAGTATTTTGACGTTATACAACAAATCAATAAAATAAAAATTTAACATTGTATCACTTCAACATAATAAACAAAGAAAGAGATTTTACATGATTTGCAAGTTCACAGATTTGAAAAAATCAAAATACTAATTTTCGTCTATGGAAATGAAAAAGAACTAATGGAATTAATACGTAGTTGAACATAAATCATTCTATTCGCATAATAGTTTTGATTTAGTTTGAATATACAATGTTGATTCCAAACAGAGTGTTTGCTCAATTCTCGACGACGGACACTGACAAAAGTTTTCGATGTGATTCTGAAATTTTCTATTATATTTTATTGCTATGTAAGGAGAATAGAAGTTTCTAATCAAGAAGTCGAATCAGAAGCTCGTACTAGATTGATCGGGTTAACAATACTAGTTGGAAGCAAAATTTTGTGTTCGAACAAACAATCGAAGTTGATATGCATATGAATGGTATATCGTTTAATTAATAGTTTTTATTTCATTCCTTTTCGAGGACGAAAAGTTCTGAGTAGGGAAGAACATCCCGTATATTTCGATCATTTAAGTTATTGAATTACATTTAACTATTGAATTTAAAGTGGTTTTAAAATAAGAATTAAATGATAACCATTTGAAAATTAAAACAAGAAATTGATTTATAATGAAACATTGATCTTTAAAAATTATTATTTTCATGTAAAAGTTATCTAAACAATTTTTTATTGAAAACGTCAAAGTTTAGTCACACTATTTGAATCAGTTTTTGACGATTATTTGCGGTTGCGGCAACCGATATATCTCAAATAAAAATAAAAATTCAAAATTAAAATAAAATTCTGAAATTCAATATTTGAGATGCATCTAAATAGACAAAGAGCAGAAAAGAATTTTATGGAAAATACGCAAGTTCATTCCGTTTGCGTTAATTTAATTAATGTCTAATAGAAGTGCTATGAATAAAACTTTGTCAGAACTTAAGTGAATTTGAACTAAAAATACTAGACTGAATTTTAAGAATAATGCAATTTTTCATTTTGCAAAAATCAGACGTTTTGACCTCCGTCTAATTGTTTTTCCATGCGAATTTTACATAAAAATGGGTCCATAACGCCTTTTTCATCAGAGCGTCATGGTACTGCAAACTGTGTACCGTGCGTCCATCTTGTCGCGCTGATCACCATTGTATATTTACTTGTCAGTTTCAGTGCTGGGTGCGCCATAAAATTGCCAAATAACTTGCGCAGTTCATTTTGAAAACATAGCCATTTGAGTTCGACGTGTCTCTATTTGGGTTCGTTGTTTTTTTTATAGCCATTCTGGGTCTGCAAGCCTGATCTATATAACCTTCACCTGGTACTAGAACGGTCAAAATTGAAATGAGTTGGACACAAAAATATGAAATGCCTATGCACATTTATGCATGCGTTACTTCCAATTTCAAAACAAAATGGATGCACTTTAATATTATTCCATTACTTCCCACTTCCTTTTTGTGTGCACATTACTTTAATATTATTCCATTACTTCCCACTTCCTTTTTGTGTCCATGTTACTTTAGTATTATTCAATTACTTCCCACTTCCTTTTTGTATGCACGTTACTTTAATATTATTCATTTACCTGCCCAATTCCTAGAATTCTTGCCCTCTTCCCTTTCCAACTCACATGCGCCAGATTACTTCATTTTTCAAATTGAACACATGTTTAATAAAAAAAATGAATATACTTTTACATTAAAACCATAAGCCACGTTATTATAGGAATAAAGAAAGATACTCAACACGTTCGTTCATTGAAAAAAAGGAAAGTAGAATTGGAATGTGTGCCTGCTTCAATTTCTCCTCACCTCTCCTATTTCATCTTCTTATTGTGGCTTATAAAACTGAGCTCCCTGAAGAAGAAACATTTGAACCCCTTAACAATCAACCACACCAGTCTACCTCTGTGACGGGCAAGAATTTCGCTCGATCCAAATCACCCGTTAAACTGATCTAGACCGTTCAAAACCCCTGATCGTTTGAGAACAGGACAAATCAGAACACAAACAGAAGAACATTTCATTGCTATTACAATAATTCCATCAGATACAAGAATAAACAGAGTACAATGAATAAATTACATTCGATAAATATCAGAGATTACAATAAATTACATAGCAGCGGAAAAATAATACAAAGCACAACTGAAGGTGATATACGGATACAGGGCTTTCTGGATATCATTCCAGCTGTAAACCAGGATCCCGTGAATATAAATCTGCAAAACCAAAACTACTAGCTGCCCGTGCGGAAAATAGGGGCACCCAGAGTTTAGGTTAAAACAATAAACTCCAAGTCAGTCATGTGACTGGTGAGAGAACTAAAACAGTTATTTAAAACTTTACTTTAAAAGAGAGTAATTCAAGGGACCACGCCGTATAACACGGAACGGGTTTCCTCCCAAGAATACCAGTGCATAGAATAAACAACGCAATGCTTTTTCAAAAAATGAAGCTATTATAAGACTCAAGTCCCATCACACAATGCAACGCAAGCCGGAGGATAGGGTTTTCCCTTATAATAGCCAAACATGCTTGGTACGTTTAAAACAAATCATTTGATACTATTATAAGTGTATAGTGTCAAAACATTTTCAATCATAAATATCAATCCTAGGCGGCATAGCTACCATCTACTATGTCGCCATACTAGTTCTACAATTAAAACTAAAATATCACGTATTGGAAATTGGATTTCCGTCATGAGTCGAGGCAAAGGGCAAGCTCCTCTCCGCATTCGAAACACTCTAGCAAATGTCTCAGGGCTACGCACTCTGGGCAACCCTGGATCTTCAGGGCCGGTCCTCACTTACGTTAGAGGATTGGCAATTCCTGAACACACGTTTCCCGGTCCTTACAGACCTAAAATCGAGGCGCCTCATCCAACAACCACATAGGTGAAAAGTATATAAATGTCAGGGCTGGTAAGTCACTGACACCACCAAAGCTAGAACGAAATGTCGTGCTCTCCCTGCAGTCCATATCCCTTTTTAACTCATACCGAGATGTGAAGCTCGCGAATTCACGTTATACACAAAGCTGCCACGTAGGCCATGCTTCGATCATCAACCACAAGACTTTGCTTTTCAACAGAAGCCTTAATCCATGCAACTCAGCATGCCACACAGGCAATTCATGCCATGCGATTGATATCTATCGATATATAACCTCTAAGCTCGTACGTCTCAGAGAAGGGCGTTAAGCAAGAGAACAAATTCTCCGCCGCCAAACAGATATATATTTAACAGAAATCAATCAACACGGAATAAAATCCAATGTCAGACACACAATCCATTTACAAGTTCGTTCTGGGTCTGAACGAAACCGGAGGCACTTTCCTCGCATATCCATCCATCTCCAAGTACGTCTGGACGACCACCAACTATTTCCATCCTCTTGGGTGTACAGCCCAATCAGGATTGTCAGTAATTATCCAAACGATGTGAAGACTTTCGGTCTTCAACCACCGTCTTCATCTTCGACATATCGTCGAATCGGTTATTCAGAATGGGTATAAACCCGGACTTTCCGAACAACCCGCGTATATAGTAAACAAATGTTACACAACAACAACATACGCCTCATTCCAATCCATATTCTTAGGGAAAGGTTCCCATTAATTTTATCCAAGATAAATTCTTTAAAATTTATTCTTTAATCTTCCTTTGGATGTCATTTCAAACCAAATTACGGTTTTCCAAACTAGACGAGATTAGCGAACCACACCAAAGTAATTATTTATTTGATTTCCCAATCCCAACCTATTCATCCCATGGAGAAAACTGGTAATACTCCATATCTAACACCACGGTATTATCGGTAAAATTATTTACCATTTCACGTTCAAATCTAATTAAAGATTTAACTATCGCTTTGGAGCAAAACTGGTGATACTCCCTTCTCGCTTATTTGTCAAATTTGATAATTTAGATTATCAATTCGAATTTCAATCTAATTGCAGATTCACAAAAACTTCTTTTTCTGGGTTAATGAACTAGTGTCATTTAAAACACAATTCACGATAAACCCAAATCACATTATATTTATTATCGGGTTAAAGAACAAATGTTATTGAAAACACCGTTCACGATAAACCCACAAATCAATTCTGTTTAAAACCCATTTCAAATCTAGTTTATTTATTTAAAAATAAACGGGTTTAATTTTAGTTCAAAACTAGTTCATTTTGATAAAAAACTATTTTTATCTTTTCAAATGTGGAGTTTTTCATCCCAATTTTTCCCCAAATCATTTCTTATGATTTTACACAAATTATTGATATTTTTAATAATTTTATCAAGGCCCGTACAGTCGATTCCCACCAATGGCCATCGAACTACACTTACAGCGACCTTTTTCAAATTTGATTTGGACGTATTTGCAAATCCAACCATTAGATTTCAAATTTCTAATATTCGTTAGAAAGCTCTTTTCGATACAAACCCAACGATTCCGGTTTTAGGAGAATCCGACGGTCGGATCTCCCGTAATGTCCGTTTGAAATAAATGGTCGAAATTCACGAACTGCCGTGGCGCGGCGCGTTCTATTCAGGCCATTATATTATATATATAATATATATAATATATATTTCGTCGATTTCTATTTAAAATTAATTCTATAAATAGTTTTAAATTCGTTTCAAAAACAATTTCAACTTCCATTTCAATTCAAATCAAAATTGAATTCTTCCTAATAAATTCGTTTTAAAATTCATTTCTATTCAATTCAAATTTCAATTCAATTTGAATTCATTTCAATTTGTTTTCAATTCAATTCGAATTCGTTTTCAATTCAATTCGAATTCGATTTCTATTCAATTCAATTCAAATTGGTTTTCTATTCGATTCAATTCAAATTGGTTTTCTATTCGATTCAATTCAAATTGGTTTTCTATTCGATTCAATTCAAATTGGTTTTCTATTCGATTCAATTCAAATTAGTTTTCTATTCGATTCAATTCAAATTGGTTTTCTATTCGATTCAATCCAAATTGGTTTTCTATTCGATTCAACTCGAATTGGTTTTCTATTCGAATCAAATTCATTTTCTATTCAAATCAAATTCATTTGGTTTTATATTTGAATCAAATTCATTATATATTCAATTGAAATCAAATCCGTTATATATTCAATTCGAATTCAATTCGTTTTCAATTCAATTCGAATTCGATTCGTTATATATTCAATTGAAATCAAATTGGTTTCCTATTCCATTCAATTCGAAATCGTTTTATATTCAATTCATTTCGAAATCGTTTTATATTCAATTCAAATTTGTTTAAATTCAAAAACCGAATATAATCAATATAAATATCGTTTACGTCGAAATAGCGCATCACTAATCAACACGGCTTTATATTCAACAAATGGATCTATATTTCTTTCAATACACGACTCTATATCTTTGTCAACACACATCTAATCTCAGCGAATGAGTACTGTCCACGTGTGACTATTTTTGTTATTTAATATATTTTATGAAAATTAAGGTATCTATCGTTTGATTTAAAATTAGACTCCAACCGTAAACTAGTAAGAGAACAATTCCCTGAATATTAACCCCAAAGGCCGAAACCATCATCAGATCAATATCCAGAAGACCACTCATCTCATCTATTTTCCAGTTGATTTCTAATTCTATATATGATAAAGATGTAAATTTTATTATTAAAATATTTTGTTCAACACATGACTAATCTCAACGGATGAGTACGGTCAACACATGACCCTTTACTTTATAGTGATAAAGATATAATTTTTTTTGTTAAAATATTTCGTTCAACTCATGACTAATCTCAACGGATGAGTACAGTCAACACATGAACATTTATTTTATAATATTCTTTATCTTCTAAATTGGAATGAGGCCCAATCAATTACCATATAAAGTCAATTATATGGATTCCATACATCACACGTATATAATAGCATTGAAAAATAATCAACCATCAACCAAAGTGCACTACACTGTATAAGCATCAAATATAGATATCTAACGCTTATAACAGCCTGTCAATCAATCGATCGACATATTTAATCAATCAGGATGAGTGAACTTCAAATTTCATCCCAACACCCGTGTGGGGTTTCAAACAATCAAACACAGATTTTATTTGTGCAGTTGGGCGATGTGAAAATTTTATCGTCCCAATCAATGTCAGTCAAATCAGTATACATAAACAAACCGTCCGGTTTATAAATGAATATTTATTTATTCACATTCACTATATTCATATTCACGTTAAAAAATATATTTTTAACGATAAAATATTTTATTTTAACATATGAATTTCTATTCAGTTCATTCTTTAAATAAAATGATATTTTTATTTTTTTAACTTATTTTAGAAAATTTCGGCGGCATAACGGCACGATACTAGAAACGGGACAAGGCCTAGCCTTATCCCCGGTCTAGTGAAGACCCACGCCATTCACACATCAATCAAATCCATTCCATTTCACCAAACAATTCAATTCAGACCAAATAATCTAACCAACTACACAACCAAACAATTAAACAAACAAGCCATTCATGGTCTGTGGATGACGGGTGTCGGGTGCTACTAAACACCGTCTGCATCCTAGTATAGATATATAACTAGAAAATGAAATTGAAAGGTGAGAAATTCTCACCGATAGCTATCCAATACCACGACCCTTCATTCATAGAAATCTTCATCGTGCTCGCCTTTTTGTCAACTTCGTTGCCTGTATTCTCTACCTATGTAAAAATCAAATTTTTACTTTACTATTCAATATATAAAAATCAAATTTTTACTTCGCTATTCAATATATAAAAATCGAATTTTTACTTCGCTATTCAATATATAAAAATCGAATTTTTACTTCGCTATTCAATATATAAAAATCACATCTTTCTCCATTTAAAAATCTCGTCTTTTCTATTTTAAAAATCTCGTCTTTACATTACTAAAAATGTAATCTTTTTATACTAATAAAATCGTATCTCTAAACTAAGAAAAATCATACCTTTATTACAAAAATCATTTCTTTACACCCTTACCTTCTCATATACTATATAAATGAAAACATTAGTTTTAAATAATACTTTAAATAAGCAAATTGAGATTAAATAGAGGACTCACAGTCGGAAATGGGGCTAGGAGGCGCCGGGATCGAGATTGGCTAGCCAAGGGAGGGAGAAAGACGGCGCAGGTGGTGGGGAGGGCTCGGCATCTGACAGGGTGGTGGCGGCTTCGATTTCCGATGGGGGGGTCTGCGTCGCATCGATCGAGGGGGGTGTTTGGAGGGTGTCGCGTGGTCGAGGTAGGGGGGTCTCGGAGGTGGCGCGGTGGTTTAGGGGGGGGCGACACTCCTCTCCCTTCGTCGACTTCTTCTTGTTCCTTTTTTTGTTTTTGATCGAATTGAAAACGAGAAAGGGGGGGCCAGAGTGATTTAAGGAGGAGGGAAGATTTTTTTTATAATTATTTAATTTGCAAAAAGTTGACTTTTACATATGACCTCTAAACGAGGCCCACCGCCTGTCATCCATAGCGTTTCAGCCCCATTCCGAACACAATCAGATATGTATCGCAAGCTGATTTGATCGTTACAATCAGTTTCCGTTAAAATCAACATATAACTCTATATATTGAATTTGAACGCACATTTCAATTTACCGGGGTCACATACGAATTCTAAAAATTGCAGAAAAATATTTTCTAGCTTCGTATTGACGATACAGTCCTAACAAAACTAGTTTCGTCGAATTCTGAGACCGTTTGAAAAATGGCCCTTTTCCAGTCGATTAAAATCAACTAAAACTAGTCAAACGCGTTTTCCTTTTCCACGCTCACATATTGATTCAGAAAATTATGAAATTTGGAATCTAGCAATAACTTGACATCACGGATCCAACAAAAGTGGTTTCGTCGGAATCCGAGGTGGTTTGCAAAATTCCCATTTTTAAGGGCCTGAATTCCTTAGCGACTATTCAGAATTTTCAACTGGACATATCTTTTGATTCCCGCTATGAAATTTCAATTTTTCGGATTCGTTGGAAAGATATTCTAAAATAGATCCTAATGTTTTTGGTTTCACTAAAATCCGGATTGTTTTGCACCCGGTACATTCAATTGAAGTTTGAAATCGAATTATCGAACTACCGCACCATTTTCAATTCTATTTATAATTATATATAAATATTTATATTCTAACGACGACGTATATAATATATACGTTCTAATTATATTCTAAATAAATTTCTTGTCGATATTATTTAAAATAATGCATTTTAAATATTCAAAATTCGCTAAAATTGCCAAAATAAAAATTTTAAACTGGCCCGCATTTCCGGGTTATTACAATCTCCCCCACTTAAAACTTTTCGTCCCCGAAAAGGAACAAAGTCGGAAGTGGTTTGATTAATCAACTCTACGTTCGATCTGGCTTCCATTCTCCAACTTTTCAGTTTCTGAGAATTTTCAAATTTTCACAAATTTGGCTAACACCCTAAATTTTTGAAAAATTTCGCTATAACCTCCCCTGCACCGGGAGCCACAGGAAAATCCCGAAATTGCCATATAGGCCTTCTGATCTCAAAAAGAAAAAGAAAAAGCCAAGCGGCTAGCCATGTAACGACCCGCAAATCCGTGCTATCTGCGTTGACTAAAAACACCACACGTCCAACCCAAATAACACAGAAATACGAACCATTAATAGAAAGAAGTTAGAAGATGAGAAATAGGAAGAAAGAAATGTTAGAATAGAAGAAAACGAAGATCACAACTCACAACGGAACTAATAAAATATATTTCATAATATAACTCTTGAAATACAAATCAGTAACTTTATATACATACTATCATCAGAGCACAACAGTTATTTCTGGAACAGTTATAAACACCTGTTTCCAGATACAAACAAGGTCCACAGCGGAATACATGATAGCCTATAGCTAACCGGTGAAGCCTCCTGCTTCCAGCTCCTCCAAATGAATCTGTGAAATCCCGACTACTTGACTGCCCGTACAAATTTGGGCACCCAAGAGTTTAGGGAAAACAAAACAAAATAAACTCTGGGTCATTCATGGGACTGGTGTGAGTAAACTCCAACCACTTGTTTAACTTTAAAAATCCTTTCAAAAGAAAAGGTAATAGTAAGACCAGCCCACACATAAACACGGACGGTTTTTACCTTACTATAACCCAAAACATTTTGATATCAAATCCAATGATATTATAATAATGTCTACATCAAATAAATAACCAAATAGCAGAACGCTTGCATCTCACGCTCCACATATATAGTATAAAATCAAAACCGCATGGCGCTTATTGGAGATTGGATTTCCAACATGACAAGGTATGGAACCACCTTCCGCTAGTGTATCTCTAGAGAGGAATACACTGGGTTCAACAAGAACATCTTGTAACCCGGCCCACACATGACCGACCACTCATTTCGCTTGAGTGTATCGAATGTATATCACCAACGGTTGGGATCAGCAACCGTCTCCCGACTGGGACAGCATCGAATAGAATAAGAAATTAAATGAACCTCTAGATAGGTGATTATACATCCTAATGGGTGCGACCCACATAGCCATGCTGCCTGCCCGATTTTTGTCCTTTCCTGGTTGTTGAGGCCTGAGGCTACGAATACTTACCATTCATTGATAGCACAATCACTTTGAATGCCACATTGTCAGATCCGTTAATCACCAGTTGAGTTTGCACAAATATTCTGGATATTATGCTAAGGGATAAATCCGTTGCAACCATATATATTCATACAGACCAACCCATTTGATCATTGGAAATACTCTGTCAAACATTCGTCCATTTACGTTCGTTCTGGGATTGAACGAAACCGAAGGCACCATTTCTATTAATAGAAAGAGTCCTTGCACTTTACTCCGTCTTCAATATATTCAGCATACTTGGTTCGCAACGCTTATGCCGATACGGAGTGGTTCTTCGGATAATAATCCAACCGGTCTCTCCATATTGACAACGATGGTCAAAAACTTCGATAGTCTGTGATTTAACTATCGAATAAAAACAAGTGTTCAATCAACATATCAAACAAATCACTGGCTCTTTAATTAATATTTCATTAATTAAATCTCTTCTCCATTTTCTCTATCAATATTTGTTAACCAAATATTTTCATTAACCATATTTGCTCTTTACGCTATTTGGAAAGCATCAACTTCTTTTATTTTCTATATATTAGAAAATAGCTCTATTTGCAATTGGAAACAATCCCAATCACTTATCTCTATCTCGACTATTTTAATTATACTCAGGAAATATTTACTTGTTATATTTCCAAAATTCCATCACTTGGGTTTAAAACGAATGTTGTGTAAAACATCGTTACAACAACCCTAAATATTTTATTCAACTAACTCTTTTTCAAACACTTCTCTTCGAGACTGGATCTTGCTATTTATCCATTAAAAATGAAATCAATCAAGTTGGGGTATTATTACCTCTCAGACCTTAACTGAAAACATCCTCAACTTCAAAACGGCAAAACCACTTACCTCGAATAATCACACTATACAATCCAATTGTTCCTTTTTTAAAACATGTATAAAGTTCGCTTTCTATTTCCAATTTATGGATTTCCCTTTTTGTTTACAATATTCGATTTTTATATTCACTTACCTATCGAATTCTATACGTCGATACAATGATTTCTAACTATCAAAATATCTTAAAAATATTCTAACTTCTTAAATTTCCGGAAAATTTCGCCATAACCTCCCCTGTATCGGGAGCATCGGGAAATTTCAAATAGCTTTCCCGGTCCTTCTAATCTCAAAAAGAAAAAGAAAAAGCCAAGCGGCTTGCCGATACGGCGCATAAAACCCATATATGAATTTAAACATGTACCTTTTTGTCGAGCACAAAAATTTAAATCTTCATATACTCTATCCCATATCTGTTTAACACCTGTTCACCTGTTTCCACTTCAATTCAACTCAATCCATTCGTTTGAATTCAATTTTAAATCGTTTGAATTCAGTTTCGCTCAATTATTCTTTAATTAGCCCTTTTTGCCTATTTCACTTCTTTGTTTGAACATAGCATTTTCAAACAAAATATTTAACTTGCTCATAACCAAATTTCATTTCAATTTCAATTCTAGTTTCCTTTTTCTATTTCGAATATAAATTTTCAAATCGAATTTACTTATTCAAACCCCAATATCCATTTGAAATCTCATTAACTAATTTCTATTCAATTTAGTTAATTCTATTCAATAAATCAAAATCTGGTTTCTGTTTCAAAAATCATATTCATTTACACAACTTGAATTCGCATATATTTTACAACTCAACTCTGAAATTTTCTAAATAAAAACTTCGGATTTTTTTCCGCTTAAAATCCTTTTTTAATATTAGATAAACCGTTATGGTTTCAAAACGATTCTGGCGCTGTTTTTATGAAAATTTGCTTTTGACATAACTCAAAATCTATACGACGAAATTCAGATTTTTCTCTTTTATTAGAAAACTATTATCAAACCGGTCCTGACGTTTCTTGTTTCAAAGAATTTCGACTTCAATTGAGTTCTGTATATTCAATTGAAGTTCGAATCGCTATTTTACGAACTGCAGCGCTGCGGCGAGTTCGTTTTAATTATATTTATATATAAACCTTTAAACTTCTTTAAAATGAATTCAACTCCATTTTAACTCTATTTGAATTCCTTGATTCAAATTCCAATCTCACTTTTGTTTGAATTCTATATTCAAATTCCAATTCCTTTTCTATTTGATATTCAAATTCAATACTTGAATTTCTATTTCAATTCAAATTCAATACTTGAATTCATTTGAATTCTCTTATTCAAACTTTATATTTAAATTCCATTGAACTTCTATATTCCAATTTCTATATTTGAATTCTATTGAAATTCAATTATTCAAACCCCTTTTTAAATTCTATATTCAAAATTCCATAGTTTAAAACCCATTTGAATTTCATATTCAAATCCCATAGATTAAATCCTATTTGAATTCAATTTGAATCTCTTATATTCAAATTTCATTTTCCATTTCCATTTTAATTCTAATATTCAAATTCATTTCCAACACCATTTGAATTTCTTCACTCAAATCCATTTGAATTCCCTTGAATTTCAAATTCTATTTCAAAACCATTTGGATTTCCTATCTTGAAATCTTATTTGAAATTCTATTTCCAATTCTACTTTGAAAATCCTATTTTCAAAGTTTATTTCAAATTCTATTTTGAAATTCTACATGCAAATCTCTATTCGAATTTCTTTATTCGAATTCCTTTGAATTCAAATTTTATTTTAATTCCTTGAATTCAAATTCTATTTTTCATTCTAATTTCGTCTATTCAAATTCTATTTGAACTTCTATTTGAATTTCTAATATTCAATCTCCTTTTAAAATTCAAATATTTAAACTCCCTTTAAAATTCAAATGTTATACTCAAATTTCATTTGAGTTATATATTTAAAAATTTCATTTCACATCCTATTTTGAAATTTCATTTCAAATCCCAATTTCACGCTTGTATTTCTATTTTTGAATTATCAAATGATAATTCTTTTCGCTTCATTTATAACTTCGTTATAAAAGAACTATTTATAAACTTCGTTTATAAAGAAACTACTTGTTTTTATTTTTCAAAAACAAGTTTATATTTTTATTCCATTAAAATTCAAATTCTATTTAAAAATAGAATTTTCCCTTTTAAATCTCAAATATCATTCCATGATATTTTGAATAAATTAACACTTAGCCCGGTGATATTTAAAACAATCAAATCACCCAATTTCCAATCATTTGATTTTTTCCACGTCATATATGAAAAATATATATGGAATCAAACAAATAACAAACAAACAGATAATATATTTTTGAGGAATCCAGTTGGATTCCTCCAACCTGTTTCCTGCATCCACAGATGTTAGCACATAAATAATACCCATTCTGCTTCGTGGCAGAATATCGCGGTATAGAAGGTCATCCACTAATCATAGCGTGGGGCGTATAGGGTAATCATCCGCTATGAAACTGCGGGCATCCGCTAATGAGACTGCGGGAATCCAACCAATCAATCAACCCAATATATATATATAGCTTAAATAACTAATATATATAACAACCAGAAAACATTCACACAAGCAACAAACAATTATTTTTAATGAAATAAAAATAATTCTAAAGGTGAGTGAGATTTACTCACCGTGGATTTTCCATTGCTGAATAACCCAATTTAAATTAAATCGAATACCCTTCGATTTAAATTAGATCCCAACCAACTCTGATCGACTCCAGAAAAATTCCAGACTTTTTAAGATCTGCAACAACGATCCCAATTTACTTTATTGTTAAATCTGATTTCACATGAAGTAAATATATGCGTTATAAGCTTGTATATATATTTCCTTTCCTTTTTAATTTAATCATTTCTAATTACTTAAATTAAATAAATTAATGTTTTTACCTTACTACCAAACTCCATATCACACAGTCGAGTGACTAGAAATGAAAACCACGCCTTGGCAACCCTAAAACAACGATGCCTTCACTTGCTTCGATTCCCTAACCCCTTTGTCACTTCAAAGATCTGTTCTCCCGCGACTACTCGCTGAACGATGGCCCCAGAGCCATACGCTTCCTCTGTTCTGATCATAGGGAGACTTCAGGACCATCGTTTTCGACTTCGAACCACTGGAATCCCATCACGACTACTCACCAACACCGCACTCCTCTTCTTCCATTCCTCTTTCCTCAGTTCGATCCCAGTGTCACTAGAAATGCGTTACAGACCTCACCTCCCTAAGTTGTTATCAGAACTCACTGTATCAAACCCGAACTTCAATAGTCGATTGCGACTTCAACCCTAAGTCGCTGCTACAATACTCGCAACAGCCCCTACTTCGACAATCCCCTTCCACGCAACCCTAAAAACTACTATCGAACGCCCAAATCACGATGCTCGAGGACGATACTAGCTATCTCGTACTGGCTTCCCTTCAGCCTCGAATCGAATTGGTTTCGATTCACTATACTATTTTATTTTCTTGGATTGAATAGGGGAAAGGACGGATTTAATTTCTGAGGAACTGAAATGAAGAAAACAATTAAAAGGGAGAGGAGTGTCGCAATTTATAGAAAAGGGGGAGGGAACAATTCGTACTCGCCATTAATTCATGTTTCCTGGATATCAAATGTGAACGACAGGAATTTGTGCTCGAGGAAGAAATATAGGGTGGCTTGATTTCTTTAGGTCTGTGTTTTTTTGAGATTTTAGGACAGACTAGGTCGGCTGCACTTCTTTGATCAGACTAATTTGAATTTTATTATGATTATGTTTTATATAATATATCTCACGGTCCCTAGCTTCAACAAAAACCCCCATATTACTTAATTACCGACGTCTTCAAGTTATACCGCTTTTCTGAACTTAATGGATTTCGACTTAAAATTTTAATTCGATTATATGAAGATAACAAATTTTAAATCGACAGAAGTTCAAATCCAATACAGGATTTATATCAATCAACAGAATTGGTTTCAACTCAATTTTTAACTTGCGAATTCAATTATATTTTGTTCTCGTATTTCGATTTTTTTAATCGATAACCCAATAAAATACCATTTATACTATGAATTCAATATTTAAAACTATATTAAATATTTAAAATAAATCGACGAAAAATCTGGGTCGTTACAAGCCAATAGGCTAATAAAATCATCATCACCTAAACAAAGCAGTAAATTATGTAGTAAACATGTACCTATTTGTCGGGCAAACAAATTTTATTCTCTGCTCTAGCCTCCTTGCTATGACCTGCTCAATGTAAGTACATGTATATGCAAGCAAATGCGACTAATTTTCAATATAATTGAATATTTGATTCAATTAGGCATAATGGTTCAAAAATTATCAAACAACTAAACAAACAACTAAACAAACAACTCAAACATCAATCAATTGGTGAATTAAAGTTTCAAATTCATAATTTTGATATATATACAGAAAATCATGTTTTTGGTGCCAAATCACAACAAACAAATCTATCTATATAAGTTTTGGTTCTCACACCAGTCTAATGGAAATATATAGATATCACACCTTCGTTACTCGAACATGAATACTAATGACGACTAGTCAATCATCAGAACCATCTTTGGGCCACTAGAGTATGATTCTATATCTATCCAGTATATTAAAACTTCGAATATACGTTCATGACTCGTATATGCAAAATCTTTATATACTCGATTGTCCATATTCAAAATAAATAAATAATCAAATACGTAGAATTGATTTAAATTTTCAAAACAAAATTGTTTTCATTTGAAAAATACACTCTTCACACTCGTTCTAGGATACTACTGATCCTATCTCTAAAGAGTCATTCTAATTGGATATTACTAATCCAATATCTGATGAATTCTTTCGTATGGTTCTAATGTGTCTTGTTCTCGAGCTCTGTAAACCAAAGCTCTGATACCAAATGTGACGGGCAAGAATTTCGCTCGATCCGAATCAGTCGTTAAACTGATCTAGACCGTTCGAAACCCCTGATCGTTTGAGAACAGGACAAATCAGAACACAAACAGAAGAACATTTCATTGCTATTACAACAATTCCATCAGATACAAGAATATACAGAGTACAATGAATAAGTTACATTCGATAAATATCAGAGATTACATTAAATTACATAGCAGTGGAAAAATAATACAAAGCACAACTGAAGGTGATATACGGATACAGGGCTTTCCGGATATCATTCCAGCTGTAAACCAGGATCTTGTGAATATAAATCTGCAAAACCAAAACTACTAGCTGCCCGTGCGGAAAATAGGGGCACCCAGAGTTTAGGTTAAAACAATAAACTGCAAGTCAGTCATGTGACTGGTGTGAGAACTAAAACAGTTATTTAAAACTTTACTTTAAAAGAGAGTAATTCAAGGGACCACGCCGTATAACACGGAACGGGTTTCCTCCCAAGAATACCAGTGCATAGAATAAACAACGCAATGCTTTTTCGAAAAATGAAGCTATTATAAGACCCAGGTCCCATCACACAATGCAACGCAAGCCGGAAGATAGGGTTTTCCCTTATAATAGCCAAACATGCTTGGTACGTTTAAAACAAATCATTCGATACTATTATAAGTGTATAGTATCAAAACATTTTCAATCATAAATATCAATCCTAGGCGGCATAGCTACCATCTACTATGTCGCCATACTAGTTCTACAATTAAAACCGTAATATCATGTATTGGAAATTGGATTTCCGTCATGAGTCGATGCAAGGGGCAAGCTGCTCTCCGCGTTCGAAACACTCTAGCAAATGTCTCAGGGCTACGCACTCTGGGCAACCCTGGATCTTCAGGGCCGGTCCTCACTTACGTTAGAGGATTGGCAATTCCTGAACACACGTTTCCCGGTCCTTACAGACCTAAAATCGAGGCGCCTCATCCAAAAACCACATAGGTGAAAAGTATATAAATGTCAGGGCTGGTAAGTCACTGACACCAACAAAGCTAGAAAGAAACGTCGTGCTCTCCCTGCAGTCCGTATCCCATTTTTGACTCATACCGAGGTGTGAGGCTCGCGAATTCACGTTATACACAAAGCTGCCACGTAGGCCGTGCTTTGATCATCAACCACAAGACTTTGCTTTTCAACAGAAGCCTTGATCCATGCAACTCAGCATGACACACAGGCAATTCATGCCATGCGATTGATATCTATCGATATATAACCTCTAAGCTCGTACGTCTCATAGAAGGGCGTTAAGCAAGAGAATAAATTCTCCGCCGCCAAACAGATATATATTTAACAGAAATCAATAAACACAGAATAAAATCCAGTGTCAGACACACAATCCATTTACAAGTTCGTTCTGGGTCTGAACGAAACCGGAGGCACTTTCCTCGCATATCCATCCATCTACAAGTATGTCTGGACGACCACCAACTATTTCCATCCTCTTGGGTGTACAGCCCAATCAGGATCGTCAGTAATTATCCAAACGATGTGAAGACTTTCGGTCTTCAACCACCGTCTTCATCTTTGACATATCGTCGAATCGGTTATTCAGAATGGTTATAAACCCGGACTTTCCGAACAACCCGTGTATATAGTAAACAAATGTTACACAACCACAACATACGCCTCAATCCAATCCATATTCTTAGGGATAGGTTCCCATTAATTTTATCCATGATAAATTCTTTAAAATTTATTCTTTAATCTTCCTTTGGATGTCATTTCAAACCAAATTACGGTTTTCCAAACTAGTCGAGATTAGCGAACCACACCAAAGTAATTATTTATTTTATTTCCCAATCCCAACCTATTCATCCCATGGAGAAAACTGGTAATACTCCATATCTAACACCACGGTGTTATCGGTAAAATTAATTACCGTTTCACGTTCAAATCTAATTAAAGATTTAACTATCGCTTTGGAGCAAAACTAGTGATACTCCATTCTCGCTTATTTGTCAAATTTGATAATTTAGATTATAAGTTCGAATTTCAATCTAATTGCAGATTCATAAAAACTTCTTTTTCTAGGTTAAAGAACTAGTGTCATTTAAAACACAATTCACGATAAACCCAAATCACATAATATTTATTATCGGGTTAAAGAACAAATGTTATTGAAAACACCATTCACGATAAACCCACAAATCAATTCTGTTTAAAACCCGTTTCAAATCCAGTTTATTTATTTAAAAATAAAGGGGTTTAATTTTAGTTCAAAACTAGTTCATTTTGATAAAAATCTATTTTTATCTTTTCAAATGTGGAGTTTTTCATCCCAATTTTTTCCCAAATCATTTCTTATGATTTTACACAAATTATGGATATTTTTAATAATTTTATCAAGGCCCGTACAGTCGATTCCCACCAATGGCCATCGAACTGCACTTACAGTGACCTTTTTCAAATTTGATTTGGACGTATCTCCAAATCCAACCGTTAGATTTCAAATTTCTAATATTCGTTAGAAAGCTCTTTTTGATACAAACCCAACGGTTCCGGTTTTAGGAGAATCCGACGGTCGGATCTCCCGTAATGTCCGTTTGAAATAAATGGTCGAAATTCACGAACTGCCGCGGCGCGGCGCGTTCTATTCAGGCCATTATATTATATATATAATATATATAATATATATTTCGTCGATTTCTATTTAAAACGAATTCTATAAATAGTTTTAAATTTGTTTCAAAAACAATTTCAACTTCCATTTCAATTCAAATCAAAATTGATTTCTTCCTTATAAATTCATTTTAAAATTCATTTCTATTCAATTCAGATTTCAATTCAATTTGAATTCATTTCAATTCGTTTTCAATTAATTTCGAATTTGTTTTCAATTCAATTCGAATTCGATTTCTATTCAATTCAAATTGGTTTTCTATTCGACTCAACTCAAATTGGTTTTCTATTCGATTCAATTCAAATTGGTTTTCTATTCGATTCAATTCAAATTGTTTTTCTATTCGATTCAATTCAAATTTGTTTTCTATTCGATTCAATTCAAATTGGTTTTCTATTCTATTCAATCCAAATTGGTTTTCTATTCGATTCAATTCGAATTGGTTTTCTATTCGAATCAAATTCATTTTCTATTCAAATCAAATTCATTTTGTTTTCTATTTGAATCAAATTCATTATATATTCAATTGAAATCAAATCCGTTATATATTCAATTCGAATTCAATTTGTTTTCAATTCAATTCGAATTCGATTCGTTATATATTCAATTCGAATTCAATTCGTTATATATTCAATTGAAATCAAATTGGTTTCCTATTCCATTCAATTCGAAATCATTTTATATTCAATTCATTTCGAAATCGTTTTATATTCAATTCAAATTTGTTTAAATTCAAAAACCGAATATAATCGATATAAATATCGTTCACGTCGAAATAGCGCATCACTAATCAACACGGCTTTATATTCAACAAATGGATCTATATTTCTTTCAATACACGGCTCTATATCTTTGTCAACACACGACTAATCTCAGCGAATGAGTACTGTCCACATGTGATTATTTTTGTTATTTAATATATTTTATGATAATTAAGGTATCTATCGTTTGATTTAAAATTAGACTCCAACCGTAAACTAGTAAGAGAACAATTCCCTAAATATTAACCCCGAAGGCCGAAACCAACATCAGATCAATATCCAGGAGACCACTCATCTCATCTATTTTCCAGTTGATTTCTAATTCTATATATGATAAAGATGTAAATTTTATTATTAAAATATTTCGTTCAACACATGACTAATCTCAACGGATGAGTACGGTCAACACATGAACCTTTACTTTATAGTGATAAAGATATAAATTTTATTGTTAAAATATTTCGTTCAACTCATGACTAATCTCAACTGATGAGTACAGTCAACACATAAACCTTCATTTTATAATATTCTTTATCTTCTAAATTGGAATGAGGCCCAATCAATTACCATATAAAGTCAATTATATGGATTCCATACATCACACGTATATAATAGCATTGAAAAATAATCAACCATCAACCAAAGTGCACTACACTGTATAAGCATCAAATATAGATATCTAACGCTTATAACAGCCTGTCAATCAATCGATCGACATATTTAATCAATCAAGATGAGTAAACTTCAAATTTCATCCCAACACCCGTGTGGGGTTTCAAACAATCAAACACAGATTTTACTTGTGCAGTTGGGCGATGTGAAAAATTTATCGTCCCAATCAATGTCAGTCAAATCAGTGTACATAAACAAACCGTCCGGTTTGTAAATGAATATTTATTTATTCACATTCAGTATATTCATATTCACATTAAAAATTATATTTTTAACGATAAAACATTTTATTTTAACATATGAATTTCTATTCAGTTCATTCTTTAAATAAAATGATATTTTTATTTTTCTAACTTATTTTAGAAAATTTCGGCGGCAAAACGGCACGATACTAGAAACAGGACAAGGCCTAGCCTTATCCCCGGTCTAGTGAAGGCCCACGCCATTCACACATCAATCAAATCCATTCCATTTCACCAAACAATTCAATTCAGACCAAATAATCTAACCAACTACACAACCAAACAATTAAACAAACAAGCCATCCATGGTTTGTGGATGATGGGTGTTGGGTGCTACTAAACACCGTCTGCATCCTAGCATAGATATATAACCAGAAAATGAAATTGAAAGGTGAGAAATTCTCACCGATAGCTATCCAATACCACGACCCTTCATTCATAGAAATCTTCATCGTGCTCGCCTTTTTGTCACCTTCGTTGCCCGTATTCTCTACCTATGTAAAAATCGAATTTTTACTTTACTATTCAATAAATAAAAATCGAATTTTTACTTCGCTATTCAATATATAAAAATCGAATTTTTACTTCGCTATTCAATATATAAAAATCGAATTTTTACTTCGCTATTCAATATATAAAAATCAAATTTTTACTTCGCTATTCAATATATAAAAATCACATCTTTCTCCATTTAAAAATCTCGTCTTTTCTATTTTAAAAATCTCGTCTTTACATTACTAAAAATGTAATCATCTCTAAACTAAGAAAAATCATACCTTTATTACAAAAATCATTTCTTTACACCCCTACCTTCTCATATACTATATAAATGAAAACATTAGTTTTAAATAATACTTTAAATAAGCAAATTGAGATTAAATAGAGGACTCACAGTCGGAAATGGGGCTAGGAGGCGCCGGGATCGAGATTGGCTAGCCAAGGGAGGGAGAAAGACGGCGCAGGTGGTGGGGAGGGCTCGGCATCTGACAGGGCGGTGGCGGCTTCGATTTCCGATGGGGGGGTCTTCGTCGCATCGATCGAGGGGGGGTTTGGAGGGTGTCGCATGGTCAAGGTAGAAGGGGGGTCTCGGAGGTGGCGCGGTGGTTTAGGGGGGGCGACGCTCCTCTCCCTTCGTCGACTTCTTCTTCTTCCATTTTTTTGTTTCTGATCGAATTGAAAACGAGGGGGCCAGAGTGATTTAAGGAGGAGGGAAGATTTTTTTTAATTATTTAATTTGCAAAAAGTTGACTTTTACATATGACCTCTAAACGAGGCCCACTGCCTGTCATCCATAGCGTTTCACCCCCATTCCGAACACAATGGGATATGTCTCGCAAGCTGATTTGATCGTTATAATCAGTTTCCGTTAAAATCAACATATAACTCTATATATTGAATTTGAACGCACATTTCAATTTACCGGGGCCACATACGAATTCTAAAAATTACAGAAAAATATTTTCTAGCTTCGTATTGATGATACGGTCCTAACAAAACTAGTTTCGTCGAATTCTGAGACCGTTTGAAAAATGGCCATTTTCCAGTCGATTAAAATCAACTGAAACTGGTCAAACGCGTTTTCCTTTGCCACGCTCACATATTGATTCAGAAAATTATGAAATTTGAATCTGGCAATAACTTGACATCACGGATCCAACAAAAGTGGTTTCGTCGGAATCTGAGGTCGTTTGCAAAATTCCCATTTTTAAGGGCCTGAATTCCATAGCGACTATTCAGAATTTTCAACTGGACATATCTTTTGATTCCCGCTATGAAATTTCAATTTTTCGGATTCGTTGGAAAGATATTCTAAAATAGATCCTAATGTTTTTGGTTTCACTAAAATCCGGATTGTTTTGCACCCCGTACATTCAATTGAAGTTTGAAATCGAATTATCGAACTACCGCGCCATTTTCAATTCTATTTATAATTATATATAAATATTTATATCCTAACGATGACGTATATAATATATACGTTCTAATTATATTCTAAATAAATTTCTTGTCGATATTATTTAAAATAATTCATTTTAAATATTCAAAATTCGCTAAAATTGCCAAAATAAAAATTTTAAACTGGCCCGCATTTCCGGGTTATTACAACCTCGTAGGCCACCAAGTCTTCCCACCACCCAGAAGGCGCGACGTCGTTCCCTGTAGACCGACCACAAACCCCGCCTCAATCTCCTAGCCACAATGGATCGCTGCCCATTCCACTTTCCATCTCTAAGCTAGTTGTCGGTCTCCACCCAACGGTCATCATCTGCGTTTTTTCTGCTATTTTATGGTGTGTACCCCTCACAATTAGCCAGTTTCAAGGATTTCAACTTCAATAGGAATTAATTTAAATAGCTTAATGCTTGGGATTGTTTCATATTCATGATGGTTGTTTCAGGTTGTGAATTTCCTTGGGTCTGTTGTATTCTCCTGTGCCTGCTCCTCTTGTTTTGTTTCACTATATTATGTTCATCGTCCAGAGTTTAACAGCCTTGAACAATGGAACTTGAAATGTTCATTTTTGTTTGCTTCACAATATTGCCATGTATTTGTGGAATCATATTGCCATGCATTTGTGGAAGAACTTGATCAAATGTATGTATACACGTATGTAAATATGTGTATACATGTATGTTGTTTGTCTAATTTGCTTTGTTGAAATTTATGTTGCTTGGTCATTTTGTGTGCACTCCCATACTTCTATAGCTTGCATATTAATTGTAATGACCTTCTTTTTCGACTGTTTCAAGTTGAAAATTAAACCAACTCAAAGCGTTCGAAACAACAGATTGTTAATTGTCATGGGTTAAAATAAATTACATCAGAATCACAGACACAAAAACACTGAATTATCTCGTAGAGGAAGTAAAAATTTATACAATTATATAAAAAAATTGTTTATACATATCAGACTATAAAATGAATACAGAGACAGCGAATGATTGAATACAGACTAATACATGAATAAATGACAGAAGCAGAGTATACGAAATATACAAGATAGATAATTGAACTCCAGCGACACTCAAGCTCCAATAGACAAATCTCCATTGTTGAAATACTCGGTCTGACCCAAGCATTTTGCAAGAAAAGAAAACAACCAAGATATTCGAGCCAGGAATAACATTCTCATATAAGTGAATCAACTCAAGTGAAATGTTTAACGAAATGCAAATAACTAAAAGGATGTTGGGAATCAATCCTTTAAGGATCCGTGAAACTAATACATATAATATAACATGCTATTATAAAAGTGTTTATTTAGTAAAGTAGATATATAAAAATAACATAAGTGGAATTACATTTTTAACCTTACATCGTTTACAGACATTATCATATACATTGCATATAAAACACCGGTACGTCGTGATACGACAATGTAAAATCAAAATCGTAGGGAGCTCGATTAGGATACATATGACAGGGCACGAGAGGCAATACCTAGAGTAGGATTCTACCAGTTGCATTCCCGGATCGGCGATAACACACAGCCGCAACTACCACCCACCTCGAAACACACTCCCATATTCAAAAGGGCACCCCAAATTGATCACAATGTGGCAGAGATGGTATCAAAGAAGTGTGTTCGATCAAAGGTGCGGCCTTACTTAGTCACGGTATAGCTCCTGTTTTAGTCATTTTAATTATGTCCTGAAGGTCAAGGCTATTTCATCATCTTTCTCTTTCTTCCAGTCCAGTAATCACCTCCAAACCATCCACCTTTGTTCTGAATTCTCCACCACGTACACAGTTATTAAAGTGGTATCGGTATTGGTAGAGAGTGATACCAACTTTGGTCTCTTTAACAACCAAACATTTATATTTTTCACACCATGGTCATTAAACTTGAAAATCATATTCACGTATCCCAAGTCGATAAATTTACGAGTATTGATTTTAAATCAATTTCTCAAAATACTAAACTATTAGTTTAGTTCAAATTCCAAATCTTATATTTACAAATATTCCCTATCAAACCGTTCAGGTTTAGATTTCGATTCCATAAACATCATTACTACTTGAAAATTTTATTTTAATCATTTTGGATCATTAGTTAGGATTGAGCTTTTCTTATTTGAAATAGTAAAATATCTTTCATAATAGATACTTTTTTTGAAAAAATAAATAAAGGTATATATAATTTTATATGAGATAGTTTTTATTCGATAATATAGGTTAAATAAAATAGTTATAAGGTTTAATGGAGAAAACAATATATACAGAGATTAAAAATAGTTATGGAAATAATAATAGAGAAAATTTTATTTAAGAAAAGATAGTTTGATGTAAATAGCAGTGATTTAAATATATAAATAAATAATTCAATCTAAATCAACTACCCGTATTCAAAATTGATTTATAGCTTATTTCAAATTTCAACTTCACGTTTCAAACCAATATACACTTAACAAGTTAACATTTCGAATTTTCAATAAACACGTCGAACTTCATTTCCAAACTATTACTTCAAATTGGTTTATAAATTTAGTTCTAAATTTAATTCAACTTAAATTCGAAGTTCATTACATTGTATTATATTTCAAAACCGTTTCATTGTTTATTCGCCAAGTTATTTCTTAAATCACACTTATCCAATGTCCAACTTGCTCTATTTCAAAATTAAAATCTCATGTCAAATTAAAAATTAAGTAAAACAAATTATCTAACATTTACATAAATTTAAACAAGGTTACATCTTAACATTTAATTATTCTAAAATTTAAATTATGAAAGTTATTAAGTTAAATCCTTATATCAAAATAACTTCGTTACACTTTCAAAACAATTTTTTTAACTAAAGTCATTTACGTAGAATCAAAGCATTGTAAATTATCATATTATAAAAATTTAGTTATGTCATATAAAATAAGTTTTCATAATAAGTCTAATTAAATTGACTTTAGATTTACATAATAACATTTATAAACATATATTTTGTAAACCCATTTTACTACATTTAATTCTTACATAACTTTAAAATTCAACTTAAATTTATGTAAAATTTCTATCATCATCTCTTTACATAATATTTAAATTTCATTTTAAAATCAATTTATTAAAATCAACATATATTTATTACATTAAATTAATTTTTATTGACCACGGCGTCCGTATATGATTTTCTACCCTATAGTCGAGTGAATCGGGTATATATATCATTTTAACCCGATTATTTTATTTTAGGGTATATACCATTTCAACCCGAATCTCAATAATTCAGTTTTTTTTCTAAATTTATATAGCCATTCAGGTATGTATCATTCCAACCCAGTGTGATTTTCCTAAATCTTTAGGAACTTGCAAAGTGATAATAGTTCAAACAAAGTATAATATCCATTACATCCATATCGTGTCATATATCAATAGTGTGCGTGTCACATGCGCACAACCAATAATCATGAGTTTCTAGAGAAATCCTATCATTTCATTAAACATTACAAATATTTAATTCACTTAATGAAAAGCTAGTCGTGAGTGAGGGGAAACTTGCCTTTTGAGGCTAGAAGGCAAATGAAAATTTGGCATGAAATTTGAAGCGGAATCAATGCCCAAAACAAACAGCGCATGCCACTCAATTTATACGCATACATACATATTGTATATGTAAGCATAAATGTACTAGACATCGACAAACACACTCTAAGCAATGACAATCGACAATAAAATAGAGATAATCATCCCGAGTTCCGAGCATCATCAAAACGACGCCAGTTAACCCAAATCAAATCGTCTATAATTTCTAACCACAAACAACGATAATTCTCGAAGTAAATACATCAGTAACATTTTTTTAATGCAGATAACCAAAACAAAAGAGGAGAATTTACCTAAGACAATAGCATAACCAAAAAATCACTACCAGGTTGCACACAGACTTCAGTGCCCTCCCTTGCTCCAAGCGAGGTGTCAGATCTGCGGATCGAGGAAGAGTTTTGGGTCGGAGAAAAAGGCAAGGAGATGTAGACTGTTTGGATCAGTCAATTTGCTGAAGGATGTTGGCCAGTGTATTTTCTTTTCGCATCTTGCGTTTAGGAGGGAAGGAGTAAGCGACGCTAGGGTTTGTGCGAAATTAGGACATGATGATCGTGGTCGCAGCGGTGGATCGGTGATAATTTGGAGAACGAGGAAGAAGGCAAAGCAAATGGGTCTAAGCATGAGGAAATCGCGTGAGTAGGCAAAGGGGATCACCGACTTTTGTGTTGAGTAATGGCGATTTAGGAGGGAGAAGTCCAGTTTCGGGTTCCCTATTTTTGTGTTTTACAGGGAAGAGAGGGAACAACGTATGGGCGAGAGAGAACATGGCGGAGTCTCCATCATTGGTGGCTTTGAGCTGTGGAGTGCGGCGGTTTGGAGAGGTCGCGGTTGAAGGGGGAAGGGCTCATCGCTCCTCCTTTTTTTTGGGGGAAATGAAGGAATGAATTAGAAAAGAAAAGAGGGAGAAGAAGAAACAATTACACGTATCCTATCTTTGAAAAAATTCCAATGCGAGTAAACATACTTCTTGCCCTTCTCAAAATGTGTTATGTTTTTTTTCCAATTTGGAATGGAAATGTTATATCAAAGCTTAAAACCCAACAAACAGGTTAGAAGAATAAGAGTGATATTAAAATCAAGATACACCACTAAACATAGTCTGTCTTTGTCCTGAAGTTATCAATTCGGGACAACAAACGTTCGAATTTCACAAAACGAAAAATAGCGTTGCTTTAGAGAATATTATCTAGTATTTTTATTTCAAATTCGCCTGAATTCCGACACTGTTTTATTTTTAATAATTTGTTAAGTGTTCGACTCAATTAACGTGAATAGCACAAATCTTCGAATTTTATTACGAAATTCATCCCTTCGCAATGTCTAGTTACACGTATAGTAAATATTAAATTTCGTAATTTATTTCGCATTTTAAATTTTAGCGTCAATTACGATATCGTTTGTCACTACCATAAAATCAATCAAAACAAAGCGAGCAACTAGAACGCTTTCATTTCATAATTATTTAGATTACTTTTAAATAATATATTAAAATTAAGAATTAACGCTTCTTTTATATGGCTTATTGATTTCACATTTGTTTCAATAGATAAATTCTGAATTAGTTATCGTTTAAAATTCTGTATTTCAACTCGACGTACGCATTCAAGTTTGCATAAAAAATTCAAATCCATACTTCTAAACATATTTCAAGTTCTCTATCCCAAATTCTAATTAACTGTGTAATTAAAAGACGTTTGAATTATCGAGTCATTACTGCATATGAATTCAATGATGATATTATATAGAGTGATAGAAAGATTGTATGTGCATATGGATGGATATTGGATAATTATCCTATCCATCAACCATCGATAAATCGAGAAATATAAATGAATTTTTTAGTTTAACGTAAATAAATTTCGATTCCATTGATCGTAGAAGTGTTAAAAAATAAACATACATGACGAAATTCAATAGATTTGAGTAGCTAATATGCATTTATTGCACATTAATCTTCGACATAGTAAAGCAATAAAAAAAATTCATTTATTGTACTAAAATACATACAATTTTAAGCATAATGTTAAAAAATATGGATGGATAATTTTTGGATGTGGATATCTATATATTTATATCTGCATCTGTTTTTCGGATATCGGATATTTATCCCTTTTTGGGATACGGATGGATTTCGTATTTTTCGGGTACCCATTGACAATCCTGCTTGTACTCAGGATATCATTCAAACCAGTTTACGTGAAAAGCATATAAATCCAAAGCTACAACTCAACATATAACAATTTTTATTAACTTCCTAATTTATTAAACAATCAAAACACAATCATGCCAACAAGTTCCATGGTCACCAGTTGTGTCCAAATCCAAAGCCGAATATGAAAATCCAACTTCGGCCGATAAATGTAAACACTATATATTGGCCACTACATAATGAAACGTGTGTGTGTGTGTATATATATATATATATATATATGTTTCTTTATGTTAGTGATCAAAAATTCTATACATATTGTAACAATCTGGATTTTCAAAACCAATTTAAAATTTTTATTTTAGCTATTTTAATGAATTTTGAATATATAAAATGATTTATTTTAAATAGTAATGATTTAAAATTTATTTAATTCGAAGTTAGAACGAATAAATTTATTTTAATTATAAAAAGAGCCTTAAATGGCGCGGTAGTTTGAAAATTCGATTTCAAATTTCAAATTGAATGTGCAGAATTTAGAATAAATCGGATTTCGGTAAAACCAGAAATATTTGAATCTTTTTAATTATATCTTTCTAATGAATGTGAATAATCTGTATTTCATAATGGGAATTGAAAGTTATGTCCAATTTAAATTTAGAATAGTCGCTATGGAATTTATATATATTTTAAATAATATATAACCCTTAAAAATAGCCATTTTGCAAATGACCTCCGTCTTCGACGAAACCACTTTTTTGGATCCAGAATGTCAAATTATTGCTAGATTCCAATTCTCATAATTTTTGGAATTAATATGTGAGTGCGGCAAAAGAAAACGTGTTTGCTCAATTTCAGTTGAATTGGATCGACCAGAAAATGCCAATTTTTCAAACGGTCTCCAAATTCGACTAGATTAGTTTTGTTAGGACCGCATCGTCAAAACAAAGCTAGATTTATTTTCTGGAATCTCTGGAGTCAGTATGTGGCTTTGGTAAATTAAAATGTACATTCAAAATTAAAATATATTGATTTATATCTTAATTTTGAAGAAAAATGATCAAAATAGTCGAATTGGCTTACCGGGCATATCCCATTATGTTCGGAAAGAGGATATTTAGCTGGGTGCGTCAGTCGTTGGGTTCGATTTGGAGTTCAAAAGAAAAAGTTACTTTTCGGGTTTAAATTAAATAAATGGTATATTGATTAACACTCCACTCTCTCTCTCTCTTTCTAGGTCAAACCCATTTTCTGAAGAAAAAAAAAGGGCAATGCGAAAAACTGCGTTTCCCATCAAGCCGTCGTGCAGCAGCTCCCAACACCGCCGGCGGAGCTCCACCGCCTGTAGCGCCCCTCCTCTGGCCACAACTCCGACACTGGACCCTTCTTCCAATAAAAATCAGATTTTTATGTTTTCTATATTTGCGTTTAAACCCTTTTTGAGCCACCTGATGTAATAACCCGGAAAATATAGGCCAATTTAAAATTTTTAAATTGGACATTTCAAAGGAATTTGAACAATTGAAATAGAATATTTCAACAAAATAGTGAATTAGAAATAGTGAGTCAGTTTGAAAATTTGAATTCAAACTTTGACTGACTGTGCAGGGTGGAAAATATAACGGATTTTAGTGAAACCAAAAATATTTAAATCTGTTAGTCAATACCTTTCTAACGAATCTGAAAAATCGAAGTTTCATAACGGGAATCAAAAGTTATGGCCGAATGAATTTTCAGAAAGGTCGTTAAATAGAATATATAGCCCTGGAAAATTAATATTTTGCAAACAACCTCGGAATTCGACGAAACAACTTTTGTTGGGTCCGGGATGTCAAACTATTGCTAGGTTTCAAATTTCATAATTTTTGAAGCTAGTATGTGAGCGTGGCAAAAGAAAATGTGTTTGGTCAATTTCTGTTAAATCAGATCGATCAGAAAATGGCCATTTTTCAAACGATCTTAGAATCCGACGAAACTAGTTTTGTTGGGACTGTAGCGTCAAAACATAGCTAGATTTATTTTTTTGGAATTTTTCAAATCAGTTTGTGGCCCTGGAAAATTGAAATGTACGTTCAAAGTTAAAAATTGAATGTTTTATACTTTAATTTGAAAAATAACTAACTGTAACATTCAAATTGGCCAACGAAACATATCCCATTGTGTCCGGAATGGGGGTATTTGGCTAAGGGCGACAGTCGTTGGGTTTGAATTGGGATTCGTATGGGAAAACCCTAATTTTTTGAATAATATATATATCGGCCAATCAGAATTTTTCTTTCATAAATTAAAAAAAAAACCGCTTCCTTCGAAACGAACGGCGAAACCCGTTCCAAACTTCCCCGACCGATCGCCGCCGCCTCAGCCCCCTATCGCCGCCGCCACCTACCCCCGTCGACGCGCCTCCTCCTCCTCTTCAAACCCGACCAACCCTCCCCTCCCCTCGACCACCGTATCGCTTGAATCGGGCCCAGGAAGTCGCCGACTTCCCAGCGCCGCCGTGATCGCCACCGACCACCGAGCCACCCCCAAACCTGTAGCGACCCGGAGAATTTCGACACTTGAATCCTGACATTTACACATCTCTTGTCCAGAACTCAAGTACCGAAAACCCCAAAAAGCTAGGAGAAAGAAGTTAGAGGGTAAGATAAGAAAGAAAGAATATTAGAATAGAAGAATAAGAAGAAGAATCAACACTACACAGAGTCTCACGTCGCAGCGGAACAAAATATAATATGGAAATAACTTTTATTGAGAGCTTGAAATAATACTTACAATATTAGAGTACATCCATACACCTGGACAGTTATAATAGTCTGTCCTCATATATATAACACACAGCAGAATAATAACGGTTGAACATCAAACATCTGAACTCCTTCAACTCGTCTTTTGGACTTCACTGCATCTGATAACCTGGACCTGTACAACCCGGTCTAACCCGAGCATTTACAAAACACCGGGTCAGTCTGGTGGACCAGAGTGAGAAAACTCGCACAGCATTTAGAGTATCACACAACTTGATTTTAAAGTTAAAATCCTTTCGAAAGAAAAGATAATCGTAAGACCGATCCACACATAAATACGGACGGTTTTTACCTTACGATAACCCAAACCAGTTTTCGAAATCAATATCTGATATTATCATAGTGTCTAAATACAAGTAAATATCAATCTAGTGGAACGCTTGCATCTCACGCTCCACATATATATATATACAAACAAAACCGTGGGCACTTATTGGAAATTGGATTCCGACCTTGACAAGGTATGGGACCACCTGCCGCTCGTGTATCTCTAGAGGCGAATACACTGGGTTCAACAAGAACGTCTTGCAACCCGACCCTCACATGACCGACCACTCATTTCGCTTGAGTGTATCGAATGTATATCACCAACGGTTGGGCTCAAACCACCGTTTCCCGAAAAGGGACAGCATCGATAGATTTCAGAAACAAAAGGAATTTCTCTAGATAGGTGATTATACATCCTAATGGGAGCGACCCACATAGCCATGCTGCCTGCCCGATTTTTGTCATTTCCTGGTTGATGAGGCTTGAGGTTAAATCGACTTTTGAAACTTCTGGCCACCATTCACATCGCCCATACACGTCATCCAGGAACAAGATGAACCGAAGGCACCCTCCTACCACAACCTAGGAATCACCCTATAGATCGGTAGCGAGCAGTCCTTGCAATCCGTAGATTTCAATTCTGACAGAATCATTGTCAAAATATCTCTAGGGATCAGCTAGAGAAATCCAACAATAGTTCTTCCATTCATGAAGATTTACGGTCTTCATTTCTCCATCTCGATCAGCATCATATATCTTCTTCGTTTACGTATCTATTGGTCGGAATGGTTTTCGAATATAAGTTCGATCCCGGCCTTTCCATACCAACAACGCATTGGGCACAATTTTGATAGTCGGTTATTTAACTATCAAAATAAACAACCATAAAAATAAAACAGATCCACTGGTTTGTTACACAGCGTCACTTGGCCAATATTCTCAAATCATTTCATTTTAAATACTTAATAAAATAACTTAAAATCATATCTAGTTTTCCCCTTTTCTATCATTTCAAAACACTGCTACAGTATTGCTTATTTTCTAATATTTGGGAAACCATTTAACTTATCACTTAAATGATCGTTACGATACCTCGTTCGTTTCATTATTGGAACACTATAATCGCCACTTTCCTTTTCAGGATAAACTCATTTCAAATCTCATTTCCTTTCTTCGGAAATATCGTTATTCTTTCCAAAACTCCTTTAAAATATCACTTCGTATTCTCGAGACCCTTTTAAATCCATTATAAAATCCCACGTTCCTTGGATAACGTTACATTATTATTCCACAAAATAAATTACTTCTTATGTCTCCACCATTTCAACTAACATCATCTTTCGATAATTATGAAGTTGGTCAAGTTGGGGTATTTAGTTACCTCTCAGACCTTAATCAACATCGTTATTATCTTAAGATAGATATCAGTTGAAATACCAAAACCGATATTCATTCCCAATATCAAACAAATCCCATTTTGATTCTATCTTGATGAACATCATCTTTTGTTTAATATAGCGAATTTAAACTGCACCTTTTATAATTCAACTCGTTTAACCACTTTAATTTAAACTTGGGTTTCCATTTGATTTTTGTTTCAAAATCCATTTCTAATAACTCTTTACAATAATATTCACTAAAGTCGGATGTGTAATGTCGTCAAAATCTTGGATTTCATAAACCCAGTCAAATAGAATCTCAAATAAGAATTTGCTTTAAATCACAATTTAAACTTATCTTTCATTATCATCAATATGATTTTCTTTAAAATGTAACTTTATTATAATAAGCCTTCTTGGTTCATAAACAAAAATTAACACCTTTTAAATCCATATTTACCCCTTTGATTATCCTTATATAAACATCAACCTTTATAAGAATGTTTGGTTAACCCATTAAAAAAAATTAATTAATTTAATCAATCCATTTCAATTATTTCGGTTGACTTAGTCGAGTCTAAGCATGATAAACTTCTTAATCGGATCTTAATCCATCCTTCCATTTAAACTAATTTCAAATTAAAAAAAAAAATCTTATTTGATTCTTATCAAATCAATATAATCTCACTTTTACTTAAAAACAATTACCCTCGGTTGTTAAACATCGTAGTAATCTCCGCTCATTTTCTTACCGCTTGCTTAGGCACGTGCTTCGCACATGGATACATTTCAGCACCAAAAATGATGATTGGAGTTTTTAAAATAATCAATATATACATGGTTGGTTTATTTTCTTATTATAAACACAATTAAAATAATATATTTAAAAATCTATATTCGATTATAAATAAATTCCATAACTTCGTTCATTTTTATCGATTTACCCTACGGTAAATTCATCTTTATAAAATAGCTTGTATGTTTGGCCATCTGCTATACAATCTTTAACCAATACCACACATAGGTTAATAACCAAACAAATGTTGAATTTGGGTTTATCAATCAATAACCAATTCAATAATCCAATCATATGAGTTCAATGGTTCATATAATGATCATATGAAAATAAACAGTAAATTTGACTGATAACAGTCAACTAATAACACCCATTCAAACATCCAATTCACTTCAATACGTTTATATTATTATAAACGTAACCAACAAGGTAAGTTACCTTGTTTGGAAATCATCGTTAAAAATAACGATGCCGTTTCACTTAAATTAAACAACGTTTAATTTAAGTAATCGGTATAACAATATTTAACAACCATCCAATCAATCATCAAATCAACCAACATTCAGCAAACATAGCGAATAAATATTAAACCCGACTTATAAATATAAGTTGGGAACTGAGTGAGTTTACTCACCTTGCTTTTCAACTGTCGTCAAAACTGTTTGTTTCCGGCTGTGTCCAGCTCTGCTCAAAACTAGCTTCGAAAAGGTTACGTTTATCATTACGGTTCCAGTGCGGCTCGCCTTGTCTAATTCTGATAACACGCAGTATGTTACAGAATTTATAAGTATTAAATTAAATTAACTTAAACCTAGATGAATAATTATTATATATATATATATATTTTTTTCTTCTACCTACCTTATTCTAATTAACATTGACCGCGTTGAAAGGAATGATTAGGCAATTTTAATTCATGGGATTGGGGTTGCGCATGTATAACATGCGATCAGGTACATAGATATATGATTGGGAATGGTTTTCATACCCAGTTTGGCTCCTGCTACAGTTATATTTTTAATACCCAGCTACCTTGTATTATATAACATTAAACAATCTATTCATCTGTTACATTTTCGTTTCTAACATATAATACGTTGGACCAAAAATATAGCCTAACCGTGTTGCTCCCTCGTGTTGCCCAACTCAACAACACTTAATGTTATAATGGTAAGATCTGATGGTTTTTATTATAAATATAAAATCTTTAAATCAGAAATTTTAAACTAATTTAAGCACAACTTTTATACCTTCTCTTCCAAATGTAAAATGCAAGCACTTGAAACCTTCCTCCCACCTGCATGCGGCCCAAGCAATTAACCCACGCCCTCTTTTTTTTTTTTTTTTCCAACGTGCCACTAATACCCCCCCCCCCCTTCTCTAATTGTCTTTGCCGTACTCATCATTTTTTTTTCCATCCTCCTATTTCGAATGTTTTTTTTCTTCTCTGGAACACGTCTTCTTCCATGTTGGCGGCTACAGAACACACAGCACTGACCTCATCACTTTTCATATGCCTTTGTGTATCTCTTCCCATATTCATTTTGTCAGTACCACATTTACTTCCTAAATTCTTTTCTACTCCCTTAATTCTCCTCATACACTGCCGCGGGTCCTCTCTTCCTCCAATTTCTTTGCTCACGTTTTCAAACCGCACCACTTCCAGAGCTACACTCGCCATTATCACCTGGAGTAACCACGCACCGCACTAACTCCCTGAAGTACGATCAGCATGGTTCCCCTCTCTCCTGAGTTCCGATCCTTCCACGCTCACTGGGTTGAGGGGTTGAGATGGTTTTGTGGTAATGAGTTTTGCGTTCAATAAGTTAGAGATGGTTACAGTTCCCATTTATATTTTGTGAAGAGGAGATTTTTGTTTCATTTATTTTCATGAAACAAAGAAATAAAGAAGGGCAGAAGTGTTTTCTCTCGGTTATGGGATGAAAAGAAAAAGGCGTGTGAATGTGTCTATATATATGGGAGGAGACGTGCCCATCACGGTTACGTGAGGCTCACGGTATAGAAGTTTGGCAGACAAGAAAACAAAACTGCGTGCCTTGCAAGGAATTTGTTTGTGTGGTGGCCAAGAAACTGATTGTTTGGCTTTCAAGGCAAGGAATCGAATTAGTTTAAAATATTTTAATGTAGCCAATACCCTCAATTAAACATTAGTCAGCGTTCACATTTTTCAGCCGTGTGGTTTTACATTGCATGTGTTTTCCCTTCTTAGTGGCATGTGCGTGTAATGTATACTAGTTTGTATTTCATTCTCTTCCTTTTTCCTTTCAAAGAGTCACATGCTTTTAAAAATATTTTATTTTTTTATGAATGTGCATGGAGTTTTTTTGTAAAATTAACATCCCATTTGACTCCTAATTCAAGAAGTGATACCTAATTCTAGCATAAAAAGATATTTCGGACCCAATGGGACAGGTTTCGTCGAATTCCGACACCGTTTGCGAAAATCCCTTAGAAAATATCGATGAAAAACACCGAGCTTTAATTCCTAAAAATTACAGAAAAAATCCTAAAAATATGAGGCCTTGACGTTTCACTATATCTCTTCCTATGGTTTCGTATGAAACTTGTTTCGTTGAATTTGGAGTCCGTTTGACCAGTTAACCATTCAAATAAAGTTACCCACACCACTATGTATTCATATATGAGCGTTGCAGACAGAAATAAAAATACAGTCGTGTTCAGTGAGGTGTCGCGATCCTGAAAGTGTAATAATACCAGTAGATTGACTCATATTGTGAAATCCCAAAATGTTGGCACAGGGTGCAAAATACTCCAAATAAAAAGTTGCTTATTTAATTATTTAAAAATTACAGTAAAATTCTAAAAATTAAATTATACTTACGCCTCTAAAGAACCTTGTCCAAATTCGGATCCTATACCTAGTTATTTCAAATAAACCGTTATGATCATGGCGCTGCTTTTCTGTATATTTGATTTGGACATAACTTACAATTTCTACGATGAAATCTTGATTTTTCTCTTCTATTAGAAAAATATTATCAATTAGATTCAGAGGCTTCTTGTTTCACACCATTCCGACTTAAAATGGATTCTGTTTAATCAATTGAAGTTCAAACTCGATTTTACGAACTACCGCGCCATTTCGAGTTCGTTTTATATTAAATAAAAATATAAACGTTTAATCGTCGTTAAATAACGGATTCAATATTAAAATTCATTAATATTTCCAAATAAAATATTTAAAACAAGTTTAAATATTCAAATCAAATAGCTGAAAGATCCAGGTCGTTACATTCTTCCCCTCTTAAAATAATTTCGTCCTCGAAATTGCTAAGTAAGAAGAAATGCCAAACCCGGTTTGTTTTCAAAACAATTATATTAAAATATTATCCAAAAATATCTAAGATTAAAATTTTACAGAAGTTCGTCAGTACTTTCTCTGTACTGTTCGATTCAAACAACTACAACTCGCCACTCTGGGCCTCAGATCGATCAAAAGAAAATCAACTCCAAGCGGCTACCCAACTCAAGGGTTTTAAAATCAATCACCCAAATCAATTATATTAAGGTTTACCTATCTGTCGGGAAACCAAACTCCAATCACGAAGCAACCCAACTAACAGCTCTTCCTCTTTCCAACCTGCACTTAGCTCGATATCCAATGCCAATAACAGATATAGGGTTAAATCATTTCAGTCTCATATTTGATTTTATTCGAATTCATTATATGGCAGTTATTTCTCTTAGTTTCCAGTTTATTCCATTTGTTGATGAATTTTACATTCAACCAATCCAATATTCAAACAAGCAACAATCAATACAAGCAAATCATCCATATTTAACTTAAGTTAAATTCTGATTTATCTGATTTCTTATTTAAATTCTTACTTGTAAATTCTACAGGTTATATTGAATCTTTTCAAATTCAAATCAAGTTTAAATTTCCATTCTGGTTAAATTAACCGATTCAAATCCAATTTAAAGTTCTTATTTACATATCCTATATGTGAAAATTTTCTTCTAGCTATATTAACTGTTAAATTCCTATTTGAATTTCTATTCAAATCAACCAACAAACCAATATCAATAATTTAATAAAATTATTTATTTCTTTATGAAGATATTATTTCATTTACCCGCTTTACAAATCATATTGTATCAATTTGTCAGTTCAGCTTGAATCGATCAACCAACACAATACAAAACATTTGTATATAAAATTTACAAATACGCGCTCTCCTATATATATACACTCAATCTCGATCTAGGGTATTACTAACCCCATCTCTATCGAGTTACGCCACAGAGCCAAGGTTATCTCTAAACCATTGCTCTGATACCAACTGTAGCAACCCGGAGAATTTCGACACTTGAATCCTGACATTTACACATCTCTTGTCCAGAACTCAAGTACCGAAAACCCCAGAAAGCTAGGAGAAAGAAGTTAGAGGGTAAGATAAGAAAGAAAGAATATTAGAATAGAAGAATAAGAAGAAGAATCAACACTACACAGAGTCTCACGTCGCAGCGGAACAAAATATAATATGGAAATAACTTTTATTGAGAGCTTGAAATAATACTTACAATATTAGAGTACATCCATACACCTGGACAGTTATAATAGTCTGTCCTCATATATATAACACACAGCAGAATAATAACGGTTGAACATCAAACATCTGAACTCCTTCAACTCGTCTTTTGGACTTCACTGCATCTGATAACCTGGACCTGTACAACCCGGTCTAACCCGAGCATTTACAAAACACCGGGTCAGTCTGGTGGACCAGAGTGAGAAAACTCGCACAGCATTTAGAGTATCACACAACTTGATTTTAAAGTTAAAATCCTTTCGAAAGAAAAGATAATCGTAAGACCGATCCACACATAAATACGGACGGTTTTTACCTTACGATAACCCAAACCAGTTTTCGAAATCAATATCTGATATTATCATAGTGTCTAAATACAAGTAAATATCAATCTAGTGGAACGCTTGCATCTCACGCTCCACATATATATATATACAAACAAAACCGTGGGCACTTATTGGAAATTGGATTCCGACCTTGACAAGGTATGGGACCACCTGCCGCTCGTGTATCTCTAGAGGGGAATACACTGGGTTCAACAAGAACGTCTTGCAACCCGGCCCTCACATGACCGACCACTCATTTCGCTTGAGTGTATCGAATGTATATCACCAACGGTTGGGCTCAAACCACCGTTTCCCGAAAAGGGACAGCATCGATAGATTTCAGAAACAAAAGGAATTTCTCTAGATAGGTGATTATACATCCTAATGGGAGCGACCCACATAGCCATGCTGCCTGCCCGATTTTTGTCATTTCCCGGTTGATGAGGCTTGAGGTTAAATCGACTTTTGAAACTTCTGGCCACCATTCACATCGCCCATACACGTCATCCAGGAACAAGATGAACAGAAGGCACCCTCCTACCACAACCTAGGAATCACCCTATAGATCGGTAGCGAGCAGTCCTTGCAATCCGTAGATTTCAATTCTGACAGATTCATTGTCAAAATATCTCTAGGGATCAGCTAGAGAAATCCAACAATAGTTCTTCCATTCATGAAGATTTACGGTCTTCATTTCTCCATCTCGATCAGCATCATATATCTTCTTCGTTTACGTATCTATTGGTCGGAATGGTTTTCGAATATAAGTTCGATCCCGGCCTTTCCATACCAACAACGCATTGGGCACAATTTTGATAGTCGGTTATTTAACTATCAAAATAAACAACCATAAAAATAAAACAGATCCACTGGTTTGTTACACAGCGTCACTTGGCCAATATTCTCAAATCATTTCATTTTAAATACTTAATAAAATAACTTAAAATCATATCTAGTTTTCCCCTTTTCTATCATTTCAAAACACTGCTACAGTATTGCTTATTTTCTAATATTTGGGAAACCATTTAACTTATCACTTAAATGATCGTTACGATACCTCGTTCGTTTCATTATTGGAACACTATAATCGCCACTTTCCTTTTCAGGATAAACTCATTTCAAATCTCATTTCCTTTCTTCGGAAATATCGTTATTCTTTCCAAAACTCCTTTAAAATATCACTTCGTATTCTCGAGACCCTTTTAAATCCATTATAAAATCCCACGTTCCTTGGATAACGTTACATTATTATTCCACAAAATAAATTACTTCTTATGTCTCCACCATTTCAACTAACATCATCTTTCGATAATTATGAAGTTGGTCAAGTTGGGGTATTTAGTTACCTCTCAGACCTTAATCAACATCGTTATTATCTTAAGATAGATATCAGTTGAAATACCAAAACCGATATTCATTCCCAATATCAAACAAATCCCATTTTGATTCTATCTTGATGAACATCATCTTTTGTTTAATATAGCGAATTTAAACTGCACCTTTTATAATTCAACTCGTTTAACCACTTTAATTTAAACTTGGGTTTCCATTTGATTTTTGTTTCAAAATCCATTTCTAATAACTCTTTACAATAATATTCACTAAAGTCGGATGTGTAATGTCGTCAAAATCTTGGATTTCATAAACCCAGTCAAATAGAATCTCAAATAAGAATTTGCTTTAAATCACAATTTAAACTTATCTTTCATTATCATCAATATGATTTTCTTTAAAATGTAACTTTATTATAATAAGCCTTCTTGGTTCATAAACAAAAATTAACACCTTTTAAATCCATATTTACCCCTTTGATTATCCTTATATAAACATCAACCTTTATAAGAATGTTTGGTTAACCCATTAAAAAAAATTAATTAATTTAATCAATCCATTTCAATTATTTCGGTTGACTTAGTCGAGTCTAAGCATGATAAACTTCTTAATCGGATCTTAATCCATCCTTCCATTTAAACTAATTTCAAATTAAAAAAAAATCTTATTTGATTCTTATCAAATCAATATAATCTCACTTTTACTTAAAAACAATTACCCTCGGTTGTTAAACATCGTAGTAATCTCCGCTCATTTTCTTACCGCTTGCTTAGGCACGTGCTTCGCACATGGATACATTTCAGCACCAAAAATGATGATTGGAGTTTTTAAAATAATCAATATATACACGGTTGGTTTATTTTCTTATTATAAACACAATTAAAATAATATATTTAAAAATCTATATTCGATTATAAATAAATTCCATAACTTCGTTCATTTTTATCGATTTACCCGACGGTAAATTCATCTTTATAAAATAGCTTGTATGTTTGGCCATCTGCTATACAATCTTTAACCAATACCACACATAGGTTAATAACCAAACAAATGTTGAATTTGGGTTTATCAATCAATAACCAATTCAATAATCCAATCATATGAGTTCAATGGTTCATATAATGATCATATGAAAATAAACAGTAAATTTGACTGATAACAGTCAACTAATAACACCCATTCAAACATCCAATTCACTTCAATACGTTTATATTATTATAAACGTAACCAACAAGGTAAGTTACCTTGTTTGGAAATCATCGTTAAAAATAACGATGTCGTTTCACTTAAATTAAACAACGTTTAATTTAAGTAATCGGTATAACAATATTTAACAACCATCCAATCAATCATCAAATCAACCAACATTCAGCAAACATAGCGAATAAATATTAAACCCGACTTATAAATATAAGTTGGGAACTGAGTGAGTTTACTCACCTTGCTTTTCAACTGTCGTCAAAACTGTTTGTTTCCGGCTGTGTCCAGCTCTGCTCAAAACTAGCTTCGAAAAGGTTACGTTTATCATTACGGTTCCAGTGCGGCTCGCCTTGTCTAATTCTGATAACACGCAGTATGTTACAGAATTTATAAGTATTAAATTAAATTAACTTAAACCTAGATGAATAATTATTATATATATATATATATTTTTTTCTTCTACCTACCTTATTCTAATTAACATTGACCGCGTTGAAAGGAATGATTAGGCAATTTTAATTCATGGGATTGGGGTTGCGCATGTATAACATGCGATCAGGTACATAGATATAGGATTGGGAATGGTTTTCATACCCAGTTTGGCTCCTGCTACAGTTATATTTTTAATACCCAGCTACCTTGTATTATATAACATTAAACAATCTATTCATCTGTTACATTTTCGTTTCTAACATATAATACGTTGGACCAAAAATATAGCCTAACCGTGTTGCTCCCTCGTGTTGCCCAACTCAACAACACTTAATGTTATAATGGTAAGATCTGATGGTTTTTATTATAAATATAAAATCTTTAAATCAGAAATTTTAAACTAATTTAAGCACAACTTTTATACCTTCTCTTCCAAATGTAAAATGCAAGCACTTGAAACCTTCCTCCCACCTGCATGCGGCCCAAGCAATTAACCCACGCCCTCTTTTTTTTTTTTTTCCAACGTGCCACTAATACCCCCCCTTCTCTTATTGTCTTTGCCGTACTCATCATTTTTTTTTTCCATCCTCCTATTTCGAATGTTTTTTTTTCTCTGGAACACGTCTTCTTCCATGTTGGCGGCTACAGAACACACAGCACTGACCTCATCACTTTTCATATGCCTTTGTGTATCTCTTCCCATATTCATTTTGTCAGTACCACATTTACTTCCTAAATTCTTTTCTACTCCCTTAATTCTCCTCATACACTGCCGCGGGTCCTCTCTTCCTCCAATTTCTTTGCTCACGTTTTCAAACCGCACCACTTCCAGAGCTACACTCGCCATTATCACCTGGAGTAACCACGCACCGCACTAACTCCCTGAAGTACGATCAGCATGGTTCCCCTCTCTCCTGAGTTCCGATCCTTCCACGCTCACTGGGTTGAGGGGTTGAGATGGTTTCGTGGTAATGAGTTTTGCGTTCAATAAGTTAGAGATGGTTACAGTTCCCATTTATATTTTGTGAAGAGGAGATTTTTGTTTCATTTATTTTCATGAAACAAAGAAATAAAGAAGGGCAGAAGTGTTTTCTCTCGGTTATGGGATGAAAAGAAAAAGGCGTGTGAATGTGTCTATATATATGGGAGGAGACGTGCCCATCACGGTTACGTGAGGCTCACGGTATAGAAGTTTGGCAGACAAGAAAACAAAACTGCGTGCCTTGCAAGGAATTTGTTTGTGTGGTGGCCAAGAAACTGATTGTTTGGCTTTCAAGGCAAGGAATCGAATTAGTTTAAAATATTTTAATGTAGCCAATACCCTCAATTAAACATTAGTCAGCGTTCACATTTTTCGGCCGTGTGGTTTTACATTGCATGTGTTTTCCCTTCTTAGTGGCATGTGCGTGTAATGTATACTAGTGTGTATTTCATTCTCTTCCTTTTTCCTTTCAAAGAGTCACATGCTTTTAAAAATATTTTATTTTTTTATGAATGTGCATGGAGTTTTTTTGTAAAATTAACATCCCATTTGACTCCTAATTCAAGAAGTGATACCTAATTCTAGCATAAAAAGATATTTCGGACCCAATGGGACAGGTTTCGTCGAATTCCGACACCGTTTGCGAAAATCCCTTAGAAAATATCGATGAAAAACACCGAGCTTTAATTCCTAAAAATTACAGAAAAAATCCTAAAAATATGAGGCCTTGACGTTTCACTATATCTCTTCCTATGGTTTCGTATGAAACTTGTTTCGTTGAATTTGGAGTCCGTTTGACCAGTTAACCATTCAAATAAAGTTACCCACACCACTATGTATTCATATATGAGCGTTGCAGACTGAAATAAAAATACAGTCGTGTTCAGTGAGGTGTCGCGATCCTGAAAGTGTAATAATACCAGTAGATTGACTCATATTGTGAAATCCCAAAATGTTGGCACAGGGTGCAAAATACTCCAAATAAAAAGTTGCTTATTTAATTATTTAAAAATTACAGTAAAATTCTAAAAATTAAATTATACTTACGCCTCTAAAGAACCTTGTCCAAATTCGGATCCTATACCTAGTTATTTCAAATAAACCGTTATGATCATGGCGCTGCTTTTCTGTATATTTGATTTGGACATAACTTACAATTTCTACGATGAAATCTTGATTTTTCTCTTCTATTGGAAAAATATTATCAATTAGATTCAGAGGCTTCTTGTTTCACACCATTCCGACTTAAAACGGATTATGTTTAATCAATTGAAGTTCAAACTCGATTTTACGAACTACCGCGCCATTTCGAGTTCGTTTTATATTAAATAAAAATATAAACGTTTAATCGTCGTTAAATAACGGATTCAATATTAAAATTCATTAATATTTCCAAATAAAATATTTAAAACAAGTTTAAATATTCAAATCAAATAGCTGAAAGATCCAGGTCGTTACAAAACCGCCACCGATAGGACCACCTCTCCTTCCTCTTCCACGTCAGCACCTCCGATCGTTCCCTCTACCTCGATTTTCTTGAAAACCGCAACCCTAGTTTCGAACCACTTAGAAAGGTGAGTCCTTTTTGATGTTTTCACTTTGAAAAATCATATCTTTTTGGTGTGTTGACGAAATTCGATGAAATAGGAAACATCGGGACCGCAAGGAAGCTCTCTGCCACATAGAAGAAACCGCGGATTTTTCTGAGTCATCTACGATTTTTAGCACTCCGAAAACCAATGTGAGAAATCTAAATTAGTTGAATTTGAATAGAAAATGTCGTGTATAAATTATACAAGCGAAATATAAATTACACACGTGTTGTATACCTCATGCACATGCGTTGTGTAAGCTATATAAGCGAAGTATGAATTATACATGCATAGAATAATTGATATATGTGTTGAAATGCAAGTGAAATATAGCAATAATATATATATATATATATATATATATATATACTCCCCTCGTCCACAAACCATGGACGATATTTATTATGGTGAATTGGTGTGAAATATTGGATGAAAAATACGAATGGTTGAATAATTGTTTGTGGTTGATATTGTTTGGTTGTGGTTGAAAAATACCCATTGGTGATTGAAATGAATTGGAAAAATTGTTGAAATAAAAATAAAACATGCCGCCTGCGTGCGAATTAGATGCATGAATCCCCATTGTCAAAAACCGCGAGGTTTTAAGGTAGAGCGAGGAGCCGTACTAGGGACGGTACCGGTTTTAACTACCCTGCCGTTATGCTGCCGAAATTTTGAAAAATATCCATGTGTTAGAATTATTTTCATATGTTGAAATTATCTTCATGCGTTGAAATTAAAGTCATGTGTTGAAATTATATCCATGTGTGGAAATGTTCATGTGTTGAAAAGTGATGTGTGAAAATTAAATTCATTTGTAAATGAATGAAGTGTTTAAACAATAAAAATCACATTTTTATAATATATATGAAGTATGAAAGATATTCGCCTTATATATAAATTGTTTCAACAATAAAAATTTCATCTTTCTTATATGAACAACATATATAAAATATCCATGTGTGGAGGTGCTCATGTGTTGAGAAGTGTGTGTATTGGAAAAGTTCATGTGTTAAATAAAAAGATCGAACAATAAAAATTACATTTTTATTGAAACTATGAAGTGTTGAAAACATTCATTTGTCTGATAAATATTTTAAATGATAAAAATACCATTTTTATCATATATGTGATATGCTAAAGATATGCGAGCGTTGAAATAAATATTTGTAAATGAAATATTATTTTTAACATGCATAGGAACAAAATAAAATAGTCATGTGTTGAAATATATTTTAGTTCGCCAAAATTAACATCTTTGAAATGTGAAGTGTTGAAAATAGCCACTTGTTCAAATAAGTATGCATGAGTTGAAATATACATTAATTAGCTAACGATATGATTTTTGCGTATGCATGCAACATTAGAATGAATGGTATTTTTAAACCGAAGTAAATCAAATATGAAGTTGAATGGAAAATGATAAGTGATGAGAATAGTATATATATACATGCATATTTATTGAACAGGTTATAGCAAAGGGGCTAGAGAAGAGGAATAAAATTTTGTGACCGACAAATAGGTACACATTTACTGTTTTGTTTGGGTGATGATTTTATGAGCCTATTGGCTAGCCGCTTGGTTTTTCTTTTTCTTTTTGACAGGAGACGCCCGTTTGGCTATTTGGGAATTTTCCCAGCCCCTCCCGTACAAAGGAGGTTATGGCGAAATTTTCCAAAATTTAAAGGCGTTAGAGAAATATTTGAAGTAAAAACGATATAGGAATTTTTGAATAAACTATATATATAAAAATATATAAATATAAATAAAATTAAAACGAAACGTGGCCGTGCAGTTCGTGTTTTGAAACCGTGATTTCAAACGACTAGTGCAGGAAATCCGACCATTGGATTTTCCCGAAACTGCAACCGTTGGGTTCGCCTTGGAAATATCTTTCCAATGGCACCAACTTTGTGAAGATCCGACGGCTGGATTGTCTGGAATGTTTAATTCAAATCTGAATAAAAACAGCGCCAGAAACGATTATATATATATATATATAATTAAATTAAATCGAATAACGACACTGCAGTTCGTAAATTGAAATCGTAACTTCAAACGACTAGTGTGGAAGATCCGACCGTCGGATTTTCCCAAAACTGAAACCGTTGGATTCGTTTTGAAATGACCTTCCTAATGATATAAAATTTGTGAAGATCCAACGGTTAGATTTTCAGATATGTGTAAAACAAATTTAGTGAAAAACAGCGCCAGTGCATCGGCACGACCTGAAACGTCGTTTAATTAAATATGGCCATTTTAAATTTAAAAAAATGGCGATATATCGTTATAAAATACTATAGACGATATAGAGTGGAAATAAACCAATTTCGTTGTGTTTGATTGATATGTGATGGTTGAATGTATTTAACATGAGAATTATAACTAAAGAACTGAAATGTGAATGTTGAATAGTCCAACCATGTGATTAATTGATTTGAAAATCTAAGTATATGTGGGTTATTTGAAAAGGCCGAGTTCATCTCATTTCAAATAATCGAATGACGTTGAGAGGTCGAAGAGTCGAAGACGGTTGAAGACCGACGATCTTCACATTGGATGGATGGGCGCTACTGATGCTCGTGATTAGAGTAGCTACCATGAAGGAGCTGAAGTAGTTGTCGTCCAAACATACTGTTGATTGTATGGATATGCGAGGAATTGGTGCCTCCGGCTTCGTTCAAACCCAGAACGGACTTGTAAATGGACTGTGTGTCTGACATTGGATTTTATTCTGTGCTGATTGATCTCTGTTAAATATATATCTGTTTGGCAGCGGAGAATTTATTCTCTTGCTTAACGCCCTTCTCTGAGACGTACGAGCTCAGAGGTTATGTATTGATAGAAATCAGTCGCATGGAGTGGATTGCCTGTGTGGCACGCCTAAGTGGCATATGATCAAGGCTTCTATTGCAAAGCAAAGTCTTGTGGTTGATGATCAAAGCATGGTCTGTGTGACGTAGCTTTGTGTATAACGTGAATTCGCGAGCCTTACACCCCGGTATGAGTCAAAAACGGGAGAAGGACCCAAGGAGTGCACGACGTTTCTTTCTAGCTATGGTGGTGTCCGTGACCTCCCAGCCCTGACATTTATATATACTTTTCACCTGTGTGCTTGTTGGAATACGAGGCACCTCGATTATAGGTCTGCAAGGACCGGGAAACGTGTGTTCAGGAATAACTAATCCTCAAAAGTAAGGGAGGACCGGCCTTGGAGGATCCAGGGATTGCTATGTGCGGTCCCGGGACATTTGCTAGATTGTCTCGAATCGGAGAGGAGCTTGCCCCTTGCCTCAACTTATGAAGGAATCCAATTTCCAATACGAAATATGCGGACGTGATTGTATTACTAGTACGGTGACATAGTGGTATGGGTCATTTATGCCGCCTAGGATTGATATTTATGATTGAAATCGCTTTTGAAACATATACGCACTAGTTATAATATCAAACACTTTTGTTTTATTCGTATGAAGCATTTTTGGCCATTATAAGGTAAAAACTCTATCCTCTGGCTTGCGTTGCATTGTGTGATGGGACCTGAGTCTTATAATGGCTTCATTTTATAAAAAGCATTGCGATGATTTAATCATTTACTTTATCTCCTGCACTAGCACTCATTGGAGTAAACTCGTTCCGCGAAAGTGGCGTGGTCCTTTGATTTGCCTTATTATTGTTGTTAATAAGTTAAGTAGATTTCTCATACCAGTCCCGTGACTGACTCGTAGTTTGTTTCACCTTGCAAACTCGGGTGCCCTCATTTTCACATGGGCAGCCTAGTTACAGGTTTCTGGCGCACTTTTGGCTCATGGCGAAGCTTGACTACACCGTGCTGACTTTGATTTTCTCCGCCATTATTGTATCTATATTATGATTCCGCCATTGGCGATGTAGACTGATATTTATTTTGTGTACTCTTTATGTATGATTCCGCCTCAGCCGATGGTGACTGATTATGTATCATTATGCACTAAGTTGTATCCTGCACTGTGCTCTCTGATGTGATGATATCTATATGATTCCGCTGTCATATGTATGTAAATTGTTCTATTTTTTGTTTATGCTATTATCTGTGATCTGCTAATGATGATTAATGTGTTATATTCCAATGATTATCCTTAACACCGTGTCATGGGGTTTTGGGATCGTCACACCTGAAGCACCAGCGCTAGAGCAACCCTAGACGATGCCTCCGCAAGTTCTCGCTCAATCAATACCTTAGAATAAGTGAGTTTTTATTTTATTTTGATTTATTTATTTAAAAAAAATGTGATCTTTATATGTATAACATTAGAATAAAAATGTTATCTTTATACATATAACATTAGAATAAAAATGTGATCTTTATATGTATAACATTAGGATAAAGATATGATTTTTAACGATATAAAAATATAATTTTTAACGATATAAAGATATGGTTTTTAACGATATAAAGTTACGATTTTTAACGATATAAAAAATATGATTTTTATATATATAGAAGCAATATAAAAATATAATTTTTTATATATAGAAGCGATATAAAAATATGATTTATATATATAAGCGATATAGAAATATGATTTTTATATATATGGTAGCGATATTAAAATATGGTTTTTATATATATGGGTAGCATTGTAAAAATGTGATTTTTGAATATATATAACATTGTAATAAAAAATGTGATTTTTAAATATATGAAGCATTATTAAAAATGTGATTTTTAATATAAACTACGTGAAATAAATTGCATTGGAATCATGGTAAAGAACACTACGCACTGGAACAAATCCAAATCCAAACCGTTAAATTAAAGACTGACGGAGTGGAAACTAAAAGTGAGAACTCCTTCACACTTTATTTATTATACAATTAAAAATATTCTAGGATGCAGATGGGGCTTAGAAGCCGTCGACACTATTTCTTGTACAAACCATATTGTTTGATTTGAATTATATGGAGTTCAACACTCGATTTCACACAATCACATAATTGAAAGCAATGTATGGATATTGCCGACACATGGATTCCATACTCCGCGAATAGCCACTTATGGCGCCGTAAATAGCATTGGGGTAGTTGAGTATTTATTTATTTGGATGTTCTACGTGATTTGATATGGTTGTGAAAATTGAATTATTTGTTTGGATTTGATTTGGACGTGAATTGGATTGAAATTGATTTATGTATGGCGCGAGCCAGTATTAGGCGAGAGATAAGGCTAGACCTTATTCCAGTTCTAGTATCGTGTCGTTATGCTGCAGAAATTTTCTAAAAAGTCTTAGAAAATTTAGTTAGTTGAAAATATTATTTTTAGCTTATAACTACGATAAATAAAATAATTATTGGGTAGTTAAAAATAAGTATACACATCCATTTAGAAGTCAGATGACTTGTTTATGCTCGTCTATTTTTGTGATATCGATTGGGACGATAAATTTTACACATCGCCCAACTGCACAAATAATATTCAGTATTTGTTGGTTGAAACCCCACAAGGGTATTGGGATTATATTCGACATACTCTAATCCCAATTGTTTAGTTGTATGTCAATCGATAGGTTGACAGACTGTTGTAAGCGTTAATTATTTATATTTAACGCTTATGCAATTGTGTAATGCATTCTGGATGATGGTTGACTATGTATAATTATTGTTGTATACATGTGTTGTATGAAATCCATATAAATAACATATGGTAATTAACTATATTTGATTCCAATTCATATAGGAACGAATATTTTAAAATAATGAATATTTTAAAATAATGAATACTTTAAAATAATATTCCGTAAAGGCTTAAATTATGAGTTTGATGTCCGATTTTGGATGGACACGAAAATATTGAAATGCGTGAAGCCGTATTGATTAGATTTGCGCCATTTTAACGTGAATAATATTTATATCGATTTTATTCATTTTTATAATGAATATCGAAAAATAAATGATTTCAAATCTAACATTTTGGAAATATTATCATTTAAATATTATAATGATATGGAATATTCAATTTTGATTTAAAATTGAAAATGAGGTTAGAATCGTTTTAAAATGAATTTATAAATGATTTATAAAATACATTTTAAATGGAAATCGACGATATAATATATATATATATATATTATATATTTAATGGCCTGAATAGAACGCGCCGCGCCGTGACTGTTCTCAAATTTCGACCATTAACTTCAAATTGATATTACGGGAGATCCGACCATCGGATTCTCCTAAAAACGGAACCGTTGGGGTTCGTATCGAAAATAGATTTCCAAGAATTTAAGAGATTTGAAATCTAACAGTTGGATTTGGAATTATGTCTAAGTCAAATTTGGAAAAGGTCGCTGTAAGTGCAGTTTGATGACCTCTTATGGAAATTGACTGAAAGGGCCTTAATAAAATTATTAAAAATATTAGTAATTTGTGTTAAATCATAATAAATGATTTGGAAAGAATTGGGATAAAAAATTCCACGTTTCTAAAGATAAAAATATATTTTTATCAAAATGAACTAGTTATTAACTAGATTTGAAATCCAATAATTTTTAAATAAAATAAATTGGATTTGTGAATGGTTTTAATTCAACCAGAAATTTCCAGTGAACAAATTGGAATGGATTTGGAATGAAAATAATCTTCAGAATATTTGGATATTGGATTCCGTGATTATACGGATATTGTTACGGAAATTTGGAAGAGATATATATATATATATATATATATCATTATTTCCATTATGATATTCGTTGGTCTCAGAATTTGATATTGGATATAAGACGATATAATTTCTGTTTAGAGCCTTGTATTTAATATCAAATGGGATTTTGGGTTTGTCGTGAACGGTGCCTTTACTAACACTGTTCATAAACCCAGTTGACAAAAGAATAAATCTTTTAATTAACATTTAGTGAAGTTTACCAATTAATTAATATTTAATTGGAATTGAATAAAATAATTGGATTTTTCGGTTTTTCGTGAACGGTGTTTTAAATAACACCTGTTCGTAAACCCGATTAACCGTAAAATGTAATTTGGAATTTATAAATCTTTTTATTAAGATTTAAAGGAAATTTTCCAAGTAAAGTTTTCCAATTTAATAAAATAAATTGGAGTGGAATGGAATTCAATTTGGTAATAATCGAATTGAGCTTCTGTGGAGGAAGACTGTAAATATATGGAATTTAAAAGGCTTTGTCGTTATTCCATCTATATTATTAGTCGGATACGGAAATTGATATCGATTATATATATTGATCTGTTTTTCATGAAGATTCCATAATTAATGGAATGTGATTTTGGGTTTATCATGAACTGTGTTTTGAATGACATTGGTTCTTTAACCCAGTTAAAGACAGGATTACATGTGTGAAATTGTATCTCGAACTGTATTGTTGATCTCTGCTAAACATATATCTGTTTGGTGGTGGAGAATTTATTCTCTTGCTTAACACCCTTATCTAAGACATACGAGCTTTGATGTTATATATCGCTATAAATCAGTGGTACAGTGTAGATTATCAATGGCATGTTTGATTTCCCAAAGTTAAATAATCATCAATATTGATTTTTAGGAAGATTAAAACTAAGCGGAGTTTTAACGAATCTTTAATTAGATGGAATGTGAATGTGATAATTTAAATTATCAAATTAGGGAAATGATCGAGAATGGAGTACCACCAGTTTTACTCTAGGCGATAGTTAAATCTTTAATTAGATTTGAACGTGAAATTGTAATTAAATTTACCGATAACACCATGGTGTTAGATATGGAGTATTACCAGTTTTACTCCATGGGATGAATAGGTTGGGATTGGGACATAAAACAAATGACTACTTTGGTAAGGTGCGCTAATCCCGACTAGTTTGGATTAACCTTAATTTGGTTTGAATTAATATCCAAAGAAAGATTAAAGAATAAATTTAAAGAATTTATCTTTGATAAAATTAATGGGAACCTTTCCCTAAAGATGTGAATATTTGAATAAAAGAATATTCAGAATTGGAATGAGCCATATGTTGTGTTTTTATAGCACCTGATTATAAAATACGTGAGTTATTCGGAAAGGTCGGGTTTATACCATTCTGAATAACTGATTCGATGATAAGTCGACGATGAATATGTTGGTTGAAGACCAGAGTTCTTCACATCGTTTGAATGATTACTGATGTCTTGCTTGGGCTGTAGACCCAAGACAAGGTAATAAGTGGTGATCGTCCAAACGTACTTGGAGATCGATCGGATATGCGAGGACCTCTCCCATGTATTGGCCATATAGGATGAGGAATAAGGTGCCTTCGGTTTCGTTCAGACCCAGAACGAACCAGTAAATGGATGTGTGTCTGACATTGGATTTTATTCTATGTTGAATGATTTCTATTAAATATATATTTGTTCGGTGGCGGAGAATTTATTCTCTTTCTTAACACCCTTTTCTGAGACGTACGAGCACAGAGGTTATATATCGATAAACATCAGTCGCATGGCGTGAATTGTCAGTGTGGCATGCTGAGATGCAAATGATCAAGGCTTATGTTGAAAAGCAGAGTCTTGTGCTTGATGATCAAAGCACGGCTTTAAATAGCATAGCTTTGTGTATAGCGTTAATTCGCGAGCCTCACACCTCGGTATGAGTCAAAAAAGGGTCCGGACTACAGGGAGTGCATAACGTTTCTTCCTAGCTATGGGTGGTGTCATTGTATGGAGCCCAGACATTTATATTTTTATTACCTATATGGATGATGGATTGTGAGGTGCCTCGGATATATCTGTTACTACGGAGCTGATGGGTAGGTCTGATAGGACTGAGATTCGTGTGTTCAGGAATACTAATCCACTAACTTAAGTGTGGATCGGCCCTGAAGCATCCAAGGGTTCACTACGGGAGATCCTGAGGCATTTGCTAGAGTGTCTTGAATCGGTGAGGAGCCACCCCTGGCCTCGACTCATAGTTGGAATCTAATTTCCAATACGTGACATTTCGGTTTTGATTGTAGAGCCTAGTATGGCAACATGATATATGGTACCCATGCCGTTTATGATTGATACATTTATATTTGAAGTTGTTTTATACACTATGCACTTATAATAGTATCTAAGGATTTGTTTTAAACATACCAAGCATGTTTGGCTGTTATAAGGGAAAACTCAATCCTCTAGCTTGCGTTGCATTATGTAATGAGACCAGAGTCTTATAATAGCTTCATTTTTTCCAAAAGCATTGCGTCGTTTATTCTATGCACTGGTATTCTTAGGAGGAAACTCGTTCCGTGTTCTACGGCATGGTCCCTTGATTTACTCTCTTTTGAAGTAAAGATTTAATAACTGCTTTAGCTCTCACACCAGTCCCATAACTGACCTAGAGTTTATTATTTTAACTTAAACTCTAGGTTCCCCTATTTTCCACATGGGCAGCTAGTAGTTCTGGTTTTGCAGATATTATATTCATAGGATCCTGGATTTACAGCTGAAGCTATATTTGGAAAGCTCTATATCCGTGTAATTCTTTAAGCTGTGTTATGTATTATTTTTCCGCTGCTATATAGTGTATTTTAATCTCTGATATTTTTCTGATGTATATTATTTATTCATACTCTGTTATATTCTTGTACTCTAATGTAAATTGTTGTAATAAGCAATGAAATGTTCTTCTGCTTGTGTTCTGATTTATCGTGTTCTCAACTCAATCTGGGCTTTCTTGAAAGGGCAAATTTGGGTCATTTCATCGTGGTATCAGAGCTTTGGTTTACAGAGCTCGAGAACAAGGCACATTAGAACCAAACAAAATAATTCATCAGAGATTGGATTAGTAATATCCAATAAGAATGACTCGTTAGAGATAGGATCAGTAGTATCCTAGAACGAGTGTGAAGAGTGTTATTTTTAAAATAAAAATAAAAACAAATTTAGTTTCGAAAATTTAATCTAATTAGACGTATTTGAGTATATTATTTTATTTTGGACAATCAAGTATATGAGATTTTGCATAATTGCGTCATGAACGTATATTCGAAGTCTCAAATATACTGGGTAGATATAGAATCACACTCTATTAGCCCGAAGATGATTCTGATGATTGACCACTCATCATCAGAGTTTATGTTCGAGTTTCAAAAGTGGGATTTCTATATATTTCCAAATTGACTTGTGTGAGAACCAAAACCTTTGTTAGAATTTATTGTTGTGAGTTGGCACTAAAAATCTGATTTTTTAAGTACACATATAGAAGTTATATGTTTGAAAAGCTAATCAACTAATTGATTGCTGGTTGTGTTGTTTGATTATTTGTTCAACTTAAAAAATAGTGGAATGATAATGAATTTAACTAATATGTGAATGAATGGTAAATTTAGCCAAATCGAATCGAATATTAAACTGAATTGTAATTTGATTGGAATTGCATACAAGTATATATATATATATATATATATATATATATATATATATATATATATGTGAACAGGTCATAGCATGGAAGCTAAGAAGAGGAATAAAATTGTATGCCTGACAAATAGGTACATGTTTACTATTTTCTTGGGTTTTGATGATTTTATGAGCCAATTGGCTAGCCACTTGGCCTTTTCTTTTGGATTGATGAGGGCCCTGTGAGGCTAGTTGCGGCTTTAAAGGTCTCCCTGTACAAAGGAGGTTATGGCGAAATTTTTCGAGAATTTAGGGTGCTAGCCAAATTTTTGAGAAATTAGAAAATTCTAGAAAGTGAAAAGTTGAAGAATGAAAGCCAGAATGAAAGTTGAGTTGGTTAGTTAAACAACTTTCTGTTCTGTTCCTTTTTTAGGACGAAAAGATTTTAAGTAGGGGAGATTGTAACAACCTGGATTTACAGAACTAATTTAAAATTTTTATTTTAGCTATTTTAATGGTTTTTGAATATTTAAAATCATTTATTTTAAATAATAATGATTTAAGATTTATTTAATTCGAAGTTAGAATGAATAAATTTATTTTAATTATAAAATGAGCCTGAAATGGCGTGGTAGTTTGAAAATTCGATTTCAAATTTTAATTGATGTGCAGAATTCAAAATAAATTGGATTTCGGTAAATCTAGAAACATTTGAATCTGTTTAATTTTATCTTTCTAATGAATGTGAAAAATCCAGATTTCATAACGAGAATTGAAAGTTATGTTCAGTTTAAAATTTAGAATAATCGTTATGGAATTTTTATATATATTAAATAATATATAACCCATAAAATAGCCATTTTGCAAACGACCTCCATTTTTGATGAAACTACTTTTGTTGGATCTGGAATGTCAAATTATTACTAGATTCTGATTCCCATAATTTATGGAATTAATATGTGAGCGTGGCAAAAGAAAACTTGTTTGGTCAATTTCAATTGAATTGTGTAACGACCCGGATTTTCAGCCGTTGAATTCTGAATATTTAAATTTGTGTTAAATATTTTATTTGAATTATATAGGAATTTATTTATTAAAAGGGAGTTTTAAACGTGCAATTTATAATATAATTAAAACGAGTTCAAAATGGCACGGTAGTTTGAAAATTCGATTTCAAATGAATGTACAGAATTGATAATAAATCAGATTTTAGCAAAACAAGAAATATTTGAATCTGTTTGAAAATATCTTTCCAACGAATGTGAAAAATCCAAATTTCATAGCGGGGTTAAAAAGTTGTCCAAATCAAATTTTCAGAAAGTCGCTATGGAATCGCATATAGACCATAACGGTTTATTTAATATATTTAAATATCGGTCTTGAATTTGGACAAGGTTCTTTTGAGGCGTAGTTATAATTTAATTTTTAGAATTTTACAGTAATTTTTAATTAATTAAATATGCAAATTTTTATTTGGAGTATTTTGCACCCTATATCAATATTTTGGGGCTTCATAATATAAGTTAAACTACCGATATTGTTATATTTTTGGAGACGTGATACATTGTTCGTCACAATGGTATTCTTATTTCTGTCTGTGGCAGGTCTTACGTTAATGAAGTTGGGTTCATCGAGGTGCATACTTACATATAAGAAAATCTTATGTGAATAATCTCAACACAGTAAAAATATCGTGTATAATCTCTGGAAAAGAGCAAACACAACCGTTATCAAATCATATCAGATAATTTAAAAAACTTATATAAAATCTTAGCGTAGGATTTGAATGTATCTTTACAAGATCCTTTGGCATCACTCTCAAATAAATATCTGGTAAAATCTAAAATAAGCTCCTATTCAAAATCTCTTTAGTTCTTTCAGAAGATTTGGATACATGGTCACCAGACAAATCTTGCCGCTGTATAAATCTTGTCTAAAGGTCAGTACAAATCCAAACATAATTTGTCCCAAACCAATTACATTTACAGTTAGAAGTCAAAATTGGTATGCTGCCGACATTAAAATATATAAATATCTTTGATCTTTCACAAATTCAGAACTTCTGAACTCAAAGAATACGGCTGACAAATCCTCTCGTTTTTCTTTCTTCGAAAGCTGTCTTCATACAATAAAATAAATCCTCCGCCTCTTACTGTTTCCAATAATAGACTGCCCCTATGTGATCTTTGAAAAGAAATAAAAAAAGAAGTAAATAAAAATGGATCAAACCAAATCCTTTTCATGAGCATAGTCTCCGAAGCCAAAATATCTCAGCAAAAGATTTAGTAAAATAAAATAGAAGTCGTGCCAGCTGTTGTCCTTGCACTGGCAATTTGTCACTATCTGATTGGGCTACTCACGTGTAATAAGCTCCTCTTTCTCCTCTATTTATACCAGCAACATGGAAAAATTGATAAAATCAGTTCTTACTATTATGAAGAAAAAGAAAAAAAGGAAAAAAAGTTTTGAAATCTTGAATTTCTGATTTTCGAACTCGTCTAAGATAGCGCTCCTCAGTGGCATACCCATTTTGTTGTTCGACACTGTGTTGAGCGCAATTATCCTTGGGATGAACGAGAGTTTTTGTGAGCTATGCAGCGTCGTTTGACTCGAGACCAGGGGCATTGGAGGCTTGGAGGTTAGGGTGTCGGTTTGGGTCAACTCCGATCACTACCGGTGACACAGAAGCTGGGTACGGTAGGTTTATGTTTCGAAGTATTTGATGAAATGGTGGTGATGATGGACCGGAGAGGCAGTTGAAGAGAGTGAGAGTGACGGCAGTGAATGAGTTGTGATCATTAAGACAGTAAAGTTGTCGGAGTTGTTGTTCATTGCTAGGTGATGAGGAGGGTACTAGTTAATGATAGTGAAGGAGAAGGGAGGATTAGCGGTCGGGGGAACCGCGAATGTAAAGGATTGGGACAATAGAAAGAATGGAGGATGTGCTGTATGAAATTGGTGAGAGTAGGAGAGTGTGTTGGATTGTGGAAGGAAAACATGATGAAAAGGACTAGCCATAGTGAAGAACGCGGGTATATGGTTAGGCAAGAAAGTACTGTAGCGAGAATACACAGAAGATGGCGGAGATAGAGAGAAGATGGTCGTGCATGGAAATGGCAGTTTGCCAATTTGTTACGGTAAGGTTTTATTTGAAGGAAAAACAAAGGAAAGTTTGGGAAAAACATTTCATAAAAAAAATGCATGGTGAAGTGAGTTGCGATAGGGAGTCGGGTTCATTTGAGGAAATAGGAAACAGTTGAAGCAACGGGTTTAATGCAGAAGAATACAGGTAAGGCCCCATAATTAGATTAAAATTGAATTTAAATTTTTAACGAATAAGGTATACAAAATTGTTTATGTTATACTTCGCTCCACTATTAGATTCACGAACAATTTGTCACGTTAAGGACGTAGGGACGTATGCTACACGATGGAACTGGTTCGTAACGATTTGGAGCCCGTTCAAATTTATAGCAGAATAAACAACCTGATCTATCCACCATTAATCGTTATTCAGCGATTAATGAACCAAGGTGAGTAAACTCACTAACTCTGATTTGTTTATATTTTTATAAACAAGTTTTAAATCTATACTGTGTGATGGTTGTTTGCATGAATAGTTGATAAAATTGGTTGAAATGGTTGACTAACTAATCTTTGATTATATATTGATTTCAGTTACCATTGTAATAACCCGGAAATGTGAGCCAGTTTAAAAATTTTATTTTGGCAATTTTAGCGAATTTTGAATATTTAAAATGAATTATTTTAAATAATATCGACAAGAAATTTATTCTGAATATAAATCGAATGTATATATTATATAGATCGTCGTTAGAATATAAATAATTATTTATAATTATAAATGGAATTGAAAATGGCGCGGTAGTTCGATAATTCGATTTCAAAATTCAATTGAATGTACCGGGTGCAAAACAAATCGGATTTTAACAAAACCAAAAATAATAGGATCTATTTGAGGATATCTTTCCAACGAATCTGAAAAATCAAGATTTCATAGCGGGAATCAAAAGATATGTCCAGTTGAAAATTCTGAATAGTCGCTATGGAATTCAGGCCCTTAAAAATGGGAATTTTGCAAACGACCTCGGATTTTGACGAAACCACTTTTGTTGGGTCCGTGATGAAAAGTTATTACTAGATTCCAATTTTCATAATTTTTCGAATCAATATGTTAGCGTGGCATAGGAAAACGTGTTTGACCAGTTTCAGTTGATTTTAATCGACTGAAAAATAACTATTTTTCCAACTGTCTCAGAATTCGACGAAATTAGTTTTGTTAGGACCGTATCGTCAATACGAAGCTAGAAAATATTTTTCTGGAATTTTTCGAGTTAGTATGTGACCCCAGTAAATTGAAATGCGCGTTCAAATTCAATATATAGAGCTATATGTTGATTTTGACGAAAACTGATCAAAACGATCAAATCAGCTTACGATACATATCCCATTGTGTTCGGAATGGGGGTAATTAACTATGGACGACAGGCGGTGAGTCTCGTTTCGAGTTCGAATAGAAAGTCACTTTATTTGGGAAAATTAAAATAAAATAATTATAAAATTATAAAACCCTTACCCTCTCTCCCTCCCTCCTTTCTGTAACAACCCACTTTTTTTTAGCGATACTGGATTGGGAATCCAATAATAAATTGGTAATAATTATATTAAATATTGTTTGAAAATTAAATCAATGACAATAAAATATTAAAATGGATGAGAGGAAAAATTGATTATGATTAATAAATCGTTTGTGCATGGTTAATATGAAGAATATCACTAGTTTTGTTGCATAATATAATTTATTTTAGCAAATGTACTTTTGAAAAATAATGTACATGTTTGTTAGTAAGGAAAAAAAAAAGAGAGAGAGAAAAAGAAAAAAAAATGTAGTTATAAGTTAGTGATAGTTGTGAACAAGTCTTTTGCATGAAATAAAAAGACAAATTTCAATGCAATGGAAAAGTGCAAATTTTTGTGGAAAAAATTTGATTGGTTTCATAAAATGTGTTCATTATTATGTGTGTTATTTTAAAATAATGTTTTCTTGTTGTTTTCAAGTTATGAAAAAAAAAAAAGTTTACATAATGTCGAAATTGTGTGCAATGTAAGGTAAAAAGAATTTTGTGTCCATTTTTCATAAAAAAGAAAATAAAAAAAGAAAAGATTATGAAAGAAAAAAAAATGTAAATAAAATAAAAATAAAAATATGCATGTATGCATTTTTGAGGAAAACTCTAGAAACTAAATTTAAAAAGGGGGAAAACAAAAATATCTCATATGAGACAAGGTGTTATCATTATGTTACATAAGAAAAGAAGGGGGAAATAATAAAATAAAGAAGATATTTGATAGGAAGGATCTAGAGAGGGGCTTTAAAATAAAAAGACCACACACCTTTCTCCCTATTAAGAATAGTACGTATTTTCCTTCTCATTCAGAAACAGCCGTAGGAAAAATAAGACAGAAACTAAAAATCTTTCTCTCATCCATAATCTCTATTCAATCAATTCTCATACAAATTGAAGATAAAGGAAGATTCCCAGTTCAGTAAGTATTCCCTAAACCTATTCAATCTTTCTCTGGTTTTTCAATTGTTGTAAATAGAGATCTTAGGGTTGTTTTCCTACTCAAATCCTTTTTGTAGAGAGCTTCAACCAAGAGACTAATTGATTTCAGAGGTGAAAGTTTGCTTTTTGGCGTAATAGGTGAGTGAAGTTTTGTCCTTTTCAGTATTTTGGGTTTGCAAGTAATCAAAAACATGAAATTTATGTGCATGATTGCTGTATAGCTTCTTCCCTATGCCTTATTTCACTGTTTGGGGTCTTGGCAACTTGAATTTATATGGAAATTGCAATACCCATTATGTGACAAGGATATTATGATGTAGAAATAGAAGGAGTAAATTTGTATTGATAATGCATGTTTCATGTCTGTTGAATTGTCTCAAAGTGGGAACATGAAAATAAAGATTTTTGGTCATGTGCTGAAAATACTTGTCAAAGAACATACGATCTGTACCAATTGGAAAGGTCTCTAGCTTTGAAATTTTGTACACATAAACTTCATTCATGTCCAAAGCTACTGCAAAAATTTTGAATTAAAATGATTAAATTTTGACTTTTTATGATTTTTTTGAAGTGGGTATATGAAAACTAAGTTGTTTAAATCTGACTAGAAAAGGGATTGTGAAGAATATGAGATCTGTACCAATTGGTAAGGTTTCTAGCTTTAATTTTTTTTATACAAAAACTAAATTCATATTCAAATCTACTGTAGAAGTTTTAAATGAAAATGTTTTATTTTCGAATTTATATGATTTTCTCAAATGCGGTGTATGAAAAATGAGATTTATAAAGATGAGCTGAAGTGGTTGATGAAGAATATTAAATCTGAACCAATTGGTAATCAATTTGATTATGAAATTTTTACTGAAGAATATCTCCTATTATATGAAGCTACTGTAGAAATTTTGAATGAAAATGTTTTATTTTCGAATTTATATGATTTTCTTAACTTGAGTATGTAAAAACTGAGATTTATAAAGATGAGCTGAAGTGGTTGATGAATAATATTAAATCTGAACCAACTGGTAATGAATTTGATTATGAAATTTTTACTGAAGAATATCTACTATTATATGAAGCTACTGTAGAAATTTTGAGTTAAAATGTTTTATTTTCTAATTTATATGATTTTCTTAACTTGAATATGTAAAAACTGAGATTCATAAAGTTGAGCTGAAGTGGTTGATGAAGTATATTAAATCTCTACCAATTGGTAACGAAATTGATTATGAAATTTTTACTGAAGAATGATAACTAGAATATGAAACTACTGTAAAAAATTTGAGTTAAAAATATTAAATTTTGAATTTCTATGATTTTTGCAAGTTGGGTATATGAAAATTGAGATAGCAGTATGCTGCACAGCTACAGTGCAGCCGTGCGCCGCACTGTATCGTGCTACAGTAAAAATAATAATATTATTTAATGTTCTTTTTTAAAAAAAAATTAAATTAAAAAGAAATTTTTTTTACAAGCAAATATAATGATCAAATAATTTTGTTAATTTTAATAAAGCTTAACATACTAAATAATGCTTATGTTTTGTTTTAATACATAAGTATTATGGGGTACTTGTGTATTAGAGCAAAACGGAAGTGTAACCATCTATGAACATGCATTGTTAACCTTTTTGCAAAGTATACTGGGTTTTATAAAACTTACTATTATGAATATTGCAATGAATGGTTTTATATAGTGTTTTGATGTTATAAACACTATGAGTTTTTAAAGTATGAATTTACAAATTAATATTTCAAAATACTTTAATTTTGGGGTTGGGATAGATTGGACTCTTTTGTACCAATGGGCCAAAACTCCATCTTGGTCGACCTGATTCAGGTTCGCTACCTGAATCACGGTGGTTATAAATTTCGCCCACCAACCACCAAAGGTCAAACGGTCTGCTACATTGGGCAATTTTGTTGTTTTGATCGGGATTCCCGATCGGCGGGTCACGGACTACATCAGATGGAGGCGTGGGTGTGCCACGTGTAGTGCCGTGAACGGGTAGCATACGGCATTCGCCTTAGACCGTCTTGGTTATCCTGGGTTGATCGCCAGGTGTCGTTATGGCGTTATGAGTAGGTTACAGTGCTGATGTCTCCGCGCACGCAAGAGCTCTACCACTGTGATTTTACAATACTAGCGTCTGTTTAGTTGGTCGTTATGGGTCATATTATATTTATCCCGTAGTCCCCATAATTCTCTATTACTCAAATAATTTGAAACCCAGAATTATAACCAACATTCAATTATTATATTATCATATTGTTTTACATATGATAATTGTTATGGTATTGTATTGCTTTACATACAATACATGTGCCTTTAATCTTACTTTTTATATTATCATATTGCTTTACATATGATAATCGTTATGGTATTGTATTGCTTTACATACAATACCTATGCCTTTAATCTTACTTTTTATATTATCATATTGCTTTACATATGATAATCGTTATGGTATTGTATTGCTTTACATACAATACCTGTGCCTTTAATCTTACTTTTTATATTATCATATTGCTTTACATATGATAATCGTTATGGTATTGCATTGCTTTACATACAATACATGTGCCTTTAATCTTACTTTTTATATTATCATATTGCTTTACATATGATAACCGTTTTGGTATTGTATTGCTTTACATACAATACCGATGCCTGATATTATGGCTTATTTAATGCGGCAACTTTGCTAAATTGTTCACATTTTTGTAACATTCATACGCCCCATGTTGACTTACACATGTGGCACCCTTATTTGTTAAATTATTTAATGTCCATAGATACTTACTTCACTCACAGTAGACATAGTCTGACCCGTGTGATTTGTTTTGTTAAAACAATCCTCGGGTCAGCTTGAGGATTGTTTGCAGGTTAGGTTGCGTGGACTGTAGCAGCGTTCTTATCTTTTTCCATGTTTTGGGGTTTTGGCCTATGCAGCTTCAGACTATCAGTAGCGTGTAGTATTACGGTATATATGCTATTATGTATTTTGGGATGTGATATTATGTATGATGGATCATGTATTCTGGACATCTCTATTATGATATGTATTATGTATTCTGCTGTTGTTATTGTGTTGTGCTTGATTCTATTATATTTTACACTATGTACCTGGGAAATTTTCTTGTACCATTTCTTTGAACTTATACTGAGCACAAATGGTAAGTTGAGAAGTTTTAAATTCTCGTGCCAGTGTTCGTTCAAAGGAATGAGAACAACTTTTAGCCCTATCGAGTCTCATTCTCCGTGCTTTCCGACAGTAACACTTAGTGTTGCTCTTGGTTAGCATGGGTCTAGGGGTCGGGTATTACGTTGTTGGTATCAGAGCCCAGGTTTGACATAGTACAAAATATATTTAGAACATGGCTTAGCACAAGACAGTAGAAACATCATACATGTCTGTTTATTTATAGTATCACTCCCAACATATAATAATAGTTGTACATACCTGAACCAAAACCCCAATCTTTAAACGTTCTAGTGTGAGTATTGTTTTAATTCCAGCTTATTGATCTTTCTCACTATATGTAGAGTAGTGAGAAAGATGGCTGGAAGACCTCCCCGTTCGACGATGGAGCAGTGGTTGGAGTTGATGCGGATCATGCCACAAGCCGCACCCGCTCCTAATGCTACTCCTAGAGCTGTTTTCGCTCGTATGTGTAAGGACTTTATGGTCCTTGGGGGGAAGTCTTTCCTTAGCAAAGAAGGCGTTGCTGAAGTTCAGGCCTAGCTTAAGACCTGTGAGCGTGTTTTTGGACACATGAGAAAGATTTATGGAACGTTTTGAGTGGAGATTCGTTCCAGAGGCAGAGAAGGCCATCCTTACTCGTAGATTCAGTTGATAGATATGTTTTGGAAGTAGTTTATCTTGTCACATCTCTAAGGGTTACGAATCCCATTGGTGGGTCCGCAACACTTGGAATGTTGTGCAAGAACCTTGAGATCTTCTTAGGTGGACTCCCTTTCTCATGTGACTTGCATGTGTTTGAGTATCTTGGCTTTGATATTATCTTGGGGATGGATTGGTTGGAACGATATGAGGCTCATCTTTCTTGCCTAAACAGAGTTGTTACCTTGAGGCATCCATCTTTCAAAGGGCTCGTTAATATAACGCTTGATATGAAAGGCCCTAATGCTCCTGATTCTCTTTATTCCATTGAGTCACGAGAAGATGATGAGATAGCCAGAGTTCCTGTTGTTAGGGATTTTGGTGATGTGTTTGAGCCTGTTACCGGCTTACCGCCTAAGAGGGCTGTGGAGTTTCGCATAGATCTTATCCCTGGAGCCCAACCGGTCAGTAGACCACCTAACCGTATGCCTCGAGTTAAGATGGAGGAGCTTCGGAAGCAGTTGACTGAATTGGAAGGGAAGCAGTTCATCCGATCAAGTAGCTCTCCTTAGGGAGCTGCTGCAGTCTTTGTAAAGAAGGCTGATGGCTCTCTCCGCTTGTGCATTGATTATAGGAAGCTTAATGAGCTAACCGTAAAGAATAAATATCCATTCCCTCGTATAGATGATCTTTTTGACTGTTAAGTGGAGCAAAAGTCTTTTCCCAGCTCGACTTAGCTACTGGATTCCATCAGTTGCGAGTAGTGGAAGACAGCATCCCTCTAACTGCCTTTCGCACTCGATATGGCTCGTATGAATGGTTGATGATGCCGTTTGGGCTTACGAATGCTCCTGCGTACTTTGTTGACCTGATGAATAGAGTGTTCAGAAGCTATCTTGATAGATTTATCTTGGTCTTCATAGATGATATCTTAGTATATTCCAAGTCTGAGCAGGAGCATGAGGGGCATTTAAGGATTGTTTTGGAGACTTTGAGAGAACATACGTTGAAAGCAAAGTTTTCCAAATGCCACTTTTGGCAGAAGGAGGTAAAGTTCTTGGGCCATATTATATCCGAAGCTGGTCTAGCTGTGGATCCTTCTAAGATAGAAGCAATACAGAATTGGAAAAGGCCCGAGACCGTTACGGAGATTCGAAGCTTTCTCGGTCTTGCATGATATTATCGTCGCTTTGTTAAAGATTTTTCGAAGATTGTCACTCCTTTGACAAGGCTGACGAAGAAGGGTGTACGATTTGAGTGGACCGATAAGTGTGAAGAAGCTTTCTCTAAGTTGAAGGAGATGCTCACTAATGCACCAATTTTGGTGATTCCAGAAGGTAATCAAGATCTTGTGGTGTATATTGATGCTTGTGGGTCTGGACAGGGTGCTGTGCTTATGCAGAAAGGACGAGTTGTGGCTTATGCGTCTAGACAATTAAGGCCCAATGAGGTTAGATATGCTGTACATGATTTGGAGCTGGCAGCTGTAGTTTTTGCTTTGAAGCTGTGGCGCCATTATCTCATGGGTGAGAGGTTTGTCCTTTATACTGACCATAAGTCCTTGAAATACCTCTTTACTCAGAAGGAGTTGAATATGCGCCAGCAGAGATGGTTGGAGTTTTTGGCAGCATATGACTTTGATATTCAGTATACACCTGGAAAAGGTAATCGAGTGGCAGATGCTCTTAGTCGTAAACACCAAGCGGTTGTATCGATGATGATAGCTGAATGGCGAGACTTGGAGGTGCTGGCTTCCAGTGGAATCTATTGTAATATGCCCACTCATAGCTCTGGAAGGGTGTTGGCCAATATGGTTATGAGACCGAGCCTAATGGATAGGATTTCTCAATCTCAAATGGAAGATCCTATTGCTTTGGAGCGTATTCGTCAGCTGAAGAGTGGAGATGATGCTGATGATTTGAAAGGATTTGAGTTAGATGCTCATGGTTGTTTAAGGAAGAAAGGCAGGATCTTTGTCCCTAATGTGGTAGGTCTTAGGCATGAGGTGATGAGTGATTTCCATTGTTCGCAATATACCATTCACCCAGGTGGCAGTAAGATGGATATGGACATGAAACTTCTATATTACTGGGAAGGTATGAAGCGAGATATAGGTGAGTATGTGAAGAATTGTATTACCTGCCAATTAGTGAAGTGCGAGCACCAGAAGCCTAGCGGTCTTCTTCAGCCGTTGGAGATTCCGCTATGGAAATGGGATCAGGTATCCATAGATTTTATTGATGGATTGCCAAGGTCAAAGCAAGAGCATGATAGTAAATGGGTAGTGGTGGATCGTCTGACTAAATCTGCCCATTTTATCCCAGTTAAGTCGGGAAGGACTACTCCTTATTTGGCGAAGCTGTATGTGAAGGAAGTTGTTCGTCTTCATAGTGTACCTAATCAGAAGAAGGATGAAAGAAGCACAAGATAGACAAAAGTCCTATGAAAATCGACGAAGAAAGGACTTGGAGTTTAGTGTTGAAGATCATGTATTTGTGAAGGTTACTCCTTTAAAAGGAGTAATGAGGTTCAGTAAGACTGGTAGGCTTACTCCGAGATTTGTTGGCCCGTATCCTATTGTGGAGCGAATTGGAAAGCTTGCCTACAGGGTTACCTTACCCGAACACTTATCGAGTGTGCACAACGTCTTTCATGTGTCTCACTTGAGAAAGTGTTTAAGGGATTCCAAAGAGGTCATAGAGCCGAAGCAGTTGCAGCAGCTTGAGATCGCTCCCAATATGACTTTTACTCGAGAGCCTATTCGTATTATTGCCTCTGAGACGAAGAAGCTTCGTAGTAAAGTGGTTCCTTTAGTCAAGCTACAGTGGTCAAGTAATCCAAATGACCGCACTTGGGAAACACAAGAGTCGATGCAGAGGCATTATCCTAAATTGTTTGGCGCTTGAGTAAGGTATGTCCTTTTGTTTTGAGTTGGATCTATAATTTTGTTACAGATGTATCCCTTATGTAGAAATTGCGAGTACGCAATTTTCGTAAGGGGGGAAGTCTGTAACAACCCACTTTTTTTAGCGATACTGGATTGGGAATCCAATAATAAATTGGTAATAATTATATTAAATATTGTTTGAAAATTAAATCAATGACAATAAAATATTAAAATGGATGAGAGGAAAAATTGAGTATGATTAATAAATCGTTTGTGCATGGTTAATATGAAGAATATCACTAGTTTTGTTGCATAATATAATTTATTTTAGCAAATGTACTTTTGAAAAAAAATGTACATTTTTGTTAGTAAGGAAAAAAAAAAAGAGAGAGAGAGAAAAAGAAAAAAAATGTAGTTATAAGTTAGTGATAGTTGTGAACAAGTCTTTTGCATGAAATAAAAAGACAAATTTCAATGCAATGGAAAAGTGCAAATTTTAGTGGAAAAAATTTGATTGGTTTCATAAAATGTGTTCATTATTATGTGTGTTATTTTAAAATAATGTTTTCTTGTTGTTTTCAAGTTATGAAAAAAAAAGTTTACATAATGTTGAAATTGTGTGCAATGTAAGGTAAAAAGAATTTTGTGTCCATTTTTCATAAAAAAGAAAATAAAAAAAGAAAAGATTATGAAAGAAAAAAAATGTAAATAAAATAAAAATAAAAATATGCATGTATGCATTTTTGAGGAAAACTCTAGAAACTAAATTTAAAAAGGGAGAAAAAAAAAATATCTCATATGAGACAAGGTGTTATCATTATGTTACATAAGAAAAGAAGGGGGAAATAATAAAATAAAGAAGATATTTGATAGGAAGGATCTAGAGAGGAGCTTTAAAATAAAAAGACCACACCCCTTTCTCCCTATTAAGAATAGTACGTATTTTCCTTCTCATTCAGAAACAGCCGTAGGAAAAATAAGACAGAAACTAAAAATCTTTCTCTCATCCATAATCTTTATTCAATCAATTCTCATACAAATTGAAGATAAAGGAAGATTCCCAGTTCAGTAAGTATTCCCTAAAACTATTCAATCTTTCTCTGGTTTTTCAATTGTTGTAAATAGAGATCTTAGGGTTGTTTTCCTACTCAAATCCTTTTTGTAGAGAGCTTCAACCAAGAGACTAATTGATTTCAGAGGTGAAAGTTTGCTTTTTGGCGTAATAGGTGAGTGAAGTTTTGTCCTTTTCAGTATTTTGGGTTTGCAAGTAATCAAAAACATGAAATTTATGTGCATGATTGCTGTATAGCTTCTTCCCTATGCCTTATTTCACTGTTTGGGGTCTTGGCAACTTGAATTTATATGGAAATTGCAATACCCATTATGTGAAAAGGATATTATGATGTAGAAATAGAAGGAGTAAATTGGTATTGATAATGCATGTTTCATGTATGTTGAATTGTCTCAAAGTGGGGACATGAAAATAAAGATTTTTGGTCATGTGCTGAAAATACTTGTCAAAGAACATACGATCTGTACCAATTGGAAAGGTCTCTAGCTTTGAAATTTTGTACACATAAACTTCATTCATGTCCAAAGCTACTGCAAAAATTTTGAATTAAAATGATTAAATTTTGACTTTTTATGATTTTTTTGAAGTGGGTATATGAAAACTAAGTTGTTTAAATCTGACCAGAAAAGGGATTGTGAAGAATATGAGATCTGTACCAATTGGTAAGGTTTCTAGCTTTAATTTTTTTTATACAAAAACTACATTCATATTCAAATCTACTGTAGAAGTTTTAAATGAAAATGTTTTATTTTCGAATTTATATGATTTTCTCAAATGCGGTGTATGAAAAATGAGATTTATAAAGATGAGCTGGAGTGGTTGATGAAGAATATTAAATCTGAACCAATTGGTAATTAATTTGATTATGAAATTTTTACTGAAGAATACTCCTATTATATGAAGCTACTGTAGAAATTTTGAATGAAAATGTTTTATTTTCGAATTTATATGATTTTCTTAACTTGAGTATGTAAAAACTGAGATTTATAAAGATGAGCTGAAGTGGTTGATGAATAATATTAAATCTGAACCAACTGGTAATGAATTTGATTATGAAATTTTTACTGAAGAATATCTACTATTATATGAAGCTACTGTAGAAATTTTGAGTTAAAATGTTTTATTTTCTAATTTATATGATTTTCTTAACTTGAATATGTAAAAACTGAGATTCATAAAGTTGAGCTGAAGTGGTTGATGAAGTATATTAAATCTCTACCAATTGGTAACGAAATTGATTATGAAATTTTTACTGAAGAATGATAACTAGAATATGAAACTACTGTAAAAAATTTGAGTTAAAAATATTAAATTTTGAATTTCTATGATTTTTGCAAGTTGGGTATATGAAAATTGAGATAGCAGTATGCTGCACAGCTACAGTGCAGCCGTGCGCCGCACTGTATTGTGCTACAGAAAAAATAATAATATTATTTAATGTTCTTTTAAAAAAAATTAAATTAAAAAGAAATTTTTTTTACAAGCAAATATAATGATCAAATAATTTTGTTAATTTTAATAAAGCTTAACATACTAAATAATGCTTATGTTTTGTTTTAATACATAAGTATTATGGGGTACTTGTGTATTAGAGCAAAACGGAAGTGTAACCATCTATGAACATGCATTGTTAACCTTTTTGCAAAGTATACTGGGTTTTATAAAACTTACTATTATGAATATTGCCATGAATGGTTTTATATAGTGTTTTGATGTTATAAACACTATGAGTTTTTAAAGTATGAATTTACAAATTAATATTTCAAAATACTTTAATTTTGGGGTTGGGATAGATTGGACTATGTTGTACCAATGGGCCAAAACTCCATCTTGGTCGACCTGATTCAGGTTCGCTACCTGAATCACGGTGGTTATAAATTTCGCCCACCAACCACCAAAGGTCAAACGGTTGCTACATTGGGCAATTTTGTTTTGATCGGGATTCCCGATCGGCGGGTCACGGACTACATCAGATGGAGGCGTGGGTGTGCCACGTGTAGTGCCGTGAACGGGTAGCATACGGCCTTCGCCTTAGACCGTCTTGGTTATCCTGGGTTGATCGCCAGGTGTCGTTATGGCGTTATGAGTAGGTTACAGTGCTGATGTCTCCGCGCGCGCAAGAGCTCTACCACTGTGATTTTACAATACTAGCGTCTGTTTAGTTGGTCGTTATGGGTCATATTATATTTATCCCGTAGTCCCCATAATTCTCTATTACTCAAATAATTTGAAACCCAGAATTATAACCAACATTCAATTATTATATTATCATATTGTTTTACATATGATAATTGTTATGGTATTGTATTGCTTTACATACAATACATGTGCCTTTAATCTTACTTTTTATATTATCATATTGCTTTACATATGATAATCGTTATGGTATTGTATTGCTTTACATACAATACCTGTGCCTTTAATCTTACTTTTTATATTATCATATTGCTTTACATATGATAATCGTTATGGTATTGTATTGCTTTACATACAATACCTGTGCCTTTAATCTTACTTTTTATATTATCATATTGCTTTACATATGATAATCGTTATGGTATTGCATTGCTTTACATACAATACATGTGCCTTTAATCTTACTTTTTATATTATCATATTGCTTTACATATGATAACCGTTTTGGTATTGTATTGCTTTACATACAATACCGATGCCAGATATTATGGCTTATTTAATGCGGCAACTTTGCTAAATTGTTCACATTTTTGTAACATTCATACGCTCCATGTTGACTTACACATGTGGCACCCTTATTTGTTAAATTATTTAATGTCCATAGATACTTACTTCACTCACACTAGGCATAGTCTGACCCGTGTGATTTGTTTTGTTAAAACAATCCTCGGGTCAGCTTGAGGATTGTTTGCTGGTTAGGTTGCGTGGACTGTAGCAGCGTTCTTATCTTTTTCCATGTTTTGGGGTTTTGGCCTATGCAGCTTCAGACTATCAGTAGCGTGTAGTATTACGGTATGTATGCTATTATGTATTTTGGGATGTGATATTATGTACGATGGATCATGTATTCTGGACATCTCTATTATGATATGTATTATGTATTCTGCTGTTGTTTTTGTGTTGTGCTTGATTCTATTATATTTTACACTATGTACATGGGAAATTTTCTTGTACCATTTCTTTGAACTTATACTGAGCACAAATGGTAAGTTGAGAAGTTTTAAATTTTCGTGCCAGTGTTCGTTCAAAGGAATGAGAACAACTTTTAGCCCTATCGAGTCTCATTCTCCGTGCTTTCCGACAGTAACACTTAGTGTTGCTCTTGGATAGCATGGGTCTAGGGGTCGGGTATTACACTTTCCATCGGTCAATGCCTGAAACAAAAAAGAAGAAGAAAAAAACGCATTGAGGCCCTCGATCGCAGCCGCCTCCAGGCTGGCCATTGGACCCCCAAGCTCCGCCGTACCCCTAGTCCTTCCTCTCCCTTCTCTCACCTTGCCAAAATCTGAAACCCAAGGCCCCAGAACGGAAAACCATGCCTCCGGCCATCTAGGCCCACGCCGTGACCACCTGCAGCCAGCCCCTAGCCTCCACCAACCCCTTACGCCCCTCCCCTCCACGTCAGCGCCACCATGTAACCCTCCACCGCTCCAAAACCTAAAGACAGCCGCAGTAGGCCCCATTTCTGCCACCGACGGTCAGTGTAGCACTACCCCGGACCACCACGGACCCCAGCGCCCTCTCTGGCCACTCCATCGCTAACCGGTATGCCCTCCTTCAATTAAAGATTCGATTTTTGCAAAGATAAAAAGGTGCGTTTTTATTATTTTATTTATTTAAAGGAAATCAGGTTTGTATATTTTATCAAGGAAAAGGTCGGATTTTTATACAGTGAGAAGAATAAAAATAGGATTTTTATATATGTAGTGGTGGTATAAAAATGTGATTTTTATATACATAGCGAAGTAAAAATTCAATTTTTATATATTGAATAGCGAAGTAAAAATTCGATTTTTATACATTGAATAGCAAAGTAAAAATTTGATTTTTATATATTGAATAGCGAAATAAAAATTCGATTTTTATATATTGAATAGCGAAGTAAAAATTCGATTTTTATATATTGAATAGCGAAGTTAAAATTCGATTTTTATACATTGAATAGCAAAATAAAAATGTGATTTTTATATATGTAGTGACTACGGGCAGCGAAAGTGACAAAAGACGAAAAGGTGAAGATTTCCTACATAAGAAGAGTCATGGAATTGGGATAGCTTTGGTGAGAACTTCTCACCTTTTAAATTTTCTTTTTCTAGTTATATTACAATATATACTAGGATGCAGACGGTGTTTAGTAGCACCCGACACAATCGTCCACAGACCATGGACTTGTTTGTTTGGTTGCATAGATTAGTTAGATTATTTGATTTGAATTTGGTTGTTTGGTGAATTGAAATGAATTTGATTGATATGTGTATGGTGTGGGCCATCACTAGACCGGGGATAAGGCTAGGCCTCGTCCCGTTTCTAGTATCGTGCCGTTATGCCGCCGAAATTTCCTAAAACAAGTTAGAAAAATAAAGATATCATTTTATTTGATAAATGAACCGAATAGAATATTCATAGGTTGAATAAAATAATTTGATCGTTAAAAATATAATTTTTAACGTGAATATGAATATAGTGAATGTGAATAAATAAATATTCATTTACAAATCAGACGGTTTGTTTATGTACACCTATTTGAAGGATATTGATTGGGACGATAAATTTTACACATCGCCGAATTGCACAAATAAAATCTGTGTTTGATTGTTTGAAACCCCACACGGGTATTGGGATAAAATACGGCATACACTAATCCCAATAATTAGTTGTATGTCGATCGATGGATCGACAGGCTGTTATAAGCGTTAGATATATATATTTGATGCTTATACAGTGTAGTGCACTTTGGATGATGGTTGATTATTTATCGTTGCTATTATATACATGTGTTGTATGGAATCCATATAATTAACTTTATATGGTAATTGATTGGGCCTCATTCCAATATAGAAAATAAAGAATAATATAAAATAAAGATTCATGTGTTGACCGTACTCATCCATTGAGATTAGTCATGTGTTGAACGAAATATTTTAATAATAAAATTTTCATCTTTATCATATAGAAAATTAGAAACTAACTGGAAAATAGATAAGATGAGTGGTCTCCTGGATATTGATCTGATGTTGATTTCGGCCTTCGGGGTTAATATTTAGGAAATCGTTCTCTTACTAATTTACGGTTGGAGTCTGATTTGAAATCAAACGATAGATACCATAATTTTTATTAAATATATTAAATATCAAAAATAGTCACACGTGGACAGTACTCATTCATTGAGATTAGTCATGTGTTGACAAAAATATAGATTCACGTATTGAATAGAATAAATATTCATTTGTTGAATAGAATAACGGGATTATTGAAATATATAAAGCCGTGTTGATTAGAGATGCGCTATTTTGACGCGAACGATATTTATATCGATTATATTCGTTTTATAACGAATATTGAAAAGAGATTTAAAAATTGAATGAATAAAAAACGAATTGAATTTGAATTGAATAGAAAAAAAATTGAATTTGAATTGAATAGAAAACGAATTGAATTTGATATGAATAGAAAACGAATTGAATTTGATTTGAATAGAAAACGAATTGAATTTGAATTGAATAGAAAACGAATTGAATTTGATTTGAATAGAAAACGAATTGAATTTGATTTGAATAGAAAATGAATAGAAAACGAATTGAATTTGATTTGAATAGAAAACTAATTGAATTTGATTTGAATAGAAAACGAATTGAATTTGAACTGAATAGAAAAAGAATTTAATTTGAATTGAATAGAAAACGAATTTGAAATAGAATTGAAATCGATTTGAATTTGAAATGAATGTTGAAATTGTTTTTGAAACAAATTTGAAACAATTTATAAAATTCGTTTAAAAAAGAAAATCGATGAAATATATATCATATATATTATATATATAATATAATGGCCTGAATAGAACGCGTCGCGCTGCGGAAGTTCGCGAATTTCGACCATTAACTTCGAACGGACATTACGGGAGATCCGACCGTCAGATTCTCCTAAAACCGGAACCGTCGGGTTCGTATCGAAAAGTGATTTCTTACGAATATTATAAATTTTAAATCTAACAGTTGGATTTGGATATACGTCCAAATCAAATTTAGAAAAGGTGGTTGTAAGTGCAGTTCGATGGCCGTTGATGGAAATCGACTGTACGGGCCTTGGTAAAATTATTAAAAATAGTAATAATTCGTGCAAAATCATAAGAAATGATTTGGAAAAATTGGGACGAAAAACTCCATACTTGAAAAGATAAAAATAGATTTTTATCGAAATGAACTAGTTTTGAACTGAAATTAAAACCCATTTATTTTTAAATAAATAAATTGGATTTGAAATGGGTTTTAAATAGAATTAATACGGGGGTTTATCGTGAACAGTGTTTTAAATAACACTTTTTCTTTAACCCGATAATAAATGGAATGTGATTTGGGATTGTCGTGAACTGTGTTTTAAACGACATTAGTTCTTTAACCCAGAAAAGGGAGTTTTAATGAATCTGTAATTAGATTGAAATGTGAATTGATAATTTAAATTATCAAATATAGAAAGTGAGCGAGAATGGAGTATCACCAGTTTTTCTCCAAAACGATAGTCAAATCTTTAATTACATTTGAACGTGAAATGGTAATTAATTTTACCGATAACACCGTGGTGTTAGATATGGAGTATTACCAGTTTTTCTTCATGGGGTGCATAGGTTGGGATTAGGAAATAAAATAAATAATTACTTCGGTGTGGTTCGCTAATCCCGACTAGCTTGGAAAACCATAATTTGGTTTGATATGACATCCAAAGGAAGATTAAAGAATAAATTTAAAGAATTTATCTTGGATAAAATTAATGGGAACTTTCCCCTAAGAATTTGAAATTTAGAAACTAGCTGTAGGTTAGTTAAGAAGAATGGTTTCCTGGGTATTGATCTGATGTTGGTTTTGGCCTTCGGGGTTAATATTTGGGGAATTGCTCTCTTACTGATTCACCGTTAGTGACTAATGAATTGGAATGAGGCGTATGTTGTGTTTGTGTAACATTTGTTGTTAATATACGCAGGTTGTTCGGAAAGGCTGGGTTTATACCCATTCTGAATAACCGATTCGACGATATGTCGAAGATAAAGACGGTGGTTGAAGACCGGAAGTCTTCACATCGTTTGGGTGATTACTGATGATCTTGATTGGGCTGTACACCCAAGATGAGGGAATCAGTTGGTGGTCGTCCAGACGTACTTGGAGATCGATGGATATGCGAGGAAAGTGCCTCCAGTTTCGTTCAGACCTAGAACGAACTTGTAAATGGATTGTGTGTCTGACATTGGATTTTATTCAGTGTTGATTGATTTCTGTTAAATATATATCTGTTTGGCGGTGGAGAATTTATTCTCTTGCTTAACGCCCTTCTCTGAGACGTACGAGCTTAGAGGTTATATATCGATAGATATCAATCTCATGGCATGAATTGGCTGTGTGGCACGCTGAGTTGCATGGATCAAGGCTTCTGTTGAAAAGCACAGTCTTGTGGTTGATGATCAAAGTACGACCTCTGTGGCGTAGCTTTGCGTATAACGTGAATTCGCGAGCCTCACACCTCGGTATGAGATAAAAACTGGATACGGACCGTTGGGAGAACACGAGGTTTCTTTCTAGCTTTGGTGGTGTCAGTGACTTACCAGCCCTGACATTTATATACTTTTCACCTTTGTGGTTGTTGGAATGAGGCGCCTCGATTATAGGTCTGTAAGGACCGGGAAACGTGTGTTCAGGAATAACTAATCCTCAAACGTAAGAGAGGACCGGCCCAGCCGATTCCAGGGGTTGCTCAGAGTGTGTAGTCCCGAGGCATTTGCTAGATTGTCTCGAAGCGGAGAGGATCTTGCCCCTTGCCTCGACTCATGACGGAAATCCAATTTCCAATACGTGTATTTCGGTTTTATTTGTAGAGCCTAGTATGGCGACATGATAGATGGTACCCATGCCGCCTAGGATTGATATTTATGATTGAAATTGTTTTGACACTATACACTTATAATAGTATCAAATGATTTGTTTTAAACGTAACAAGCATGTTTGGCTATTATAAGAGAAAACCCTATCCTCCGGCTTGCGTTGCATTGTGTGATGGGACCTGGGTCTTATAATAGTTTCATTTTTCGAAAAAGCATTGCGTTGTTTATTCTATGCACTGGTATTCTTTGGAGGAAACCCGTTTCGTGTTATACGGTGTGGTCCCTTGAATTACTCTCTTTCATAGTAAAGTTTTAAATAATTGTTTTAGTTCTCACACTAGTCACATGACTGACCTGGAGTTTATTGTTTTAACCTAAACTCTGGGTGCCCTTATTTTCGACACGGGCAGCTAGTAGTTTTGGTTTTGCAGATTTATATTCACAGGATCCTGGTTTACAGCTGGAATGATATCCGGAAAGCTCTGTATCCGTATATCACCTTCAGTTGTGCTTTGTATTATTTTCCGCTGCTATGTAATTTATTGTAATCTCTGATATTTATCGAATGTAATTTATTCATTTATACTCTGTATATTCTTGTATCTGATGGAATTGTTGTAATAACAATGAAATGTTCTTCCGTCTGCGTTCATTTGTGTGTTGTTCTCAAAGTATCCGCTCTTTCCTTCACGGAGAAGTTACGGGTTCTCACAACCATGGTATTTCATATTGAAATAAATTTGATGTTATTATGTTGTGTTAATATCTGTGGATGCAGGGAAACAGGTTGGAGGGATCCAACTGGAGTCCTCAATACTTATTCTATTGTTTGTCATTTGTTGTGATATATATAATGTGATTGTGTATATTGTGTTGAACTACACTGGCCCTTTAAATCTTGATATTTAATACCATGAAATAATTTCAAATGTAGAAAAGGATTTTTGAAATTTAAGAAGGAAATTTATTTTCAAAAAGATATAGAAATTGAATCTCGAATAGCTTTGAAATATACACACTTATTTAATGCATAAGACGAGTAGTTAAACTTGTAAGCGATATTTATGGATGAAGGTGAATGCTTATCATTAGATAATTTAAACGGGATTTGAAATCGATATTTTATAATCGAATGTAAATTCATTATATGGTTTTTAAAAGAAGATTTTAAATAGATATCCGTTTAAAAGACAAATTAAGAGATTAATTTATAAACAACATTTGTAAATTCAGTCAAAATATTTATATTGGAATAAATATAAGAATAAATTCAAGTCTAAATTTATATAGAGAAGTGAAAGTCGGATTAGAATAGATAAGTGTAATTGGATTTGGGGTAAACAGTTATAAAGGAATTTAAACAGCGATTTCAGCGCTGTTGTTATAATAAATGTTTTATAAATTAAAATAGCAACTTTCAGCGCTGTCGTTATAATAAAGGATTGTAAATGCTAAACAACGATTTTAACGTTGTCGTTATAACAAATGTTTTGTAAATCTGAACAATGATCTTAACGTTGTCGTATAATAAATGTTCTATAATTCCAGATAGCGATTGTAACGCTGTTGTTTAAAGCAATGTTTTATAAATCAAATATTTGGAAATCGCGATTATAACGCTACCGTTATAATCAATATTTTCTGCAAAGGAAGTGTGTACTTAGATCGAATCCGAGAGTCGCGTAAGCGACGGTTTGTTTAAAATTGTGAACTTTGACTATTTCAAAGTTGAGAATGTTGTTAAGTTAAGGTCTGAGAGGTAATTATACCCCAACTTGACTTACGTTATGATTGACGGAGAAATGGTTAAAGTTCGATGGCAAGGATTGGTTAGTGATACCATTAGTTAACAAATGATTTACGATTTGAGTTATACTAACGATGTTTTACAACATCGTGTTCATTTAAAGGATTTTGAAATATTTTCCCAAATAGAAAATGAAATGAGTCGGTCAAGGAGGAATTAAGGGATGGGATATGGAAATATTCTCCGATATTAATAATGTATATTTTCTAAATATAGAAATTAAGGATTTGTGAATATTTCGAAATATTTTCTAACTGGAATAAGAGATATTTTCTCGAGTAAAGGAATTATAGAATTGAAAATGTTTTCAAAAAATCTAGAGGGGATATCGAGTTTCAAAAGAATACGAAAGATGGAAAAAGGGATGAAACACCCTACCTCCGTTGAGTTCACTCACAAAGGGAATGCCTTAATTTTGGTGGAGGTTTATAAGTAAAAGACACAGATAAAACACAAGACAGATATAAACACATATAAATAAGCCGTGGAAAAACCAACAGACTTTTATTATCATAAATACGTGTTCATACAGAACATTTCCAACATTGTCTCAAAAAAACTTCCAATTATTACAACCATAATACTGTCTTTATTTTAAAAGTTAAAGAAGCATGTAACATAAATAAAGCTGCATAATCCCCATAAATGATATCCAAAGCCATGGTCCAAATGAAAGAAATCCAAGCAATACATTCTCTATCTTCAAGCTGGATGAAAAACTGACTAAGCTGCGGTGTTTCCTCCCTGTGGACCTGGGGGAGGGGGGAACGGAAGAAAAGAAGACGAAAGGAAAATGGGTCAGACATAAGTCTGGTAAGTCTAGCTATATTCCTTAAAATGTTAATAATAAAAAGATCATGACTTGCATAAAGTGAGAACATGACGATATCAGGATAATAGACTATCCTAGAACTAGATAAGGTATCCTAAAACGAACATCCCTTCGCACCCTATTTTAAATCTCTGTATCTGCACCTACTAATTCTTATACCAACAGGCACCCCGTGATTGGGGTGAAGTGATCCCTTTCTCTTTCTTTAAAAGATCGGCTCCTACTCGTATATTCACATGTGTCCTACGGCCCTATATGGTAGATACCTATGCTGGTCCCACCATGGGGTGTATCAAGTCCCATGGTGGCGGCCCCGACACAATTCTAGCATGCATAGGTATACTACTAATGCTCCAGTGCCCTGACTTGTCTGCTCTAGAGTGTGTGCACGCCCGCACTATGTTAGAACCCACACTGTGCACCAACCGCCGTTGCTTTTGACCGCTTACAATCAGCCCAGTAATCGTGCCCCACCCTGCCTAGTTCAGGGTACCATGATACCTAATTGGGTTACTTCTGAAATGGGTCCCCGTTACTAGGTTTTCTAGTCAAATATGTTAAGTGGTTAAGTGTCTGAATGAACCTAACCCCCACCCACCCAAATTATTTAACATGTTGAATTTTTAGTTTGAGACCTAGGGTCTTTTAATAGAGTTGCAAGTTAATTTGAGCCGTCGATGAAGTTAGGGTTAACCAGAGCCGTCCATTGTAAAGAGAAGCCAATTATGTTCACCATTTCTTTCTTAATGAACATTTACTATTATTTGTCAATCCATATAAATACGTACGCATTAGATACATCTCCCCTTTACACATTTATTATTATTTTTGTATGCACATTAGATACATCTCCCCTTTACACATTTATTATTATTCTTGTATGCACATTAGATACATCTCCCCTTTACACATTTATTTTTGTATTAACAACTTTAGTGTTAACAGAAATACGGGGTGTTACATTCCCCCCTCCTTAAAGGATTTCGTCCCCGAAATCTCCAAGTCTAGGAGAACATATATCCTACCATCCAAATGTCCATCTACTCAATCATCAAACACGAGCGTCCATTGTCCTTAAAAGACTTCTAATGCTTCATGATCATATGCATCTTGTGTGTACATGTCCTTATCTAATGCAAAAATCAGGCGGTCTACTGATTCAGTTGACCTCCTTAATGCAAATTATGTAAGTGTCATGAATCCATTATGTATGCAAACTTTTTCCTATTCATAATTCTACATGAGTGCGCAATCATTCAAACAAATGCGACATCCATATGACAACATATTAAGCTTCAACCATATACAAACATAAACACATATATGCATATGCAATATGAAGTGACTGAGCCGATCTAAAACCCTAGATTGTGTGTGTATATGCATCCACGAGCAACAACTAGCAAACATTTGCAACCACTTGCAACCATCATCCATAACATGTTTCAACTACATGTTTACATCCAAAGGGGTTTCCACCTAAGGATAAAAGGGTAAGGTCGGGGAGATATACCTAAAAAGATAGATACTAATATGACTTTAAGGAAAAAGAGAGATAAAAAATGTACCCTCAAAAAGAAAAGGGTAGGATGCGCGTATTCTATCCTCAATTTCCCAAGTCGCGTCTTCCTCTGCGTCGCTCCACTGAACTTTGACAAGTTTGACTTCGCGGTTGCGTAGCTTTTTCACTTCAGTTCCTAAGATGCGAGTTGGAACTTTCGTCACAGTTTCTTCACGTTCTACTTCATCTTCTTCTAGAATGTTTGGCTCTACCACTTCCGCTGACTCATGTAGATACTTACGGAGGTGAGAAACATGAAAGACGTTGTGAACTCTGTCCAGTCTCTCGGGTAACTCTAACCTGCAGGCCATCTTCCCAATCTTCTCGATGATAGGAAACGACCCTACAAATCTTGGTGCTAGCTTCCCTATGAATCCAAAGAGAACGACGTTCCTTAAAGGAGATACCTTAAGGAAAACCCTGTCCCCAACCTCAAATTCAAGGTCGGTCCTTCTCTTGTCTACGTAGGATTTTTGTCTGTCTTGGGCTGTCTTCATTCTTCTCCGTATTAAGTCTACTTTCTATGAAGTCTCTCGGATCATATCTGGTCCAAGTATGAGCTTGTCAGTAGACTCCCACCAACAAGTGGGCGATCGGCACGGTCTTCCATATAAAGCTTCGAAGGGCGCCATTCCAATGGTTGCTTGGTAGCTGTTGTTGTAGGCAAATTCCACCAAAGGAAGATGGTCCTTCCAAGTCCCTCCAAAGTCAAGGATGCAAAGTCTTAAAAGGTCATCCAAAATCTTGTTCACCCTTTCCGTCTGACCATCGGTTTGGCGGTGATAGGCCGTGCTCAAACATAACTGTGTGCCTACAGCTTCTTGCTGACTCCGCCAAAACTCACTTGTGAAGATAGGATCTCTATCGCTAATAATGCTAGAAGGTATTCCATGGAGTCGAACTATCTCCTTAAGATAATGAGATGCTAGAGACGAGGCAGTCCTTCTACTCTTGACAGGTAAAAAGTAGGTGCTTTTAGTAAGCCTATCCACTATTACCCAAATACTAGTGTTGCCTCTTCTAGACCTAGGCAGCCCATCAATGAAGTCCATTAAAATTCTATCCCACTTCCACTGTGGGACCTCTAGAGGATGGAGCAGACCGCCAGGCTTCTTCTGCTCCGCCTTGACTTGTTGGCAAATCATGCACTTAGAAACAAAATCTGCCACGTCCTTCTTCATGCTCACTCCAAAAGAAAACTCTCTTTAAGTCCTTGTACATTTTTTCCCCGCCTGGATGTATTGTCATCTTGGAATGATGTGCCTCCTCAAGAACTTTCTTCACCAACTCCTTTGCCTGTGGGACGCATAGTCTTCCATCCCGTCTTAACCACCTTTTGTCGTCGATGGTGTATCTATCGAGGTGACTAGAAGTCTCACCCCTAACGAGCTTATCAACCACTTCTACAAGCTGAGGGTCTTCTTGTTGTGCGGTCCCTATTGAGTCTAAGAGAGTGGGCCGCACTTCTAGCGATGCTAACAGACGGGTACAAAATCAGAGGAGGGCCTAAAGTCAAAACTGGCTATAAACTCTAGGCTTCGCCTTTCAACAAATAGCGGGCTCAACGTTAGCTTCTTTCTACTCAAGGCATCTGCGACTACGTTGCCCTTTCCTGAAGTGTAGGAAATCTCGAAATCATACGAGGCAAGAAACTCCATCCACCTTTGTTGCCTTAAGTTAAGGTCCTTCTGCGAGAAGAGATACTTCAAAGATTTATGGTCAGTATACAGTTCAAATTTCTTACCTAGGAGATAGTGGCGCCAAGACTTAAGCGCAAAGACGATGGCAGCCAACTCAAGGTCGTGGGTTGGGTAGTTCCTTTCATGAACTTTCAACTGTCTTCCACCATAAGCTACTACCCTTCCTTCTTGCATTAGAACAATGCCTAGTCCTGTCCCGCATGCATCTGTGTATACTGTAAACATTTAGCTTCCATCCGGCAAGGTCAGAACTGGGGCTGTTGTAAGAGCCCTTTTTAAGCGTTGGAAAGCAAACTCGCAATCCAAATCCCAAGTGAAAACTAGATTCTTCTTTGTTAGACTTGTAAGAGGAGCTGAGATTTTTGAAAAATCTCTGATGAACTTCTGATACAAGCCTGCAAGCCCGAGGAAGCTTCAGACCTCGGTTGCATTCCTTGGTGCCTTCCAATCTTCCACCGCTACTACTTTTGCGGGGTCTACAGCTAACCCCTCTTTAGACACTATATGCCCAAGAAATCTCACTTCTTCTCTCCAAAAGTGGCACTTGGAGAATTTAGCTTTTAACTGATGTGTTCTAAGAGTCTCCATGATTGCCTTTAGGTGCTGAGCATGCTCTTCCTCATTTTTTTGAGAAGATCAAAATATCGTCTACGAAGACCACCACGAATTTATTGAGGAAATCTCTGAACACCCTACTCATTAGGTCCACGAAGTAAGCGGGTGCATTTGTCAAGCCAAAAGGCATGACAAGCCACTCAAAGAATCCATCTGGGGTTCTGAAATCTGTCTTATCGATGCTATCATCAGCTACCCTTAGCTGATGAAATCCGGTCGCCAAATCAAGTTGGGAGAAAACCAACGCTCCTACAAGATGGTCAAACAAATCGTCAATTCTGGGGAGAGGGTGCCTATTCTTTTTAGTCAGCTTGTTTAGCTCCCTATAGTCAACACATAGACGGAGTGAACCATCCGCCTTTGTAGCGAACACCACTGGAGCGCCCCATTCTGAAATGCTCTGCCTAATGAACCCCTTTTCTAAAGCTCTTTAATCTGCTTACTGAGCTCTTTCCTTTCCCTAGGATCCATGTGCCTAACAGGCAAAGCAACGGGCTTCGCATTGTCAACAAGATAGATGCGGAAGTCTATTTTCCGTTTCGGAGGTAAGCCCTTCACCTCATCAAAGATATCTGAATATTCTCGGACCACCTTAACTGACTGCAAATTCTCAACAGAAGCGTCAAGCGATTCAAGATAACTAAGCATAACCACATTCGTGGTATTACAAGTAATTTCCAGAGTGTTACCGAGTTGGGTTAAGAGCCTAACCACTCTTTTCTCACAATCAAGGATGGCACCATTATTGGATAGCCAGTCCATGCCCAAAATCAATCCATACCCCGAGAAGCCCAAAACAAAGGTACTACATCTAAATTATACACCTAGAATAGAGATTTTCAAATTCATACAGATCATTGACAAATAAGTTGGGCCTCCAATTGGATTGGAGACAACCAAGGGATCCTCTACCATACTAGTTTCTAGGTGCAAAGATTCTACTAAAGCAGATGAAATAAAGGAGTGTGATGCACCAGAATCAAATAAAGTGCGAACTGGGTGGTCATAAAGATAAACTACACTTTCTACATAAGTATTTCTACCTCGCTGTTGCAGAGGAGGTGCCTCCAGTGCATGAACTTGTCCACCCAAAGTGGATGCAGCTTTCTGCGCCTGCCCTTGCCTCTTAGGGCAGTCCTTAGCTATGTGTCCTGTTTCTCCACAATGAAACAACCACCATTCATCTTTGCCTTCTTCTTCCTGCAGTATTTCACCACATGTCCAACCACACTACGGAAATTACACTTTCTTGTTTCGCGAATTTTTTGTTTTTCCCGCCCTTCTTAAAGTCTGTTTTCTTAGGCTGTAAAGCTTCTTTCTTTCCCTGAGATCCTTCCGCCTTTGTCTCCTTCTTGCCTTTATCCTCCTCATGTAGTAACGCCATCTGTATCAGCCTTTCATATGTAGCTCCCATAGGTATATGGGTCATGGCCAGGCTATGAAGCGGCTCATTCAGTCCCTCGACAAAGTGGAGAGCCTTCTTGTGTTGGGTGTTGACTAGGTCCAGTCCGAACCTAGCCAGCTGATCAAACTGGTTGACGTACTCTTTGACGGTCATACTTCCTTGCTTAAGGGATAGGAACCTCTCCATTTGAAGACTTCTCTCAGCTTCTGAAAGGAACTTCAGCTCAAATCTAAATCTGAAATCTTCCCACGTTTCTACTGGTCTTTCTGCATTGGTGACTTCCCAACAGTAGGAAGCCTCTCCTTTGAGCAACCACACTGCCAGTCTTACCTTCTTCCTGTCTTCTACCTCGAAGATAATGAAAAGATCTTCGGTCTCTTTTAGCCAGTTCCTGGCTGCTACGAAGGACTCGGTTCCATGAAAGTCTTTCCCACCCATAGCTTTAAAATCTCTACAAGTCTTAGCAAAAGCATTTCCTCTCGGAGGAGGAGGAGGAGGAGGAGGAGGGGGAATTGCTGCAGCTGGAGGAGGAAGATTCGCTGGGCCCGCGTCATTGGCCCTAACTTCCAAGTACATTCTAAACCAACCAGGTACAGTCACACCTTCTGGAAGGTTAAATTCTCCCGACATGCTGAAACAAAAAAAGGAAAGATTCAAAACGAAGGATAGATAATTCACATGGCTTTGGGGGATTATGCCTTTCTAAAACTATAAAACGATTCTTTTTCTTGAAAAATTCTTCTTTAAATTTTAATTTGAATATAGTTTCATAAACTTTTTATCTGGTCTGGTAAACCTATGCTCTGATACCAAGTGAAACACCCCACCTCCGTTAAGGTCACTCACAAAGCGAATACCTTAATTTTGGTGGAGGTTTATAAGTAAAAGACACAGATAAAACACAAGACAGATATAAACACATATAAATAAGCAGCGGAAAAACCAACAGACTTTTATTATCATAAATACGTGTTCATACAGAACATTTCCAACATTGTCTAAAAACAAGCTTCCAATTATTACACCCATAACACTGTCTTGATTTTAAAAGTTAAAGAAGCATGAAACATAAATAAAGCTGCATAATCCCCATAAATGATATCCAAAGCCATGGTCCAAATGAAAGAAATCCAAACAATACATTCTTTCTCTTCAAGCTGGATGAAAAACTGACTAAGCTGCGGTGTTTCCTCCCTATGGACCGGGGGGGGGGGGAGGGGGGGCGGAAGAAAAGAAGACGAAAGGAAAATGGGTCAGACATAAGTCTGGTAAGTCTAGCTATATTCCTAGAATGTTAATAATAAAAAGATCATGACTTGCATAAAGTGAGAACAGGACGTTATCAGGATAATAAACTATCCTAGAACTAGATAAGGTGACATAAAACGAACATCCCTTCGCACCCTATTTTAAATCTCTATCTCTGCACCTACTAATTCTTATACCAACAGGCACCTCGTGATTGGGGTGAAGTGATCCCTTTCTCTTTCTTTAAAAGATCGGCTCCTACTCGTATATTCACATGTGTCCTACGACCCTATATGGTAGATACCTATGCTGGTCCCACCATGGGGTGTATCAAGTTCCATGGTGGCGGCCCCGACACAATTCTAGCATGCATAGGGTATACTACTGATGCTCCAGTGCCCTGACTTGTCTGCTCCAGAGTGTGTGCACGCCCGCACTCTGTTAGAACCCACAATGTGCACCAACCGCCGTCGCTTTTGACCGCTTACAATCAGCCCAGTAACCGTGCCCCACCCTGCCTAGTTCAGGGTACCATGATACCTAATTGGGTTACTGCCGAAACGGGTCCCTGTTACTAGGTTTTCTAGTCAAACATGTTAAGTGGTTAAGTGTCTGAATGAACCTAACCCCCACCCATCCAAATCATTTAACATTTTGAATTTTTAGTTTGAGACCTAGGGTCTTTTTATAGAGTTGCAAGTTAATTTGAGCCGTCGATGAAGCTAGGGTTAACTAGAGCCGTCCGTTGTAAAGAGAAGCCAATCATGTTCACCATTTCTTTCTTAATGAACATTTACTATTATTTGTCAATCCATACGTACGCATTAGATAACTCTCCCCTTTACACATTTATTATTATTTTTGTATGCACATTAGATACATCTCCCCTTTACACATTTATTATTATTCTTACATGCACATTAGATACATCTCCCCTTTACACATTTATTTTTGTATTAGAAACTTTAGTGTTAACAGAAATACGGGGTGTTACAAGGAAATTGTAAATGATAATAATAAGGAATTGATTTAAAGGGGCAAATGTTGATTGATGATTGATCGAATTCCTACCTGGAACGTTGGTTGCACACTAATTTTTCTTTGATAGTTAAATCACCGACTATCGAAATTTTTGACCATTTTTCCATCGTTAACACGGAGAGACCGGGATCAGATTCATTATCTGGAAACCACTCTGTATCGGCGTTAGCGTTGCAATTAAATATGATGAAAATAATTGAAGACGGAGTTATGCAAGGGCTATCCTGTTTATGGAATAGTGCCCTCGATTTGTCCAGTCCTAGGACAATGTAAATGGACGAATGTCTGACAAAGTATATCTAACGGATCATGTAAGTGATCACTTCAAATGTACTTAAGTTTGGTGGCGGAGTAATTCGTTTCTCTTAGCTTTATACCTGTGGTATTTTTAGGGAAATCAATTTGTGATTTGGCGGGCATGACGATGTGGCATTCAAAGTGAATGGTGGTCAGGTGTTCTAAAAGATATGTAATGACCTCAAGCCTCACAACCGGGAGTTGACATAAATCGGGCAGGCAACATGGCTATGTGGGTCGCTCCCATTAGGATGTATAATCACCTATCTAGAGAAATTCCATTTGTTCTTCAATCTATCGATGCTGTCCCTTTCGGGAAACGGTTGATGATCCCAACCGTTGGTGATATACATTCGATGCACTCAAGCGAAATGAGTGGTCGGTCATGTGTGGGCTGGGTTGCAAGACGTTCTTGTTGAACCCAGTGTATTCGCCTCTAGAGATACACTATCGGCAGGTGGTCCCATACCTTGTCATGTTGGAAATCCAATCTCCAATAAGCGCCCTGCGGTTTGCTATTTTATATTATTACATGGAGCGTGAGATGTAAGCGTTCCGTTAGATTCTATTTATTTGATTTAGACACTATTATAATATCACCAGATTTTGATAGCAAAATGTTTTGGATTATCGTAAGGTAAAAACCATCCGTGTTTATGTGTGGATCGGTCTTACGATTATCATTTCTTTCGAAAGGATTTTTAAAGTTAAACCAATGGTTGGAGTTTACTCACACCAGTCCCATGACCGACCCAGAGTTTATTTTGTTGTTTTCCCTAAACTCTTGGGTGCCCAAATTTGTACGGGCAGTCAAGTAGTCAGGATTTTTCAGATTCACTTGGAGGAGCTCGAAGCAGGAGGCTTCACCAGTTAGCTATAGACTATCATATTTTTCCGCTGTGTACTATGTTGTATCTGGAAACAGGTGTTTATAACTGTTCCAAGAATAATCGTTGTGCTCTGATAATGGTATGCATATAAAGTTGCTGGTTTGTATTTCAAAGTTTATGTTATCTAATATATTTTATTCGTTCCGCTGTGAGTTTGTGATCTTCGTTTTCTTCTATTCTAATATTTCTTTCTTTCTATTTCTCATCCTCTAACTTCTTTCTAAAAATGATTCGTATTTCTGTGCAATTTGGTTTGGACGTGTTGTATGATTATTTGACTCAAAGGGTACAGTTTTGCGGGTCGTTTCATTTGGTATCAGAGCTAAAGGTTGAGAAGTAACCTTGGCTCTGTGGCGTGACTCAATAGAGATGGGGTTAGAAATACCCTAGATTGAGTTTGACTGTATATATATGAGTGCGTATTTGTAAATTTGATATGAAATTGTTTTATATTGTGTTGACTGGTTTGTTGAGTGGTTTATGAATTCTGTTCGATATAGAATGTACAACTGTATCGATAGGTGTTTCTGAACTCTCGAACAAAGCAATTTGATACAGTATTGTTTTAAATTGGGTAAATGAAGTAATTTTGCCTAAAACCTCTTTTTGATATAAATGGAATAATTTTCAAATCTTATATAGATGGGTTGATTGTTATTACAATCAAATGAAATAAAAGAATATTGAAATGGTTATATAATTTGTATACGGATAATGTATACAAATGAGATAAACTAGGATTTAGTTCAAACCAGAATGGGAATTCAAATTCCAGGCAATTAGAAGTATTTTCTGAAGTATTTTTAAAGTAATATAACATTACTTTGAACGACTTTTCAATAGAAATTGTTTTAAATAGATTTTGAAAATGATTAAGCATTGAAATCACTTTAGTAGCGAAAAAATAATTCGGATAATGGGTCGCGACATTATCGGTATTCATTTTCAAGTTTCTGAGTGGTGGATTGCTACCATGAAAATTCTTTGATTGGAAATTGGTTTGAAAAGAACAAGTTATTTCTATAAAATCCAAGTGTTTTGAATTTGCAAAAAAGATTTTATATATATGTGTATAGTTATATGATTTCAAACTAATTTGAAATAAACCTTGGGAATTCAAATTCTGAATTTAATATAAGTTAAATAGATTAAAAAGGTGGAAGTAAAATCAAATGGATTAAACTAAATTTTAGTTAAATGGAGCGGGACGACCCAAAAGAAAACAAAATTTGTTCGAAATCCATTGAAATGGAATCTGTTTGAAATTAGACGGAAAACTTGGCCCGATAAATGGTTTATAAGAAAATAATATGAACTGGGTTATCATTGGACATATATTGAAGCGTACAAGATTGTGTGAACCCTTGAAAGTAAATAAACTAGTTTAAACCCAATATGCAAGAAATTTGGGATTAAATGCAAAATTGTATTGGATTGGAATTTAATTTAAGTTAAATGGAAATTAGATTGGATGGAGATAATCTCGAATGAAATTAAGTAGCGAGAAATGTTGAGATTTGAACTTTTAAGTGAATTCGATATAAACAAGTTGAACATATATTGGATAGTGTTGTTTTGAATTAAGTTAAATGGAAATTGAAACTCAAACTGAATAAGTGGATTGATTCTGAAATAAAGATTAAATGGAATCGATAGAATGGAAGTAAACTAATCAGAAGTTGATTAGAGAGTTAAAACTGGAAGATGGATTGATTTGAAACCAACCGGAAAGGGATATAAGTATGCTGAGCAGATATTGAATGGAAGCAAGTGCAGGAGATAGAATTATGCCCGACAAAAGGGTACATGTTTACAACATTACATGGGTTTGATGGTTTTATGACCCTATGGGGCAAGCCGCTTGGCTTTTTTGATTTTCTTTTGGATTGGAGGAGGCCTAGATAGGAGAGTTGTGGTTGTAACGATTTAGCCGTGCAAGGAGATGCTACCGAAATTTTTCGGAATTTAAGGTGTTAGAAAATTTTCAGAATTTTTGAAAATTTTCGTTAGTAAAAAAAAATTAATTGGAAAAATTTCATTCGATTGGAACAGAAACAAAAATGATTTTTGGACCTAGTTAATAGGGTAAGTAGCATCATTTCCTACCATAGCAATTTCGAGGACGAAATTATTTTAAGGTGGAAGAAATGTAACGACCCAGATTCTCATCCGTTGAATTCTGAATATTTAAATTTGTTTTAAATATTTTATTTGAATTATATATAGGAATTTATTTATTAAAATGAAGTTTTAAACGTGTAATTTATAATATAATTAAAACGAGTTCCAAATGGCACGGTAGTTTGAAAATTCGATTTCAAATTTCAAATGAATGTACAGAATTAAAAATAAATCAGATTTTAGCGAAACAAGAAATATTTGAATCTGTTTGAAAATATCTTTCCAACGAATGTGAAAAATCCAAATTTCATAGCGGGGTTAAAAAGTTATGTCCAAATCAAATTTTCAGAAAGTCGCTATGGAATCGCATATAGACCATAACGGTTTATTTAATACATTTAAATATCGGTCTTGAATTTGGACAAGCTTCTTTTGAGGCATAGTTATAATTTAATTTTTATAATTTTACTGTAATTTTTAATTAATTAAATACGCAACTTTTTATTTGGAGTATTTTGCACCCTATATCAATATTTTGGGGTTTCATAATATAAGTTAAACTACCGATATTGTTATATTTTTGGAGATGTGATACATTGCTCATCACAATGGTGTTCTTATTTCTGTCTGTGGCAGGTCTTACGTTAACGAAGTTGGGTTCATCGAGGTCCATACTTACATATAAGAAAATCTTATGTGAATTACAGTAAAAATATCGTGTATAATCTCTGGAAAAGAGCATACACAACTGTTATCAAATCATATCAGATCATTTAAAAAACTTATATAAAATCTTAGCGTAGGATTTGAATGTATCTTTACAAGATCCTTAGGCATCACTCTCAAAAAGTATCTGGTAAAATCTAAAATAAGCTCTTATTCAAAAATCTCTTCAGTTCTTTCAAAAGATTTGGATACATGGTCACCAGACAAATCTCACCGCTGTATAAATCTTGTCTAAAGGTCAGTACAAATCCAAACATAATCTATCCCAAACCAATTACATTTACAGTTAGAAGTCAAAATTGGTTTGCTGCCCACATTAAAATATATAAATATCTTTGATCTTTCACAAATTCAGAACTTCTGAACTCATAGAATACGGCTGGCAAATCCTCTCGTTTTGCTTTCTTTGAAAGCTGTCTTCATATAATAAAATAAATCCTCCGCATCTTACTGTTTCCAATAATAGACTGCCCCTATGTGATCTTTTAAAAGAAACAAAAAGAAGAAGTAAATAAAAACGAATCAAACCGAATCTGAAACGAGCCGAAATCCCCCTTATGGGAAATCCCGGATTGAGTCGAGGATAAACCATAGAAGAACGCAGACGAAAGAACATTTTATTGTACATTACAACAATTCCATCAGATTACAAGAATATACAGAGTATAAATAAATATTATACATCAGAAAATATCAGAGATTACAATACATTACATAGCAGCGGAAAATAATACAATACACAACTGAAGGAGACATACGGATACAAAGCTTTCCGGATATCGTTCCAGCTGTAAACCAGGATCCTTTGAATATAAATCTGCAAAACCAAAATTACTAGCTACCCGTGTCAAAAATAAGGGCACCCAGAGTTTAGGTTAAAACAATAAACTCCAGGTCAGTCATGGGACTGGTGTGAGAACTAAAACAGTTATTTAAAACTTTACTTTAAAAGAGAGTAATTCAAGGGACCACGCCATATAACACGGAACGGGTTTCCTCCCAAGAATACCAGTGCATAAAACAAATAGCGCGATGCTTTTTGGAAAAATGAAGCTATTATAAGACCGAGGTCCTATCACACAATGCACGAAAGCCGGGGGATAGGGTTTTCCCTTATAATAGCCAAACATGCTTAGTACGTTTAAAACAAATCATTTGATACAACTTTAAGTGCATAGTGTGTAAAACAACTTCAAATCATAAGTATGAATCATAGACGGCATAAGCGCCTCATCCCACTATGTCACCATACTAAGCTCTACAAATAAAACCGCAAATGTCACGTATTTGGAAATTGGATTTCCGTCTGAGAACCGAGGCAAAAGACAGTCCTCTACCGATTCGAGATGCTCTAGTCCGCCCCTTAGGCAAGTACTCAGTCAAGCCTTTGGATCGTCAGGGCCGGTCCACACGGAGTGGATTAAAATGCCTGAACATGCGTTTCCCCGCCCTTTGGGGCGTGAGTAAGCCAACGAATGACTACTCCATCGGTCCCGGATCGACCGATATATCCGAGGCGCCTCACAACAGCAACATCCACATAAGTCAAACTCGTCAGGGCATGTAAAACCACTGACGCCACTTCTAACTAGAAGGAAACGCATGCCCTCCCTGATGTCCTCTCCCGTTTCTGGTTCATACCGAGTGTGAAACTCGCGAAGTAAACGTTACACAAAGCTATGCAACAAAGGTCGTGCTTCGATCATCAACCACAAGACTTTTCTTTTCAACAGAAGCCTTGATCATTCGCCACTTAGGCTTGTCACACAGGCAATTCGCTCTATGCATTTGATATCCATTAGCATATAACCCCTGAGCTCGTACATCTCAGAGAAGGGCGTTAAGCAAGAGAATAAATTCTCCGCCGCCAAATAGATATATATTTAATAGAAATCAATCACACAAATTGAAATCTAATGGCAGACACACAGTCCATTTACAAGTCCGTTCTGGGTCTGAATGAAACTGGAGGAACCTTATTCCTCGCATATCCATTGATCTCCAAGTACGTCTGGACGATCACCAACTGATTCCCTCCTCTTGGGTGTACATCCCAATCAAGATCATCAGAAATCACCCAAACGACATGAAGACCTCCGGTCTTCGACCACCGTCTTCATCTTCGACTTATCGTCGTATCAGTTATTCAGAATGGGATAAACCCGGTCTTTCCGAATAACTCGCGTATATAATAAACAAGTGTTACACAAACACAAAACTGAACTATCCTCTGATTTGGCGTTGTTCCCAAGACAACACATCAGTTCTAATACTGATTTGGTGAAGATCTTCCTTGATTTGATGTGGATTTGGCCTAATTAGCGATTAGAAGGTGATTTGGGGTGTTTTAGATGTTGGACACCATTACTAGGGTTCCAAGAATGAAAGTGGCAGCTGTGAAAGTGAGTAAAAGGGTGTTCTCCAAACCCTAACAGCCCTTAAATACTCCAAATCCCGAAATTCCCCTTTGGGCCTAGCTGTTAGTCACCCGGTTAAGCCTAATTAAGCTGTTTTTCACCACCGGAAACTTGTTTCAGCCATATCTCCCAAATGGTGAGTCCGTTTGGCTAATGTGACCACTCTACGGAAAGGTAAACCATCAAATGGATCTAATGGAAGTAGTTTCATATCAAAACTCCTTTCCAATCAAAAGTTATGGCCGAAACAAGATCAACTAGGGGCAAAATGGTCATTTAAAAATCGGTATAAATCATGAACATGGGAAATGACCCCAATAGTCGTCTCCCAAAATTACATGACCATACGACTTTGCATGTGAAAGAAATAAATATTCTATGATCCTTCGATGCGTAGAATGCAGGTCGTTACATTCCCCCTCCCCCCCTCCTTAGGAAATTTCGTCCCCGAAATTCCTTAACCCAAAACATACAAAGGATCTCGCATGCCTACCAACCACATACAACAATCAAACATGCAAAACAAACAAAACAAGCCTATCATAGCATGCGGAAAGACTAAATCGAAACTGAAATCTTACCAGGCGAAGAGTTCTAGATACGTCTTCCTAATGCTCTCCTCTGTCTCCCAAGTACAGTCATTCTCGTTCTCGCCCCACTGATCTTTGACTAATTTCACCGCCTTCCTTTGAAGTTGCTTCATATCGTTCCCAACAATACACATAGGCTTGCGGTTCCCAACCACCTCGGGTTCGACCTCGATATCATCCAACTGATCAGGTGAAATAGCCACATCGGGGTCGTGCACGAACTTTCTTAACTGGGAAACAAGAAATACGTTATGAACTCCTGCCATCTTATCTGGTAATTCAACTTTATATGCCAAATTCCCAATTTGCTCAAGAACTGGGAATGGACCAACAAATCTTGGTGTCAACTTGCCTCTCTTGCCAAATCGTATCATGCCCTTCAACGGAGAAATCTTGTGTAATAACCCGCAAAATCTGGGCCAGTTTAAAATTTTTATTTTGGCGATTTTAGCGAATTTTGATTATTTAAAATAAATTATTTTAAATAATATCGACGAGAAATTTATTTTGAATATAATTCGATCGTATATATTATACGCGTCGTCGTTAGAATATAAATATTTATATATAATTATAAATAGAATTGAAAATGGCGCGGTAGTTCGATAATTCGATTTCAAACTTCAATTGAATGTACCGGGTGCAAAACAATCCGGATTTTAGTGAAACCAAAAATAATGGAATCTAATAGTGAATATCTTTCCAACGAATCCGAAAAATCAAAAGTTCGTAGCGGGAATCAAAAGATATGTCCAGTTGAAAATTCTGAATAGTCGCTATGGAATTCAGGCCCTTAAAAATGGACATTTTGCAAACGACCTCAGATTTCGACGAAACCAGTTTTGTTGGGTCCGGGATGTGAAGTTATTGCTAGATTCCAAATTTCATAATTTTTCGAATCAATATGTGAGCGTGGCAAAGGAAAACGCGTTTGACCCGTTTCAGTTGATTTTAATCGACTGGAAATTGGCCATGTTTCTAACAGTCTCAGAATTCGACGAAACTAGATTTGTTAGGACCGTATCGTCAATACGAAGCTAGAAAATATTTTTTGGGAATTTTTAAAGTTCGTATGTGACCCCGGTAATTTGAAATGTACGTTTAAAATTCAATATAGTGAGTTAAATGTAAATTTAAAGGAAACTGATTGTAACAATCGAATCAGCTTGCGATACATATCCCATTGTGTTCGGAATGGGGGTAATACGCTATGGACGACAGGCGGTGGACCTCGTTTCGAGGTCATATATAAAAGTCAACCTTTTTGCAATTAAAATAATAATAAAAATAAAAATAAATGTCTCTTTCTTTCCCCCCCTCCTTTTAATTCTGGCCCCCCCTGTTCTTCATAAATCAGAAGCATTCGAGGAAAAAAAAAAGCATCGCGACCTCGATTTTCGCCCAGCCGCCATCGCCATCAGCAAAGCCCCCACCACCGCGCCTCCTATTCCGCCGAGCCCCCTCCACTCCAGAAGCCTCCGCCTCCCGCAGCGCACGCGTGCCTTCTCAACTCCTCTTCCTCCATTCAGTTCTCCCCAATCCCGTCCAAGAAACACCGCGCCTCGAGCCAGCCCTCCCCCTGACGACCTTCGACCCTCTGCACCCTCCAGATGAACGCGCCGCCGCCAGCAGGGGGACCCACCGCACCCTCAAAACCCCACCGCTCCGACGAACGCCCTCCGCCTTCGTTTTTTTTACTGTAAGTGTTTTTTTATTATTATTCTTATTTTTATTTTTATTTTCGATTCTGATTTTTATATTTATTTTAAAAACTGATTTGGGAAAGAAAAAAAAGAAGTTTGAAAAACTGATTAGTTAAAAATATAAAAACTGATTTGAAAAAGGTTTAATCTTTTAGTAGAAAAGGATTTGAACTTGCAAAAAAATAAAGATCATATTTTTAAAAAGGAAAAAGACGATATTTTTAATTTATAAAAGTTTAGATTTTTAATTTATAAAAGTTTAGATTTTTGTATTAGGAAAATATGATCTTTATATTTGTAGAAAAATAAAAATGAGATTTTTATAAAGGTGGAATCTTTAAATTTAAAAAGGCGAAATCTTTATATAGAAAATAGCGGGATAAAAATATAATTTTTGTCTATATAGTAGCGTCGTAAAAATTAGATTTTTATATATTGAACTTTGAAGTGAAAATTCGATTTTTATATATTGAACTTTGAAGTAAAAATTCGATTTTTATATATTGAACTTTGAAGTAAAAGTTCGATTTTTATATATTGAACTTTGAAGTAAAAATTCGATTTTTATATATTGAACTTTGAAGTAAAAAATCGATTTTTATATATTGAACTTTGAAGTGAAAATTCGATTTTTATATATTGAACTTTGAAGTAAAAATTCGATTTTTATATATTGAACTTTGAAGTGAAAATTCGATTTTTATATATTGAACTTTGAAGTAAAAATTCGATTTTTATATATTGAACTTTGAAGTAAAAATTCGATTTTTATATATTGAACTTTGAAGTGAAAATTCGATTTTTATATATTGAACTTTGAAGTAAAAATTCGATTTTTATATATTGAACTTTGAAGTAAAAATTCGATTTTTATATATTGAACTTTGAAGTGAAAATTCGATTTTTATATATTGAACTTTGAAGTAAAAATTCGATTTTTATATATTGAACTTTGAAGTGAAAATTCGATTTTTATATATTGAACTTTGAAGTAAAAACTCGATTTTTACATATGTAGTGAAAGCGGACAACGAAGGTGACAAAAAGGCGAAACGACGAAGACTTCTGCAAATGAAGTGCCGTGGAGCTAGGATAGCTATAAGTGAGAATTTCTCACTCTTCAATTTATTTTCTAGTTATATATATATACTAGGATGCAGACGGTGTTTAGTAGCACCCGACACAATCGTCCACAGACCATGGACTTGTTTGTTTGGATGTTTGGTGATTGATTGCGATATTGGTTTGAATGTGGTTTGTGGTGTGAAAAATCGAATCGATAAATTGGTTAGGATTAGACGTGCGCCGTTATAAGGCGAAGGAGTAAGGCTAGGTTAGACTCTTACTCCAAATTTTGTGGTTTGCATAATGAAATGAATTGAATTGTTTGGTGAAATGAATGGATTGATTGATGTGTGAATGGCGTGGGCCTTCACTAGACCGGGGATAAGGCTAGGCCTTGTCCCGTTTCTAGTATCGTGCCGTTATGCCACCGAAATTTTCTAAAATATGTTAGAAAAATAAAAATATCGTTTTATTTAAAGAATGAACTGAATAGAAATTCATATGTTGGAATAAAATGTTTTATCGTTAAAATGTAATTTTTAACGTGAATGTGAATAAATAAATATTCATTTACAAACCAGACGGTTTGTTTATGTACACCTATTTGAAGGACATTGATTGGGTCGATAAATTTCACACATCGCCCAACTGCACGAATAAAATATTTGTTTGATTGTTTGAAACCCCACACGGGTGTTGGGATGAAATATGAAGTTCACTCATCCTGATTGATTAAATATGTCGATCGATTGATTGACATGCTGTTATAAGCGTTAGATATCTTTATTTGATGCTTATACAGTGTAGTGCACTTTGGTTGATGGTTGATTATTTATCGTTGCTATTATATACATGTGTTGTATGAAAATCCATATAATTAACTTTATATGGTAATTGATTGGGCCTCATTCCAATCGTGAAAATAAGGAATATTTGAAAATAGAAATTTATGAAGCCGTGTTGATTAGATTGACGCCATTTTGACGTGAACGATATTTATATCGATTTTATTCATTTTAAAATGAATATTGAAAAGTAATTTCGAAATCGAATATTTCGAAATGAATTGAATTGAAAACGATTTCGAAATGAATTGAAAACGATTTCGAAATGAAATGAATTGAAAACGAATTCAAATTGAATTGAAAACGATTTCGAAATGAATTGAATTGAAAACGATTTCGAAATGAATTGAATTGAAAACGATTTCGAAATGAAATGAATTGAAAACGAATTCAAATTGAATTGAAAACGATTTCGAAATGAATTGAATTGAAAACGATTTCGAAATGAATTGAATTGAATTCGAAATGAATTGAATTGAAAACGATTTCGAAATGAATTGAATTGAAAACGATTTCGAAATGAATTGAAAACGAATTCAAATTGAATTGAAAACGATTTCGAAATGAATTGAAAACGAATTCAAATTGAATTGAAAACGATTTCGAAATGAAATGAATTGAATTGAAAACGAATTGAAATGAATTCAAATTGAATTGAAATTTGAATTGAATAGAAATGAATTTTGAAACGAATTTATAAAGAAGAATTCAATTTTGATTTGAATTGAAAAGGAAGTTGAAATTGCTTTTGAAACGAATTTAAAACTATTTATATAATTCGTTTTAAATAGAAATCGACGAAGTATATATTATATATATTATATATATAATATAATGGCCTGAATAGAACGCGCCGCGCCGCGGTAGTTCGTGAATTTCGACCATTTATTTCAAACGGACATTGCGGGAGATCCGACCGTCGGATTCTCCTAAAACCGGAACCGTTGGGTTCGTATCGAAAAGAGCTTTCTAATGAATGTTAGAAATTTGAAATCTAACGGTTGGATTTGGAGATACGTCCAAATCAAATTCGAAAAAGGTCGCTGTAAGTGCAGTTCGATGGCCGTTAATGGAAATCGACTGTACGGGCCTTGATAAAATTATTAAAAATAGTAATAATTTGTGTAAAATCATAAGAAATGATTTGTGAAAGTTTGGGATGAAAAACTCCATATTTGAAAAGATAAAAATAGATTTTTATCGAAATGAACTAGTTTTGAACTAGAATTATAATTCTATTTATTTTTAAATAAATGAATTGAATTTGAAATGGTTTTGAAAATAACCAAAATTTCCAATGATTGCATTGGAGTGGATTTGAATCGAAATTGTCTTCGGAATATTTCGATGTTGGAATTCGTGATATTACAGGTGTTGTTATGGAAATTTGAAAGATATATATTTGTATCGTTATTTCCAATACGACATTTGTTAGTCGTAGAATTCGATATTGAATATAAGCCGATATATTTTCTATTCAGAGCCTTGTATTGAATATCGAATGTGATTTGGGTTTGTCGTGAATGGTGTCTTCACTAACACTGTTCTTGAACCCAGTTGAGAAAAGATTAAATCTTTTTATTTAGATTTAATGAAGTGTACCAATTAAATGATATTTAATTGGAATTGAATTGGTATTGATTTTTGGGTTTATCGTGAACAGTGTTTTAAATAACACTTGTTCTTTAACCCGATAATTAATGGAATGTGATTTTGGGTTTATTGTGAATCGTGTTTTAAATGACACTGATTCTTTAACCTAGATAATGATTAAAACTAAGTGGAGTTTTAATGAATCTTTAATTAGATTGAAAAGATCGAGAATGGAGTATCACCAGTTTTGCTCCAGGCGATAGTTAAATCTTTAATTAGATTTGAACGTGAAATTTAGAAACTAACTGTCGGTTAGCCAAGCAGAATGGTTTTCTGGATATTGATCTGATGTTGGTTTCGGCCTTCGGGGTTAATATTTGGGGAATTATTCTCTTGATTAATTTACGGTTAGTGACTAATGAATTGGAATGAGGCGTATGTTGTGTTTGTGTAACACTTATTTAAAATATACGCGAGTTATTCGGAAAGACCGGGTTCATCCCATTCTGAATAACTGATACGACGATAAGTCGAAGATGAAGACGATGGTCGAAGACCGGAGGTCTTCACGTCGTTTGGGTGATAACTGATGATCTTGATTGGGCTGTACACCCAAGAAGATGGAAACAGTTGGTGATCGTCCAGACGTACTTGGAGATCGATGGATATGCGGGGTACTAGGTGCCTCCGGTTTCGTTCAGCCCCAGAACGGACTTGTAAATGGACTGTGTGTCTGACATCGGATTTCATTCTGTGTGACTGATATCGGTTGCATAGGATGGTTTGCCTGTGTGGCATGCTAAGATGCAAATGATCGAGGCTTCTGTTGAAAAGAAAAGTCTTGTGGTGATGATCAAAGCACGGCCTTTGTGGCGTAGCTTTGTGTAACGTTTACTTCGCGAGTTTCACACCCGGTATGAACCAAAAACGGGAGACGGACCTCAGGGAGGGCATGCGTTTCTTTCTAGCTAGAAGTGGCGTCAGTGGTTTTACACGCCCTGACGAGTTTGACTTATGTGGTTGTTGCTGTTGCGAGGCGCCTCGGTTATATCGGTTTCGGCCGATGCATTCTGGTCGGCTGACGGACCAGACTTACACCCCATAGGGTGGGGAGACGTAGTGTTCAGGCATAATAATCCACATCGGTGGACCGGCCCTGTCGCTCCAAGGCTTGCCTGCGCGCTTGCCTGAGACATGGGCTAGATTGTCTCGAATCGGTTGAGGACTATCTTTTGCCTCGGTTCATAGACGGAAATCCAATTTCCAAATACGTGACATTTGCGGTTTTAATTGTAGAACTAGTATGGCGACATGATATATGGTACCCATGCCGCCTATGATTGATACTTATGATTTGAAGTTGTTTTATACGCTATGCACTTATAATAGTATCAAATGATTTGTTTTAAACGTATCAAGCATTCTTTGGCTGTTATAAGGGAAAACCCTATCCTCGGCTGCGTTGCATTGTGTGATGGGACCTGGGTCTTATAACAGCTTCATTTTTCTTTATTTAGCATTGCGCTGTTCGTTTTATGCATTGGTATTCTTGGGAGGAAACCCGTTCCGTGTTATACGGCGTGGTCCCTTGATTTACCTAACTTTTAAAATAAAGAATAATAACTGTTTTAGTTCTCACACCAGTCCCATGACTGACCTGGAGTTTATTATTTTAACCTAAACTCTGGGTGCCCCTATTTTGACACGGGCAGCTAGTAGTTTTGGTTTTGCAGATTTATATTCACAGGATCCTGGTTTACAGCTGGAACGATATCCGGAAAGCTTTGTATCCGTATATCTCATTCTAGTTGTGTATTGTATTATTTTTCCGCTGCTATGTATTTAAATGTAATTTAAATCTCTGATAATTCTGTGTAATGTTTATTCATTTATACTCTGTATATTCTTGTAATCTGATGCATTGTTGTGATATACAATGAAATGTTCTTCTGTATGTGTTCTGTTGTGGCTTGTTCTCGAACTATCCGGCGCTTTCCTTTACGGGAAAGTTGCGGGTTTTTACACGTGGTATCAGAGCTTTGGTTTGCAGAGCTCAGAGAACAAGACACATTAGAACCGTACGAAAGAATTCATCAGATATTGGATTAGTAATATCCAATTAGAATGACTCGTTAGAGATAGGATCAGTAGTATCCTAGAACGAGTGTGAAGAGTATATTTTTCAAATGAAAACAATTTTTGTTTTGAAAATTTAAATCAATTATTCGTATCTGATTATCTATTTATATTGAGTTGGACAGTCCAGTATATAAAGATTCTGCGTATACGTCTGATCCGCGAGTATTCGAAGTTTTAATATATTGGATAGATATAGCATCACACTCTAGTCGCCCGAAGATGATATTGATGATGGTGCATCATCATCAGCATTTATATTCGAGTGTCGAAGGTGTGATATCTATATATTTCCTATTGACTGGTGTGAGAACCAAAAACTATATAGGATCTATTGTTGTGAATTGGCATCAAAAACCTGATTTTTGACTATGTATCAAAGTTATGAATTTGAAACTCTAATTCACTAATTGATTGATGTTTGTGTTGTTTGTTTATTTGTTTGCTAATTTTTAGCCATTTAGCCTAATTGAAACACATATTGAATTGTATTGAAATTTGGTCGCATTTGCTTGCATACATGTACTTACATTGAACAGGTCATAGCAAGGAGGCTAGAGCCAGAGAATAAAATTTGTTTGCCCGACAAATAGGTACATGTTTACTACATAATTTCCTATTTTGTTTGGGTGATGATGATTTTGTGAGCCTATTGGCTAGCCGCTTGGCTTTTTCTTTTTCTTTTTGAGATCTGAAGGACCGGGGAAGCTATTTGAAATTCCCCGATGCTCCCGGTGCAGGGGAGGTTATGGCGAAATTTTTCGAAAATTTAGGGTGTTAGCCAAATTTTTGAAATTTTGAAAATTCTCAGAAACTGAAAGGTTGGAGAATGAAAGCCATATCGAACGTAGTGTTGATTAATCAAATCACTTTCGACTTTGTTCCTTTTCGGGGACGAAAAGTTTTAAGTGGGGGAGATTGTAATAACCCGCAAAATCTGGGCCAGTTTAAAATTTTTATTTTGGCGATTTTAGCGAATTTTGATTATTTAAAATAAATTATTTTAAATAATATCGACGAGAAATTTATTTGAATATAATTCGATCGTATATATTATACGCGTCGTCGTTAGAATATAAATATTTATATATAATTATAAATAGAATTGAAAATGGCGCGGTAGTTCGATAATTCGATTTCAAACTTCAATTGAATGTACCGGGTGCAAAACAATCCGGATTTTAGTGAAACCAAAAATAATGGAATCTAATAGTGAATATCTTTCCAACGAATCCGAAAAATCAAAAGTTCGTAGCGGGAATCAAAAGATATGTCCAGTTGAAAATTCTGAATAGTCGCTATGGAATTCAGGCCCTTAAAAATGGACATTTTGCAAACGACCTCGGATTTCGACGAAACCAGTTTTGTTGGGTCCGGGATGTGAAGTTATTGCTAGATTCCAAATTTCATAATTTTTCGAATCAATATGTGAGCGTGGCAAAGGAAAACGCGTTTGACCCGTTTCAGTTGATTTTAATCGACTGGAAATTGGCCATTTTTCTAACAGTCTCAGAATTCGACGAAACTAGATTTGTTAGGACCGTATCGTCAATACGAAGCTAGAAAATATTTTTTGGGAATTTTTAAAGTTCGTATGTGACCCCGGTAATTTGAAATGTACGTTTAAAATTCAATATAGTAGGTTAAATGTAAATTTAAAGGAAACTGATTGTAACAATCGAATCAGCTTGCGATACATATCCCATTGTGTTCGGAATGGGGGTAATACGCTATGGACGACAGGCGGTGGACCTCGTTTCGAGGTCATATATAAAAGTCAACCTTTTTGCAATTAAAATAATAATAAAAATAAAAATAAATGTCTCTTTCTTTCCCCCCCTCCTTTTAATTCTGGCCCCCCCTGTTCTTCATAAATCAGAAGCATTCGAGCAAAAAAAAAAAAAAAGCATCGCGACCTCGATTTTCGCCCAGCCGCCATCGCCATCAGCAAAGCCCCCACCACCGCGCCTCCTATTCCGCCGAGCCCCCTCCACTCCAGACGCCTCCGCCTCCCGCAGCGCACGCGTGCCTCCTCAACTCCTCTTCCTCCATTCAGTTCTCCCCAATCCCGTCCAAGAAACACCGCGCCTCGAGCCAGCCCTCCCCCTGACGACCTTCGACCCTCTGCACCCTCCAGATGAACGCGCCGCCGCCAGCAGGGGGACCCACCGCACCCTCAAAACCCCACCGCTCCGACGAACGCCCTCCGCCTTCGTTTTTTTTTACTGTAAGTGTTTTTTTATTATTATTCTTATTTTTATTTTTATTTTCGATTCTGATTTTTATATTTATTTTAAAAACTGATTTGGGAAAAAAAAAGAAGTTTGAAAAACTGATTAGTTAAAAATATAAAAACTGATTTGAAAAAGGTTTAATCTTTTAGTAGAAAAGGATTTGAACTTGCAAAAAAATAAAGATCATATTTTTAAAAAGGAAAAAGACGATATTTTTAATTTATAAAAGTTTAGATTTTTAATTTATAAAAGTTTAGATTTTTGTATTAGGAAAATATGATCTTTATATTTGTAGAAAAATAAAAATGTGATTTTTATAAAGGTGGAATCTTTAAATTTAAAAAGGCGAAATCTTTATATAGAAAATAGCGGGATAAAAATATAATTTTTGTCTATATAGTAGCGTCGTAAAAATTAGATTTTTATATATTGAACTTTGAAGTGAAAATTCGATTTTTATATATTGAACTTTGAAGTAAAAATTCGATTTTTATATATTGAACTTTGAAGTAAAAGTTCGATTTTTATATATTGAACTTTGAAGTAAAAATTCGATTTTTTTATATTGAACTTTGAAGTAAAAATTCGATTTTTATATATTGAACTTTGAAGTGAAAATTCGATTTTTATATATTGAACTTTGAAGTAAAAATTCGATTTTTATATATTGAACTTTGAAGTGAAAATTCGATTTTTATATATTGAACTTTGAAGTAAAAATTCGATTTTTATATATTGAACTTTGAAGTAAAAATTCGATTTTTATATATTGAACTTTGAAGTGAAAATTCGATTTTTATATATTGAACTTTGAAGTAAAAATTCGATTTTTATATATTGAACTTTGAAGTAAAAATTCGATTTTTATATATTGAACTTTGAAGTGAAAATTCGATTTTTATATATTGAACTTTGAAGTAAAAATTCGATTTTTATATATTGAACTTTGAAGTGAAAATTCGATTTTTATATATTGAACTTTGAAGTAAAAACTCGATTTTTACATATGTAGTGAAAGCGGACAACGAAGGTGACAAAAAGGCGAAACGACGAAGACTTCTGCAAATGAAGTGCCGTGGAGCTAGGATAGCTATAAGTGAGAATTTCTCACTCTTCAATTTATTTTCTAGTTATATATATATATACTAGGATGCAGACGGTGTTTAGTAGCACCCGACACAATCGTCCACAGACCATGGACTTGTTTGTTTGGCTGTTTGGTGATTGATTGCGATATTGGTTTGAATGTGGTTTGTGGTGTGAAAAATCGAATCGATAAATTGGTTAGGATTAGACGTGCGCCGTTATAAGGCGAAGGAGTAAGGCTAGGTTAGACTCTTACTCCAAATTTTGTGGTTTGCATAATGAAATGAATTGAATTGTTTGGTGAAATGAATGGATTGATTGATGTGTGAATGGCGTGGGCCTTCACTAGACCGGGGATAAGGCTAGGCCTTGTCCCGTTTCTAGTATCGTGCCGTTATGCCGCCGAAATTTTCTAAAATATGTTAGAAAAATAAAAATATCGTTTTATTTAAAGAATGAACTGAATAGAAATTCATATGTTGGAATAAAATGTTTTATCGTTAAAATGTAATTTTTAACGTGAATGTGAATAAATAAATATTCATTTACAAACCAGACGGTTTGTTTATGTACACCTATTTGAAGGACATTGATTGGGTCGATAAATTTCACACATCGCCCAACTGCACGAATAAAATATTTGTTTGATTGTTTGAAACCCCACACGGGTGTTGGGATGAAATATGAAGTTCACTCATCCTGATTGATTAAATATGTCGATCGATTGATTGACATGCTGTTATAAGCGTTAGATATCTTTATTTGATGCTTATACAGTGTAGTGCACTTTGGTTGATGGTTGATTATTTATCGTTGCTATTATATACATGTGTTGTATGAAAATCCATATAATTAACTTTATATGGTAATTGATTGGGCCTCATTCCAATCGTGAAAATAAGGAATATTTGAAAATAGAAATTTATGAAGCCGTGTTGATTAGATTGACGCCATTTTGACGTGAACGATATTTATATCGATTTTATTCATTTTAAAATGAATATTGAAAAGTAATTTCGAAATCGAATATTTCGAAATGAATTGAATTGAAAACGATTTCGAAATGAATTGAATTGAAAACGATTTCGAAATGAAATGAATTGAAAACGAATTCAAATTGAATTGAAAACGATTTCGAAATGAATTGAATTGAAAACGATTTCGAAATGAAATGAATTGAAAACGAATTCAAATTGAATTGAAAACGATTTCGAAATGAATTGAATTGAAAACGATTTCGAAATGAATTGAATTGAATTCGAAATGAATTGAATTGAAAACGATTTCGAAATGAATTGAATTGAAAACGATTTCGAAATGAATTGAAAACGAATTCAAATTGAATTGAAAACGATTTCGAAATGAATTGAAAACGAATTCAAATTGAATTGAAAATGATTTCGAAATGAAATGAATTGAATTGAAAATGAATTGAAATGAATTCAAATTGAATTGAAATTTGAATTGAATAGAAATGAATTTTGAAACGAATTTATAAAGAAGAATTCAATTTTGATTTGAATTGAAAAGGAAGTTGAAATTGCTTTTGAAACGAATTTAAAACTATTTATATAATTCGTTTTAAATAGAAATCGACGAAGTATATATTATATATATTATATATATAATATAATGGCCTGAATAGAACGCGCCGCGCCGCGGTAGTTCGTGAATTTCGACCACTTATTTCAAACGGACATTGCGGGAGATCCGACCGTCGGATTCTCCTAAAACCGGAACCGTTGGGTTCGTATCGAAAAGAGCTTTCTAATGAATGTTAGAAATTTGAAATCTAACGGTTGGATTTGGAGATACGTCCAAATCAAATTCGAAAAAGGTCGCTGTAAGTGCAGTTCGATGGCCGTTAATGGAAATCGACTGTACGGGCCTTGATAAAATTATTAAAAATAGTAATAATTTGTGTAAAATCATAAGAAATGATTTGTGAAAGTTTGGGATGAAAAACTCCATATTTGAAAAGATAAAAATAGATTTTTATCGAAATGAACTAGTTTTGAACTAGAATTATAATTCTATTTATTTTTAAATAAATGAATTGAATTTGAAATGGTTTTGAAAATAAGCAAAATTTCCAATGATTGCATTGGAGTGGATTTGAATAGAAATTGTCTTCGGAATATTTCGATGTTGGAATTCGTGATATTACAGGTGTTGTTATGGAAATTTGAAAGATATATATTTGTATCGTTATTTCCAATACGACATTTGTTAGTCGTAGAATTCGATATTGAATATAAGCCGATATATTTTCTATTCAGAGCCTTGTATTGAATATCGAATGTGATTTGGGTTTGTCGTGAATGGTGTCTTCACTAACACTGTTCTTGAACCCAGTTGAGAAAAGATTAAATCTTTTTATTTAGATTTAATGAAGTGTACCAATTAAATGATATTTAATTGGAATTGAATTGGTATTGATTTTTGGGTTTATCGTGAACAGTGTTTTAAATAACACTTGTTCTTTAACCCGATAATTAATGGAATGTGATTTTGGGTTTATTGTGAATCGTGTTTTAAATGACACTGATTCTTTAACCCAGATAATGATTAAAACTAAGTGGAGTTTTAATGAATCTTTAATTAGATTGAAAAGATCGAGAATGGAGTATCACCAGTTTTGCTCCAGGCGATAGTTAAATCTTTAATTAGATTTGAACGTGAAATTTAGAAACTAACTGTCGGTTAGCCAAGCAGAATGGTTTTCTGGATATTGATCTGATGTTGGTTTCGGCCTTCGGGGTTAATATTTGGGGAATTATTCTCTTGATTAATTTACGGTTAGTGACTAATGAATTGGAATGAGGCGTATGTTGTGTTTGTGTAACACTTATTTAAAATATACGCGAGTTATTCGGAAAGACCGGGTTCATCCCATTCTGAATAACTGATATGACGATAAGTCGAAGATGAAGACGATGGTCGAAGACCGGAGGTCTTCACGTCGTTTGGGTGATAACTGATGATCTTGATTGGGCTGTACACCCAAGAAGATGGAAACAGTTGGTGATCGTCCAGACGTACTTGGAGATCGATGGATATGCGGGGTACTAGGTGCCTCCGGTTTCGTTCAGCCCCAGAACTGACTTGTAAATGGACTGTGTGTCTGACATCGGATTTCATTCTGTGTGACTGATATCGGTTGCATAGGATGGTTTGCCTGTGTGGCATGCTAAGATGCAAATGATCGAGGCTTCTGTTGAAAAGCAAAGTCTTGTGGTGATGATCAAAGCACGGCCTTTGTGGCGTAGCTTTGTGTAACGTTTACTTCGCGAGTTTCACACCCGGTATGAACCAAAAACGGGAGACGGACCTCAGGGAGGGCATGCGTTTCTTTCTAGCTAGAAGTGGCGTCAGTGGTTTTACACGCCCTGACGAGTTTGACTTATGTGGTTGTTGCTGTTGCGAGGCGCCTCGGTTATATCGGTTTCTGCCGATGCATTCTGGTCGGCTGACGGACCAGACTTACACCCCATAGGGTGGGGAGACGTAGTGTTCAGGCATAATAATCCACATCGGTGGACCGGCCCTGTCGCTCCAAGGCTTGCCTGCGCGCTTGCCTGAGACATGGGCTAGATTGTCTCGAATCGGTTGAGGACTATCTTTTGCCTCGGTTCATAGACGGAAATCCAATTTCCAAATACGTGACATTTGCGGTTTTAATTGTAGAACTAGTATGGCGACATGATATATGGTACCCATGCCGCCTATGATTGATACTTATGATTTGAAGTTGTTTTATACGCTATGCACTTATAATAGTATCAAATGATTTGTTTTAAACGTATCAAGCATTCTTTGGCTGTTATAAGGGAAAACCCTATCCTCGGCTGCGTTGCATTGTGTGATGGGACCTGGGTCTTATAACAGCTTCATTTTTCTTTATTTAGCATTGCGCTGTTCGTTTTATGCATTGGTATTCTTGGGAGGAAACCCGTTCCGTGTTATACGGCATGGTCCCTTGATTTACCTAACTTTTAAAATAAAGAATAATAACTGTTTTAGTTCTCACACCAGTCCCATGACTGACCTGGAGTTTATTGTTTTAACCTAAACTCTGGGTGCCCCTATTTTGACACGGGCAGCTAGTAGTTTTGGTTTTGCAGATTTATATTCACAGGATCCTGGTTTACAGCTGGAACGATATCCGGAAAGCTTTGTATCCGTATATCTCATTCTAGTTGTGTATTGTATTATTTTTCCGCTGCTATGTATTTAAATGTAATTTAAATCTCTGATAATTCTGTGTAATGTTTATTCATTTATACTCTGTATATTCTTGTAATCTGATGCATTGTTGTGATATACAATGAAATGTTCTTCTGTATGTGTTCTGTTGTGGCTTGTTCTCGAACTATCCGGCGCTTTCCTTTACGGGGAAGTTGCGGGTTTTTACATCTTGACAAACACCAAGTCGCCAATGGAGAACTTTAATTCTCTTCTCCTCTTATCGGCATAACTATTCTGCCTATCTTGGGCACCCTTCATTCGCTGTTGGATAACCTTAATCTTAGCTAAAGTTTCCCTTATCACATCTGGTCCAAGCACAAATTTCTCACCAATTTCTAACCAATGCGATGGTGAGTTGCACGGTCTTTTGTTCAAAGCTTCAAATGGAGCCATACCAATACTGGATTGATAACTATTATTATATGCAAACTCCACTAGATGCAAATGGTCATCCCATGATCCACCAAGTCTAATATGCAAGCTCTCAAGAGATCTTCTAATACTTGATTCACCCTCTTTGTCTGTCCGTCAGTTTGAGGATGATACGCGGTACTGAGATGTAATTCTGATCCTAACGCCTCTTGTAAGCTCTTCCAAAATCCACTAGTGAACAACGGATCTCGGTCACTCACAATGCCTTTGGGTATTCCATGAAATCTCACTACCCACTTTACATATAGTTCAGCTAACTTAGCTGTCGTTCTATTCGACTTGATGGGTGTAAATCTTGCACTCTTGGTCAATCGGTCCACATCACCCAAATGCTATCATGGCCCGACCTAGTCCTTGGTAACCCATCAATGAAATCCATAGGGACTTGTTCCCATTTCCATTCTGGAATTTCTAATGGTTGCAACAACCCACTAGGCTTCTTTTGCTCTAGCTGGCAATTCATGCATTTGGATATAAACTTCCCAACATCCCTTTTCATTCCTTCCCAGTAGTAGGTCTGCTTCATGTCTCGGTACATCTTGTTACCACCGGGATGTATAGTCAGTTTTGAGTGATGACATTCCCTAAGCACTTCATCTCTCAATCCATTGACATTGGACACAACAAATCTTCCACTCTTTCTAAGCCATCCATCTCGATCAAGCCCATACTTGTTCATCTCCTCATCGATACCCCTCTCTAACTTGGAGATGATTTCCAATAGGTTAGGATCGTCCCTCTGACTGGAACCAATCCGCTCAATCAAAGTGGATCTGATCGTTACACTTGCTAACATTTCTGGATCCAATTCACCCTTTTTTTTGAAATCATACCCAGCGATGTACTCCAGTTGCTTCCATTCTAGAAACATAGCCCCTAAACTTGCATGTCTTCTACTCAATGCATCAGCCACCGCATTGCCCTTTACTGGTATATATGCGATGTCGAAATCATAGGAAGCTAAGAATTCTAACCATCTTTGCTGTCGGATATTTAGATCCTTCTGAGAGAAGAGATACTTTAATGATTTATGATCAGTAAACAAATCGAATCTTTCTCCCAAGAGATAATGTCTCCACATCTTCAACGCGAATATGATCGCTGCAAATTCCAAGTCATGGGTAGGGTATCTTTTCTCATGCGGTTTCAATTGCCGACTTGCATAAGCTACAACCCTACCTCCTTGCATCAATACAGCACCTAGTCCGGTACCACATGCATCAGTATATACTGTCATCTCTTCATTCCCCTTAGGAATGACTAACACTGGTGCACATGTCAACTTTTCCTTTAGGCTATTGAATGCATTCTCGCATTTTTCGTCCTAGACGAAAGCTTGATTCTTCTCAGTCAACTGAGTCAACGGTGCTGCTATCTTGGAGAAGTCTTGGATAAACTTACGATAATATCCAGTTAACCCCAAGAAACTTCTTATGTCCGTTGCATTCTTGGGCGTAGATAAATCTTGTACCGTAGCCACCTTCGTAGGGTCCACGACTATACCATTCTCTGAAACAACATGGCCCAAGAATCTAAATTCCCTCCTCCAGAAGTGGCACTTAGAAAACTTTGCTTTCAATTGGTGTTTTCTCAACACCTCCATCACTATCCTTATGTGTTCCTTGTGTTCTTCCTCTGTCCTCGAATAAACAAGGATATCGTCCACGAACAAGAACAAACTTATTCAACTGATCTCTGAATAATCTATTCATAAGATCCACAAAATATGCTGGTGCATTGGTCAACCCAAATGGCATGACCAACCACTCATAAAATCCAGACGTTGTCCGAAAGGCCGTTTTAGCTATACTTTCAGCTTCCACTCTAAGCTGATGAAAACCTGTCGCGAGATCTAACTGGGAGAATACTCTCGCGCCACTCAACTGATCAAACAAATCATCTACCGTGGTAGAGGATACTTATTCTTCCTCGTCACCTTATTCAATTCGCGGTAGTCCACACACAATCGAAGGGAACCATTTGCCTTGGTAGCAAACACAACTGGTGCTCCCCACTCAGAAACGCTTCTTCTAATAAACCACTTCTTCAAAAGATCGCTTACTTGCACCCCGATCTCTCGCTACTCCCTTGGCGCCATACGACGAAGTGGCATCATGATAGGTCTGGCATCTTTCACCAAATCGATATGGAACTCAATCTCTTGATGTGGTGGAACTCCAATCACATCCTCCAAGACGTTCGGATACTGGCCAACCACGGGCACATCTAATAACTCATCATGCGGGATGCCGAGGGAATTTAGAAAACTAGCCATTACCCCATCATTAGGTAGACCACCAAACACTACCCTCCGCCCATCATCCGCTCTTACTATCACCAAAAAGCCCTCACAGTCTACCACCACCCCGTATCTTCGGAGCCAATCGACTCCCAAAATAATGCCAAACCCAATAAAGCCCAAAACAAAGCAATCACAAACAAACATGCATCCATGACTCGATAAGACCACATTATGACAAATCATACCACCAATCGGGTTCGTCACTACCAAAGGTCTATCGACAACCTCGGGCTCCAATCCCAACTTATCTACCAGGTCACTAGATAAGAAGGAACTGGAAGCTCCGGTATCAAACAACACTTTAACTAGAACATCATAAATAGAAAGCATACCTTAAATAACGACATTCTTTCCCTTCTCTGTCGCAGTTGGGGCATTCGACGAAGAAGGAGCAGCTTTGATAGCATATGCTTTCACAATCTGCTTTTCCTTAGGGGGTTGCGGACACTTGTCCTTGTGATGTCCCACTTGGCCACAGTTGAAGCACTTCCTGTTTGCTGGCTTGGCCCGACAATAACTGGCATAATGGCCCTTCTTACCACAGCTAAAGTACTCAACATCTTTCTTCTTCTTCTGGCCATCCTTGGTCTGATTCTGCTTTCTCTTATTCTGAGAACTATTTTTGCCTCCACCACTTGCTTGCGGCTTTGGCTCCTCTGCAGATGCAACCTCAGTCTTCGACTTAGGGTAAAGACTCTCTGACCTCAGTGCTTTCCCCACAACTGATTCAAACGTCTCATCGATGTGGTTAATAAGCCTTTCCCCCAAGTACTGATCCAAACCTGTTATAAACTTCTCATTCTTCTTCTCGGGAGTGTCAATGAGGGATAATCCATACTTCGATAAAGTATCAAATTCTGCAATGTACTCCGAGACTCCCTACCATTCTGCTTGAGCTCCAGGAATTTCCTAAACATCTCTGACTTCTGGGCAACCGGGATGAATTTTTCACCAATTCGGGCCTTAAACTGATACCATGTAACTTGGTCCTCTGGAGTAGCTGCCTTAATAGCATTCCACCAATTCATTGCCCGTCATTGCAGCTGATGGGATGCTAGCTTTCTCTTCATCGCATCCTCGATACTAAAGTCTTCGAAGATATGCTCACAGCTATCCAACCAATCCTGAACATCCGTAGCCGACTCCGTTCCGTGGAACGGATTTCCACCAAGACTAGTATAATCCTTGTTCAACTTGGCGAAATCGGCCCTAGGCGCATGCACCGCTGCACTACCACCATTTGAAGCATTGGGAACTGCTCCTTGCACATTTCTAAGAATCTCTCTCATGAAGTCAGTAAACATTGCCCTAATGTCAGGAGTATTCCCATTATTGGCTCCTCTACCAGCACCCCTCGTATATCGGCTCATCGTTCAATCTGTAAAGAGAAACGATTAACCATCCTCTTTGTGGTGTTAGTGCAGTGCGACTTCATCCTTAGCTATACTAATAGTATATATATAGCTTTTGAAAACCAAAATAATCACAATTACGCACTCTCATATACATATTATCTCTCCCTGGTGTCTTTCCATAAGTTAACTACGCAACCTAGAGCTCTGATACCAAGTGTGACGGCCCACCCCACACCAGTCGACATTTCCAATGAAAGTTCACTGTGCTAATGCCCGACCAACACAGGACGGTCGCCAAAGAAAGAAAGAGAAAGAAATTTTCTTGTGAACTAACAAAGAACCTGTAGAATGTCTCACAGCGCATGGAATATAATATAATAACAACATACTTGACATAAAACAGGCGAGACAATGCATAAGCTGGAAACTTAAACTAAACATCATAGAAATGGAAACCCAAACACAGCTTATGTTCCACATCAACATTATTACAACTTTTCAACTGTCTCTAAAGAAAAGTAAAGGAAAAGGTACACTACTAAGGCCTAAAGTAGTGACACAGGGAGAATATGTAATAACCCGGAAATTCTGAACCAGTTTAAAATTTTTATTTTGGCAATTTTAGCGAATTTTGAATATTTAAAATGGATTATTTTAAATAATATCGACGAGAAATTTATTTTGAATATAATTCGAACGTATATATTATATACGTCGTCGTTAGAACATATAATAATTATATATAATTATAAAAGAGAATTGAAAATGGCGCGGTAGTTCGATAATTCGATTTCAAACTTCAATTGAATGTACCGGGTGCAAAACAATCCGGATTTTAGTGAAACCAAAAACATTAGGACCTAATTGATAATATCTTTCCAACGAATCCGAAAAATCAAAATTTCATAGCGGGAATCAAAAGATATGTCCAGTTGAAAATTCTGAATAGTCGCTATGGAATTCAGGCCCTTAAAAATGGGAAATTTGCAAACGACCTCGGATTTCGACGAAACCACTTTTATTGGATCCGCAGTGTCAAGTTATTGCTAGATTCCAAATTTCATAATTGTTCGAATCAATATGTGAGTGTGGCAAGGGAAAACGCGTTTGACCAGTTTCAGTTGATTTTAATCGACTGGAAATTGGCCATTTTTCAAACGGTCTCGGAATTCGACGAAACTAGTTTTGTTAGGACCGTATCGTCAATACGAAGTTAGGAAATATTTTTCTGAGGTTTATAGGGTTCGTATGTGACCCCGGTAAATTAAAATGCGCGTTCAAATTCAATATATAGAGTTATATGTTGACTTTGACGAAAACTGATTCAAACAGTCGAATTGACCTACGATACATATCCCATTGTGTTCGGAATGGGGGTAATTAGCTATGGATGACAGGCGGTGGGCCTCGTTTTGAGTTCGAAAATAAAAGTTGCTTTTTGGTGAAAAATTAAATAAATAAATTAAATAATATAAATTTTATAAAAGCCCCCCCTCTTATTCTTCCCGATTCAGTTTTTTTTTTTTAAAAAAAAAAGAAAATCGCGCCATCACCCTAACCCTAGCCGCCCATCGCCGTCGCGCGCTGCCATCGGAGGAGCCCCCCCTCCCCCGTCGCCGCCTCGGCCAGGGCCTCCCACCTTCGACGACGACCTCGTCTGACCACGCGAGCCCTCTAGTCTCCCCCCTTCTTCAACGCAACCCCACCCGCCACGTCGATCAACCTTTGAGCGCCACCACCGGATCGATCCCTTCCACTCCGACCCCCTCCGATCTGCTACCCTCTCTCCTCCTCAAGTGCAAACCCAAAGCCCCAAATCGTGGAAATCCGCACCCAAACCCTCCCATTCGAGCCCAAACTGCCCCAGTCCGTACACCACGCCACCCTCGTTGTAACGACCCAGATTTTCTTGACCATTTAGTTATTATTTAAAAATGTTTTTTTATTGTTTTGGAAGTCTAAATGGTTTAATTTCAATAATTTTGAATATTTTATTTTATTCCGAAATGGTAGAAATTTAGTGGATCTGCAATATAATGTGAACTGGCAGTATAAAAGGATAAAATTTTAATTAAAAATAGTACGTTTACAAAGGAAGTAGTAGCTAACGAACTCGGATTTCGATGAAATCAGTTTCATTAAATCCGAAATGATGAAATTAGGTAACCAACCAAGTTACGTCAAAAATGGTATCCGTATGTGGAAAAGGAAAAATAAAAGGCCAAAATTTGAACTAAATTTTGACGGTAATTGGAATTTGCTAATGCAAACGACAAAACTGGAACTTGAGACCTATCCAGGAAAATTCTAAACATAGGATATTAGCTATATATGAAATCTGGGAAAATCCTATAATGGATATAGAAAGTTATTAAGAAAACAAAATTTAAATAAATTATTTGAAAATCTAAACGAACTCCGATTTTTGATTTGAATACATAGGATTGAAGTACGTTAAAAACCGGACCAGATGGTGGAAGAATTTCTGAAAACCGTTATCGTTTGGTACTCCAACATGAGACTGGAAGGTGTTGAAACTAACACAAAACACTATTTTGAATTTGAATTTAAATTATTTGAAAGTTCAAACAAATTCAAAATTGATATATTTTTATATAGTATTGAAGAGCAAGAAAAATTGAACAACATGGTTGAAAAAGATTTCGGATAAGGTATCAATAAGTAAGTCAAATTAACGTCCGAATAGGGTTGAGAAAACACACTTTACTATTCATAAATTATTAAATTTATTTATAATTTAATTAATTTAAGGATTAATCCTTGCCATCCATTTTCGACCGTTGGATTCGCACCACCTCAGCAATCCATGTGACTCATTCGGCTATAAATAGCACCCCCCCTTCATTTTAAACTCACTCCTCCTCCTCCTCTTTCAAGCTTTGGCAATGGCAGAAATAATAATAAAATATTAGGAAATAGGGAAAAGGGAAGGAAGGAAGAAAGGAGGGCAAGACGGGAAGCTAGGGACTCTTAGGCAGAGGCTTGGGCTTCGCGGGGTAAGATTTTAAATAATATTTATTTATTTATTTATTTATTTATTTGTGTAATATATATATATATATATATATATATTATAATTAAAATAGAATTTGTAAAAATAAATATCAGAACATTCTAAGGGTGACAGAGAGGATAGTGTCTAAGGCTTGAGTTTGGAAAATATAGTTTCCTGCTCTCCCTGGCTATCCCTAACTGATCCGACGAATGGGATGATTAATTTAAATTTTAAATTTAATTTGAATTTAAAACAAACCAGGGGCATTTTCGTAATTTTTAACTATAAACTTTAAAAGCTTATAACTTTTTCAAAATAAGTCGGATTTCCACGAAACAAGGACCGTTGGATTCTTATCGAAAAATACTTTAAAATGAGTGGAAGCAGATTTTTGATCCGGATTATAATTTTTAAGTTATAATTAAATGAATATTTTTAAATATTTTATTTGAAAATTTAATTTAATTAATATTAAAATGGTTTTTCAATTTAAAAAAAAAAATTGGATATGGCTAGAGATGGGAAAGTAGGATTTTTTAGAAGGGCAGGGAAGGTAATTTGGCTAATAACGCAATTAGAAATTAATTAAGATAAAAATAATTTAATTAATTTAATTAAATATATATTCATTTAAATTAGGTAAATATTGTAAATAGCATAACTTTTGCATACATTAACGAAATTTAACGAAACAGGATCCGTTGGGATCGTATGGACGAGTACTACGCAATGGAACTAACCACAAATGGATTGGAGCTCGTTTGGATTTATGGTGAAATTTAACGTCTGAACCAAATCAATGATCGATTATCGTTATTCAACGATAAACCGTCCAAGGTGAGTAAATCTCACTAACTCTAAACGCTTTATATTTTTATAAAGTATTTTTAGAATTGATAAATATTGATTGAATTGCTGAGTGTTGATTGTTTGGTCAAACTGCTAGTCAGCTGGTTGAAAATACCGATATAGTTATATATATCGTTAACCGATGTTTATTTTGTTTATCAGAATACCTCATATTGAAATGAAATTGATGTGAATTATATAGTGTAACATCTGTGGATGCAGGGAAACAGGTCGGAGGGATCCAACTGGATTTCTCAACATTTATTTACCGTTTTTCATGTATTCTGTTATATGATGTGTTATATCATCTGTCGTTGAACCCGTGTGTTTGGATGATGATCATCCCTTTTGATTTGGTATTTTTATACCATTAATGATAACGGGAAGTGAAAAGGATTTTTCAAAGTATATTTTGAAAATAAATTATTTATATAAAATCAATAGATTTTATGTAGAAAAGGAAAAGAGTTTCTTAGAGGAAAATAATTATAGAATCAAAGAAATTGAGTAAAGGAAAATATTTGTGAAATCAAATATAAAGGAGAAGGTGTGAAAAGAAAAACAAACATAGAGGAAATACATTTGTAAAACAAATGTAAAGGAAAATATTTGCAAATCAAATAGAATAGGGAAAAAGTAGGTATTTGTGAAACCTTTACAAATAGAAATAAAAAGGGAATCATTTGTAAAACGATTACAAATGGTATTGAAAAGCGAATATTCATTTAGGGAATAAAGGAAAGTTAAAAGAGATATTTATGTAGAGAATAAATGGAAAAGCTAAAAGTAATAATTATTTGTTAAATAAATAGAAGTAAAAAGGGAATAGTTATTTGTTAAGTAAACAAATAGAAAAAAAATATTATTCAAAAGAGTTATTCAAAAAGTGTTATTCAAAAGAGTTATTCAAAAGAGTTATTCAAAAGGAGTTATTCAAATGGAATTATTCAAAAGAGAAAATTCAAAGGGGTTAATTCAAAAGAGTTAATCAACCAAAGTTAAACTGTCAGAGTTAAACAGTTAGAGTTAAACCACTAGAGTTAATCAGAAAAGTTAGTCAGTTAGAGTTAAACAGTTAAAGTTAAACAGTTAGAGTTAAACCATTAGAGTTAAACTGTTAGAGTTAAACTATTAGAGTCTAACAGTTGGAGTTAATCTATTAGATTTAAACCGTTGGAGTTAAGCTGTTAGAGTCAAACAGTTAGAGTTAGTTAGTTAGAATTAACCAGTAGAGTAAATCAGTTAGAGTTAAGCGGTTTGAATCAAATCGGACTAGAGTTATTCGAATATAGTAACCGAATAAGGGTTAAATTGAATATTAGTTATTCAATTAGAGTTGATCGAACTTAGTTATTCGAGGTAGAGTTAAACAGAAGTAGTTATTCAGTATAAATTGCCATTTAGCACGACTGCTAGCGAAATTCGCAGGGCTGCTGATAGCCTAAGGTGGTCGGATGTTTCCTGAGGGAATCAGGCGTAACCATTGTAATCGCTGCGATCTAGAGTCAAGCGAATGAAGTTAAATCAAATATTAGCTATTCAAAATGAAGTTAAAAACAGACATAGTTAGTCGAATATAAGTTAATCAAATATTAGTTATTCGATAATAGTTAGTCAAATTAAGTTAAATAAGTTGAGTTAAATAAGTCGAGTTAATTAAGTTAAGTTAGTCAAGTTAAGCTGATCAAGTAAGTTGGTCGAGTTGAGTTAATCAAGATGAGTTAATCAAACCGAGTTATCCAAATAAGAGTTAATCCAGTAAAAGTTAATAGAATAAGGGTTATAGATTATAGTTAACCGAATAGGAGTTGATAAATTAGTTGTTCGTGTATTTATTTGAGCTAGAAAGAAAAAGTCATATTAAAGTTATTATATTTCGGACGCAGGGGATTATAACACCATAATCAAATGACTTCCGTAAAGGAAGTGGATTAGTAAATAGAATCCGAGAGTTACGTAAGTAAGTGGTTGAAAGTGTAAAAAGGTGAACTTTGTCTGTTTCGAAGTTAGAAATGTTGTTCAGTTAAGGTCTGAGAGGTAATTATACCCCAACTTGATTGACTTCAGTTTTAACTAAGAAGTGGATAAGTTCGATAGTGAAAAGTGGTTAAGTGAATTTAGTTAAAGAGCATAATGGTCTCTGTTGACATAGCGATGTTTATTCAAACATCTGTTTAAACCCAATGAAGGAATTTTGGAAATGTTTTCCAAATAAGATCAGGATATTTTCTAATACAGAAAACAAGAAGTGGAAATGTTTTCCATTGTTAATAACGTATATTTTCTAAATATAGTAAATAAGAAACATAGAGAAACATGAATAAGGAAAAGAATAAATTTATGATAGTTTAATTTAAGAATTAATGATGATTGATGATTGATCGATAGAATTTCCATTTGGAAATAATATCGTTGTTTGCACACAGACATGTTTTCATTTGATAGTTAAATCACCAACTATCAAAGTTTTTGACCATTTTACGTTGTTAATATGGAGAGACTGGTTGGATTATTATCCACAGAACCACTCCGTATTGGCATAAGCGTTGCAAATCAAGTATGCTGAATATATTGAAGACGGAGTAAAGTGCAAGGGCTATCCTGTTTACAGAATAGTGCCTTCGGTTTGTCCAGTCCCAGGACAAACGTGTATGGAAGAATGCCTGACAGAGTATATTCAATAGATCGCGTAAGTTGATCTCTTCAAACATACTTACGTTTGGTGGCGGAGGAATTCGTTTCTCTTAGCTTTATACCCATGGTGTTTTTGGGGAAATCAACTTGTGATTTGGCGAGTATGACGATGTGGCATTCAAAGTGAATGATCTGTCAGAGATAAGCGTGGCCTCTAGCCTCATCAACCGGGAAATGACAAAAATCGGGCAGGCAGCATGGCTATGTGGGTCGCACCCATTAGGATGTATAATCACCTATCTAGAGAAATTCCAATTGCTTCTTAAATCTATCGATGCTGCCCCATTCGGGAGACGGTTGCTGATCCCAACCGTTGGTGATATACATTCGATACACTCAAGCGAAATGAGTGGTCGGTCATGTGAGGGCCGGGTTGCAAGATGTTCTTGTTGAACCCAGTGTATTCGCCTTTAGAGATCAACTATCGGCAGGTGGTCCCATACCTTGTCAAAGTCGGAATCCAATTTCCAATAAGTGCCCACGAGTTTGATTTGTATACTATATATGTAGAGCGTGAGATGCAAGCGTTCTACTATATTTTAATTACTTGTGATTAAACATTATTATAATATCAGATAATATATGATTTCCAAAGTGTTTTGGGTTATCGTAAGGTAAAAACCGTCCGTGTTTATGTGTGGATTGGTCTTACGATTATCTTTTCTTTCGAAAGGATTTTGAAAGTTAAACCAAATGATTTGAGTTTACTCACACCAGTCCCATAACTGACCCAGAGTTTTATTTTGTTTTGTTTTCCCTAAACTCTTGGGTGCCCAAATTTGTACGGGCAGTCAAGTAGTCAGGATTTACAGGTATGCTTGAAGAGCTTGGAGCAGGAGGCTTCAAGATTTTTCTAGCTATTGATTATTCCGCTGTGATGAAAGTGTTGTACTCTGATAATGGTATGATATACATATACTACTTTGATTTCAAGATATGTTGTCTATTATATTTTATTCGTTCCGCTGTGAGATTCGTGTTACTCTGATGTTGTTGTGTTCTTCTTCTTCTTCTGTTCTAATTTTCTATGTTATCTATCCTCACCCTCTAATTTCTTTCTTGAACTATCCGGTAATTTCGACTTTTGATTGTTCGATAGGTGTTATATATATCGGATAACCAAGGTCGCTTTTTCCCGGATCGTTACAGTTGGTATCAGAGCTGAAGGTTAAGTATTACCTTGGCTCTGTGGCGTGATTCAGTAGAGATGGGGTTAGTAATACCCTAGACTGAGTTTGAGTGTATATATACGAGTGAACGTATTTGTTATTTGATATAAAATGATTTTATATTGTGGAGATTTATTGGTTGAGTTGTTTATGAATTCTGGTCGATCAGTTTGATCCACTGTATCGATAGGGGTTTCTAAACGCTTGAATACGATGAACCGACACAGTATGTTTTGAAAAAGGGTGAATGAAATAATTTTACCCAAATTATATTTTGATATAAGCAAAGTATAGATATTTGAAATTATTATAGTATATTGAATGTGTTGGTTGTGATTATAATCGAATAAGATTATAAAATGTGGAATGGTTATGTAAATAAAAAATCAAAATTCATATAAGTGAAATATATGAAATCAGATGAATTAAATCTGAATTTAAGTTCAGAATTGGAATTAAAATTGCTAAAATTTGAATAAGCGTTGTAAATGGAATTAAATTGAATATATGTGAATTTTAAAATCCTGGGAGATTTTAAATTTGTTACAAGCATTAAAAAGGGATATTTTGAAATGAATTTCAAAATGAAAGTGTTTAGAAATGGTTTTGAAAGTGACATAGTATTGAACTCACTTCGATAGCTGGAAAATAAATTCCGATGTTGATCCGGACATCATCGGTGTTCATTTTCGAGTTTGTAAGTGACAGATTACTACCAAAGATTTTGTTTTTGAATTGTTTTGAGAAACCAAGTTGTTTTGATATTCCAAAGGGATATTTGATTTTTGGAAAAGGCAAAGCTATTTGAAACTCCCAGGTACAGATTATTGAAATAAACACAAATTAAATAGAAATTTGTGAAAGCAAATTTGAAATTGAATTGAAGGCAGTTCAGTGGAAATTGAGTTGAATTGAAATAAAATGGTATCAAGTAGAATTGGACTGAATTAGAGATTATCTGGGATAGAAATGGATGGTCGAGCAAGAAATTTGAATTGAGATTGGAATTGCAGTTTGATTGAAATTTGGCTTGGTTATAAGCGGATGGTCGTGCTGAAGATAAAAGTGATTGGGAGTTTGATTGGGATGATAGTAGTATATGCTAAATTGATAGCAGAATTGAATGCCGACAAAAAGGTACACGTACATATTCATATGAGTTGGATGAGATTTATGAGCCTGTTTGGCAAGCCACTTGGCTGTTTGATTTTCTTTTGGGTTGAAGAAGGCCTAGAGAGGCGAGTTGGAGTTTGAGCTATTGACCAGTACAAAGGAGATGCTGGCGAAATTTTTCAGAAATTTCGAATGTTAGAAAATTTTCAGAATTTTTGAAATTTTTGTTTATAGAAATAAATTAATAAATTAATTAGAATTAATTGGTTTAGTGAAACCGGAGTAAATAAATAATTTTAACCTAGTTATAAAGTTCATTTTTCTACCTTAGCAATTTCGAGGACGAAATTATTTTAAGGGGGAAAGAATGTAACGGCCCAGATTTTTTTGACCATTTAGTTATTATTTAAAAATGTTTTTTTATTGTTTTGGAAGTCTAAATGGTTTAATTTCAATAATTTTGAATATTTTATTTTATTCCGAAATGGTAGAAATTTAGTGGATCTGCAATATAATGTGAACTGGCAGTATAAAAGGATAAAATTTTAATTAAAAATAGTACGTTTACAAAGGAAGTAGTAGCTAACGAACTCGGATTTCGATGAAATCAGTTTCATTAAATCCGAAATGATGAAATTAGGTAACCAACCAAGTTACGTCAAAAATGGCATCCGTATGTGGAAAAGGAAAAATAAAAGGCCAAAATTTGAACTAAATTTGACGGTAATTGGAATTTGCTAATGCAAACGACAAAACTGGAACCTGAGACCTATCCAGGAAAATTCTAAACATATGATATTAGCTATATATGAAATCTGGGAAAATCCTATAACGGATATAGAAAGTTATTAAGAAAACAAAATTTAAATAAATTATTTGAAAATCTAAACGAACTCCGATTTTTGATTTGAATACATAGGATTGAAGTACGTTAAAAACCGGACCAGATGGTGGAAGAATTTCTGAAAACCGTTATCGTTTGATACTCCAACATGAGACCGGAAGGTGTTGAAACTAACACAAAACACTATTTTGAATTTGAATTTAAATTATTTGAAAGTTCAAACAAATTCAAAATTGATATATTTTTATATAGTATTGAAGAGCAAGAAAAATTGAACAACATGGTTGAAAAAGATTTCGGATAAGGTATCAATAAGTAAGTCAAATTAACGTCCGAATAGGGTTGAGAAAACACACTTTACTATTCATAAATTATTAAATTTATTTATAATTTAATTAATTTAAGGATTAATCCTAGCCATCCATTTTCGACCGTTGGATTCGCGCCACCTCAACAATCCATGTGACTCATTCGGCAATAAATAGCCCCCCTTCATTTTAAACTCCCTCCTCCTCCTCCTCTTTCAAGCTTTGGCAATGGCAGAAATAATAATAAAATATTAGGAAATAGGGAAAAGGGAAGGAAGGGAGAAAGGAGGCCAAGACGGGGAGCTAGGGACTCTTAGGCAGAGGCTTGGGCTTCGCGGGCTAAGTTTTTAAATAATATTTATTTATTTGTGTAATATATATATATATATATATATATATATATATTATAATTAAAATAGAATTTGTAAAAATAAATATCAGAACATTCTAAGGGTGACAGAGAGGATAGTGTCTAAGGCTTGAGTTTGGAAAATATAGTTTCCTGCTCTCCCTGGCTATCCCTAACTGATCCGACGAATGGGATGATTAATTTAAATTTTAAATTTAATTTGAATTTAATTTGAATTTAAAACAAACCAGGGGCATTTTCGTAATTTTTAACTATAAACTTTAAAAGCTTATAACTTTTTCAAAACAAGTCGGATTTCCACGAAACAAGGACCGTTGGATTCTTATCGAAAAATACTTTAAAATGAGTGGAAGCAGATTTTTGATCCGGATTATAATTTTTAAGTTATAATTAAATGAATATTTTTAAATATTTTATTTGAAAATTTAATTTAATTAATATTAAAATGGTTTTTCAATTTAAAAAAAAAAAAATTGGATATGGCTAGAGATGGGAAAGTAGGATTTTTTAGAAGGGCAGGGAAGGTAATTTGGCTAATAACGCAATTAGAAATTAATTAAGATAAAAATAATTTAATTAATTTAATTAAATATATATTCATTTAAATTAGGTAAATATTGTAAATAGCATAACTTTTGCATACATTAACGAAATTTAACGAAACAGGATCCGTTGGGATCGTATGAACGAGCACTACGCAATGGAACTGACCACAAATGGATTGGAGCTCGTTTGGATTTATGGTGAAATTTAACGTCTGAACCAAATCAATGATCGATTATCGTTATTCAACAATAAACCGTCCTAGGTGAGTAAATCTCACTAACTCTGAACGCTTTATATTTTTATAAAGTATTTTTAGAATTGATAAATATTGATTGAATTGCTGAGTGTTGATTGTTTGGTTAAACTGCTAGTCAGCTGGTTGAAAATACCGATATAGTTATATATATCGTTAACCGATGTTGATTTTGTTTATCAGAATACCTCATATTGAAATGAAATTGATGTGAATTATATTGTGTAACATCTGTGGATGCAGGGAAACAGGTCATAGGGATCCAACTGGATTTCTCAACATTTATTTACCGTTTTTCATGTATTCTATTATATGATGTGTTATATCATCTGTCGTTGAACCCGTGTGTTTGGATGATGATCATCCCTTTTGATTTGGTATTTTTATACCATTAATGATAACGGGAAGTGAAAAGGAATTTTCAAAGTATATTTTGAAAATAAATTATTTATATAAAATCAATAGATTTTATATAGAAAAGGAAAAGAGTTTCTTAGAGGAAAATAATTATAGAATCAAAGAAATTGAGTAAAGGAAAATATTTGTGAAATCAAATATAAAGGAGAAGGTGTGAAAAGAAAAACAAACATAGAGGAAATACATTTGTAAAACAAATGTAAAGGAAAATATTTGCAAATCAAATAGAATAGGGAAAAAGTAGCTATTTGTGAAACCTTTACAAATAGAAATAAAAAGGGAATCATTTGTAAAACGATTACAAATGGAATTGAAAAGCGAATATTCATTTAGGGAATAAAGGAAAGTTAAAAGAGATATTTATGTAGAGAATAAATGGAAAAGCTAAAAGTAATAATTATTTGTTAAATAAATAGAAGTAAAAAGGGAATAGTTATTTGTTAAGTAAACAAATAGAAAAAAAATATTATTCAAAAGAGTTATTCAAAAAGTGTTATTCAAAAGAGTTATTCAAAAGAGTTATTCAAAAGGAGTTATTCAAATGGAATTATTCAAAAGAGAAAATTCAAAGGGGTTAATTCAAAAGAGTTAATCAACCAAAGTTAAACTGTCAGAGTTAAACAGTTAGAGTTAAACCACTAGAGTTAATCAGAAAAGTTAGTCAGTTAGAGTTAAACAGTTAAAGTTAAACAGTTAGAGTTAAACCATTAGAGTTAAACTGTTAGAGTTAAACTATTAGAGTCTAACAGTTGGAGTTAATCTATTAGATTTAAACCGTTGGAGTTAAGCTGTTAGAGTCAAACAGTTAGAGTTAGTTAGTTAGAATTAACCAATAGAGTAAATCAGTTAGAGTTAAGCGGTTTGAATCAAATCGGACTAGAGGTATTCGAATATAGTTACCGAATAAGGGTTAAATTGAATATTAGTTATTCAATTAGAGTTGATCGAACTTAGTTATTCGAGGTAGAGTTAAACAGAAGTAGTTATTCAGTATAAATTGCCATTTAGCATGACTGCTAGCAAAATTCGCAGGGCTGCAGATAGCCTAAGGTGGTCGGATGTTTCCTGAGGGAATCAGGCGTAACCATTGTGATCGCTGCGATCTAGAGTCAAGCGAATGAAGTTAAATCAAATATTAGCTATTCAAAATGAAGTTAAAAACAGACATAGTTAGTCGAATATAAGTTAATCGAATATTAGTTATTCGATAATAGTTAGTCAAATTAAGTTAAATAAGTTGAGTTAAATAAGTCGAGTTAATTAAGTTAAGTTAGTCAAGTTAAGCTGATCAAGTAAGTTGGTCGAGTTGAGTTAATCAAGATGAGTTAATCAAACCGAGTTATCCAAATAAGAGTTAATCCAGTAAAAGTTAATAAAATAAGGGTTATAGATTATAGTTAACCGAATAGGAGTTGATAAATTAGTTGTTCGTGTATTTATTTGAGCTAGAAAGAAAAAGTCATATTAAAGTTATTATATTTCGGACGCAGGGATTATAACACCATAATCAAATGACTTCCGTAAAGGAAGCGGATTCGTAAATAGAATCCGAGAGTTACGTAAGTAAGTGGTTGAAAGTGTAAAAAGGTGAACTTTGTCTGTTTCGAAGTTAGAAATGTTGTTCAGTTAAGGTCTGAGAGGTAATTATACCCCAACTTGATTGACTTCAGTTTTAACTAAGAAGTGGATAAGTTCGATAGTGAAAAGTGGTTAAGTGAATTTAGTTAAAGAGCATAATGGTCTGTGTTGACATAGCGATGTTTATTCAAACATCTGTTTAAACCCAATGAAGGAATTTTGGAAATGTTTTCCAAATAAGATCAGGATATTTTCTAATATAGAAAACAAGAAGTGGAAATGTTTTCCATTGTTAATAATGTATATTTTCTAAATATAGTAAATAAGAAACATAGAGAAACATGAACAAGGAAAAAAATAAATTTATGATAATTTAATTTAAGAATTAATGATGATTGATGATTGATCGATAGAATTTCCATTTGGAAATAATATCGTTGTTTGCACACAGACATGTTTTCATTTGATAGTTAAATCACCGACTATCAAAGTTTTTGACCATTTTACGTTGTTAATATGGAGAGACCGGTTGGATTATTATCCACAGAACCACTCCATATTGGCATAAGCGTTGCGAATCAAGTATGCTGAATATATTGAAGATGGAGTAAAGTGCAAGGGCTATCCTGTTTACAGAATAGTGCCTTCGGTTTGTCCAGTCCCAGGACAAACGTGTATGGAAGAATGCCTGACAGAGTATATTCAATAGATCGCGTAAGTTGATCTCTTCAAACATACTTACGTTTGGTGGCGGAGGAATTCGTTTCTCTTAGCTTTATACCCGTGGTGTTTTTGGGGAAATCAATTTGTGATTTGGCGAGTATGACGATGTGGCATTCAAAGTGAATGATCTGTCAGAGATAAGCGTGGCCTCTAGCCTCATCAACCGGGAAATGACAAAAATCGGGCAGGCAGCATGGCTATGTGGGTCGCACCCATTAGGATGTATAATCACCTATCTAGAGAAATTCCAATTGCTTCTTAAATCTATCGATGCTGCCCCATTCGGGAGACGGTTGCTGATCCCAACCGTTGGTGATATACATTCGATACACTCAAGCGAAATGAGTGGTCGTTCATGTGAGGGCCGGGTTGCAAGATGTTCTTATTGAAACCAGTGTATTCGCCTCAAGAGATACACTATCGGCAGGTGGTCCCATACCTTGTCAAAGTCGGAATCCAATTTCCAATAAGTGCCCGCGAGTTTGATTTGTATACTATATATGTAGAGCGTGAGATGCAAGCGTTCTACTATATTTTAATTACTTGTGATTATACATTATTATAATATCAGATAATTTATGATTTCCAAAGTGTTTTGGGTTATCGTAAGGTAAAAACCGTCCGTGTTTATGTGTGGATTGGTTTTACGATTATCTTTTCTTTCGAAAGGATTTTGAAAGTTAAACCAAATGATTTGAGTTTACTCACACCAGTCCCATGACTGACCCAGAGTTTTATTTTGTTTTGTTTTCCCTAAACTCTTGGGTGCCCAAATTTGTACGGGCAGTCAAGTAGTCAGGATTTACAGGTATGCTTGAAGAGCTTGGAGCAGGAGGCTTCAAGATTTTTCTAGCTATTGATTATTCCGCTGTGATGAAAGTGTTGTACTCTGATAATGGTATGATATACATATACTACTTTGATTTCAAGATATGTTGTCTATTATATTTTATTCGTTCCGCTGTGAGATTTTTCGAAAGGATGTAGACGGTGCTTAGTAGCACCCGACACAATCGTCCACAGACCATGGACTTGTTTGTTTGATTGCAAAAATTAGTTAGAGTATTTGATTGAAATTTGTTTGTTTGATGAAATGAATTTGGATTGATTGATGTGTGAATGGCGTGGGCCTTCACTAGACCGGGGATAAGGCTAGGCCTCGTCCCGTTTCTAGTAACGTGCCGTTATGCCGCCAAAATTTTCTAAAATAAGGTAGAAAAATAAAATATCATTTTATTTAAATAATGAACTGAATAGAAATTCATATGTTAAAATAAAAATGTTTTATCGTTAAAAATATAATTTTTAACGTGAATATGAATATAGTGAATTTGAATAAATATTCACTTACAAACCGGATGGTTTGTTTATGTACACTGATTTGACTGATATTGATTGGGTCGATAAATTTTACACATCGCCCAACTGCACAAATAAAAATTTGTGTTTGTTGATTTGAAACCCCACACGGGTGTTGGGATGAAATTTGAAGTTCACTCATCCTGATTGATTGAATATGTCGATCGATTGATTGACAGGCTGTTATAAGCGTTAGATATTTATATTTGATGCTTATACAGTGTAGTGCACCTTGGTTGATGGTTGATTATTTTTCAATACTATTATATACGTGTGATGTATGAAAATCCATATAATTAACATTGTATGGTGATTGATTGGGCCTCATTCCAATTTAGAAGATAAAGAATATTATAAAGTAAAGGTTCATGTGTTGACTGTACTCATTCGTGAGATTAGTCATGTGTTGAACGAAATATTTTAACAATAAAATTTATATCTTTATCACTATAAAATAAAGGTTCATGTGTTGAATGTACTCATTCGTGAGATTAGTCATGTGTTGAACAAAATATTTTAACAATAAAATTTATATCTTTATCACTATAAAATAAAGGTTCATGTGTTGACTGTACTCATTCGTGAGATTAGTCATGTGTTGAACGAAATATTTTAACAATAAAATTTATATCTTTATCACTATAAAATAAAGGTTCATGTGTTGACTGTACTCATTCGTTGAGATTAGTCATGTGTTGAACGAAATATTTTGAAATAGAAATATTTGAAATAGAAATATTTGAATAGGAAATATTTGAAATAGAATATTTGAAAATAGAATTATATGAAGCCGTGTTGATTAGAGATGCGCCATTTTGACGTGAACGATGTTTATATCGATTTTATTCATTTTAAAATGAATACTGAAAAGTGATTTCGAAATCGCATATTTTGAAATGAAATTTGAATCAAATTGGATAGAAAACCAATTTGAATTGAATTGAAATTTGAATTGAATAGAAATGAATTTTAAAACGAATTTATAAGGAAAGATTCAATTTTGATTTGAATTGAAATGGAAGTCGAAATTGTTTTTGAAACGAATTTAAAACTATTTATATAATTCGTTTTAAATAGAAATCGACGAAATATATATTATATATATTATATATATAATATAATGGCCTGAATAGAACGCGCCGCGCCGCGGCAGTTCGTGAATTTCGACCATTTATTTCAAACGGACATTACGGGAGATCCGACTGTCGGATTCTCCTAAAACTGGAACCGTTGGGTTAGTGTCGAAAAGAGCTTTCTAACGAATATTAGAAATTTGAAATCTAACGGTTGGATTTGGAGATACGTCCAAATCAAATTTGGAAAAGGTCGCTGTAAGTGCAGTTCGATGGCCGTTGATGGAAATCGACTTACGGGCCTTGATAAAATTATTAAAAATATCAATAATTTGTGTAAAATCATAAGAAATGATTTGAGAAAAATTGGGGTGAAAAACTCCATATTTGAAAAGATAAAAATGGATTTTTATCGAAATGAACTAGTTTTGAACTAAATTTAAAACCCAATTATTTTTAAATAAATAAATTAGATTTAAAAAGGGTTTTTAAATAATCGGAATTTCTAACATATAACGATTGGATTTGAAATGGGTTTATCGTGAACGGTGTTTTAAATAACACTAGTTCTTTAACCCGATAATAAGTAAAATGTGATTTGGGTTTGTCGTGAACTGTGTTTTAAATAACACCTAGTTCTTTAACCCAGTAAAAGGAGTTTTAACGAATCTGCAATTAGGTTGAAATGTGAATCTATAATCTAAATTATCAAATTTAGAAATGAGCGAGAATGGAGTATCGCCAGCTTTGCTCCAAGGCGATAGTTAAATCTTTAATTAGATTTGAACGTGAAATGGTAATTAATTTTACCGATAACACCATAGTATTAGATATGGAGTATTACCACTTTTTCTTCATGGGATGAATAGGTTGGGATTGGGAAATAAAATAAATAATTACTTCGGTGTGGTTCGCTAATCTCGACTAGTTTAGAAAACCATAATTGGGTTTGAAATGACATCCAAGGAAGATTAAAGGATAAATTTTAAAGAATTTATCTTGGATAAAATTAATGGGAACCTTTCCCTAAGAATGTGATTTTGTGAATAAAAGGATATTCTGAATTGGAATGAGGCGTATGTTGTGTTTGTGTTACATTTGTTTTTAATATACACGGGTTGTTCGGAAAGTCTGGGTTTACACCCATTCTGAATAACCGATTCGACGATATGTCGAAGATGAAGACGGTGGTTGAAGACCGGAAGTCTTCACCTCGTTTGGATAATTACTGACGATCCTGATTGGGCAGTACACCCAAGAGGATGGAAATAGTTGGTGGTCGTCCAGACGTACTTGGAGATGGATGGATATGCGAGGAAAGTGCCTCCGGTTTCGTTCAGACCCAGAACGGACTTGTAAATGGATTGTGTGTCTAACATTGGATTTTATTCTGTGTTGATTGATTTCTATTAAATATACATCTGTTTGGCGGCGGAGAATTTATTCTTTTGCTTAACGCCCTTCTCTGAGACGTACGAGCTCAGAGGTTGTATATCGATGGACATTAGTCGCATGGCATGAATTGCCTGTGTGGCACGCTAAGATGCAATGATCATGGCTTTTGTTGAAAAGCACAGTCTTGTGGTTGATGATCAAATTGGCCTACGTGGCAGCTTTGTGTATAACGTAAATTCGCGAGCCTCACACCTCGGTATGAGTCAAAAACGGGATACGGACTGCAGGGAGAGCATGACGTTTCTTTCTAGCTTTGGTGGTGTCAGTGACTTACCAGCCCTGACATTTATATACTTTTCACCTTTGTGGTTGTTGGAATGAGGCGCCTCGATTATAGGTCTGTAAGGACCGGGAAACGTGTGTTCAGGCATAATTAATCCTCTAACATAAGTGAAGACCGGCCCTGAAGATCCAAGGATTGCCCAGAGTGTGTAGTCCTAAGGCATTTGCTAGAGTGTCTTGAGCGCGGAGAGGATCTTGTCCCTTGCCTCGACTCATGACGGAATCCAATTTCCAATACGTGATATTGCGGTTTTATTTGTAGAGCCTAGTATGGCGACATAGTAGCATGGGATGCTATGCCGTCTATGATTTATATTTATGATTGAAATTGTTTTGACACTATACAGTTATTATAGTATCAAATGATTTGTTTTAAACGTACCAATCATGTTTGGCTATTATAAGGGAAAACCCTATCCTCCGGCTTGCGTTGCATTGTGTGATGGGACCTGGGTCTTATAATAGCTTCATTTTTCGAAAAAGCATTGCGTTGTTTATTGATATGCACTGGTATTCTTGGGAGAAAACCCATTCCGTGTTATACGGCGTGGTCCCTTGAATTACTCTCTTTTAAAGTCAAATTTTAAATAACTGTTTTAGTTCTCACACCAGTCACATGACTGACTTGGAGTTTATTGTTTTAACCTAAACTCTGGGTGCCCCTATTTTCCGCACGGGCAGCTAGTAGTTTTGGTTTTGTAGATGTATATTCACAGGATCCTGGTTTACAGCTGGAATGATATCCGGAAAGCTCTGTATCCGTATATCACCTTCAGTTGTGCTTTGTATTATTTTTCCGCTGCTATGTAATTTATTGTAATCTCTGATATTTATCGAATGTAATTTATTCATTTATACTCTGTATATTCTTGTATATGATGGAATTGTTGTAATAGCAATGAAATGTTCTTCCATCTGCGTTCTATTTTGTCCTGTTCTCAAAACGATCAGGGGTTTTGAACGGTCTATATAGGTTTAACGACTGATTCGGATCGAGCGAAATTCCCGGCCGTCACATTTGGTATCAGAGCTTTGGTTTACAGAGCTCGAGAACAAGACACATTAGAACCATACGAAAGAATTCATCAGATATTGGATTAGTAATATCCAATTTGAATGACCCGTTAGAGATAGGATCAGTAGTATCCTAGAACGAGTGTGAAGAGTATATTTTTCAAATTAAAACAATTTTGTTTTGAAAATTTAAATCATTTTATACGTATTTGAATATATTTTTATTTTGAATATGGACAATCCAGTATATAAAGGTTTTGTATATACGCGTCATGAACGTATATTCGAAGTTTTAATATATTAGATAGATATAGAGTCACACTCTAGTCGCCCGGACATGGTCCTGATGATGAAGTATACCATCACCAGTATTTATTTTCGAGTGACGAAGGTGTGATATCTATATATTTCCATTAGACTGGTGTGAGAACCAAAACCAATATAGCTAGAACACATTGTTGTGAATTGGCATCAAAAACATGATTTTTTGTATATGTATCAAATTTTATGAATTTGAAACTCTAATTCACTAATTGATTGATGTTTGTGTTGTTTGTTTAGTTGTTTGATAATTTTGAACCATTTAGCCTAATTGAACCAAATATTGAATATTATTGAAAATTAGTTGCATTTGCTTGCATATACATATACTTACACTGAACAGGTCATAGCAAGGAGGCTAGAGCAGAGAATAAAATTTGTTTGCCCGACAAATAGGTACATGTTTACTATAATTTACTGTTTTGTTTGGGTGATGATGATTTTATGAGCCTATTGGCTAGCCGCTTGGCTTTTCCTTTTTGAGATCAGAAGGCCTATATGGCAATTTCGGGATTTTCCCGTGGCTCCCGGTGCAGGGGAGGTTATGGCGTAATTTTTCGAAAATTTAGGGTGTTAGCCAAATTTTTGAAAATTTGAAAATTCTCAGAAACTGAAAAGTTGGAGAGTGGAAGCCTGATCGAACGTAGAGCTGATTTATCAAACCACTTTCAACTTTGTTTCTTTTCGGGGACGAAAAGTTTTAAGTGGGGGAGATTGTAATAACCCGGAGATTCTGAACCAGTTTAAAATTTTTATTTTGGCAATTTTAGCGAATTTGGAATATTTAAAATGAATTATTTTAAATAATATCGACGAGAAATTTATTTTGAATATAATTCGAACGTATATATTATATACGTCGTCGTTAGAACATATAATAATTATATATAATTATAAAAGAGAATTGAAAATGGCGCGGTAGTTCGATAATTCGATTTCAAACTTCAATTGAATGTACCGGGTGCAAAACAATCCGGATTTTAGTGAAACCAAAAACATTAGGGCCTAATTGATAATATCTTTCCAACGAATCCGAAAAATCAAAATTTCATAGCGGGAATCAAAAGTTATGTCCAGTTGAAAATTATGAATAGTCGCTATGGAATTCAGGCCCTTAAAAATGGGAAATTTGCAAACGACCTCGGATTTCGACGAAACCACTTTTATTGGATCCGCAGTGTCAAGTTATTGCTAGATTCCAAATTTCATAATTGTTCGAATCAATATGTGAGCGTGGCAAGGGAAAACGCGTTTGACCAGTTTCAGTTGATTTTAATCGACTGGAAATTGGCCATTTTTCAAACGGTCTCGGAATTCGACGAAACTAGTTTTGTTAGGACCGTATCGTCAATACGAAGCTAGGAAATATTTTTCTGAGATTTATAGGGTTCGTATGTGACCCCGGTAAATTAAAATGCGCGTTCAAATTCAATATATAGAGTTATATGTTGACTTTGACGAAAAATGATTCAAACAGTCGAATTGACCTACGATACATATCCCGTTGTGTTCGGAATGGGGTTAATTAGCTATGGACGACAGGCGGTGGGCCTCGTTTTGAGGTCGAAAATAAAAGTTTCTTTTTGGTGAAAAAATTAAATAATATAAATTTTATAAAAGCGCCCCCCTCTTATTCTTCCCGATTCAGTTTAAAAAAATAATCGTTCCATCACCCTAACCCTAGCCGCCCATCGCCGTCGCGCGCTGCCATCGGAGGAGCCCCCCCCCCCCCCCCCCCCCCCCGTCGCCGCCTCGGCCAGGGCCTCCCACCTTCGACGACGACCTCGTCTGACCACGCGAGCCCTCCAGTCTCCCCCCCTTCTTCAACGCAACCCCACCCGCCACGTCGATCAACCTTTGAGCGCCACCAGCGGATCGATCCCTTCCACTCCGACCCCCTCCGATCTGCTACCCTCTCTCCTCCTTCAAGTGCAAACCCAAAGCCCCATATCGTGGAAATCCGCACCCAAACCCTCCCATTCGAGCCCAAACCACCCCAGTCCGTACACCACGCCACCCTCGGGCCATCAGCGCCCCCTCAACCCTCCTCATATCCGAAAATTTGTAAGTTTTATAGTTTACATTGTTTTTTAATTTTTAATTTTCAGTTTTACTATATAATATCCGTGTTTAAAAATCAGTTTTTATTATATATATATAACCATAAAGAAAAATGAGTTTTATATATATAGTTTTGAAATTAAAAATATGGTTTTTACATATAGTTTTGAAATTAAAAATATAATTTTTATATAAGCATGAAGGTTGAAAATATAATTTTTACATGATGAAAATATTAGATTTTTCCATATAAGAAGGTGAAGTAAAAATTAGATTTCCATTTTGGAAGTATCGATAAAAATATAATTTTTACATATGGGTTAGCGCTGTAAAAATATAGTCTTTTCTATATATATAGCATTGTAAAAATATAATCTTTTCTATATATATAGCATTGTAAAAATATAACCTTTTCTATATATGTAGCGGTATAAAAATAGAATTTTTATCTATATAATAGTATAATAAAAATTCGATTTTTATATATTGAATAGCATAATAAAAATTCGATTTTTATATATTGAAAAGCGAAGTAAAAAATTCGATTTTTACATATGTAGTGGCTACAGCAACGAAGATGACAAGAATGCGATAACGATGAAGATTTCTTTCAAAGAAGAGTCAAGATGATTGGATAGCTATCGGCGAGAATTTCTCACCTTTCAATTTCATTTTCTAGTTATATATATACTAGGATGCAGACGGTGCTTAGTAGCACCCGACACAATCGTCCACAGACGATGGACTTGTTTGTTTGATTGCAAAAATTAGTTAGAGTATTTGATTGAAATTTGTTTGTTTGATGAAATGAAATTGGATTGATTGATGTGTGAATGGCGTGGGCCTTCACTAGACCGGGGATAAGGCTAGGCCTCGTCCCGTTTCTAGTATCGTGCCGTTATGCCGCCAAAATTTTCTAAAATAAGTTAGAAAAATAAAATATCATTTTATTTAAAGAATGAACTGAATAGAAATTCATATGTTAAAATAAAAATGTTTTATCGTTAAAAATATAATTTTTAACGTGAATACGAATATAGTGAATTTGAATAAATATTCATTTAAAAACCGGATGGTTTGTTTATGTACACTGATTTGACTGATATTGATTGGGTTGATATATTTTACACATCGCCCAACTGCACAAATAAAAATCTGTGTTTGTTGATTTGAAACCCCACACGGGTGTTGGGATGAAATTTGAAGTTCACTCATCCTGATTGATTAAATATGTCGATCGATTGATTGACAGGCTGTTATAAGCGTTAGATATTTATATTTGATGCTTATACAGTGTAGTGCACCTTGGTTGATGGTTGATTATTTTTCAATACTATTATATACGTGTGATGTATGAAAATCCATATAATTAACATTGTATGGTGATTGATTGGGCCTCATTCCAATTTAGAAGATAAAGAATATTATAAAGTAAAGGTTCATGTGTTGACTGTACTCATTCGTGAGATTAGTCATGTGTTGAATGAAATATTTTAACAATAAAATTTATATCTTTATCACTATAAAATAAAGGTTCATGTGATGACTGTACTCATTCGTGAGATTAGTCATGTGTTGAACGAAATATTTTAGCAATAAAATTTATATCTTTATCACTATAAAATAAAGGTTCATGTGTTGACTTTACTCATTCGTGAGATTAGTCATGTGTTGAACGAAATATTTTAACAATAAAATTTATATCTTTATCACTATAAAGGTTCATGTGTTGATTGTACTCATTCGTTGAGATTAGTCATGTGTTGAACGAAATATTTTGAAATAGAAATATTTGAAATAGAAATATTTGAAATAGAAATATTTGAATAGGAAATATTTGAAAAAGAAATATTTGAAATAGAATATTTGAAAATAGAATTATATGAAGCTGTGTTGATTAGAGATGCGCCATTTTGACGTGAACGATGTTTATATCGATTTTATTCATTTTAAAATGAATATTGAAAAGTGATTTCAAAATCGCATATTTTGAAATGAAATTTGAATCAAATTGAATAGAAAACCAATTTGAATTGAATTGAATTTTTAATTGAATAGAAATGAATTTTAAAACGAATTTATAAGGAAAGATTCAATTTTGATTTGAATTGAAATGGAAGTCGAAATTGTTTTTGAAACGAATTTAAAACTATTTATATAATTCGTTTTAAATAGAAATCGACGAAATATATATTATATATATTATATATATAATATAATGGCCTGAATAGAACGCACCGCGCCGCGGCAGTTCGTGAATTTCGACCATTTATTTGAAACGGACATTACGGGAGATCTGACCGTCGGATTCTCCTAAAACCGGAACCGTTGGGTTCGTATCGAAAAGAGCTTTCTAACGGATATTAGAAATTTGAAATCTAACAGTTGGATTTGGAGATACGTCCAAATCAAATTTGGAAAAGGTCGCTGTAAGTGCAGTTCGATGGCCGTTGATGGAAATCGACTGTACAGGCCTTGATAAAATTATTAAAAATATCAATAATTTGTGTAAAATCATAAGAAATGATTTGAGAAAAATTGGGGTGAAAAACTCCATATTTGAAAAGATAAAAATGGATTTTTATCGAAATGAACTAGTTTTGAACTAAATTTAAAACCCAATTATTTTTAAATAAATAAATTAGATTTAAAAAGGGTTTTTAAATAATCGGAATTTCTAACACATAACGATTGGATTTGAAATGGGTTTATCGTGAACGGTGTTTTAAATAACACTAGTTTTTTAACCCGTTAATAAATAAAATGTGATTTGGGTTTGTCGTGAACTGTGTTTTAAATAACACCTAGTTCTTTAACCCAGTAAAAGGAGTTTTAACGAATCTGCAATTAGGTTGAAATGTGAATCTATAATCTAAATTATCAAATTTAGAAATGAGTGAGAATGGAGTATCGCCAGTTTTGCTCCAAGGCGATAGTTAAATCTTTAATTAGATTTGAACGTGAAATGGTAATTAATTTTACCGATAACACCATAGTATTAGATATGGAGTATTACCAATTTTGTTTCATGGGATGAATAGGTTGGGATTGGGAAATAAAATAAATAATTACTTCGGTGTGGTTCGCTAATCTCGACTAGTTTAGAAAACCATAATTGGGTTTGAAATGACATCCAAGGAAGATTAAAGGATAAATTTTAAAGAATTTATCTTCGATATAATTAATGGGAACCTTTCCCTAAGAATGTGATTTCGTGAATAAAAGGATATTCTGAATTGGAATGAGGCGTATGTTGTGTTTGTGTTACATTTGTTTTTAATATACGTGGGTTGTTCGGAAAGTCCGGGTTTACACCCATTCTGAATAACCGATTCGACGATATGTCGAAGATGAAGACGGTGGTTGAAGACCGGAAGTCTTCACCTCGTTTGGATAATTACTGACAATCCTGATTGGGCAGTACACCCAAGAGGATGGAAATAGTTGGTGGTCGTCCAGACGTACTTGGAGATGGATGGATATGCAAGGAAAGTGCCTCCGGTTTCGTTCAGACCCAGAACGGACTTGTAAATGGATTGTGTGTCTGACATTGGATTTTATTCTGTGTTGATTGATTTCTATTAAATATACATCTGTTTGGCGGCGGAGAATTTATTCTTTTTCTTAACGCCCTTCTCTGAGACGTACGAGCTCAGAGGTTGTATATCGATGGACATCAGTCGCATGGCATGAATTGCCTTTGTGGTACGCTAAGATGCAATGATCAAGGCTTTTGTTGAAAAGCAAAGTCTTGTGGTTGATGATCAAAGCGGCCAACGTGGCAGCTTTGTGTATAACGTAAATTCGCGAGCCTAACACCTCGGTATGAGTCAAAAACGGGATACGGACTGCAGGGAGAGCATGACGTTTCTCTCTATCTTTGGTGGTGTCAGTGACTTACCAGCCCTGGCATTTATATACTTTTCACCTTTGTGGTTGTTGGAATGAGGCGCCTCGATTATAGGTCTGTAAGGACCGGGAAACGTGTGTTCAGGCATAATTAATCCTCTAACGTAAGTGAGGACCGGCCCTGAAGATCCAAGGATTGCCCAGAGTGTGTAGTCCTGAGGCATTTGCTATAGTGTCTCGAGCGTGGAGAGGATCTTGCCCCTTGCCCCGACTCATGACGGAATCCAATTTCCAATACGTGATATTGCGGTTTTATTTGTAGAGCCTAGTATGGCGACATAGTAGCATGGGATGCTTTGCCGTCTATGATTTATATTTATGATTGAAATTGTTTTGACACTATACACTTATTATTGTATCGAATGATTTGTTTTAAACGTACCAATCATGTTTGGCTATTATAAGGGAAAACCCTATCCTCCGGCTTGCGTTGCATTGTGTGATGGGACTTGGGTCTTATAATAGCTTCATTTTTCGAAAAAGCATTGCGTTGTTTATTGATATGCATTGGTATTCTTGGGAGAAAACCCGTTCCGTGTTATACGGCGTGATCCCTTGAATTACTCTCTTTTAAAGTCAAATTTTAAATAACTGTTTTAGTTCTCACACCAGTCACATGACTGACCTGGAGTTTATTGTTTTAACCTAAACTCTGGGTGCCCCTATTTTCCGCACGGGCAGCTAGTAGTTTTGGTTTTGCAGATGTATATTCATAGGATCCTGGTTTACAGCTGGAATGATATCCGGAAAGCTCTGTATCCGTATATCACCTTCAGTTGTGCTTTGTATTATTTTTCCGCTGCTATGTAATTTATTGTAATCTCTGATATTTATCGAATGCAATTTATTCATTTATACTCTGTATATTCTTGTATCTGATGGAATTGTTGTAATAGCAATGAAATGTTCTTCCGTCTGCGTTCTATTTTATCCTGTTCTCAAAACGATCAGGGGTTTCGAACAGTCTAGATAGGTATAACGACTGATTCGGATCGAGCGAAATTCCCGGCCGTCGTAGAATATCTATATATATCATAGGTGGAAGCTTCATGCTCGTCTCCGGTACAGCTACTCGTGCATCACCAGCTAATCTGTCTCTAGTCTGCTCGTGATAGCACCCAGAGTAATAAGAAGAGACATAAAATGCTAGGTCAGACAAAAAGTCTGGTGTGAGCGATAAGCATCAAAACAGAACAATAACATGTATACTAAACCATACCTGAACCTGGACCTACAACCAAAGAGTTAGCACTACATACTGTACAATACTCTAAGTTGCCACTAAACAGATGGTGTAAAGATAACGGGGGAGGGGTGTGCATGTCGTAGTGATAGCAAACAATCAATCATAGCAACCATCCTCACATCTCTCACTCAGTGCATAAAGCATACGATGTCCACTACTCTCAACCACTAGACCCATCGAAGTAGTGACGGAGTTCGGCTTGCACAACTACTGCTACCACCAAGCTTAACCCACAGAGTCATGACTAAATCTTTACAAATGACCCCTCTTCATTGGTCTATAGCCCATTAGTTGTACCTAGACCACTGTGGTCCTGAATTTGTTCACGTACCCCCTACACATAGTGATCCAAAGTCATAGACATCGACAACCCCTTAGCACACGTCCCGCAGCAAAGCCCAACTCATGAAGTTAACTCATTGGTTCCCAACTCATGAAGTTAATTCATTAGTTCCCAACTGGATCCTGAGTACAAGCTTCCCATTTAGACTACCTTTGCATCTCGGGTCTTGGTCTCCTCCGGATCGGTCTTCTTCCTTGCCTTGGTTCGGTTCGTGGTTCACACTCCAGTCCAAGTACCACGGTTCGGTTCATTATCATCTCCATCCGGTCGTGATCCATACTCCAATTCGTGGTCCAGCTCGAGGCAGTACACCGGTTCGGGTTGTGGTGGAGCTATGGTTTGGGTTGCACTCCTCCATTGTGTAATAACCCGGAAATTCTAGGCCAGTTTAAAATTTTCTTTTTGGCGATTTTAGCGAATTTTCTATATTTAAAACAGATTATTTTAAATAATATCGACGAGAAATTTATTTTGAATATATTTAGAACGTATATATTATGTACGCCGTCGTTAGAATATGAATATCTATATATAAATATAAATAGAATTGAAAATGGTGCGGTAGTTCGATAATTCAATTTCAAACTTCAATTGAATGTACCGGGTGCAAAACAATCCGGATTTTAGTGAAACAGAAAACATTAGGATCTGATTGAGAATATCTTTCCAACGAATCCGAATAATCAAGATTTCATAGCGGGAATCAAAAGATATGTCCAGTAGAAAATTTTGAATAGTCGCTATGGAATTCAGGCCCTTAAAAATAGACATTTTGCAAACGACCTCGGATTTCGACGAAACCACTTTTGTTGGGTCCGTGATGTCAAGTTATTGCTAGGTTTCAAATTTCATAAATTTTCAATTCAATATGTGAGCGTGGCAAAGGAAAACGCATTTGACCAGTTTCAGTTGATTATAATCGACTGGAAAATGGCCATTTTTCCAACAGTCTCAGAATTCGACGAAACTAGTTTTGTTATGACCGTATCGTCAATACGAATCTAGAAAATATTTTTCTGGAATTTTTCTAGTTATTATGCGATCCCGGTAAATTGAAATGCGCATTCAAATTCAATATATAGAGTTATATGTTGATTTTGACAGAAACTGATTATAACGATCGAATCAGCCTACGATACATATCTCATTGTGTTCGGAATGGGGGTAATTAGCTAGGGGCGACAGTCGTTGGGCCTCGTTTAGAGTTCACATGAAAAGTCAACTTTTTGGTAGAAAAATAAAATAATAAAATAATTATATATATTCCCTTAACCCTCTCTCCCTCCCCCTTATCTCTCTCATCGCTCAGAATAAAATAAAATAAAAACCCGCACGCTCCTCTCTCTCATGAGAAACCTGTCGCCTCCCCTCTGCCACATCACCGTCGCCTCCATTCGTGCCATCGCTCCCTCCCCTTCTTCTCCGCCTCCTCCTTCTCCAGTTCGAGCCTCTCGAACCCCACCCCGCTTCACCAAAACCCTAACCCTAAAGCGCCGATCCCACGCTTCAGCACCTCCGCCTGCTCCACCTCAGCACGCCTCCCTACCTCCCCATCCCGCCACCGTGAGCGCAGCAGGCCCCCCTTCCATCAAAAAAAAAGTGAGTTTTAAATGTTTTATTTTATAGAAATAAAACTGATTTTTTTTCTTTTATAAATAAAACTGATTTTTCTTTATGTTAAGGATGCGATTTTTAATGTGATAAAGATTAGATTTTTACTAAGGAAAAGGTACGATTTTTAATGTGAATTAAAAGAAATACATGAAGTATTGATTTTTTATATGATAGAGATTGTTTTTATTTGGAGAAAAAAATCTGATTTTCATAGTGAATAAGAAGTAGATCTTTGTGGGATAGAAAGATAGGATTTTTGTTAGAAGGAAATTTAGAAAGGCGAAATCTTTATATTTGAAAAGGCGAAATCTTTATATTTAGAAAGGCAAAATCTTTATATTTGAAAAGGCGGAATCTTTATATTTGAAAAGGTAAAATCTTTATGTAGAGAATAGTGTGATAAAAATATAATCTTTAGTATATGAACACCATTGAAAAAAAAATAGAATTTTTATCATATGTGTAGCAAAGTAAAAATTCGATTTTTATATATTGAATAGCATAATAAAAATTCGATTTTTATATATTGAATAACGAAGTAAAAATTCGATTTTTGTATATTTAATAACGAAGTAAAAATTCGATTTTTATATACTGGATAGCAAAGTAAAAATTCAATTTTACATATGTAGTGGATACGGGCGACGAAAGTGACGAAAGGCGAGAACGACGAAGACTTCTGCAAAAGAAGAGTCAAGATGTTTGGATAGCTATCGGTGAGAATTTCTCACTCTTCAATTTCTTTTCTAGTTATATATATATATATATACTAGGATGCAGACGGTGCTTAGTAGCACCCGACACCATCGTCCACAGACCATGGACTTGTTTGTTTGGTTGTGTAGTTGATTAGATTATTTGGTTTGAATTGAATTGTTTGGTGAATTGAATGGTTTCGATTGATGTGTGAATGGCGTGGGCCTTCACTAGACCGGGGATAAGGCTAGGCCTCGTCCCGTTTCTAGTATCATGTCGTTATGCCGCCGAAATTTTCTAAAATAAGTTAGAAAAGTAAAAATATAATTTTTATTTTGTAAATGAACTGAATAAAAATTCATGTGTTAAAATAAAACATTTTATCGTTAAAAATATAATTTTTAACGTGGAAGTGAATAAAATAAAATATTCATTTGCAAACCGGACGGTTTGTTTATGTACACCTATTGGAAGGACATTGATTGGGACGATAAATTTTACACATCGCCCAACTGCACAAATAAAAATCTGTGTTTATTGATTTGAAACCCCACACGGGTGTTGGGATGAAATTTGAAGTTCACTCATCCTGATTGATTAAATATGTCGATCGATTGATTGACAGGCTGTTATAAGCGTTAGATATCTATATTTGATGCTTATACAGTGTAGTACACTTTGGTTGATGGTTGATTATTTTTCAATACTATTATATACGTGTGATGTATGAAAATCCATATAATTAACATTATATGGTGATTGATTGGGCCTCATTCCAATTTAGAAGGTAAAGAATATTATAAAATAAAGGTTCATGTGTTGACTGTACTCATTCGTGAGATTAGTCATGTGTTGGACGTAATATTTTAACAATAAAATTTATATCTTTATCACTATAAAATAAAAGTTCATGTGTTGACTGTACTCATCCGTTGAGATTAGTCATGTGTTGAACAAAATAATTTAACAAAAATAGTCACACGTGGACAGTACTCATTCGTTGAGATTAGTCATGTGTTGGCAAAAATAAATATTCATTTGTTGAATAGAATAAAAGAATATATGAAGCCGTGTTGATTAGATTGACACCATTTTGACGTGAACGATATTTATATTGATTTTATTCATTTTGAAATGAATATTGTAAAGTGATTTTGAAATGAAATGAATTGAATATAAAGTGATTTCGAAATCGCATATTTTGAAATGGAATTCGAATTGAATAGAAAACAAATTCGAATTGAATATATAACGAATTGAATTCGAATTGAATATAAAACGATTTTGAAATGAATTGAATATAAAACGATTTCGAAATGAATTGAATATAAAACGATTTCAAAATGAATTGAATATAAAACGATTTCGAAATGAATGGAATATAAAACGATTTCGAAATGAATTGAATATAAAACGATTTCGAAATGAATTGAATATAAAACGATTTCGAAATGAATTGAATATAAAACGATTTCGAAATGAATTGAATATAAAATGATTTCGAAATGAATGGAATATAAAACGATTTCGAAATGAATTGAATATAAAACGATTTCGAAATGAAATGAATATAAAACCGATTTCGAAATGAATTGAATAGAAAACCAATTTGAATTGAATCGAATAGAAAACCAATTTGAATTGAATCGAATAGAAAACCAATTTGAATTGAATCGAATAGAAAACGACTTTGAAATTGAATTGGATTGAAAATGAATTCAAATTGAATTGAAAGCGAATTGAATTGAATTCAAATTGAATTGAAATTTGAATTGAATAGAAATGAATTTTAAAACGAATTTATAAGGAAAGATTCAATTTTGGATTTGAATTGAAAAGGAAGTTGAAATTGTTTTTGAAACGAAATCAAAACGATTTATAAAATTCGTTTTAAATAGAAATCGACGAAATATATAATATATATATATATATATATAATATAATGGCCTGAATAGAACGCGCCGCGCCGCGGCAGTTCGTGAATTTTGACCATTTATTTCAAACGGACATTGCGGGAGATCCGACCGTCGGATTCTCCTAAAACCGGAATCGTTGGGTTCGTATCGAAAAGAGCTTTCTAACGAATATTAGAAATTCAAAATCTAACAGTTGGATTTGGAGTTACGTCCAAATCAATTTTGAAAAAGGTCGCTGTAAGTGCAGTTCGATGGCCATTGTTGGAAATCGATTGTACGGGCCTTGATAAAATTATTAAAGATATAAATAATTTGTGTAAAATCAGAGGAAATGATTTGGGAAAATTTGGGATGAAAAACTCCATATTTGAAAAGATAAAAATAGATTTTTATCGAAATGAACTAGATTGAACTAAATTTAAAACCCGATTTTTTTTAAATAAATAAATTAGATTTAAAAAGGGGTTTTAAATAATCGAAATTTCTAATATATTTTATTGGATTTGAAATTGGTTTATCGTGAACGGTGTTTTAAATAACACTAGTTCTTTAACCCGATAATAAATAGAATGCGATTTGGGTTTGTCGTGAACTGTGTTTTAAATAACACCTAGTTCTTTAACCCAGTAAAAGGAGTTTTAACGAATCTACAATTAGGTTGAAATGTGAATCTATAATCTAAATTATCAAATTTAGAAATGAGCGAGAATGGAGTATCGCCAGTTTTGCTCCAAGGCGATAGTTAAATATTTAATTAGATTTGAACGTGAAATGGTAATTAATTTTACCGATAACACCATAGTATTAGATATGGAGTATTACCAGTTTTGCTTCATAGGATGAATAGGTTGGGATTGGGAAATAAAATAAATAATTACTTCGTTGTGGTTCGCTAATCTCGACTAGTTTAGAAGACCATAATTTGGTTTGAAATGACATCCAAAGGAAGATTTAAGGATAAATTTTAAAGAATTTATCTTGGATAAAATTAACGGGAACCTTTCCTTAAATATGTGATTTTATGAATAATAGAATATTCTGAATTGGAATGAGGCGTATGTTGAGTTTGTGTAACATTAGTTTTAATATACGCGGATTGTTCGGAAAGGCCGGGTTTATACCCATTCTGAATAACCGATTCGACGATATGTCGAAGATGAAGACGGTGGTCGAAGACCAGAAGTCTTCACATCGTTTGGATAATTACTGATGATCCTGATTGGGCTGTACACCCAAGAGGATGGAAATAGTTGATGGTCGTCCAGATGTACTTGGAGATGGATGGATATGCAAGGAAAGTGCCTCCGGTTTCGTTCAGACCCAGAACGGACTTGTAAATGGATTGTGTGTCTGACATTGGATTTTATTCTGTGGTGATTGATTTCTATTAAATATACATCTGTTTGGCGGCGGAGAATTTATTCTTTTGCTTAACGCCCTTCTCTGAGACGTACGAGCTCAGAGGTTGTATATCGATGGACATCAGTCGCATGGCATGAATTGCCTGTGTGGCACGCTAAGATGCAATGATCAAGGCTTCTGTTGAAAAGCAAAGTCTTGTGGTTGATGATCAAAGCACAGCCTATGTGGCAGCTTTGTGTATAACGGGAATTCGCGAGCCTCACACCTCGGTATGAGTCAAAAACGGGATACGGACTGCAGGGAGAGCATGACGTTTCTTTATAGCTTTGGTGGTGTTAGTGACTTACCAGCCCTGACATTTATATACTTTTCACCTTTGTGGTTGTTGGATGAGGCGCCTCGATTTTAGGTCTGTAAGGACCGGGAAATGTGTGTTCAGGAATTGCCAATCCTCTAACGTAAGTGAGGACCGACCCTGAAGATCCAGGGTTGCCCAGAGTGCGTAACCCTGAGACATTTGCTAGAGTGTCTCGAACGCGGAGAGGAGGTTGCCCCTTGCCTCGACTCATGACGGAAATCCAATTTCCAATACGTGTATTTTGGTTTTATTTGTAGAGCCTAGTATGGCGACATAGTGGGATGGGGCACTCATGCCGTCTATGATTTATATTTATGATTGAAACTGTTTTGACACTATACACTTATTATAGTATCAAATGATTTGTTTTAAACGTATCAAGCATGTTTGGCTGTTATAAGGTAAAACCCTATCCTCCGGCTTGCGTTCCATTGTGTGATGGGACCTGAGTCTTATAATAGATTCATTTTTTGAAAAAGCATTGCGCTGTTTATTCTATGCACTGGTATTCTTGGGAGGAAACCCGTTTCGTGTTATACGTCGTGGTCCCTTGAATTACCCTCTTTTAAAGTAAAGTTTTAAATAACTATTTTAGTTCTCACACCAGTCACATGACTGACCTGAAGTTTATTGTTTTAACCTAAACTCTGGGTGCCCCTATTTTCCGCACGGACAGCTAGTAGTTTTGGTTTTGCAGATTTATATTCACAGGATCCTGGTTTATAGCTGGAATGATATCCGGAAAGCTCTGTATCCGTATATCACCTTCAGTTGTGGTTTGTATTATTTTCCGCTGCTATGTAATTTATTGTAATCTCTGATATTTATCGAATGTAATTTATTCAATTATACTCTGTATATTCTTGTATCTGATGGAATTGTTGTAATAGCAATGAAATGTTCCTCCGTCTGCGTTCATTTGTGTGTTGTTCTCAAAGTATCCGCTCTCTCCCTAAAGGGGAAGTTACGGGTTCTCACATTTGGTATCAGAGCTTTGGTTTACAGAGCTCGAGAACAAGACACATTAGAACCATACGAAAGAATTCATCAGATATTGGATTAGTAATATCCAATTAGAATGACTCGTTAGAGATAGGATCAGTAGTATCCTAGAACGAGTGTGAAGAGTATATTTTCCAATTGAAACAATTTTGTTTTGAAAATTTAAACCATATTATACGTATATGAATATTTTATTTGAATGGAATATGGACAATCGAGTATATAAAGATTTCGCGTATACGCGTCATGAACGTATAATTGAAGTTTTAATATACTGGATAGATATAGAATCACACTCTAGACACCCGGAGATGGTTCTGATGATTGATCGATCATCATCCGAATTTATGTTCGTGTTTCGAAGGTTTGATTTCTATATATTTCCATTAGACTGGTGTGAGAACCAAAACTAATATAGTTAGAACACATTGTTGTGAATTGGCATCAAAAACAAGATTTTCAGTATGTATATCAAAATTATGAATTTAAAACTCTAATTCACTAATTGATTGATGTTTGTGTTGTTTGTTTATTTGTTTGCTAATTTTGAACCATTAAGCCTAATTACATCAAATATTGAATTGTATCGAAAATTAGTCGCATTTGCTTGCATATACATATACTTACATTGAACAGGTCATAGCAAGGAGGCTAGAGCAGAGAATAAAATTTGTTTGCCCGACAAATAGGTACGTGTTTACTATAATTTACTGTTTTGTTTGGGTGATGATGATTTTATGAGCCTATTGGCTAGCCGCTTGGCTTTTTCTTTTTCTTTTAGAGATCAGAAGGCCTATATGGCAATTTCGGGATTTTCCCGTGGCTGCCGGTGCAGAGGAGGTTATGGCGAAATTTTTCGAAAATTTAGGGTGTTAGCCAAATTTTTGAAAATTTGAAAATTCTCAGAAACTGAAAAGTTGGAGAATGAAGCCAGATCAAATGTAGAGTTGATTGATCAAACCACTTTCGACTTTGTTCCTTTTCGGGGACGAAAAGTTTTAAGTGGGGGAGATTGTAATAACCCGGAAATTCTGGGCCAGTTTAAAATTTTTATTTTGGAGATTTTAGCGAATTTTATATATTTAAAATAGATTATTTTAAATAATCTCGACAAGAAATTTATTTTGTATATATTTAGAACGTATATATTATGTACGCCGTCGTTAGAATATGAATATTTATATATAAATATAAATAGAATTGAAAATGGCGCGGTAGTTCGATAATTCGATTTCAAACTTCAATTGAATGTACCGGGTGCAAAACAATCCGGATTTTAGTGAAACCAAAAACATTAGGATCTGATTGAGAATATCTTTCCAACGAATCCGAATAATCAAGATTTCATAGCGGGAATCAAAAGATATGTCCAGTTGAAAATTTTGAGTAATCGCTATGGAATTCAGGCCCTTAAAAATAGACATTTTGCAAACGACCTCGGATTTCGACGAAACCACTTTTGTTGGGTCCGTGATGTCAAGTTATTGCTATGTTTCAAATTTCATAATTTTTCAATTCAATATGTGAGCGTGGCAAAGGAAAATGTGTTTGACCAGTTTCAGTTGATTTTAATCGACTGGAAAATGGCCATTTTTCCAACGGTCTCAGAATTCGACGAAACTAGTTTTTTTAGGACCGTATCGTCAATACGAAGCTAGAAAATATTTTTCTGGAATTTTTCTAGTTAGTATGCGATCCCGGTAAATTGAAATGCGCGTTCAAATTCAATATATAGAGTTATATGTTGATTTTGACAGAAACTGATTATAACGATCGAATCAGCCTACGATACATATCCCATTGTGTTCGGAATGGGGGTAATTCGCTAGGGGCGTCAGTCGTTGGGCCTCGTTTAGAGTTCACATGAAAAGTCAACTTTTTGGTAGAAAAATAAAATAATAAAATAATTATATATATTCCCTTAACCCTCTCTCCCTCCCCCTTATCTCTCTCATCGCTCAGAATAAAAGAAAAAAAAACCCGCACGCTCCTCTCTCTCGTGAGAAACCCGTCGCCTCCCCTCTGCCATATCACCGTCGCCTCCATTCGTGCCATCGCTCCCTCCCCTTCTTCTCCGCCTCCTCCTTCTCCAGTTCGAGCCTCTCGAACCCCACCCCGCTTCACCAAAATCCTAACCCTAAAGTGCCGATCCCACGCTTCAGCACCTCCGCCTGCTCCACCTCAGCGCCCCTCCCTACCTCCCCATCCCGCCACCGTGAGCGCAGCAGGCCCCCCTTCCATAAAAAAAAGGTGAGTTTTTAATGTTTTATTTTATAGAAATAAAACTGATTTTTTTTCCTTTATAAATAAAACAGAATTTTCTTTATGTTAAGGATGCGATTTTTAATGTGATAAAGATTAGATTTTTACTTAGGAAAAGGTATGATTTTTAATGTGAATTAAAAGAAATACATGAAGTCTTGATTTTTAATATGATAGAGATTGTTTTTATTTGGAGAAAAAAAATCTGATTTTCATAGTGAATAAGAAGTAGATCTTTTTGGGATAGAAAGATAGGATTTTTGTTAGAAGGAAATTTAGAAAGGCGAAATCTTTATATTTGAAAAGGCGAAATCTTTATATTTAGAAAGGCGAAATCTTTATATTTGAAAAGGCGGAATCTTTATATTTGAAAAGGTAAAATCTTTATTTAGAGAATAGTGTGATAAAAATATAATCTTTAGTATATGAACACCACTGAAAAAAAATAGAATTTTTATCATATATGTAGCAAAGTAAAAATTCGATTTTTATATATTGAATAGCATAATAAAAATTCGATTTTTATATATTGAATAACGAAGTAAAAATTCGATTTTTATATATTGAATAACGAAGTAAAAATTCGATTTTTATATACTGGATAGCAAAGTAAAAAATTCAATTTTACATATGTAGTGGATACGGGCGACGAAAGTGACGAAAGGTGAGAACGACGAAGACTTCTGCAAAAGAAGAGTCAAGATGTTTGGATAGCTATCGGTGAGAATTTCTCACTCTTCAATTTCTTTTCTAGTTATATATATATACTAGGATGCAGACGATGCTTAGTTGCACCCGACACCATCGTCCATAGACCATGGACTTGTTTGTTTGGTTGTGTAGTTGGTTAGATTATTTGGTTTGAATTGAATTGTTTGGTGAATTGAATGGATTTGATTGATGTGTGAATGGTGTGGGCCTTCACTAGACCGGAGATAAGGCTAGGCCTCGTCCCGTTTCTAGTATCGTGCCGTTATGCCGCCGAAATTTTCTAAAATAAGTTAGAAAAACAAAAATATCATTTTTATTTTGTAAATGAACTAAAAAAAATTCATGTGTTAAAATAAAATATTTTATCGTTAAAAATATAATTTTTAACGTGCAAGTGAATAAAATAAAATATTCATTTGTAAACCGGACGGTTTGTTTATGTACACCTATTTGAAGGACATTGATTGGGACGATAAATTTTACATATCGCCCAACTGCACAAATAAAAATCTGTGTTTGTTGATTTGAAACCCCACATGGGTGTTGGGATGAAATTTGATGTTCACTCATCCTGATTGATTAAATATGTCGATCGATTGATTGACAGGCTGTTATAAGCGTTAGATATCTATATTTGATGCTTATACAGTGTAGTACACTTTGGTTGATGGTTGATTATTTTTCAATGCTATTATATACGTGTGATGTATGAAAATCCATATAATTAACATTATATGGTGATTGATTGGGCCTCATTCCAATTCAGAAGATAAAGAATATTATAAAATAAAGGTTCATGTGTTGACTGTACTCATTCGTGAGATTAGTCATGTGTTGAACATAATATTTTAACAATAAAATTTATTTCTTTATTACTATAAAATAAAAGTTCATGTGTTGACTGTACTCATCCGTTGAGATTAGTCATGTGTTGAATGAAATAATTTAACAAAAATAGTCACACGTGGACAGTACTCATTCGTTGAGATTAGTCATGTGTTGGCAAAAATAAATATTCATTTGTTGAATAGAATAAAAGAATATATGAAGCCATGTTGATTAGATTGACGCCATATTGACGTGAACGATATTTATATCGATTTTATTCATTTTGAAATGAATATTGTAAAGCGATTTTGAAATGAAATGAATTGAATATAAAGTGATTTCGAAATCGCATATTTTGAAATGAAATTCGAATTGAATAGAAAACAAATTCGAATTGAATATATAACGAATTGAATTCGAATTGAATATAAAACGATTTCGAAATGAATTGAATATAAAACGATTTCGAAATGAATTGAATATAAAACGATTTCGAAATGAATTGAATATAAAACGATTTCGAAATGATTTGAATATAAAACGATTTCGAAATGAATGGAATATAAAACGATTTCGAAATGAATTGAATATAAAACGATTTCGAAATGAATTGAATATAAAACGATTTCAAAATGAATGGAATATAAAACGATTTCAAAATGAATTGAATATAAAACGATTTCGAAATGAATTGAATATAAAACCGATTTCGAAATGAATTGAATAGAAAACCAATTTGAATTGAATCTAATAGAAAACTAATTTGAATTGAATCGAATAGAAAACCAATTTGAATTGAATCGAATAGAAAACGACTTTGAAATTGAATTGGATTGAAAACGAATTCAAATTGAATTGAAAGAAAATTGAATTGAATTCAAATTGAATTGAAATTTGAATTGAATAGAAATGAATTTTAAAACGAATTTATAAGGAAAGATTCAATTTTGGATTTGAATTGAAATGGAAGTTGAAATTGTTTTTGAAACGAAATCAAAACGATTTACAAAATTCGTTTTAAATAGAAATCGACGAAATATATAATACATATTATATATATAATATAATGGCCTGAACACGCCGCGCCGCGGCAGTTCGTGAATTTCGACCATTTATTTCAAACGGACATTACGGGAGATTCGACCGTCGGATTCTCCTAAAACCGGAACCGTTGGGTTCGTATCGAAAAGAGCTTTCTAACGAATATTAGAAATTCAAAATCTAACGGTTGGATTTGGAGTTACGTCCAAATCAAATTTGAAAAAGGTCGCTGTAAGTGCAGTTCGATGGCCATTGTTGGAAATCGATTGTACGGGCCTTGATAAAATTATTAAAAATATAAATAATTTGTGTAAAATCAGAGGAAATGATTTGGGAAAATTTGGGATGAAAAACTCCATATTTGAAAAGATAAAAATAGATTTTTATCGAAATGAACTAGATTGAACTAAATTTAAAACACGATTTTTTTTTAAATAAATAAATTAGATTTAAAAAGGGGTTTTAAATAATCGGAATTTCTAATATATTTGATTGGATTTGAAATGGGTTTATCGTGAACGGTGTTTTAAATAACACTAGTTCTTTAACCCGATGATAAATAGAATGCGATTTGCGTTTGTCGTGAACTGTGTTTTAAATAACACCTAGTTCTTTAGCCCAGTAAAAGGAGTTTTAACGAATCTACAATTAGGCTGAAATGTGAATCTATAATCTAAATTATCAAATTTAGAAATGAGCGAGAATGGAGTATCGCCAGTTTTGGTCCAAAGCGATAGTTAAATCTTTAATTAGATTTGAACGTGAAATGGTAATTAATTTTACCGATAACACCATAGTATTAGATATGGAGTATTACCGGTTTTGCTTCATGGGATGAATAGGTTGGGATTGGGAAATAAAATAAATAATTACTTCGTTGTGGTTCGCTAATCTCGACTAGTGTAGAAAACCATAATTTGGTTTGAAATGACATCCAAAGGAAGATTTAAGGATAAATTTTAAAGAATTTATCTTGGATAAAATTAATGGGAACCTTTCCCTAAAAATGTGATTTTATGAATAAAAGAATATTCTGAATTGGAATGAGGCGTATGTTGAGTTTGTGTAACATTCATTTTAATATACGCGGGTTGTTCGGAAAGGCCGGGTTTATACCCATTCTGAATAACCGATTCGACGAAATGTCGAAGATGAAGACGGTGGTCGAAGACCAGAAGTATGGCGACATAGTGGGATGGGGCACTCATGTCGTCTATGATTCATATTTATGATTGAAACTATTTTGACACTATACACTTATTATAGTATCAAATGATTTGTTTTAAATGTATCAAGCATGTTTGGCTGTTATAAGGTAAAACCCTATCCTCCGGCTTGCGTTGCATTGTGTGATGGGACCTGGGTCTTATAATAGCTTCATTTTTCGAAAAAGCATTGCGCTGTTTATTCTATGCACTGGTATTCTTGGGAGGAAACCCGTTCCGTGTTATACGGCGTGGTCCTTTGAATTACCCTCTTTTAAAGTAAAGTTATAAATAACTGTTTTAGTTCTCACACTAGTCACATGACTGACCTAGAGTTTATTGTTTTAGCCTAAACTCTGGGTGCCCCTATTTTCCGCACGGGCGGCTAGTAGTTTTGGTTTTGCAGATTTATATTCACAGGATCCTGGTTTACAGCTGGAATGATATCCGGAAAGCTCTTTATCCGTATATCACCTTCAGTTGTGGCTTGTACTATTTTCCGCTGCTATGTAATTTATTGTAATCTCTGATATTTATCGAATGTAATTTATTCAATTATACTCTGTATATTCTTGTATCTGATGGAATTGTTGTAATAGCAATGAAATGTTCCTCCGTCTGCGTTCATTTGTGTGTTGTTCTCAAAGTATCCGCTCTCTCCCTAACGGGGAAGTTACGGGTTCTCACACATTGCCTCGTGAATCCAGCCTTCATCGGATCGGTTCGTGCTTCCTCTATCGGATCTGGTCGTGGCACATGGACCAGTTCGTGGCTCCTCCTCTCAAGTGGATCGGCTCGGCGTACTCTGCTCGGGTCGGATCAGTGCCATCATCCACAAGTGGTTCGGATTGGGTAGTGCTCCACGATCGAGTCGTGTCATGCTCCCCTCCTCCGATCCGATCCGGTTCGGCTAATTTCCTTCACTTCTTTCCAGCGACTGTTTTACGCCATTCGATGGCGTTTTCAACCAATCTAACTTTTCTAATCAATCACAAAGCATACCGTACAGTCATGACAACATGTATAATCACCCATAATTACCAAAACAATAATTTGATAGGTTAAAACGGATCAAACATAGACAAAATCCCATATTTTCCCTTAAGCACATTTAAGCAAAACTAAAGATAGGATTAGTAAAACTTAACCAAATTACCCAAATTTTCTAATAGAGGCCTAAAACAATATTTCAAAATTTATCAATATTTTTCCAAATTTTTAACATGTATAATTTCACTAATTACCCTTAATTAACCATAATTAGTGAGCAACTATGCAAATCACTCACCTTAGCCACAAATAAACTTTCAAAACTGAACTATCCACTGATTTGGCACTGTTCCCAAGACAACACAATAGTTCTAATACTGATTTGGTGAAGATCTTCCTTGATTTGAAGTGAATTTGGCCTAATTAGTGATTAGAAGGTGATTTGTGGTGTTTAGACGTTGGAGGCCATTACTAGGGTTCCAAGAATGAAAGTGGCGGCTATGAAAGTGAGAAAAAGGGTGTTCTCCAAACCCTAACAGCCCTTAAATACTCCAAATCTCGAAATTCACTTTTAGGCCTTGTTGTTAATCACACGATTAACCCCAATTAAGTTGTTTTTCACCACCTGAAACTAGATCCAGCCATATCTCCCAAACGGTGAGTCTGTTTCGCTAATGTGACCACTCTACGGAAAGGTAAGCCATCATTGGGATCTAATGGAAGTGGTTTCAGGTCAAAACTCCTTTCTAATCAAAAGTTGTGGCCGAAACAAGATCAGCTAGGGGTAAAACGGTCATTTAAAAATGGTAAAAATCATGAACATGGGAAATGACCCCAATAGTCGTCTCCCAAAGTTACATGACCATACGACTTCGCATGTGAAAGAAAGAAATATTCTACGATCGTTCGATGTGTAGAATGCGGGTCGTTATAGAAACCAAAACTGTCGATGGTTATCTTCAAATTGCATCCACAAGTTAGACTATTTTGTCTCAAATCCTCTTCTAGATTGTATTCCTTGTTCTCACGGTCGATTTTATGGGTAGATCATCAAATTCCGATCAAAATTGAGTGAGATATGACTATTTGAAGTTGGCTATGCAAAACTGGAAAACTGTTACAGGATTTCATACATATCTCGTAGTGTTTCGACTTGATGCACCCTAATACCATTAAAATTCATCCCTGAACTGTCATTAGATCGTAGTCCTTGAATTCCTCCTCGATTTACTGCTGATTTCGTCCAATTTCGTTAAGAAACGAAGAAGTTATGCCTCTTGAAAGTTTGATTGAAAATAAAAACGAGAAGAAGAAGAAGAAGGGGAGAGATTGTGAAGAGACATGACTTTTAGGCCTTTATATATTAGTTAAAGTGTCCATTCATTCAAAATTCAAAATTCAAAATTTTGCGCCAAGTTGGTTGAACTACTAAATCTTCAATATCTTTCTCATATGATGTTCAAATTCAGCAAATGAATATACTATCCTAATCAGAAAAACTAGCCGGTCGCAATAGAGAAGATCTCATCATCAAATTCCGGAAGATCAACTCAGAATTCAGAGAATGTCAAAGAGATGGATCTAAAATCCGGGTACGCCTTAATTAATTTTTAAATTCTATTTTGGTTGAATGGATGTTTTGTTTGCTTTGTTTTGTTTGCCTAGTTTTGAATTTGAAAATTAAACTCTAAAATTCAAACTTGAAATTTAAAATTCAAATTTGAAATTTGTATTTTGAAATTCAAAATAATAATATTTTAATAAAAATAAAATTTTAATGTTTATTAGGATTAATATTATTTCAGGAAATAGTTAAACCTGAAATATAGATCGATAATTTAAAACCAAGAGTCACAAAACCATATGTTCTTTGAAATTATACATGTGTGTCGACATATATAAATGAGCATGTTGACATATGTTCCATTAAATTCAAAATTCGAATTTTCAAACTTCCCTTCATCCTTTCAATCAGAAAATGCCAATTCAAATTCTGGTTATTAACTTTATATGTCTACTTATTTTCTTATACCTTATTTTCAAATATATATATATATATAAAGTATATAGATTAATAAAATTATATGAACATGTTGATATGATATACAAAGTTAATTTTTATATATTGTTATAAAATATAAATTTATCCATCTTTTATATATTTTAAACATGCATAGTTTAACTTATATATTATTCATATGATTCCATAATAATTTTAGGTTACATTATCAAGAATGTTATTTGTAACCTCAATACTTATTTTGATTTCTTATTAAGAATTATAAAAGCTTAAATATTTAATCTAATATTTTGATATAATATATATATATATGATTTTATGTCTTAAATATAAGAAATTATAGTTTTATAATTTAATTTATATCCAGATTTCATAATTTTGTTACGACTATAGATTTCTTTTTAAAGTTTTAACATGTAAATGGTTTCTTAACAAATTAGTTTCTAAAAGTTTGAATTTAAAATTGATTTGTGTCAAAATATTGATTTATATTTCATAATGAATTAAATTTTATGTTTTTAAAAAAAAATAAGTTTTTATATATATAATTATGACTATATGTTTACTTTATTTGATACAATTCTATATTCTCTTTAAATAGGATCTTCAATGTTTACTATATTAAATAAGCATTCTACTAAGATTATTTAACTCCAAATTTCTCATAGAATTATTTTAATTTATTTATTTATTTATTTATTATGAATACATAAAACTTTTATCTTTGCTATCCTTTCAATCTCTTTCATAAGTATCATTAACTGAAGTATAGAAATTAATATATATTACCCTTGTATATATGTATATGCATGATAGTTAGGTAGTACTTTGGATATGATTTACATAAATAGAAGTAATTACCAAATCATTCTACATACTATCATTACACATATCATACATTATTATTATAAATTACAATACATCTCAAATTAAATTCGTTCACTTCACAAGTTGCACTTCATTCAATATATCACTTCATATAGTTTTGCATATGACATACTGCATTTCAACCAACACCCTACATTACATGTTAACTTTAACTCTACACATAACTAGTATATAGTATGAAAACTTTTTATCTAGGATTATTAATCAAATACATAACATATTTAATTTGCTTTGATTAACTTGATTGACTTGTTTGGCTTGGTTGAATTGATTGAATTGACTAACTTGATTGACTTATTTGGTTTGTTAGATTTGTTTGACCTAAATAACTTGATTGACTTACTTAACACGGTTAAATTTCATTAGTGGTTGATAGGTTTTGTGGCACCCCATGTCCGTTAATCTCACTCACTAAAGGAATGCTTTAAGTTTCATGAAGCGTTATAGGTAAACAGACATAGAATAATTACAAGACAGATATAAAATTTTACAGCAGAATAAAACAACTTTATTAATCATAAGATACCGTGGTCCAAAATATCATTTGTCTGAAATATAAAATCCCATTACAACATAAAAAACACTATCTTATACTTCGGAAATATCAGAGTACATAAAAGATATAAATTCCCCAATAACAAAATATAGCCATAGCAACAAGGATAAGAGCTTGAGCCATACATATCAGCAGCTCCAGCAAAATAAGCAGAATCACGGTCAAGCCTGAGTGTTTCCTCCCTGAGATCCTGGGGAGGGGGGAACGGAAGAAAGAAGGAGAAACAAAAAGGGTCAGACATAAAGTCTGATGAGTCTAGTTCCTTTAGCCAGTAAATAAATAAAAGTAACATGATAGGCATATAAAGTGAATAAGAGAGATCACTACATAAATGTCGGTTGTGACAAGGTAGATAGGATAAGGTGTATATGCATCTACTGATTACTCTGCATTGTTACTAGTGTATCCAGAAAGAGATGATCCCTTCAACTATAAGGTGGTAGACTTAGGTATATGTCCTAATGTATCCTAACTGCTACCCTGATCGATCAACTCCCTAACCCTCATAGATACCTTGTGTTGGTCCCATAGTAGGAGGTATCACTTTCTAAAATGGCAACCCCTCGTCGTAATAACGTGCACGACCATATCTACAGGTGTCGCGATCGTCTTATCCCCTTCTACCGGGCTCATGCACGCACATGGCCTACTTGGTTTGCGCTGCCCACACCGTCCTCCACGTTTGGATCTCTTACAATCAGTCAGTAAGCAGGCCCCTTCTCCGCCTAGTACAGAGTACTTTGTTTGATACCTACTCCGAGTTACCGACTGAAATGGGTTATGTAATGACACAGATTTCACCCGGACCTAATCGATCGCTAAATCGACCAAGATCATTCGAATCCTGCATACGCTAACTTTGGGCATACAACACATCAGAACAAATAACAAAAGACTTCTATAAACATTATAATAATGTTACATCCGAGTACAGAATATCAAAGTACATCGAATATAAGACAACGGAAGATAATTTACAATAAACTTAATACAATGCAGCGGAAGACTATCAATGCTCTGGAGATAGCTTTAAGCTTCAATCCAGAATCCTGCTCAATAAAATAAATATCTGCAAAACAAGCCACTCGACTGCTCATGTGGAAAATAAGGGCACCCGAGTTTGCAAGTGAAACAAACTATGAGTTGGTCATGGGATTGGTATGAGAAATCTTTTACTTATCTAATTATAAGGCAATCACAGGACCACGCCGCTAATGCAGAACGGGTTTACTCCATTGGATTGCCAGTGCATAAAAAACAACCATAAATAACTTATGGATCTACAATGCATCATACAACATGCAATTTTTTTCCAACCTACCCATTTAGGCTTAATCCCGAAACTTAGATTTCAAAATCCAATTCTCTTTACAGAAATTATTCCTTTGGACTTTATTTCCCAATTTGTTATTTCAAATCATTTGAAATACATATCTAGATTTTATAATAAAATAGATTTCACTTTCGGATCTCAAAAAAAAAACATTTGGAAATATGAATTCCAAAACGTAACAATGTATACAAAGTATGCAACCAAATATCGGTCATGTTCCCTTAGACAAGGCTACAGGCCTTAACCAATATATATATATACATATATATATATATATATATATGTGTGTGTGTGTGTGTGTGTGTGTGCACCTAACGGGTGCACTAACGATGCACATTCCCACCTATGGAAAACATACACCGTCCTCCACTTTTAGTCACTCTCGGGTCATCCTATCTCTAGCCATATACTTGCTAAATCATTTTATATACTAAAGTAGGAAAAATCATTTCACAACATAATAATCACACGTACTCTCAAATCTATATAGATTTCCACTTCCAAAACATTTCGAAATTATCGGATATAGCACTCGAAATCCTTTCTGTTTTATAAAACATTTTATAAAACGTTCCCTGTCCAAAATCAGGAATACTATTCTTTTGACTAAAGAAATCTCATTTCGAAATCATTTATTAAATTTTGAAATAAACATCATCACTAAACACCTTATAGCCAAATCGTGAAGTGTTTCACAAGGCGTTAGCACATAGATATTTTTACCCAACCCAATGCTAAATGTAAAAGCATATTTTGCTTATAAACTAGTGGAGGGCAATCCAAACAGTCAATCCATCACAATCAATATAAGCAAACAAGTGTATTTGGTTTAATCACATTTCATGTTTCAATAAAATAGTATTTTATTGTCTACACAACTTTACATTTCATATGCATACAATATAAATAATATTTTAGTGTCTACACGTCATATGTTTAACATGACAAATAAAAAGAAGAAATTTTTATTTGCATAACAATTTCTATGTTTCCAATGAAAAGTAAAAAGAATGTTTTATTTGCATAACAATTCCAATGTTTTTTATGAAAAATAAAAAGAATATTTTATTTGCATAACAATTCCAATGTTTCTAATGACAAATAAATAAAAAGAATGTTTTATTTGCATGATGATTTCAATGACTCTAATTACAAATAAAAATAATGTTTTATTTACATAACAGTTTCAATGTTTCTAATGACAAATAAAAAGAATGTTTTATTTGCATAACAATTCGAATGTTACTAATGACAAATTAATAAAAAGAATGTTTTATTTGCATGACGATTTCAATGTCTCTAATTACAAGTAAAAAGAATGTTTTATTTGCATAACAATTTCATTATTTCTAATGACAAATAAAAAGAATGTTTTATTCGCATAACAATTCGAATGTTTTTAATGACAAATAAAAAGAATATTTTGTCTACATAACATGTTTTATATTTCTAATGACAAAATAAAAAGAGAATTTTGTCTACATGTTTTCTGCATTGCATATAACAAACAAAAAGAGAATTTTTTGTTTGTCTACATGTTTCATACTACCTATGTATAAATAAAATAATTTTTTTTGTAAACAATTTCTAATCATGACAAATAAAAAGGAATATTTTTATTTGCATAAAATTTCAAACTTCAACATGAAAAATAAAAAAGAAATATTTTTTATTTGTACACAATTTCAATATTTAACATGGCAAATAAAAACGAATATTTTTATTTGTACACAATTCTAATTTCAACATGACAAGTAAAAAGAAATATTTTTATTTACATACGATTTCAATATTTAACATGACAATTAAAATGAATATTTTTATTTGTATACAGATCTAATTTAAACATGACAAATAAAAAGAAATATTTTTGTTTGCATACAATTTCAATGTTTAACATGGAAAATAAAAAGAAATATTTTTATTTGCATACAATTCTCATTTAAACATGACAAATAAAAATAAATATTTTTATTTGCATACAATTACAATATTTAACATGGCAAATAAAAATGAATATTTTTATTTTTATACAAATCTATTTTAACATGACAAATAAAAATGATACTTTTATTTGTTTGCAATCCCTACATTAACATGTAATATAAAAATGATATTTTTTATATGTCTTACAATTCCTATATTAACATGTAACATAAAAATAATATTTTTTTATGTGTTTTACAATTCCTAATTTAACATGTAACATAAAAATGATATTTTTTTATGTGTTTTACAATTCCTATATTAACATGTAACATAACAAATAAAAAGGATATTTTCATTTGCATACAAATCTAATTCCAACATAACAAATAAAAATGCAATTTTTATTTGTTTACAAATCTAATTTTAATATAACAAATAAAAGTGATATTTTTATTTTGTCGACAATTCTATTTCAACAAAACAAATAAATATGATACTTTTATTTTGTTGACAATTCTATTTCAACAAAAAAAATAAAAATGATATTTTTATTTTGTTGACAATTCAATTTCAACAAAACGAATAAAAATGATACTTTTATTTTGTTGACAATTCTATTTCAATAAAACAAGTAAAAATAATATTTTTATTTTGTTGACAATTCTATTTCAACAAAACAAGTAAAAATGATACTTTTATTTCGTTGACAATTCTATTTCAACAAAACAAATAAAAATGATACTTTTATTTTGTTGACAATTCTATTTCAACAAAACAAATAAAAATGATACTTTTATTTTGTTGACAACTCTATTTCAATAAAACAAGTAAAAATGATAATTTTATTTTGTTAACAATTTTATTTCAATAAAACAAATAAAAATGATATTTTTATTTGTTTACAATTCTCATTTCTCCATTATATTCAATAAAATCGGTAGATCACCACAAAAGCATTAATCAACCCAAATCAAATCGCGTACAACAACAAACTGAATTTATAGCGTATATGTAAGCATTTCTAACACAATAATAATTAATTTATTCTAATTATAGAAAAAAGAAATCTCGCATATATATTTTTATTTTTCGCATATATGTTTTTCAAATATAAATCACAACTCAATACAATCAATTTAAATCGTCCATGGTTTGTCGACGAGGGAGGTGAGCTAACAGACAATCAACACAAATTCAGTTATAAAAATAAATAACTGTACAAAAGAATTTAGTGAGAGAGTTCTGACCTTGACTGGTTTAGAAATCATTTAATAATGATTGTTTAATTAAACCAAAAATTGTAACTACATCCAATCTTGTCCAAATTAATTTCATTGCGAAGCCTTCGTCGCCACGGTTCCAATGCATCTGAAATCATCGAATTTTGTTTTCGTATGAAAAAGTTATTGGGTTTTATATGTTAATAACACACTTTAATTAACTAATGATAATTAATAAAGTAATTAACCTAATTAACTACCTTCCCTCTCATTAATTTCTCTCTTACCTCACATTCCCGTCGCTCCTCATCACGCACGCAGGAAGAAAACACGCAGCCCCTTCAAATTTCACAACCCATTCCATCCTCCCGAACCCGACCTAAATACACCACATCGAAGACCTTCTTCTTCTCCATCTTCACTATGAATAGCTTTAAATTTGAGCTCCCCAATGGCCATGAATTTGCAGCCAAACCGCAGCCCTTGAGGCTTGAGATTTGCGAAAAATACTACCCAAAATATGATCTTAACCGTATGGATTTGTAGAGCATGTGAATCTCTACAACTTTCATGCAGAAATCATCTTCTAATTCTTGGTGGATTGAGAGAAAAGAGGGAAAGAAATTCGAATTATTTCAGCCTTGAAATGAAACCGGCGGCTAGGGTTTTGAAAATGAGGGTTTGGGCTGAAAATGGGCTATTTATACCCTATTTTTTACTATTATTTAATTCCATAATCTCCAAAAAGTGAAATTTTGCGTCCAAACTCCAAACAAACTCCAACGACTGTCGTTCCTAACCAAATACCCCCATTCCGGAAACAATGAGATACGTTTTGAAAGCCAATTCTACTGTTTTGATCAGTTTTTATCAAAATTAAAATATAAGTTAATATAACAGTCAACATTGAATTTGAACGTACATTTTTAATTTATTGGGGCCACATAATAACTCCAAAAATTTCAGAAAAATAAATATAACTATGTTTTGACGATACGGTCCTAACAAAACTAATTTCATCGAATTTGGAGACAGTTTGAAAAATGGCCATTTTCTGGTCGATCCAATTCAACTGAATTTAACAAAAAACGTTTTTTTACCACGCTCATATATTAATTCCAAAAATTAAGAAATTTTAAACCTAGCAATAATCTGACATTCCGGATCCAACTAAAGTGGTTTTGTCGAAAACGGATGACGTTTACAAAATGGCTATTTTTAAGGGCTTTTTTATATTTTAAAAATGGAATTTTTAAATTCTGACACATTTTTCTAACAAAATTTCTTAAAATAAATTTTTTAAATTGGTTCTGATTTTCCGGGTTGTTACAATCTCCCCCACTTAAAACTTTTCGTCCCCGAAAAGGAGTGGAGCTGAAAGTTGTTTAACTAACCAACTCAACTTTCATTCTTTTATTTGTTTCAATATTTAGTTGAACTAATAATCACACAACACAATCATAAATTAATTAGTTGATTAGCTTTTCAAACATATATAAGTTTTATATATTCAAAAATCATTTTTTCTAAAATCAAATTATATATATAATCACAAATACGTTAATTATAAACTTGTCACTCTCAACTCATTCTAAGGCATTTCTAACCCCATCTCTAAAGAGTTTTCTCATTCTAGGATACTACTGATCCTATCTCTAATGAGTGTTCTTTTATAGGATATTTCAAATCCTACCTATGATGAGTCTTTTATCCTGTTCTAACGAGTTGTACCCCAAAGATTTGAGTTAACCAAAGCTCTGATACCAACTGTAACGACACGGATTTCACCCAGACCTAATCGATCGCTAAATCGACCAAGACCGTTCGAATCCCGCATACACTAACTTTGGGCATACAACACATCAAAACAAATAGCATAAGACTTTTATAAACATTATAATAATGTTACATCAGAGTATAGAATATCAGAGCACATCGAATATAATACAACGGAAGATTATTTACAATAAGTTAAATTTAGTACAATGCAGCGGAAGACAATCACAGCTTTAAGCTTCAATCCAGAATCCTGTTCAATAAAATAAATATCTGCAAAACAAGCCACTCAACTGCCCGTGTGGAAAATAAGGGCACCCAAGTTTGCAAGTGAAAGAAACTACGAGTCAGTCACGGGACTGGTATGAGAAATCTTTTACTTAACTTGTCTAATTATAAGGCAATCACATGACAACGCCGCTAATGCAGAACAGGTTTACTTCATTGGATTGCCAGTGCATAAACAACAACCATAAATAAACTTATGGATCTACAATGCATCATACAACATGCAATTTTTTTCCAATCTACCCATTTAGGCTTTATCCCTAAACTTGTATTTCAAAATCCAATTCTCTTTACAGAAATTATTCCTTTGGACTTTATTTCTCAATTTCTGATTTCAAATCATTTGAAATACATATCTAGCTTTTATAATAAAATAGATTTCACTTCGGGATGTCAAAAACAAAACATTTGGAAATATGAATTCCAAAACATAACAATGCATACAAACAAGTATGCAACCAAATATTGGTCATGTTCCCACAAACAAGGCTGTATGCGCCTTAACCAATATATATATGTACACCTAACGGCTTCACAAACGATGCATCATACCACCTATGGGGGAAAACATACACCGTCCTCCACTTTTAGTCACTATCGGGTCACCCGATCTCTTGCCATATACTTGCTAAATCATTTTATATCTCGAAGTAGGGAAAATCATTTCACAACATAACAATCACATGTACTTTCAAATCTATATAGATTTCCACTTCCAAAACATTTTGAAATTATCGGGTATAGCACTCGAAATCCTTTCTGTTTTATAAAACATTTTATAAAACGTTCCCTATCCAAAATCGGGAAAACTATTCTTTTAACTTAAGAAATCTCATTTCGAAATCATTTATTAAATTTTGAAATAAACAAATCGCTAAACACCTTATGTCAAATCGTGAAGTGTTTCACAAGGCGTTAGCACATAAATATTTTTACCCAAGCCAATGCTACTTGTAAAAACATATTTTGCTCAAAAACTGGTCGAGCACAATCCAAACAATCAATCCATCACAATCAATATCAACAACCAAGTGTGTTTGGTTCAATCACATTTCATGTTTCAATAAAAGAGTATTTTATTGTCTACACATTTTCTACATTTCATGTTATAATAAAAAAAGAGTATTTTATTGTCTACACATTCTTACATTTCATATGCATACAACAAAAAGAATATTTTATTGTGTACGCATCCTATGTTTAACATGACAAATAAAAAGAAGAAATTTTTATTTGCATAACAATTTCTAAGTTTCCAATGACAAATAAAAAGAATGTTTTATTCGCATAACAATTCCAATGTTTTAATGATCAATAAAACGAATATTTTATTTGCATAACAATTCCAATGTTTCTAATGACAAATAAATAAAAAGAATATTTTGTTTGCATGACGATTTCAATGTCTCTAATTACAAATAAAAAGAATGTTTTATTTGCATAACAATTTCAGTATTTCTAATGACAAATAAAAAGAATGTTTTATTCGCATAACAATTCCAATGTTTTTAATGACAAATAAAAAGAATATTTTGTCTACATAACATGTTTTATATTTCTAATGACAAAATAAAAAGAGAATTTTGTCTACATGTTTTCTGCATTGCATATGACAAACAAAAAGAGATTTTTTGTTTGTCTACATGTTTCATATTACCTACGTATAAATAAAAGAATTTTTGTTTGTATAACAATTTCTAATCATGACAAATAAAAAGGAAAATTTTTATTTACATAAAATTTCAAACTTCAACCTGACAAATAAAAAGAAATATTTTTTACTTGTATACAATTTCAATATTTAACATGGCAAATAAAAATGAAAATAAATAAAAAGAAATATTTTATTTGGATACAATTTCAATATTTAACATGGAAAAAAAATGAATATTTTTATTTTTATACAGTTCTAATTTAAACATGACAAATAAAATGAAATATTTTTATTTGCATACAATTTCAATGTTTAACATGGCAAATAAAAAGAAATATTTTTATTTGCATACAATTTTAATTTAAACATGACAAATAAAAAGAAATATTTTTATTTGCATACAATTTCAATATTTAACATGGCAAATAAAAATTAATATTTTATTTGTATACAAATCTATTTTAACATAACAAATAAAAATGATACTTTTATTTGTTTGCAATCCCTACATTAACACGTATATAAAAATGATTTTTTTAATGTGTCTTACAATTCCTATATTAACATGTAACATAAAAATGACATTTCTTTGTGTTTTACAATTCCTATTTTAACATGTAACATAAATGTAACGACCGGGGAAAAATTCGACGCTCGAATTTTCGACGATAATACATAAACCCGTATTACTTGCCAAAAACCATGTATCGAATCCCAGAGTGTTAATCGAAAGAAGTTAGAGGATGAGAAGTAGAAAGAAAGAATGCTAGAATAGAAGAAAGAAGAAGAACATCACATCAGAATCTCACAGCAGAACATATAAAATATAATATCAAATCTCTTTATACAAAAGAACTTTATTTACATACCAATCATCAGAGTACAACATATAACTGTCACAACGGAAATAACTTTATATAACTAGCGGTGAAACCTCCTCCTTTGAGACAACCCGTAACTTCCCCGTAAAGGAAAGTGTCGGATAGTTTGAGAACAAACCACAACTGAACACATATAGAAGAACATTTCACTGTTATTACAACAATGCATCAGAGATTTAAATTACATTTAAATACCTAGCAGCGGAAAATAATACAATACACAACTAGAAGAGATATACAGATACAAAGCTTTCCGGATATCATTCCAGCTGTAAACCAGGATCCTGTGAATATAAATCTGCAAAACCAAAACTACTAGCTGCCCGTGTCGAAAATAAGGGCACCCAGAGTTTAGGTTAAAACAATAAACTCCAGGTCAGTCATGTGACTGGTGTGAGAACTAAAACAGTTATTTAAAACTTTACTTTAAAAGAAAGTAATTCAAGGGAACACGCCGTATAACACGGAACGGGTTTCCTCCCAAGAATACTAGTGCATAGAATAAACAGCGCAATGCTTTTTCGAAAAATGAAGCTATTATAAGACCCAGGTCCCATCACACAATGCAACGCAAGCCGGAGGATAGGGTTTTACCTTATAACAGCCAAACATGCTTGATACGTTTAAAACAAATCATTTGATACTATAATAACTGTATAGTGTCAAAAACAATTTCAATCATAAATATAAATCATAGACGGCATGAGTGCCCCATCCTACTATGTCGCCATACTAGGCTCTACAAATAAAGCCGAAATACACGTATTGGAAATTGGATTTCCATCATGGTGGCCCCTGATTCGAAAGATCGATCGCGGAATGCAATTCACCACGGCTTACGTCCCCACAAGAGAAAACACCGTCTGCATCCGCACATTTGGGACCAGAGTACCACCGCGGCTTACGTCCCAGCGAGAGAAAACACCGCTTACTCTATATATCCCTGAGCACTAGGCTCATCTCGGTCGACCGAATCCACGACACCACTAAGGTGCCCATCCACGAAAAAGCATACTGATCAAACCATCAGTTTGCCACCATACCGGGGTGTGAGGCTCGCGGATCAACACTATACACAAAGCCATGCTATATCAGCTGCGCTTTGATCATCAACCACCAAACTTTGCTTTTCAACAAAAGTCTGGATCACTGCATCTCAGCATGCCACACTATCAATCCATATCGTACCACTGATTTCTGCCAATATATAACCTCTGAGCTCATATGTCTCAGAGAAGGGCGTTAAGCAAGAGAATAAATTCTCCGCCGCCAAACAGATATATATTTAGCAGAGATCAACAAATACAATATAAAGGAATACAATGTCAGACACACCATCCATTTACAAGTCCGTTCTAGGTCTGAACGAAACCGGAGGCACTTTCCTCGCATATCCATACATCTCCAAGTACGTCTGGACGACCGCCAACTATTTCCATCCTCTTGGGTGTACAGCCCAATCAGGATCGTCAGTAATTATCCAAACGATGTGAAGACTACCGGTCTTCAACCACCGTCTTCATCTTCGACGTCTCGTCGAATCGGTTATTCAGAATGGGTATAAACCCGGCCTTTCTGAATAACCCACGTATATGATAAACAAATGTTACACAAACACATCAAACGCCTCATTCCAATTCAGAATATTCTTTTATTCACAAAATCACATTTTTAGGGAAAGGTTCCCATTCATTTTATCCAAGATAAATTCTTCTAAATTTATTCTTTAATCTTCCTTTGGATATCATTTCAAACCATATTATGGTTTTCCAAACTAGTCGGGATTAGCGAACCACACCGAAGTAATTATTATTTTATTTCCCAATCCCAACCTATATATCCCATGGAGAAAACTGGTAATACTCCACATCTTACACCACTGTGTTATTGGTAAAATTAATTACCATTTCACGTTCAAATCTAATTAAAGATTTAACTATCGCTTTGGAGCAAAACTGGTGGTACTCCATTCTCGATCACCTTTCAGATTTGATAATTTAAATAATCAATTCATTTTTCAATCTAATTAAAGATTCATTAAAACTCCACTTAGTTTTAATCTTCTCAAAAATCGATATCTTGCCTTTAACTGGGTTGAAGAACCAATGTCTTCTAAAACACGATTCACGATGAACCCAAATCACATTTGATATTAAATACAAGGCTCTGAATAGAAAATATATCGGCTTACATTCAATATCAAATTCTGAAACCAACATATATCGTATTGGAAATAACGATATAAAATATATCTTTCAAATCCCCATAACAATATTTGTATAGTCACGAAATCCAACATCGAAATATCCCGAAGATAATTTCGATTCAACTCCAGTCCAATCCACGTATTGGGAGTATTGATTATTTTTAAAATCACTTTCAAATTCAATTTATTTATTTCAAAAATAAATTGATTTTAATTCTAGTTCAAAACTAGTTTATTTCGATAAAAATCTATTTTTATCTTTTCAAATGTGGAATTTTCCAGCTCAACTCTTTCCAATCCATATATTATGATTTTACACAAATTATAGATATTTTTAATAATTTTACCAAGGCCCGTACAGTCGATTTCCAACAACGGCCATCGAACTGCACTTACAGCGACCTTTTTCGAATTTGATTTGGACATAACTCTAAATCCAACAGTTAGATTTCAAATTTCTAATATTCATTGGAAAGCTCTTTTCGATACGAACCCAACGGTTCCGGTTTTAGGAGAATCCGACGGTCGGATCTCCCGCAATGTCCGTTTGAAATAAATGGTCGAAATTCACGAACTGCCGCGGCGCGGCGCGTTCTATTCAGGCCATTATATATATATAATATATATATATTATATATATTTCGTCGATTTCCTTTTAAAACGAATTTTATAAATAGTTCTACATTCGTTTCAAAACAATTTCAACTTCCATTTCAATTCAAATCAAAATTGAATTCTTCTTTATAAATTCGTTTTAAAATTCATTTCTATTCAATTCAATTTGAATTCATTTGAATTCGCTTTCAATTCAATTCATTTCGAAATCGTTTTCAATTCAATTCATTTCGAAATCGTTTTCAATTCAATTCATTTCGAAATCGTTTTCAATTCAATTCATTTCGAAATCGTTTTCAATTCAATTCATTTCGAAATCGTTTTCAATTCAATTCATTTCGAAATCGTTTTCAATTCAATTCATTTCGAAATCGTTTTCAATTCAATTCATTTCGAAATCGTTTTCAATTCAATTCATTTCGAAATGAATAAAATCGATATAAATATCGTTTACGTCAAAATGGCGTCAATCAAATCAACACGGCTTTATATTTTCAAAACTTCTTTATTCTATCCAACAAATGAATATTTATCCCATTCAACACATGAATCTATATTTATTTCAACACACGACTAATCTCAACACATGAGTACTGTCTACACATCACTATTTTTATATTCAACCCATGAATTTTCTTTTATAATATTCATTACTTTCCAGATTGGAATGAGGCCCAATCAATCACCATATAACGTTAATTATATGGATTCCATACAACACATGTATATAATAGCAATAATAAACAATCAACCATCAACCAAAGTGCACTACACTGTATAAGCATCAAATATAGATATCTTACGCTTATAACAGCCTGTCAATCAATCGATCGACATATTTAATCAATCAGGATGAGTGAACTTCAAATTTCATCCCAACACCCGTGTGGGGTTTCAAACAATCAAACACAGATTTTTAGTTGTGCAGTTGGGCGATGTGTAAAATTTATCGACCCATTCAATATCGATCAAATCAGTGTATATAAACAAATCGGCCGATTTGTTTATAAATATTTATTTATTCACTTTCACGTTAAAACTATATTTTTAATGATAATATATTTTATTTTAACACATGAATTTCTATGCATTTCATTTACACAATAAAAATGATATTTTTATTTTCCTAACATATTTTAGAAAATTTCGGCGGCATAACGGCACGATACTAGAAACGGGACGAGGCCTAGCCTTATCCCTGGTCTAGTGAAGGCCCACGCCATTCACACATCAATCAAATCAATTTCATTTCCCCAAACAATTCAGTTCAAAACAAATAATCTAACCAACTACACAACCAAACAATTTAACAAACAAGCCATCCATGGTCTGTGGATGACGGGTGTCGGGTGCTACTAAGCACCGTCTGCATCCTAGTATAAATATACATATATATGTATAACTAGAATAAGAAATTTAGAGTGAGGAGTTCTCACCCTTTCGCTAAACTGAATGACGCAATTCTTCATGGGTAGGAAATCTTCACTGTGCTTTTCTTTCGTCTATTTCGTTGCCCGTATTCACTACCTATATAAAAGTCACAATTTTAATTTGCTATTCAATATATAAAAATCGAATTTTTACTTCGCTATTCAATATATATTATTTTGAAAAACAACTCTATTTTTACTATGAAAAACAATTCTATTTTTACTATGAAAAACAATTCTATTTTTACTATGAAAAACAACTCTATTTTACTATGAAAAACAACTCTATTTTTACTATGAAAAACAATTCTATTTTTACTATGAAAAACACATTTTATTTTTACTATGAAAAACAATTCTATTTTTACTATGAAAAACACATTTTATTTTTACTAAGAAAAACACATTTTATTTTTCCTATGAAAAACACATTTTATAAATCGTTATAATGATTAAAAATCATATTTTCATTTTAAAGTAATATATATAAAAACCATATCTTCATTTTAAAGTTATATATATATATAATCAGATAAAAAAACAATAATGTTATTCTCTATAAACATTTAATTACAAGTTCAAAGAAATACACTGCGTCCTCTTCATCTTTGCTGTTCAAAACCCTCTACATCATCATCCCCGAAATAACTGCTCCAAGCTTCCACAGTTGAACCCATCGCTGGCTCGTTAGGGTTTCCTTTTGCTCGCACCACGTCAGCCTTGACGATGATCAACGGCCATCACAAGGCGCGCCTTGGCGCTGCCTTTCACCAGCCAGAGGATGGGCCAGCTCGCACCACCGATGGCCAGCAGAATTGAGCCCGACGCGGTGGCCTTTGATCCCCAAATTTGAACGAACCACACCACTAAACGAGATCTTGCCCGTTGGATTTGTAGAGCACTTGACGCTCTCTGATTTGCAGTTGGAGATTTCGAAAAACATTGTGTTGATTTGGCGTTCTTGGAGGAGGAAGTTTCGAGCTACAATCGCCCTTCGATTTGAACGTGGCGGCTGAAAGAGAGAGAATGGGCTAGGGTTACGGGGAGGGATATTTATATAATTAATATTTTATTATTTTTAATTCTCCAATTTCAAAAAAAGCATGTCTACTGATACGAATTCCAAATCAAACCTAACGACTGTCGTCCCTAGCTAAATACCCCCATTCCGAACACAACAGGATATGTTTCATAAGCCAATTCGACTGTTACAGTCAGTTATTCTTCAAATTAATATATAAACATTTAATTTTAGATTTGAACGTACATTTTAATTTGCCGGGGCCACATACGGACTCTAAAAATTCCAAAAAATATATTTCTAGCTTCGTATTGACGATACGGTCCTAACAAAACTAATTTCGTCAGATTCTGAGACCGTTTGAAAAATGGCCATTTTCCAGTCGATTAAATTCAACTGAAACTGGTCAAACGCGTTTAACTTCACCACGCTCACATATTGATTCAGAAAATTACGAATTTTAAAACATAGCAATAATTTGACATCACGGATCCAACAAAACTGGTTTCGTCGAAAACAGAGGTCGTTTGCAAAATGGCTATTTTTAAGGGCTATATATATTAAAATATATATATATATATTCCATAGCGACTATTCTGAATTTTAAACTGGACATATCTTTTCATTTCTAAAGTGAAATCTCGATTCGTTGACTTTGTTAGAAAGATACAATTAAGCAGATTCAAATATTTCTTGTTTCGTTCAATTCTGAGTTATATTGAATTCTGTATATTCATTTGAAAATTGAAATCGAATTTTCGAACTACCGCGCCATCTCAGGCTCGTTATATAATTAAAATAAATTTATTCGTTTTCACTTCGTCGAAAATAAATTTTCCGTCGTTTTTATTTAAAATAAATCATTTTAAATATTCAAAATTTATTAAATTCGCCAAAATAAAAATTTTAAACTGGTTCAAATTTCCGGGTTGTTATATTCTCCCCCACTTAAAATCTTTTCATCCTCGAAAAGGAACGAAACTGAAAGTTGTTTACTAATCAACTCAACTTTCATTATTTTCAGTACGGCTTAAGTTCTTCAACTTTTCAATTTCTAAGAACTTTTCAAATTTTTCAAAAATTTGGCTAACACCCTAAATTTTCGAAAAATTTCGCCATAACCTCCCCTACACCGGGAGCTTCGGGATATTTCAAATAGCCTCCCATGGCCCTCACCAATCAATGGTGGTATAAAAAGAAAAAGAAAAAGCCAAGCGGCTAGCCAATCGGCTCATAAAATCATCATCACCCAAACAAATACAATAAACATGTACCTATTTGTCGGGCAAACAATTTTATTTCCCTTCTTTAGCCTCCTTGCTATGACCTGTTCAATGTATACATGTACATATATGCAAATGCAACAAATTTTCAAACAAATTTCAAATCAGTGTAACATTTGATTCAAGTTGGCTAAATGGTTCAAATTAATCATACCAATAATCATACACACAACCAGCAATCAATTAGTTGATTATCGTTTCAAATTCATAACTACGATATAAGTAGAGAAAATCATGTTTTGGTGCCAAATCACAACAATAAGCCCTATCTAGTTTTGGTTCTCACACCAGTCGATGGAAATATACAAATATCTCACTTTCGAAACTCGAACACAAATACTGGTAATGTGATCACAATTACCAGTATCATCTCCGGGCGACTAGAGTATGATTCTATATCTATCTAGTATATTAAAACTTCGAATATACGTTTGCAAGGCGTATATGCAAAATCTTTATATACTCGATTGTCCATCTCAATACAAATAAATATTCAAATACGTGTAAAAAGGTTTAAATTTTCAAAACAAAGTTTATTTTCAAATTTATTTGAAAAATATACTCCTCACACTCGTTCTAGGATACTACTGATCCTATCTCTAACGAGTTATCCTTATTGGATATTACTAATCCAATTTCTGATGAATTCTTTCGTTTGGTTCTAATGTGTCTTGTTCTCGAGCTTTGTAAACCAAAGCTCTGATACCAACTGAGACAACCCGTAACTTCCCCGTAAAGGAAAGTGTCGGATAGTTTGAGAACAAACCACAACTGAACACATATAGAAGAACATTTCACTGTTATTACAACAATGCATCAGAGATTTAAATTACATTTAAATACCTAGCAGCGGAAAATAATACAATACACAACTAGAAGAGATATACGGATACAAAGCTTTCCGGATATCATTCCAGCTGTAAACCAGGATCCTGTGAATATAAATCTGCAAAACCACAACTACTAGCTGCCCGTGTCGAAAATAAGGGCACCCAGAGTTTAGGTTAAAACAATAAACTCCAGGTCAGTCATGTGACTGGTGTGAGAACTAAAACAGTTATTTAAAACTTTACTTTAAAAGAAAGTAATTCAAGGGAACACGCCGTATAACACGGAACGGGTTTCCTCCCAAGAATACTAGTGCATAGAATAAACAGCGCAATGCTTTTTCGAAAAATGAAGCTATTATAAGACCCAGGTCCCATCACACAATGCAACGCAAGCCGGAGGATAGGGTTTTACCTTATAACAGCCAAACATGCTTGATACGTTTAAAACAAATCATTTGATACTATAATAAGTGTATAGTGTCAAAAACAATTTCAATCATAAATATAAATCATAGACGGCATGAGTGCCCCATCCCACTATGTCGCTATACTAGGCTCTACAAATAAAGCCGAAATACACGTATTGGAAATTGGATTTCCATCATGGTGGCTCCTGATTCGAAAGATCGATCGCGGAATGCAATTCACCACGGCTTACGTCCCCATAAGAGAAAACACCGTCTGCATCCGCACATTTAGGACCAGAGTACCACCGCGGCTTACGTCCCAGCGAGAGAAAACACCGCTTACTCTATATATCCCTGAGCACTAGGCTCATCTCGGTCGACCGAATCCACGACACCACTAAGGTGCCCATCCACGAATAAGCATACTGATCAAACCATCAGTTTGCCACCATACCGGGGTGTGAGGCTCGCGGATCAACGCTATACACAAAGCCATGCTATATCAGCTGCGCTTTGATCATCAACCACCAAACTTTGCTTTTCAACAAAAGTCTGGATCACTGCATCTCAGCATGCCACACTATCAATCCATATCGTACCACTGATTTCTGCCAATATATAACCTCTGAGCTCATATGTCTCAGAGAAGGGCGTTAAGCAAGAGAATAAATTCTCCGCCGCCAAACAGATATATATTTAGCAGAGATCAACAAATACAATATAAAGGAATACAATGTCAGACACACCATCCATTTACAAGTCCGTTCTAGGTCTGAACGAAACCGGAGGCACTTTCCTCGCATATCCATCCATCTCCAAGTACGTCTGGACGACCGCCAACTATTTCCATCCTCTTGGGTGTACAGCCCAATCAGGATCGTCAGTAATTATCCAAACGATGTGAAGACTTCCGGTCTTCAACCACCGTCTTCATCTTCGACATCTCGTCGAATCGGTTATTCAGAATGGGTATAAACCCGGCCTTTCTGAATAACCCACGTATATGATAAACAAATGTTACACAAACACATCAAACGCCTCATTCCAATTCAGAATATTCTTTTATTCACAAAATCACATTTTTAGGGAAAGGTTCCCATTCATTTTATCCAAGATAAATTCTTCTAAATTTATTCTTTAATCTTCCTTTGGATATCATTTCAAACCATATTATGGTTTTCCAAACTAGTCGGGATTAGCGAACCACACCGAAGTAATTATTATTTTATTTCCCAATCCCAACCTATATATCCCATGGAGAAAACTGGTAATACTCCACATCTAACACCACTGTGTTATTGGTAAAATTAATTACCATTTCACGTTCAAATCAAATTAAAGATTTAACTATCGCTTTGGAGCAAAACTGGTGGTACTCCATTCTCGATCACCTTTCAGATTTGATAATTTAAATAATCAATTCATTTTTCAATCTAATTAAAGATTCATTAAAACTCCACTTAGTTTTAATCTTCTCAAAAATCGATATCTTGCCTTTAACTGGGTTGAAGAACCAATGTCTTCTAAAATACGATTCACGATAAACCCAAATCACATTTGATATTAAATACAAGGCTCTGAATAGAAAATATATCGGCTTACATTCAATATCAAATTCTGAAACCAACATATATCGTATTGGAAATAACGATATAAAATATATCTTTCAAATCCCCATAACAATATTTGTATAGTCACGAAATCCAACATCGAAATATCCCAAAGATAATTTCGATTCAACTCCAGTCCAATCCACGTATTGGGAGTATTGATTATTTTTAAAATCACTTTCAAATTCAATTTATTTATTTCAAAAATAAATTGATTTTAATTCTAGTTCAAAACTAGTTTATTTCGATAAAAATCTATTTTTATCTTTTCAAATGTGGAATTTACAAGCTCAACTCTTTCCAATCCATATATTATGATTTTACACAAATTATAGATATTTTTAATAATTTTACCAAGGCCCGTACAGTCGATTTCCAACAACGGCCATCGAACTGCACTTACAACGACCTTTTTCGAATTTGATTTGGACATAACTCCAAATCCAACCGTTAGATTTCAAATTTCTAATATTCATTGGAAAGCTCTTTTCGATACGAACCCAACGGTTCCGGTTTTAGGAGAATCCGACGGTCGGATCTCCCGCAATGTCCGTTTGAAATAAATGGTCGAAATTCACGAACTGCCGCGGCGCGGCGCGTTCTATTCAGGCCATTATATATATAATATATATATATTATATATATTTCGTCGATTTCCTTTTAAAACGAATTTTATAAATAGTTCTACATTCGTTTCAAAACAATTTCAACTTCCATTTCAATTCAAATCAAAATTGAATTCTTCTTTATAAATTCGTTTTAAAATTCATTTCTATTCAATTCAATTTGAATTCATTTGAATTCGCTTTCAATTCAATTCATTTCGAAATCGTTTTCAATTCAATTCATTTCGAAATCGTTTTCAATTCAATTCATTTCGAAATCGTTTTCAATTCAATTCATTTCGAAATCGTTTTCAATTCAATTCATTTCGAAATCGTTTTCAATTCAATTCATTTCGAAATCGTTTTCAATTCAATTCATTTCGAAATCGTTTTCAATTCAATTCATTTCGAAATGAATAAAATCGATATAAATATCGTTTACGTCAAAATGGCGTCAATCTAATCAACACGGCTTTATATTTTCAAAACTTCTTTATTCTATCCAACAAATGAATATTTATCCCATTCAACACATGAATCTATATTTATTTCAACACACGACTAATCTCAACACATGAGTACTGTCTACACATCACTATTTTTATATTCAACCCATGAATTTTCTTTTATAATATTCATTACTTTCCAGATTGGAATGAGGCCCAATCAATCACCATATAACGTTAATTATATGGATTCCATACAACACATGTATATAATAGCAATAATAAACAATCAACCATCAACCAAAGTGCACTACACTGTATAAGCATCAAATATAGATATCTTACGCTTATAACAGCCTGTCAATCAATCGATCGACATATTTAATCAATCAGGATGAGTGAACTTCAAATTTCATCCCAACACCCGTGTGGGGTTTCAAACAATCAAACACAGATTTTTAGTTGTGCAGTTGGGCGATGTGTAAAATTTATCGACCCATTCAATATCAGTCAAATCAGTGTATATAAACAAATCGGCCGATTTGTTTATAAATATTTATTTATTCACTTTCACGTTAAAACTATATTTTTAATGATAATATATTTTATTTTAACACATGAATTTCTATTCATTTCATTTACACAATAAAAATGATATTTTTATTTTCCTAACATATTTTAGAAAATTTCGGCGGCATAACGACACGATACTAGAAACGGGACGAGGCCTAGCCTTATCCCCGGTCTAGTGAAGGCCCACGCCATTCACACATCAATCAAATCAATTTCATTTCCCCAAACAATTCAGTTCAAAACAAATAATCTAACCAACTACACAACCAAACAATTTAACAAACAAGCCATCCATGGTCTGTGGATGACGGGTGTCGGGTGCTACTAAGCACCGTCTGCATCCTAGTATAAATATACATATATATGTATAACTAGAATAAGAAATTTAGAGTGAGGAGTTCTCACCCTTTCGCTAAACTGAATGACGCAATTCTTCATGGGTAGGAAATCTTCACTGTGCTTTTCTTTCGTCTATTTCGTTGCCCGTATTCACTACCTATATAAAAGTCACATTTTTACTTTGCTATTCAATATATAAAAATCGAATTTTTACTTCGCTATTCAATATATATTATTTTGAAAAACAACTCTATTTTTACTATGAAAAACAATTCTATTTTTACTATGAAAAACAATTCTATTTTTACTATGAAAAACAACTCTATTTTACTATGAAAAACAACTCTATTTTTACTATGAAAAACAATTCTATTTTTACTATGAAAAACACATTTTATTTTTACTATGAAAAACAATTCTATTTTTACTATGAAAAACACATTTTATTTTTACTAAGAAAAACACATTTTATTTTTCCTATGAAAAACACATTTTATAAATCGTTATAATGATTAAAAATCATATTTTCATTTTAAAGTAATATATATATAAAAACCATATCTTCATTTTAAAGTTATATATATATATATATAATCAGATAAAAAAAACAATAATGTTATTCTCTATAAACATTTAATTACAAGTTCAAAGAAATACACTGCGTCCTCTTCATCTTTGCTGTTCAAAACCCTCTACATCATCATCCCCGAAATAACTGCTCCAAGCTTCCACAGTTGAACCCATCGCTGGCCCGTTAGGGCTTCCTTTTGCTCGCACCACGTCAGCCTTGACGATGATCAACGGCCATCACAAGGCGCGCCTTGGCGCTGCCTTTCACCAGCCAGAGGATGGGCCAGCTCGCACCACCGATGGCCAGCAGAATTGAGCCCGACGCGGTGGCCTTTGAGCCCCAAATTTGAACGAACCACACCACTAAACGAGATCTTGCCCGTTGGATTTGTAGAGCACTTGACGCTCTCTGATTTGCAGTTGGAGATTTCGAAAAACATTGTGTTGATTTGGGGTTCTTGGAGGAGGAAGTTTCGAGCTACAATCGCCCTTCGATTTGAACGTGGCGGCTGAAAGAGAGAGAATGGGCTAGGGTTACGGGGAGGGATATTTATATAATTAATATTTTATTATTTTTAATTCTCCAATTTCAAAAAAAGCATGTCTACTGATACGAATTCCAAATCAAACCTAACGACTGTCGTCCCTAGCTAAATACCCCCATTCCGAACACAACAGGATATGTTTCATAAGCCAATTCGACTGTTACAGTCAGTTATTCTTCAAATTAAAATATAAACATTTAATTTTAGATTTGAACGTACATTTTAATTTGCCGGGGCCACATACGGACTCTAAAAATTCCAAAAAATATATTTCTAGCTTCGTATTGACGATACGGTCCTAACAAAACTAATTTCGTCAGATTCTGAGACCGTTTGAAAAATGGCCATTTTCCAGTCGATTAAATTCAACTGAAACTGGTCAAACGCGTTTAACTTCACCACGCTCACATATTGATTCAGAAAATTACGAATTTTAAAACATAGCAATAATTTGACATCACGGATCCAACAAAACTGGTTTCATCGAAAACAGAGGTCGTTTGCAAAATGGCTATTTTTAAGGGATATATATATTAAAATATATATATAAATTCCATAGCGACTATTCTGAATTTTAAACTGGACATATCTTTTCATTTCTAAAGTGAAATCTCGATTCGTTGACTTTGTTAGAAAGATACAATTAAGCAGATTCAAATATTTCTTGTTTCGTTCAATTCTGAGTTATATCGAATTCTGTATATTCATTTGAAATTTGAAATCGAATTTTCGAACTACCGCGCCATCTCAGGCTCGTTATATAATTAAAATAAATTTATTCGTTTTCACTTCGTCGAAAATAAATTTTCCGTCGTTTTTATTTAAAATAAATCATTTTAAATATTCAAAATTTATTAAATTCTCCAAAATAAAAATTTTAAACTGGTTCAGATTTCCGGGTTGTTACATCCTTCCAGCTCCTGAAACTCCAAGTGAAACCTAACCTGGAAATATACTCGGTTTGACCTGAGCACATTTGAAGCAAATCAAAATTCACTGGGTCAGTCTGGAATACTTTCAGTGGTAAATTCATAGTACAAACATTTTGTTTAACTTTGGAAAATCCTTTTGAAATAAAAGGATAATAGTAAGACCAGCCCACACATAAACACGGATGGTTTTTACCTTACTATAACCCAAAACATTTTTGATATCATAACTGGCTCTGATATTATAATAGTGTCTAAATACAAATAAATACAATCTAGTAGAACGCTTGCATCTGACGCTCCACATATATAGTATACAATCAAAACCACGGGCGCTTATTGGAAATTGGATTCCGACTATGACAAGGTATGGGACCACCAGCCGATTGTGTATCTCTAGAGGCGAATATTTTATACCTTTCAGAGTATGTATCTATACTTAACATTCTATTTATTTTACCATTGGGAATATAATTATACTTTTCAAAACCTTTCTTCCCATTTCCTTACATTTTGGCATCACGATATATACTTATATATATATATATACACATATATACACTACTTAATGGTATAAATCAAATTACCAATTCTGATATGACAAATCAAATGTCAAATTTATATAATTTAAAATCAAATATTCTTATTTACCTTGTAACTAACATTTATATTCAAAAACCTCGTACTCATGTTCAATATTCCTCGTATGGAATGATTAACCAATTTCAACTCCTTTCCCTCGTTTCAAACTAATACCATTCCTCGATAATAGTGAAGCCGTTCAAGTTGGGGTATTTTATTACCTCTCAGACCTTGATCGACCCAGCTCTTACCTTAGAAGAATATTAGTTTATCACTTAATCACTACTATTAAAATCTCCTTTACCGCCTTGATTTCAAATCTAGTTTCATAAACCGTCTCTTACATTTGAAATCCTCTTCCAGTATAATCTCTTTACTTAATTTGTTGATTAAGTAAATGTTCATTAAAACACCACTTTTAACTTAAATCATTATTTCGCTTCTAACATTTTGATTTATAATCAAAATCTCTTGTCAAATAATTTGATGCCATCTATTTGGGCATTTCTATAATAAAACTTTTACCTTGGATTTTACAACTAAAATCCGCTTACACCTACTTTAAAATAAAACCTTTCTAATTGGGATTTCATTCCCAAATACCCATTTACCAATATTTAAACCAACCCAATTGTTTATATTTTCCCTTACATTTGCAATCCTTATTTCAATTACAACGTTTTGCCCAATCCAATGCTTTAACCCTTAAGGTCCTCCTTTTGGTTTAAAAAAACCCTTTTAAATTCTTGTTTGGATTTCTTCCAAATCATCTATACAGATCTATTCACCATTTCTATATTTTGGTCCATTCTTAATCTATTAACCCTTTTCATTTAAAGTTTCATTTCATTTTGAGCTCCCTTTACTTAATTTAGAAATTAAGTAAAATTTTCTTTAAATTCTTACATTCACCGACAAATCCCATTCACCAATCTCATTTGAACACTTGGATTATAAATCCCTTATAACTCTTATCGGTCTTTTTGATCAAAACATAAAGCCACTTAATCACTTCTCCAATAAATTCCAATTAAAAGCCATCATTTCAATTATTATTAATTCAAATAATAATTAACTTTAAATATTAACTATATTAAAAATAGTAACTGTGCTGTTAACAAAAGTAGTTTAATTATCCTTTTGAAATGCTTATTAAATAAAATTAACTTCATTAACACAATATAATTCAATAATTTCCTTAATTTATAGTTAATCGAAGATTAACTAATATTTAACCCTAAACAACTCAATAATTTTCTAAATTTATCGTTAATCAGAGATTAACTAATATTTAACACTATTCGTTAAATTTAACGAATACTCAGAAAACCCAATTAATACCATTATCAATTTAATTCAATTATCAATTCCAATTAAATACGGTTAATTTTGTCACCCGTACATATCAGTTAACTATTTACTGAATTTCATTATCATTTCCCCCTTTTATATTTATTAAATAAGTTAATTAAATTAAAAACACTATTTAATTGTTTTAAAAACAATTATTTTATTTTACCAACCCATATGTAATTTATTTGGTTTCCTCCTTTTAAACTTGTATAATCCTTTAAACAATCTCTTTATAAACTGGATTAAAATATACATTTATAAACTCCCAATTTAATTACTTATATAAAATTAATTGAAAAACTTCAATTCAGTTATAAAATAATTTATAACTTTGAAACTACGTTAATCCACCTGACGGTAGACTGATGTTTAAAACATTATATTTTAGGCCATTCACTGCCAATTACCCAATCAATACCGTCGATTGATTTCAATTACAACAACGATGAATATATATTCAACCATCAACATTCAAACAGGTTTTGGTGTCAGTCAGGGTGTAAACTCATATATGAATAACATGCACCACAAATAAAATACAGTTCATTTGAGGAATCTGGTCGGATCCCTCCGACCTGTCCTTCTCTGCATTACAGATATTACTTTGATAACAATATATGAATTAAATTTCAATAACCTATTATTTAAAACTGACGAGTATAAATAACAACAATCAATCAAACAACCAATAGCATCCATAGCAGCCAATCAACCAATTTCTATTGTTAACGATCAATTATATTTTTCTATGAATTTAACACATCACAGAATTCCAGAGGGTGTGAGAATTAACTCACCAGATTTAATTCTGGTTGATGGTTGACGCGTTTGTTGCATTAAAATTGAAACGAACGTTCAAAATTATCTGAAATTCCAATCAGCTCCAATTGAATTCCAGTCAGCACCATCACCTAGGCCTCGTCCTTGTGATCCCAACGGATCCCGTTTCACTGAATTTCGTTATCGTATGAGAAAGTTATACGATTTTATAACCTTGGGTATATATTATAGTAAATAATTAAATAATTAAATAAATACCTTAATTACTTCTCCCTTAATCCACGTTCAAACCCCCTGATCCCGCCACATCATCCGTAATTAACGGTCAATTCCACGTCATCAGGCCAATAAGTTTTCACACATTTTCCACTATTCTTCCTCCTCAGCCCCGACTTTGCTTCTTCTTGTTGTGAACAAACAAACCTTCACCTTCATGGATCAACCACCGAAGATTCTCCGGCCTACCTACAACCTCCTCCGATCAACCGCTGTAACTCGTTCCAGCGCTGACGCCTACAATCCCAGGACCGCAACCACTGTGCTGCCCCAAAAACAACGTTGAACGGAAATGGTTTTACCAAAAATTCTTCGACCACCTTTGATCATAAACCATGCCACCACCATGATAGCCACCATCTCCCATCAGGCTTTCAGTAGCCTTCAGCTTCCACCACCTGACAACACCCATAGCCGCTGCAAAATCCCCAAAACTGATCACAACTTCCAAAAATAACCCAAACCGAACTTCTCCGTTCAACTCAGAAAATCCGGCGACTCCGACCACCGTAGGACTCGAGACCACCACCATCTGAAAGCCCTATCTCCCCTCTTTATCCTCCATTTAGTCTGAGCTTCTGGAATTGACCACAACCCTCCCAAAATAGAAAAGAACGAAACCCATTTTTCTCGATTAATGGCGATTTCTGGTGACCTCAGTTGACCGTTCCACCCCAAATTTTTGCTGAAGCCAGTTCTCACTCCGATTTTCACTTTTGCTTCAGATTACCTTAGCTAATTCCTTCAGGATTTGGAGTTATAATTTATTTTGAAATCAGGGGGTTCTCTACAAATATTTTGGACGGGAAAAGTGTCTGGGTTGGAGTGGCTGAAGGGTTGGCTGAATATAGGTGTATATATAGAGAAAATAATATTAATTTATGTTGATGCGACTAACGATATTATTTTTCGTGTCTATCGCAATTCTAAACATTATTTATTGGCTTCTGTGCTCACATACAAACCCCGTTCGCGATGAAAATGGATGACATGATATAATTTGACGTTACAGTCCTAATGAAACTTGTTTCATCGAATTCTGAGTCCGTTAGCTCAAATGGCACTTGTTCACGTCCAAATGGTCGATTTGTTTGCATTTTATTTTGCCACGCTCACAGAAAAACTCCGTTTTGCGTGCAACTTGAAAATCTAGCAATAATTTGCCATTGCAATTCCAATAAAATTTGTTTCGTCGTAAACGAAGGTCGTTTGAATAATGGCCCTTTTATAACTACCCAATTCAAATTAAAATAAACCAATTTTAAAATACCTCAATATAATAAAAATAAAATATTTTTATTGGCCATACACGAGCAGAATTTCATACATTACCAAAATAAAATATTCTGGGTTGAATTCCAAGCCAAATTGATATTCAGAATAATAAAAACCCTTTGTTTTATATAAATAAAGCGCTATGATATATAAAGGAATTCCATAGCGACTATTTTAAAATTTGATTTGAACATAAAACAAAATCTACGCTATGAAAACTAGATTTTTCTCTTCCGTTAGAAAAATATTATCCAACAGATTCGGACGTTTCTTGTTTCGGGAAAATCCGACTAATATTGGATCCTGTACAGCCGTTTAAAGTTCAAAATGCCATATTACGAACTACCGCGCCGCTGCAGCTCGTTTTATAATATAATTATAAATTTAACGCTCAACCGTCGTTTTATAAACGAAATCGATACTATAATTTCAATATACACAATTTTAAACCATTGTAAATTGCCCGATCACATTATACTTCAAATTCAACATTTTCCAAATATTTTGGAATTTAAATATTATTATATAATTAATATAAATAAATATTCAAGATAAAATAATTAAATTCAATTATTTAAATTCAAATCGATATTTTAAATAATAAAATAAATTTGAATCATTGGCTAGAAAATACAGGATGTTACAATAAAAATGATATTTTTTATGTGTTTTACAATTCCTATATTAACATGTAACATAACAAATAAAAATGATGTTTTCATTTGCATACAAATCTAATTCCAACATAACAAATAAAAATTCTATTTTTATTTGTTTACAAATCTAATTTTAACATAACAAATAAAAGTGATATTTTTATTTTGTCGACAATTCTATTTCAATAAAACAAATAAAAATGATACTTTTATTTTGTTGACAATTCTATTTCAACAAAACAAATAAAAATGATACTTTTATTTTGTTGACAATTATATTTCAACAGAACAAATAAAAATGATACTTTTATTTTGTTGACAATTCTATTTCAACAAAACAAATAAAAATGATACTTTTATTTTATTGACAATTCTATTTCAACAAAACAAATAAAAATGATATTTTTATTTGTTTACAATTCTCATTTCTTCATTATTTTCAATAAAATCGACAGATCACCACAATAGCATCAATCAATTCAAATCAAATCGCGTACAAAAACAAACTGAATTTACAACATATATATAAGCATTTCTAACACGATAATAATTAATTTATTTTAATTATATATAAAAAAAAGAAATCTCACATATATATTTTTATTTTTCGCATATATGTTTTTCACATTGTAGTCACAACTCAGTACAATCAATTTAAATCGTCCATGGTTTGTGGACGAGGGAGGTGAGTTAACATACAATCAACACAAATTCAGTTATAAAAATAAATAACTATACAAAAGAATTTAATGAGAGAGTTATCACCTTGATCGGTTTAGAAATCGTTTAATAACGATTGTTTTAATTAAACCAAAAATTGTAACTACATCCAATCTTGTCCAAATTGATTTCATGCGAAGCGTTTGTCGCCACGGTTCCAAAGCGTCTAAAATCGTCGAATTCTATTTTCGTATGCAAAAGTTATGGGGTTTTATATATTAATAACACACTTTAATTAACTAATGATAATTGTTAAAGTAATTAACCTAATTAACTACCTTCCCTCTCGTTAATTTCTCTCCTCCCTCACGTTCCCGTCGCTCCTCATCACGCACACAGGAAGAAAACACGCAGCCCCCTTCAAATTTCGCACCCCATTCCAATCCTCCTGGATCCGATTTAAATACACCACATCGAAGGCCTTCTTCTTCTCCATCTTCACCATGAATAGCTTTAAATTTGAGCTCCCCATTGGCCATGAATTTGCAGCCAAACCGCAGCCCTTGAGGCTTGAGATTCGCAAAAAATACTACCCAAAGCATGATCTTAACCGTATGGATTTATAGAGCATGTGAATCTCTACAATTTTCATGCAGAAATTATCTTCTAATTCTTGATGGATTGAGAGAAAAGAGGGAAAGAAATTTGAATTATTTCAGCCTTGAAATGAAACCAGCGGCTAGGGTTTTGATAATGAGGGTTTGGGCTGAAAATGGGCTATTTATACCTTATTTTATATTATTATTTAATTCCATTATCTCTAAAAAGTGAAAATTTGCATCCGAACTTCAAAAGAACTCCAACAACTATCATTCCTAACCAAACACCCCCATTCCGGACATAATGAGATATGTTTCGAAAGCCAATTCTATTGCTTTGATAAGTTTTTATCAAAATTAAAATATAAGTTAATATAACAGTCAATATTGAATTTGAACGTACATTTTTAATTTATCGGGGCCACATACTGACTCCAAAAATTTCAGAAAAATAAATATAACAATGTTTTGACGATACAGTCCTAACAAAACTAATTTTGTCGAATTTGGAGACCGTTTAAAAAATGGCCATTTTCTGGTCGATCCAATTCAACTAAAATTGACAAAACACATTTTCTTTTGCCACGCTCACATATTAATTCCAAAAATTATGAAATTTTAAACCTAGCAATAATTTGACATTCCGGATCCAACAAAAGGGGATTTGTCGAAAATGGAGGTCGGATGCAAAATGACTATTTTTAAGGGCTTTGTTATTATTTAAAAATGGAATTTTTAAATTCTGACACATTTTCTAACAAAATTTCTTTAAATAAATTTTTTAAATTGGTTCTGATTTTTTGGATTGTTACAGGTCCCACACAATATGATACAAGCTCTCCCCTTTTCTTGTATCCCCCACTAGGTTTTCACTGACTATGTATACCACTAGGTGTCTTTAGTTACATAGCCTTATTTATTTCTATCAGTTATGCTTACCCTACAAGGTGTCTTTAATAGCATAACTTTATTTTTACATTGGTTATGTATACCACTAGGTGTCTTTAATTGCATAACCTTAATGGAGTTAAGTTTGTAGGCCTATATGTGAATATTAACCACCTAACCAAGATTTATTTAACCCTCTAACTGATCCAATCAATTTACTTAACCCTAATCTTATTTAATAATCATATTATTCATATGGATTAGATTTGGTTAAGTATTCCAATTCATTACCATGTCATTTATGGTTTCATAATGGGCCAGACCTCCCACATTAGGCCAACAACATATGGATGCCGGATAAGCCGGTCCAGTCCGGGCAGACTTATTCCATAGTTGGGCCTAACCTCATGTCATAGCCCGATTCATATTTACATACTTAGACCTCCCACATTAGGTATTCATATTTACATAGTTAATACCCATTTTACCCAATAATTTGAAATATATGTCCAAAAATGCTCATATTCAAATTATGCCAATATTAACGCTTTTTCCCCCGTTCCTTAACTAGCGCCCTCATAAAATTGGTGGTATGCCTAGGCTATATAACAGCTTAGTCATGAACGATAAAAAGGGAAAACAATAGGAATGTAACAAAAGTGATCATCTTGGCAAAAACATAAACTTAGCATGATGATATGAACATACATACTGGCATGAACATGAAATTATCATCATAACAAGGTGGACATGAATCTGATGAATGGTTGATAGTCAATTGATTCTAACATAACAACGATGGTAAGATCTAAATTAGCAATTTAGATGTCCAATCAAAAAAGATCTAACATGATAACATAAAGTGATAAATTAGATCCCATAATTCAGATCTAGAGGTTAAAATATACCTAACACCATTAGAAGGACATAATAGCATGTTTAGATCTAAATATGTCCAATTTACAACATATCTAAGTTGATTGCAATATGAAAGTGATTTACATACATAATTAGATCTAACCAATGTTGCAACTGTCAAAATTAATAGATTTACATTCACCACAACATAATTATAAGTCAAGATCCACAATAATAACATAGTAGAATAATCGCAATTGAATTGGATCTAAAGAAATAGATCTATAGTGACATAATAGATTAATCATAATTGAATTGGGTCTAAAGAAATAGATCTACCATGACATAGCAGAATAATCACAATTGAATTGGATCTAAATAAAAGATCTATCATGAAATAGTAAAATAATCACAACTGAATTGGATCTAGAGAAATAGATCAATCATGACATAATAGAATAATCACAATTGAATTGGATCTAAAGAAATAGATCTATCTTGAGGTAGTAAAATAATCATAATTGAATTGGATCTAGAGAAATAGATATATCATGACATAGTAGAATAATCACAATTGAATTGGATCTAGAGAAATAGATCTATTATGACATAGTAGAATAATCACAATTGAATTGAATCTAAAGAAATAGATCTATCATGACATAGCAAAATAATCACAATTGGATTGGATCTAAAGAAATAGATCTATCATGACAGAGTAGAATAATCACAATTGAATTGGATCTAAAGAAATAGATCTATCATGACATAGCATCAGATATGATAATAGCATTGATACATGGTTTACACATATCCAAGTCACGGTGTTACATAATTTACTTTTATTTATTTTAACCTAAAAATAACCAACTCATTGTGATTGGATTGCTAACACTAGTACAAAAAGCACCTGTTGCTTCGCCTCATTTGCTACTGTTGTGCTTGCACCAGAAGCAAATGATATTATTTGCTTCTGATTCATCATTACAATAGAAGCTATTACCACTGCAGAAAAAGTAGAAAGTCTATGTATAAGAATTTTCTTCCGATGTTGTAGAAACAGAAGCAACCGTGAGAATTATTTTCTTCATATCACCATACAACAAAAGCAAATTACAAGTTTTATTTAAAAGAATTCAGTTATTAACTTTTAATAATTAACATTTAATACTTAATACTTAACTATTATTTTCAATGTATAATATTTAATATATAATAGTTAATTTATAATTAATAATTGTAAATAATAATTTATAAACAATACTTTATAATTAATGATTACTAAATTTATATTGAATGTTTATTACAATTAATGATTTGTAATCAATAATTTATAAACAGTAATACATAATAATTTCTATTTGATAATTAATAGTTAATGATAATCATTTTTAATGTTTAATAATCAGTAAACCGCAAAGAATGCGGTTAACCCATTTATTCGCCTCGCTCAATTTTTTTTCATCATCCTGCCTTCGTACAGTGAAATCCCGCTTTCCTTTCCTAGCATCCAACATTCATCTTCTCGCTTTCCCTTAGAACTTCGTTCTCCTCTGGAAAATAAATAAATCCCTAAACCAAATTCCTAGAAATCCCTTACCCTTAAATCGAAATCATACATTATCTGCCTATAATAGCTAAGATCTTAGAAATAGATCCATTACATCATTCTCTTGCCAGTAAAGAAAGGAAAAAAAACCTAATCTATTACTTCGTTTGTTCTATTTCTAAGATTTAGGTTTGCAATATGAAATCCCGAAATCATTTGTTTGGAGTTCGCCTCTGGCCTTTAGTTGCCAAGACAAGATTTGAAGTTAAGCTGGATCTGAAAGTCATCTAAATTAGTTGCCGCTTGGAAACGCACCACTGGAAATAATGCTAAGGAATTTGCCATTGCATTAATTTTGGAGTCATGCGCGTGGATCTGACTGACTCACAGTGCTTGGAAAATCATTGCTTTGAGCGTGCTGTTGATGATTTCCGTACAGTTATGAATCGTTGTTATCATATATGAATTCACTTGGCTAAATGGTTCACGAAGAGGTGTAATTTATTCATGAAGTGTCGTGCCTATTTTTTGAAACAATCAGTGCTAGAGATAAGCTTTTGGTTCACCTCGTAATTCAGTTGATGGCCAGAAATGGGGCTAGTTTGTTTACATCCCTAGATCTGTATGTGGCATCATTGTGCATATTCTTGCTAGAAGCAATGGATGTGGAAAATTGCAAAGTCTAGAAGCAAGCTTGGAGATTGGTGATGCTGCTGCCTTGATGCTGGTATGGTACTTGCTGATTTTGTGTCTATTTTACGTTTTAACTAAATAAAATTGTAGCCTTGCTTCTTGATACCGGTATAGGGTTTCTTTGTTTTTTAGTTTATATAAGATTTTTGGTTACCAAATCTTTCTCTTATAGTATTTAAAATTGTAATGAACCTGTCAATCTTAATGTATTGACTAAGGTCAATTATTTGGTAATAACAATAGCACGATCACATTGTTAATAACGATTTGAATTGCATTATGGTGTTTGAATGATGGCTTGTATCAAATACTGAATCCAAATTATATTCCCTCAGCTGGCTATAATGATCAATGATGCATACTGAAGGGGATTCGATATTGTAATTCCTGTACTATGAGATAATAGTACTTGTTCTGTCTTCTGAAGTTTGTCTTTTTTAATTTCATTCAACTTCTTTGATGGGTACTTATATTATTTGAGTTGAACGTAAACATTCGGAGCCATGATTAAGTGCTGATGAATAATTATATTCTTTTTAGTGCTTAAATTTTATGTCATATATGATTATTTCTTTTCTTTTTGTTTATTCAATTACTCTAACTAGCAAAAAGAGTTGAGCGTTGATGTTACTGTTAGTACCATTTAAGTCACCCAGAATAGTCAATATTTTTGCTTAGCAGTCTGTCATTATTTTGCTCTCCAACAAGTGCATGGAGGGTGGGTTGGGTGCGGGGAGAGTATGGTTCAACTATCGTTGTGATGAACTGGTTTCAAGTTGCTCATGTTGAATTTTAAACTTTATTATTATTATGTTAAATTGTTATGGCTATTTTTTGATCTCCTTTTTGATTTTGTGCAGCCTGCACTTTCTTACATTATAAAATAATATAAAGAGGTACTATTTCGTTTTATAATATTTTCAAGTGGATAGCTTCTGATTGCATAAAATCAAGTTTATAAAATTTAGACTTCAACAACTGTTAGTCATTTTCCAAAAAAATAAAAAATTAATTGCTTAAAGCCAACTTTTTGAACTATATTGGCAATGACGTATCAATTTTTATAACAGTTTCAAATTCCTTGACAGCAAGTTTGTGAAGTTAACAACATTACAAACCGGATTAACCGAATTTTGGTTCAGTCCAGTTTTGATATTTTTTTGACGTTCAATTTGAAATTTTTAACCTTAAAACCGAACGAGACGATCGATCGGTCGCTCCTAATTTTGATCGTTCTATAAAATTGTTGTTGTACTACATCAATTTATTATGTCATATTTGAGTATGCACATATTGGGATTTGGTTTGTGTAAGAACCCGTGACTTCCCCGGTAAGAAAAGTGCGGATTGCTTTGAGAATAGCATACATCGGAACACAAACAGAAGAACATTTCATTGCTTATTACAACAATTCCATCAGATACAAGAATATACAGAGTATAAATGAATATCATACATTCAATAAATATTAGAGATTAGAATAAATTACATAGCAGCGGAAAAACAATACAAAACACAACTGAAAGTAATACACGGATACAGAGCTTTCCGAGCATCGTTCCTGCTGTAAATCAGGATCCTATGAATATAAATCTGCAAAACCCAAACTACTAGCTGCCCGTGTGGAAAATAGGGGCACCCAGAGTTTAGGTTAAAACAATAAACTCCAGGTCAGTCATGTGACTGGTGTGAGAACTAAAACAATTATTAATCTTTATTTTTATAGTTAGGTAAATTAAGGGACCACGCCGTATAACACGGAACAGGTTTCCTCTCAAGAATACCAGTGCATAAAACAAACAGCGCAACGCTAAATAAAGAAAAATGAAGCTATTATAAGACCCAGGTCCCATCACACAATGCAATGCAAGCCGCAGGATAAGGTTTTACCTTGTATTAGCCAAAGAATGATTAATACGTTAAATTTCATCTTTTATTATTACTATAAGTGAATAAAACAACTTCAATTAGAAGTATCAATCATAGACGGCATAAGTGTCCTATACCACTATGTTGCCAATACTAGGCTCTACAAATAAAACCGAAATATCACGTATTGGAAATTGGATTCCGTCATGAGTCGAGGCAAGGGGCAAGCTCCTCTCCGTTCGAGACACTCTAGAAAATGTCTCAGGACCACACACAGCGATCCCTTGGAACCTCCAAGGCTGGTCCACTCTAAGTGCAAAAGTGGATTAGTTATACCTGAAAACATGTAACGGCTGGAAAATTTCCGACTCCTCGAGAGTCGGAAATTCCGAGACGTTAGTGAAAGAATTTAGAAGGTGAGAAAGAAAAGATAGAACTAATAGAATAGAAGAAGAAGGAAAACATTAGAATCATCAGAGTAACACGAATCTCACAGCGGAACGAATAACATATAATATATAACATAACTTTGAAGTAAACAGTTATATATATACAATAGCACTTATCAGAGTACAACACTTACAACACAGCGGAAATAACTATAGCCATAGAATCTTGCAGCCTCCTGCTCCAAGCTCTCCAAGCATATCTGTAAATCCCGACTACTTGACTGCCCGTACAAATTTAGCCACCCAAGAGTTTAGGGAAAACAACAAAGTAAACTCCGGGTCAGTCATGGGACTGGTATGAGTAAAACAGTTTAAAACAATTGAACAGGTATATGATATCTCATAAGACAACGCCGTGAATACGGAACGGGTTTTTCCCTTATGAGTATCTGAACAACTTTGACAAGCAATATCATTGAGATATTATAATAATGTCTAAGTACAAATAGGTATCAATCTAGCAGAAACGCTTGCATCTCACGTTCTACATACATAGTATAAAATCATAAACCGCAGGGCTCTTATCGGAGAATGGATTCCAACAGACAAGGTATGGGAGCACCTTCTGAATAGTGTACTCTAGAGGTGATACACTCAGGGTTCAACAAGAACGTCTTGCAACCCGGCCACACATGACCGCTCACTCATTTAGCTTAAGTGTCGCGAATATATTGCCACCACGGTTATAGGCCATCAAACCGTCATCCGAAGATACAGAATCAAAAAGAAGTATAAATATGGATATTCCCTAGATCGGTGACAATACACCCTGCTTGGGAATGACCCAACTAGCCATGCTGCCTAGCCCAACTTTTGTTACTTCCTGGTGTGAGGCTAGAAGCTACGTCTATCTTCAGAACATCTGATCACCATTCACTTTGAATGCCACATCGTCATACCCGCCAAATCACAAATTGACTTATCCAAAAATAACACGGGTATATAGCTAAGAGAAACGAATTCCTCCGCCACCAAACGTGAATACGTTTGAACAGATCAACTTACGCGATCCATTGGATATACTCTGTCAGACCTTCTTCCATATACGTTGTCCTGGGACTGGACAAACCGAAGGCACTATTCAGTATATCCATCTTAGTCATTGTTATCTAAGACTTATACAACAGCCCTTGCACTTTACTCTGTCTTCAATTTATCTTTGGCATATATTGCTCGCAACGCTTATGCCAATACAGAGTGGTTCTTTGGATAATAACCCAACCGGTCTCTCCATATTAACAACGTTAAAATGGTAAAAACTTTGATAGTCTGTGATTCAACTATCAAATTAAAACATGTCGGTGTACAAACAACGATCTTATTTCCAAATGGAAATTCGATCGATCAATCATCATATGTTCATATTTCCTTATTTCATATATTTAGAAAATATATGTTATAAATCATTGGAAAACATTTCCATAGCTTATTTTCACATCACTATTATTTCGCAACTATCAGTCCGTAACTGTAACTAGTATGAGGACAATTCTCTAAGTATCAATTCGGAAGGTCGAACCCAACATCAGATCGTCACTTAGAAAACCGTTCAACTTACCCTCTCCAGTCAGTTTCTGAATTTGCTTAACTCTATTTCTTAAATTCTTATCATGAAAACATTTCATTTTCTATGTTTAGAAAACATATCTGATTATATTTGGAAAACGTTCCCAAAACTCATTTACGGATTTCCAATGAACGTTGTATAAAACATCGTTTCGCTTAATCCATTTATCGCTTATTCCTTAGCTTTATTCCTAATCAACCTTTTAGATTGAACCACAACTATTCCTTTGTCAATTCTGAAGTCAATCAAGTTGGGGTATAATTACCTCTCAGACCTTAATTGAACAACGTCCTTTACTGTGAAATAGATGAAGCTCATCACTCACTTTTTACAATCATCTGTTTACGCAAATTCTCGGATTCAGGTTACGAATCCACTTCTTATATGAAAACGTTTGATTATAACTATAACGTTATAATCCTACTCCTGCAATGTCTGCCCTAAATTATAACTTTATCTCCTAACTCGAATAATTTAACAGACACCTAATTTCTAAATCAATAACTAAATCTTGATTTAAACCCTGGAAAGTAAATAGTACTTTCCCGAATTCGCTATAATCGAATTCGACGTATAACTCTCTTTCGAGTAATCTCTATTCGATTAACTCTTCTTCGAACAACCTATATTCGATTATCTCTCTTCGAATAACTCATATTCGAAATCTCTCTCTTTCGGATAAACAATATTCGATCTCTTTCTTTCGAATATGCTATATTCGAAAATCTCCTTTCGATTTACTAATCGATAACTCCTTTCGATCAAACTAAAATCGATAACTCCTTTAACTCTATTCGAATAACTAATATTCGACTAACTCCTTTGGATCAACTCATTTGATTAACTCCTTTGAATAGCTAATTCGAATAACTTACCTTCGAATAACCCATATTCGATTTACTCTAACTCGATTAACTTAATTCTAATCGATTTACTCCATTTCGATTCAACTTAATTCAAATCGATTAACTTAACTCAAATTGATTAACTCCTTTCGAATAACTAAATTCGATTTAACTCTTCTCGAATAACTACATTCGATTAACTCAAATTGAATAACTAATATTCAATTAACTCTTCGACTAACTCCTTTGGATTAACTAACTTCGAATAACTCCTTTGGATTAGCTAACTTCGAATAACTCCTTTGGATTAGCTAACTTCGAATAACTCCTTTGGATTAACTAACTTCGAATAACTCCTTTGGATTAACTAACTTCGAATAACCAATATTCGATAACTACTCTTGGAATAAATAATATTCGGTAACTCTTCTCAAATGAATAACATTTGATTTCTCCACTCGAATAAACTATATTTGATTACTCTTCCCTCGAATACACCATATTTGATAACTCTACTTCGAATAAGTGATATTCGGCAACTCTACTCGATTAACTCCACTTGGATAACTCTAACTGGTTATCTTTAACTGGTAAACTTTAACTGGTTAACTCAAATGGTTAAACCTAACTTGATTTACTTGTCTCGATTAACTGAACTAATCCGCTTAGTTTAACTTAGTTAATTCACTTTGATTAACTCTAACCGATTTACTTAGTTTAACTCAGCTAATTCACTTTGATTAACCCAACTAATTTACTTCGATTAACCAATTAGTTTAACTTGACTAATTCACTTAGTTTGACGCAACTAATTACCTTTGATTTACAAATTAGTTTAACTTAACTAAGTCACTTAGTTTGACACAACTAATTCACTTTGATTTACAAATTAGTTTAACTTAACTAATTCACTTCGATTAACCGCTTAGTTTATCTTAACTAATTTACTTTGGTTAACTTAACCAATTACTTTGATTAACTTGACTAACTTGCTTTGGTTAACCTAACAAATTACTTTGTTTAACTCTATTCGAATAAGTAATTCGAATCACTCTAATGTGTTTAACTCTATTCAAATATCTAATTCGAATAACTCATTTCGGATAACTAAATTCGATTAACTCCTTTTATTAACGTTTATTCATTTCAAAAGATTTCCTTTTTACAACGTTTATCCATTGATAAAGATTTACTTTTTACAAGTTTATCCATTTATAAAGATTTACTTTTAGTAACGGTTCTTCACTTTATAAATGTCCTTTTAATAACGTTTCTACTTCTCTATATAAGTCCAGACTTATATATATTCCATTTATCAACGATAAATAATTTATTTAATTTATAAAACATTATTTATAAATTAATCTACTTCAATTTATCTGTTTAAAACAGATTTCCTATTTAATATCTCATTTAAATCCATATCGTGTTATACCGTGTGCGAAGCACGTGTTTAAATCTATCCTTGTATAATTCTATTTATTTTCCCAACAAGCGTTCCTTTATTTATTCCCTAAATAAATATTCCTTTATTCCATTTATTTATAATCTAAATAAATGTTCCTTCATTTATTTCCTAAATAAATAAATGTTTACATTTTATAAAATCCTATCGATTTTATAAATAAGATTTATTTTCAATATAAACATTGAAAATTCCCTTTTTACATTCTAGTTTCACCTACGGTGTTTAACGTGTCGTATAACAATGATCGGTATCATTCAAACATATGAAATCAATAACAGATTTCATAACACATCATATATCACAATATATGAAAAACGGTAAAATAAATGTTGAGGAATCCAGTTGGATTCCTCCAACCTGTTTCCCTGCATCACAGATGTTAAACAACACCAGTATAATATTCTGATAAACAGAATCAACATATAACTATTTGACGGTTTATATATATATATATATATGTATATATATATACATACGTAAATATATATATAAAATCTCTACTAACTGACTAGCAGTTCAAGCAAACAATCAACACACAGTCAAACAGACAATATTTTAACAGTTCTAAGAATACAACGTGAAAATAAAACTGTTTAGAGTTTGTGAGATTTACTCACATTGGACGATCATCGTTAATAACGGTAACCATCGCTTGATTTGAACGAACAATTTATTTTGCTATAAATTGTAATGAGCTTAGATTCACTCCCCGTCAGTTCCATTAGTGTGTCGGTCCATACGATCCTGTCGGATCTTGTTTCACTGAATTCCGACCACGTATGAAGATGTTATAGCTTATACAAGTAATATGTTTATTTAAATTAAAACTTGAACTATAATTGGGCTTTCCTTTTACCTTAAGGCCCACATTCGTTTAAAACAACAGCCCAACCAAACCTCCCTCTTCCCCAATCACTTTGAACGCGAGCTCCAGGAAATCACTCCTCACCATTTCCGCATCCTTGAGCCTCCACCACGCCTTCGTTCTTCCACCGAACTCCAAATAAAAATCACCATCATCATCCTTATGTAAATCTCCACCTCCCCATACCATTTTCAACCAACTCGAGTTCGTCATCTCCCATCCGTTGAATAGGGAGCAACGCCCAGTTCTGAACACGCACAACATCACGTTCACACTTCCGGTCCCTTCCTTTCAGTAAATCTGAACACCTCATCCCTGCTTCCATTGCAATGTCTAGCGAGATGAACACAGGCATGGCATGCATGCCCCTTTATATTTTTTCGTGGCCATCTTCCTGTATAGTACAACTTCACTCCTTCATGTACACTTAGATTACGAAGCCTCCTTCTCGTCTGTTCTTTTTTTTTTCTTTTTAGAGGAGGACTTTGTTTATTTAAACCCTCTTTTTTTTCCGCCATGAAAGTTTCGAACTTGGGTTTTGCAGAAGGGGGACTATGGGAAGGAGAAGCGTGTTTAAGTAATTGTACACAAGTAGGGTAGGCACGCTGGTAGGCTACCTTATCGTATGGTGAGGTGAGTACACACGTTTGTGGCGAGGTGAGTGCACACGTTGTAATAATCGGTAGCTAAGTAATAACAGAGATATTTTGGAAGTTGTGTAATAGATACGTTTGCCTTAAATGAAGGGGTATGAGCTGTGTGCCTTAGTGGAAAATCGAACTAAAAATTCTTAGTTAAGAAGTATCGTGCCCTTTCACGTAAAACCCTGTTCCATTACAGACTGCTACAGACAAAAATAAAGATACAGATGTGTCGAGCTCGGTGTCACGAATCCAAAAATGTAATAATACCGGTAGATTAACTCATATTGTGAAACCCCAAAATCGCTGATTAAGGGTGCAAAATACTCCAAATAAAAAGTTGCTTATTTAATTAAATAAAAATTACCATAAAATTCTAAAAATTAAATTATCGCTATGTCCCAAAAGAACCTCGTCTAAATTCAAACCCGATATTCAATTTTTTTGAAAACCCTTTTATAACGTAAATAAAGCGTCGCAAATTATAAAGGAAATCCACAGCGACTTTTCTGAAATTTGATTTGAACGTGAATCAAAATCTACACGACGAAATCCCGATTTTTCTCTTCCACTAGAAAGATATACTCCACCAGCTCCACACGTTTCTTGTTTCACAGAAATCCGACTTAAAATGAATCATGTACATTCAGTTGAAGTTCAAATCGCCAAATTGCGAACTGCAGCACTATTTCAAGCTCTATTTTAATTATATTTTAATTATACGTTCGAACGTTGTACTTTAAGTTATCGATATCGCCAAATCGATATATAAATAATTAAATAAATTAATTATTCGACAGCTAACAAAACGCGCCATTACAAAACACGTTTCCCGGTCCTATAGGACCTATATATAATTGTCTGTACGTCGGCTCACATAGTGCCAATTATCGACCATATATTCGAGGCGCCTCGCATTCCAACAACCACACAGGTAAAAAGTATATAAATGTCAGGGCAGGTAGGTCACTAACATCACCCATAGCCAGAAAGAAATGTCGTGCACTCCTTGGGTCCTTATCCCATTTTTGACTCATACCGAGGTGTAAGGCTCGTGAATTCACGCTATACACAAAGCTATGTGTAACGACCCAGAAAATCTGAACCAATTTAAAATTTTTAAATTGGCTAAAATAATGGATTTTAAATATTTAAAATAAATATTTTAAATTATAGCAATGAAAAGTGAGTTTGAATCGACGTTTGAAAACGAATATAATTAATTCTAATTATAATCAAGGCCTGAAATGGTGCTGCAGTTTCAAAAATTGAATTCAGACTTTGTCGGACTGTACCAGGTGCAAAACAAAACGTATTTGAGTGAAACCAAAAATATTTAAATCTGTTAATGAGTACCTTTCTAACGAATCTGAAAAATCGAATTTTCATAACGGAAAGCAAAAGTTATTGCCAAATGAATTTTCAGAAAGGTCGCTATGTAATTTATATAGCCCGTGAAATTGGCCATTTTGCATACGACCTTGGAATTCGACGAAACCACTTTTGATGGATCCGGGATGTGAAGTTATTGCTATGTTTCAAATTTCATAATTTTTGAAGCTAGTGTGTGAGCGTGGCAAAGGAAAACGTGTTTTGGTCAATTACAGTTAAATTGGATCGACCAGAAATGGGCCTTTTTGCAAACGGTCTCAGAATTCGACGAAACTAGTTTTGTTAGGACCGTATCATCAAAACATAGCTAGATTTATTTTTCTGGAATTTTTCGGATCAGTTTGTGGCCCTGGAAAATTGAAATGCACGTTCAAATCAAATATTGAATGTTTTATATTTTAATTTGAAGGAAAACTGAATGAAATAGTCGAATGGGCCTACGAAACATATCCCATTGTGTTCCGAATGAGGGCAAAATGCTAGGGACGACAGTCGTTGGGTTTAGATTGGTGGTCGTGTCAGAAAACCCCTTTAAAACTCCCCCGGCCAATCATATTTTTTTTAAAATAAAAAAAGAAAAATCCTTTTTTTCTCTCTCCCCGATCGAAGGCCGAAATCGCTCGAAATCTTCCCATCCACTTTCTGATCAATCCACGCAAAATTAGCCCCTCCTCCAGTTGAAGATTTTGTAGAGCTCCTCACGATCTTCACATACATATAAAGATTGGATTTTTTCGTGGCCTGTAGTGCCTGGAAGTTGGCGACTTCCAACCATCGTCACCGCCTCCTGCCAGCGTCGAACTGGCCAACTCCCCCCGGCGCTTGAGCGCCTCTCCTCCCCCTTTGACAATGCGTAGCCCGATCGTTCTATCGATTCATGGATTTCACGAAATCGCGTGACCTAGTTTTGAACATTTCAGAATCGTATACGGTTTGTTTTATTTTCAACTATTTTAACACCTTTAAACCATTGCAAACTTTGAAAAATCAAATCTTTTTGCTGTGTTGATGAAATTCGATGAAACAGGAAACATCATGACCGTGTGGACGTATTCTACATTTTAGAGGAGACCGCATATTTTTCTGAGCCTTCTGCTATTTTTGGTGGAGTGGAACCCAATGTGAGATTTCTAATTTATAAACGATATGGAAAACGACGATGTATAAATTATATAGTCAATGTATGAGCTATATAAGCATTGTACACCTCTTGTATAAGCGTTGTATAAGTTGTACGTTCGATGTATAAGTTGTATATGCGTTGTAAAATTTATATATGTGTTGAAATAGAAGTGAATTGCTATATTTAAATATATATATATATATATACGCCCCTCGTCCACAAACCATGGACGATATTTATTGGTTGTGATTGGTGTGAAAATTGATTGATAGCGAATGGTTGATTGGAATTGTTTGTGGTTGATATTGATTGATTGTGGTTGAAAAATACCCATTTGTGGTTGAGAAATATTTGGTTGAAACCACATAGGATTAGTTTGTGGAAATGAAATAAATATATACATGCCGCCTGCGTGCGAACTAAATGCATGATCCCCGTTGTCAAAAACCGCGAGGTTTTAAGGTAGAGCGAGGAGCCGTACTAGGGACGGTCCCGGTTTTAACTACCCTGCCATTATGCTGCCGAAATTTTGAATAATATTCATGTGTTCGAATTATTTTCATTTGCTGAAACTATATTTATTCGTTGAATAGAAAACCTTCATGTGTTGAATCGATATTCATTCGTTGATTAGAAATTCATGTGTTGAATGGTGTTCGTGTTCTAAATATAAAAATCACATTTTTATCTATATATATAAACTATAAAAAACCTCCATGTGTTGAATCGATATTCATTGGTTGAATTGAAATTCATATGTTGAATGGCATTCGTGTTTTAAATATAAAAATCACATTTTTATCTATATATATAAACTATAGAAAGCCTTCATGTGTTGAATCGATATTCATTCATTGGATAGAAATTCATGTGTTGAATGGTATTCGTGTTTTAAATATAAAAATCACAATTTTATCTATATATATAAACTATAGAAAACCTTCATGTGTTGAATCGATATTCATTCGTTGAATTGAAATTCATGTGTTGAATGGTATTCATATTTAGAAACAAATTATTTTATAATAAAAATCACATTTTTATCATCTATATGAACTGTATAAAATAATCCCGTTTTGAAATAAATTGTTTTATAATAAAAATCCTATTTTTATTACCTATATGAACTATATAAAATAATAGTGTTTTGAAATGAATTGTTTTACGATAAAAATCACATTTTTATTATATAAACGAATTGTTAAAAATAGCGAAATGTTGGTTAGATAAAAATATCATTTTTATCAAAAGTGTGAAATTCATATGGGGTTGTAATCGAAGAATCGATATATATATATATATATATATATATATATATATATATATATATATATATATATATATATATAAATAGAATTAAAATATATCGAATAACGACGCTGCAGTTCGTATTTTGAAACCGTGATTTCAAACGATTATACCGGGAGATCCGACCATCGGATTTTCCTGAAATCACAATCGTTGGGTTCGCCTTGGAAATATCTTTCCAATAGCACCAACTTTGTAAAAATCCAACGGTTGGATTGTCTGGAATGTTTAATTCAAATCTAAAGAAAAACAACGCCAAAATCGATTATATTTATATATATATATAAAAATATAAATATATTTCATCGAATAACGACGCTGCAGTTCGTATTTTGAAACCGTGATTTCAAATGATTATACAGGGAGATCCGACCATCGGATTTTCCTGAAATCGCAACCGTTGGGTTCGCCTTGGAAATATCTTTCCAACGACACCAACTTTGTAAAAATCCAACGATTGGATTGTCTGGAATGTTTAATTCAAATCTGAAGAAAAACAGTGCCAGAATCGATTATATTTATATATATATATATATATAATTATATTTAATCGAATGACGACGCTACAGTTCGTATTTTGAAATCGAAAATTCGAACGATTATACCAGGAGATCCGACCGTCGGAATTTCCCGAAACTAGAACCTTGGATTCGTTTTGAAAAGATCTTTCTAATGATGTAAATTTTGTGAAGATCCAACAGTTAGATTTTTAGATATGTGTAAATCAAATCGGAAGAAAAACAGTGCCACGGTCGCGTTAGGGCCCGAAGCGTCGTTTTGAATATATTGGCTATTTTAAAATAAATAAAAATAGCGATAAATCATTATAAAATATTATAAACGATATGGATGTGATTTAGAAATTAACTGAAGGTTGTCTAAGTCGAATGGTTTCCTAGATGTTGATCTGATGTTGGTTTCGGCCTTCAGAGTTAATATTTGAGAAATCGTTCTCTTACTGATTGACGGTTAGTGACTGATGAATTGAAATGATGCGTGTGTATGTTAGTGTTGCACTTGTTTATTATATACGCGAGTTGCTCAGAAAGACCGGGTTTATCCCATTCTGAATAACTGAATCGACGACAAGAAATTGAAGATAAAGACGGTGGTCGAAGACCGGAGATCTTCACCTCGTTTGGATGGTAACCGAGGTCCTGATTGGGAGGCATCCGGAAATATGGATAATGAGTGGTGATCGTCCAGGCGTACGTGGTGATCGATGGGTTTGCGAGGTATATAGTGCCTCCGGTTTCGTTCAGACCCAGAACGGACTTGTAAATGGACTGTGTGTCTAACATTGGATTTTATTCTGTGTTGATTGATCTCTGTTAAATATACATCTGTTTGGCGGCGAAGAATTTATTCTTTTGCTTAACGCCCTTCTCTGAAACGCATGAGCTCAGAGGTTGTATATCAATGGACATCAGTCGCATGGCATGAATTGCTAGTGTGGCATGCCTAATTGGCAAATGATCAGGGCTTTAATTGCATAACCTTAATGGAGTTAAGTTTGTGGGCCTATATGTGAATATTAACCACCTACCCAAGATTTATTTAACCCTCCAACTGATCCAATCAATTTACTTAACCCTAATCTTATTTTATAATCATATTATTTATATGGAATAGATTTGGTTAAGTAGTCCAACTCATTACCATGTCATTTATGGTTTCATAATGGGCCAGACCTCCCACATTAGGCCAACAACATATGGATGTCGGATATGCCGGTCCAGTCTAGGCAGACTTTATCCATAGTTGGGCCTAACCTCATGTCATAGCCCGATTCATATTTACATACTTAGACCTCCCACATTAGGTTCAACATTAGTGGCAGCTGGATATGCCGGTCGGGCGCGGGTAGACTTCCACCACTAATGCAACCTAAACTCGTGTCATAAGTACAATTACAATTCCTAATTGTAATTACTAAACATTCCATTTTCAATTAATTAATCAATTAATTAATCCTTTCCTTTTATAGGTGTTAATACCCATTTTACCCAATAATTTGAAATATATGTCCAAAAATGCTCATATTCAAATTATGCCAATATTAACGCTTTTTCCCCCGTTCCTTAACTAGCGCCCTCATAAAATTGGTGGTATGCCTAGGCCATATAACAGCTTAGTCATGAACGATAAAAAGGGAAAACAATAGGAATGTAACAAAAGTGGTCATCTTGGCATAAACATAAACTTAGCATGATGATATGAACATACATACTGGCATGAACATGAAATTATCATCATAACAAGGTGGACATGAATCTGATGAATGGTTGACAGTCAATTGATTTTAACATAGCCACGATGGTAAGATCTAAATTAGCAATTTAGATGTCCAATCAAAAAAGATCTAACATGATAACACAAAGTGATAAATTAGATCCCATAATTCAGATCTAGAGGTTAAAATATATCTAACACCATTAAAAGGACATAATAGCATGTTTAGATCTAAATATATCCAATTTACAACATATCTAAGTTGATTGCAATATGAAAGTGATTTACATACATAATTAGATCTAACAAATGTTGCAACTGTAAAAATTAATAGATTTACATTCACTACAACATAGTTATAAGTCAAGATCCACAATAATAACATAGTAGAATAATCGCAATTGAATTGGATCTAAAGAAATAGATCTATAGTGACATAATAGATTAATCATAATTGAATTGGGTCTAAAGAAATAGATCTACCATGACATAGCAGAATAATCACAATTGAATTGGATCTAAAGAAAAGATCTATCATGACATAGTAAAATAATCACAACTGAATTGGATCTAGAGAAATAGATCAATCATGACATAATAGAATAATCACAATTGAATTGGATCTAAAGAAATAGATCTATCATGACATAGTAAAATAATCATAATTGAATTGGATCTAGAGAAATAGATATATCATGACATAGTAGAATAATCACAATTGAATTGGATCTAGAGAAATAGATCTATTATGACATAGCAGAATAATTACAATTGAATTGGATCTAAAGAAATAGATCTATCATGACATAGCAGAATAATCACAATTGGATTGGATCTAAAGAAATAGATCTATCATGACAGAGTAGAATAATCACAATTGAATTGGATCTAAAGAAATAGATCTATCATGACATAGCATCAGATATGATAATAGCATTGATACATGGTTTACACATATCCAAGTCACGGTGTTACATAATTTACTTTTATTTATTTTAACCTAAAAATAACCAACTCATTGTGATTGGATTGCTAACACTAGTACAAAAAGCACCTGTTGCTTCGCCTCATTTGCTACTGTTGTGCTTGCACCAGAAGCAAATGATATTATTTGCTTCTGATTCATCATTACAACAGAAGCTATTACCACTGCAGAAAAAGCAGAAAGTCTATGTATAAGAATTTTCTTCCGATGTTGTAGAAACAGAAGCAACCGTGAGAATTATTTTCTTCATATCACCATACAACAAAAGCAAATTACAAGTTTTATTTAAAAGAATTCAGTTATTAACTTTTAATAATTAACATTTAATACTTAATACTTAACTATTATTTTCAATGTATAATATTTAATTTATAATTAATAATTGTAAATAATAATTTACAAAAAATACTTTATAATTAATGATTACTAAATTTATATTGATTGTTTATTACAATTAATGATTTGTAATCAATAATTTATAAACAGTAATACATAATAATTTCTATTTGATAATTAATAGTTAATGATTAATCATTTTTAATTTTTAATACTCAGTAAACCGCAAAGAATGCGGTTAACCCATTTATTTGCCTCGCTCAATTTTTTTCATCATCCTGCCTTCATACAGTGAAATCCCGCTTTCCTTTCCTAGCATCCAACATTAATCTTCTCGCTTTCCCTTAGAACTTCGTTCTCCTCTGGAAAATTAATAAATCCCTAAACCAAATTCCTAGAAATCCCTTACCCTTAAATCGAAATCATACTTATCTGCCTATAATAACTAAGATCTTAGAAATAGATCCATTACATCGTTCTCTTGCCGGTAAAGAAAGGAAAAAAAACCTAATCTATTACTTCGTTTGTTCTATTTCTAAGATCTGGGTTTGCAATATGAAATCCCGAAATCATTTGTTTGGAGTTCGCCTCTGGCCTTTAGTTGCCAAGACAAGATTTGAAGTTACGTTGGATCTGAAAGTCATCTAAATTAGTTGCCGCTTGGAAACGCACCACTGGAAATAATGCTAAGGAATTTGCAACTGCATTAATTTTGGAGTCAAGCGCGTGGATCTGACTGACTCACAGTGCTTGGAAAATCATTGCTTTGAGCGTTTTGTTGATGATTTCCGTACAGTGATGAATCGTTGTTATCATATATGAATTCACTTGGCTAAATGGTTCACGAAGAGGTGTAATTTATTCATGAAGTGTCGTGCCTATTTTTTGAAACAATCAGTGCTAGAGATGAGCTTTTGGTTCACCTCGTAATTATGTTGATGGCCAGAAATGGGGCTAGTTTGTTTACATCCCTAGATCTGTATGTGGCATCGTTGTGCATATTATTGCTAGAAGCAATGGATGTGGACACTTGCAAAGTCTAGAAGCAAGCTTGGAGATTGGTGATGCTGCTGCCTTGATGCTGGTTTGGTACTTGCTGATTTTGTGTCTATTTTACGTTTTAACTAAATAAAATTGTAGCCTTGCTTCTTAATACCGGTATAGGGTTTCTTTGTTTTTTAGTTTATATAAGATTTTTGGTTACCAAATCTTTCTCTTATAGTATTTAAAATTGCAATGAACCTGTCAATCTTAATGTATTGACTAAGGTCAATAATTTGGTAATAACAATAGCACGATCACATTGTTAATAATGATTTGAATTGCATTATGGTGTTTGAATGATGGCTTGTATCAAATACTGAATCCAAATTATATTCCATCAGCTGGCTATAATGATCAATGATGCATACTGAAGGGGATTCAATATTGTAATTCCTGTACTATGAGATAATAGTACTTGTTCTGTCTTCTGAAGTTTGTCTTTTTTAATTTCATTCAACTTCTTTGATGGGTACTTATATTATTTGAGTTGAATGTAAACATTCGGAGCCATGATTAAGTGCTGATGAATACTTATATTCTTTTTAGTGCTTAAATTTTATGTCATATATGATTATTTCTTTTCTTTTTGTTTATTCAATTACTCTAACTAGCAAAAAGAGTTGAGCATTGATGTTACTGTTAGTACCATTTAAGTCACCCAGAATGGTTCAAATATCGTTGTGATGAACTGGTTTCAAGTTGCTCATGTTGAATTTTAAACTTTATTATTATTATGTTAAATTGTTATTGCTATTTTTTTGATCTCCTTTTTGATTTTGTGCAGCCTGCACTTTCTTACATTATAAAATAATATAAAGAGGTACTGTTTCATTTTATAATATTTTCAAGTGGATAGCTTCTGATTGCATAAAAGCAAGTTTATAAAATTTAGACTTCAACAACTGTTAGTCATTTTCCAAAAAAAAAAAAAATGCTTAAAGCCAACTTTTTGAACTATATTGGCAATGACGTATCAATTTTTATAACAGTTTCAAATTGCTTGACAGTAAGTTTGTGAAGTTAACAACATTAAAAACCGGATTAACCGAATTTTGGTTCAGTCCAGTTTTGATTTTTTTTTGACATTCAATTTGAAATTTTTAACCTTAAAACCGAACGAGCCGATCGATCGGTCGCTCCTAATTTTGATCATTCTATAATATTGTTGTTGTACTATATCAATTTATTATTTCATATTTGAGTATGCACATATTGGGATTTGGTTTGTGTAAGAACCCGTGACTTCCCCGGTAAGGAAAGCGCGGATTGCTTTGAGAACAACACACATCGGAACACAAACAGAAGAACATTTCATTGCTTATTACAACAATTCCATCAGATACAAGAATATACAGAGTATAAATGAATATCATACATTCAATAAATATTAGAGATTAGAATAAATTACATAGCAGTGGAAAATCAATACAAAACACAACTGAAAGTAATACACGGATACAGAGCTTTCCGAGCATCGTTCCAGCTGTAAATCAGGATCCTGTGAATATAAATCTACAAAACTAAAACTACTAGCTGCCCGTGTGGAAAATAGGGGCACCCAGAGTTTAGGTTAAAACAATAAACTCCAGGTCAGTCATGTGACTAGTGTGAGAACTAAAACAGTTATTAATCTTTATTTTTAAAGTTAGGTAAATTAAGGGACCACGCCGTATAACACGGAACAGGTTTCCTCCCAAGAATACCAGTGCATAAAACAAACAGCGCAACGCTAAATAAAGAAAAATGAAGCTATTATAAGACCCAGGTCCCATCACACAATGCAATGCAAGCAGCAGGATAAGGTTTTACCTTATAATAGCCAAAGAATGATTAATACGTTAAATTTCATCTTTTATTATTACTATAAGTGAATAAAACAACTTCAATCAGAAATATCAATCATAGACGTCATAAGTGTCCTATACCACTATGTTTCCAATAATAGGCTCTACAAATAAAACCTGAAATATCACGTATTGGAAATTGGATTCCGTCATGAGTCGTGGCAAGGGGCAAGCTCCTCTCCGTTCGAGACACTCTAGCAAATGTCTCAGGACCACACACAGCGATCCCTTGGAACCTCCAAGGCTGGTCCACTCTAAGTGCAAAAGTGGATTAGTTATACCTGAAAACACGTTTCCCGGTCCTATAGGACCTATATATAATGGTCTGTACGTCGGCTCATATAGTGCCAGTTATCGATCATATATTCGAGGCGCCTCGCATTCCAACAACCACACAGGTAATAAGTATATAAATGTCAGGGCTGGAAGATCACTAACATCACCCATAGCCAGAAAGAAACGTCGTGCACTCCTTGGGTCCTTATCCCATTTTTGACACATACCGAGGTGTAAGGCTCGTGAATTCACGCTATACACAAAGTTATGTATAACGACCCAGAAAATCTGAACCAATTTAAAATTTTTAAATTGGCTAAAATAATGGATTTTAAATATTTAAAATAAATATTTTAAATTATAGCAATGAAAAGTGAGTTTGAATAGACGTTTGAAAACGAATATAATTAATTCTAATTATAAACAAGGCCTGAAATGGCGCTGTAGTTTCAAAAATTGAATTCAAACTTTGTCGGACTGTACCGAGTGCAAAACAAAACGTATTTGAGTGAAACCAAAAATATTTAAATTTGTTAGTGAATACCTTTCTAACGAATCTGAAAAATCGAATTTTCATAACGGAAAGCAAAAGTTATGGCCAAATGAATTTTCAGAAAGGTCGCTATGGAATTTATATAGCTCGTGAAATTGGCCATTTTGCATACGACCTCGGAATTCGACGAAACCACTTTTGTCGGATCCGGGATGTGACATTATTGCTAGGTTTTAAATTTCATAATTTTTGAAGCTAGTGTGTGAGAGTGGCAAAGGAAAACGTGTTTTGGTCAATTACAGTTAAATTGGATTGACCAGAAATGGGCCTTTTTGCAAATGGTCACAGAATTCGACGAAACTAGTTTTGTTGGGACCGTATCGTCAAAACATAGCTAGATTTATTTTTCTGGAATTTTTCGGATCAGTTTGTGGCCTTGGCAAATTGAAATGCAAATTCAAATCAAATATTGAATGTTTTATATTTTAATTTGAAGGAAAACTAATTGAAACATTCGAATGGGCCTACGAAACATATCCCATTGTGTTCGGAATGGGGGCGAAATGCTAGGGACGACAGTCGTTGGGTTTAGATTGGTGGTCGTGTCAGAAAACCTTTTTAAAACTCCCCCAGCCAATCATATTTTTTTTTAAAATTAAAAAATAAAATCCTTTTTATTCTCTCTCCCCGATCGAAGGCCGAAACCGCTCGAAATCTTCCCGTCCACTTTTTGATCAATCCACGCAAAACTAGCCCCTCCTCCAGTTGAAGATTTTGTAGAGCTCCTCACGATCTTCACATCCATATAAAGATTGGATTTTTTTTAGTGGCCTGTAGTGCCTGGATTGACGCCTGGAAGTTGGCGACTTCCAACCGTCGTCGCCGCCTCCTGCCAGCGTCGAACTGGCCAACTCCCCCCGGCGCTTGAGCGCCTCTCCTCCCCCTTCGACACTGCGTAGCCCGATCGTTCTATCGATTCATGGATTTCACGAAATCGCGTGACCTGGTTTTGAAAATTTCAGAAAGGTATACGGTTTGTTTTATTTTCAACTATTTTAACACCTTTAAACCATTGCAAACTTTGAAAAATCATATCTTTTTGCTGTGTTGACAAAATTCGATGAAACAGGAAACATCGTGACCGTGTGGACGTCTTCTACATTTTAGAAGAGACCGCATATTTTTCTGAGCCTTCTGCGATTTTTGGTGGAGTGGAACCCAATGTGAGATTTCAAATCTATAAGCGATATGGAAAACGACGATGTATAAATTATATAGTCAATGTATGAGTTATATAAGCGTTGTACACCTCTTGTATAAGCGTTGTATAAGTTGTACGTTCGATGTATAAGTTGTATATGCGTTGTAAAATTTATATATGTGTTGAAATAGAAGTGAATTGCTATATATATATATATATATATATATATATATATATATATATATACGCCCCTCGTCCACAAACCATGGACGATATTTATTGGTTGTGATTGGTGTGAAAATTGATTGATAGCGAATGTTTGATTGGAATTGTTTGTGGTTGATATTGATTGATTGTGGTTGAAAAATACCCATTTGTGGTTGGGAAATATTTGGTTGAAACCACATAGGATTAGTTTGTGGAAATGAAATAAATATATACATGCCGCCTGCATGCGAACTAGATGCATGATCCCCATTGTCAAAAACCGCGAGGTTTTAAGGTAGAGCGAGGAGCCGTACTAGGGACGGTCCCGGTTTTAACTACTCTGCTGTTATGCTGCCGAAATTTTGAATAATATTCATGTGTTTGAATTATTTTCATTTGCTGAAACTATATTTATTCGTTGAATAGAAAACCTTCATGTGTTGAATCGATATTCATTCGTTGATTAGAAATTCATGTGTTGAATGGTGTTCGTGTTCTAAATATAAAAATCACATTTTTATCTATATATATAAACTATAGAAAACCTCCATGTGTTGAATCGATATTCATTGGTTGAATTGAAATTCATGTGTTGAATGGTATTCGTGTTTCAAATATAAAAATCACATTTTTATCTATATATAAACTATAGAAAACCTTCATGTGTAGAATCGATATTCATTCATTCGATAGAAATTCATGTGTTGAATGGTATTCGTGTTTTAAATATAAAAATCACATTTTTATCTATATATATAAACTATAGAAAACCTTCATGTGTTGAATCGATATTCATTCGTTGAATTGAAATTCATGTGTTGAATGGTATTCACATTTAGAAATAAATTATTTTATAATAAAAATCACAATTTTATCATCTATATGAACTGTATAAAATAATCCCATTTTGAAATAAATTGTTTTATAATAAAAATCCTATTTTTATTACCCATACGAACTATATAAAATAATAGTGTTTTGAAATGAATTATTTTACGATAAAAATCATAATTTTATTATATAAATGAATTGTTAAAAATAGCGAAATATTGAAATAGAAGCCAGTTAGATAAAAATATCATTTTTATCAAAAGTGTGAAATTCATATGGGGTTGTAATCAAAGAATCGATATATATATATATATATATAGAATTAAAATATATCGAATAACGACGCTGCAGTTCGTATTTTGAAACCGTTATTTCAAACGATTATACCGGGAGATCCGACCATCAGATTTTCCTGAATCGCAACCGTTGGGTTCGCCTTGGAAATATCTTTCCAATGGCACCAACTTTGTAAAAATCCAACGGTTGGATTGTCTGGAATGTTTAATTCAAATCTGAAGAAAAACAACGCCAGAATCGATTATATATATATATATATAATTATATTTAATCGAATAACGACGCTACAGTTCGTATTTTGAAACCGTGATTTCAAACGATTATACCGGGAGATCCGACCATCGGATTTTCCTGAAATCACAACCGATGGGTTCGCCTTGGAAATATCTTTCCAACGGCACCAACTTTGTAAAAATCCAACGGTTGGATTGTCTGGAACGTTTAATTCAAATCTAAAGAAAAACAGTGCCAGAATCGATTATATTATATATATATATATAAATATAATTATATTTAATCGAATGACGACGCTACGGTTTGTATTTTGAAATCGATAATTCAAACGATTATACCGGGAGATCCGACCATCGGAATTTCCCGAAACTAGAACCGTTGGATTCGTTTTGAAAAGATCTTTCTAATGATGTAAATTTTGTGAAGATCCAACAGTTAGATTTTCAGATATGTGTAAATCAAATCTGAAGAAAAACAGCGCCACGGTCGCGTTAGGGCCCGAAGCGTCGTTTTGAATATATTGGCTATTTTAAAATAAATAAAAATAGCGATAAATCGTTATAAAATATTATAAACGATATGGATGTGATTTAGAAATTAACTTAAGGTTGGCTAAGTCGAATGGTTTCCTGGGATGTTGATCTGATGTTGGTTTCGGCCTTCAGGGTTAATATTTGGGAAATCGTTCTCTTACTGATTGACGGTTAGTGACTGATGAATTGAAATGATGCGTGTGTATGTTAGTGTTGCACTTGTTTATTATATATGCGAGTTGCTCAGAAAGACCGGGTTTATCCCATTCTGAATAACTGAATCGACGATAAGAAATCGAAGATAAAGACTGTGGTCGAAGACCGGAGATCTTCACCTCGTTTGGATGGTAACCGAGGTCCTGATTGGGAGGCATCCCGAAATATGGATAATGAGTGGTGATCGTCCTGACATACGTGGTGATCGATGGGTTTGCGAGGTATATAGTGCCTCCGGTTTCGTTCAGACCCAGAACGGACTGGTAAATGGACTGTGTGTCTGACATTGGATTTTATTCTGTGTTGATTGATCTCTGTTAAATATACATCTGTTTGGCGGTGGAGAATTTATTCTTTTGCTTAACGCCCTTCTCTGAAATGCACGAGCTCAGAGGTTGTATATCGATGGACATCAGTTGCATGGCATGAATTGCTAGTGTGGCATGCCTAATTGGCAAATGATCAGGGCTTCTGTTGAAAAGCAAAGTCTTGTGGTGATAATCAAAGCTCCGCCTATGTGGCATAATTTGTGTATAACATAAATTCGCGAGCCTCACACCCCGATATGAACCAGAAACGGGAGAGGACATCAGGGAGGGCCTGCGTTTCCTTCTAGTTAGAAGTGGCATCAGTGGTTTTACGCGCCTTGACGAGTTTGACTTATGTGGTTGTTACTGTTGCGAGGCGCCTCGGTTAGATCGGACGATCCGGGTCCGATGGTGTCATTTGTTGGCTCATTGACGCCCCATAGTGTGGGGAAACGCAGTGTTCAGGCATTTTAATCCACGTCGGTGGACCGGCCCTGACGGTCCTAGGGTCACTCGAGCTCTGATCCTGAGACACGGGCTATGGCGTTTCAAATTCGGTAAGGACTATCTTTTGCCTTGGTTCATGACGGAAATCCAGTTTCCAAATACGACATCGTGCGGTTTTGATTGTATATATATATACATATATATGGCAACATGATATATGGTACCCATGCCGTCTATGATTGATAGTTATGATTCGAAATTGCTTTTGAAACATGTAAACACTAGTAATAATATCAATTGCTTTTGTTTTATTCGTATCAACCATATTTTGGCCATTATAAGGTAAAACTCTATCCTCCGGTTTGCATTGCATTGTGTGATGGGAACTGAGTCTTATAATGGATTCATTTTTATAAAAAAGCATCGCGATATTTAAAAGAATGATTTGTTTTAAAGCACTGGCAATCCAATGGAGTAAACCCGTTCCACGAAAGTGGCGTGGTCCTGTGATTAGCCATATATTAAATGTGTTGAGTATATTTCTCATACCAGTCTCATGACTGACTCGTAGTTTGTTTCACTTTCAAACTCAGGTGCCCCTTTTTCTACACGGGCAGCCTTGTATTCAGGTTTAGTTGGTTCTTTCTGGATAGCTGGAGCTGAAGATGGATTTTATCATTTATCTCTTTTTATGCTGTTTAGCTCCTATTGTACATTATGTTTGTTTTCCGCTGTAGACATATATGTATAGTTGAACTGTAATTGTACTAAGTAAGATCCTGTATACTGTGTAACTCTGATGATTACTTTTATCCAGTATATTCTATTGTTCATTATCTGGTGTATTTATTTAATTCTGTTCTGCTACTTTCTGTTTCTGTGTTATATTCCAAAAATTACCCTTGTCTCCGTCTGTACGGGATTTGGGGTCGCCCCAACGTGGTATCAGAGCTTTGGTTAAGCTCGGCTCTGGTATATAACACATTAATGAACTCATCAGAGATAGAACCAGTAGCATTCTAGGACGAGTAACTCAGTATAGATAGGATCAGTAATATCCTAGTAAGGGTATAGCAGAATCAGAATAACTCGTTAGAGATGGGGTCAGAAGTGCCCTAGAACGAGTCGAGAATAATATGTTTATAAATAACGTATTTGTGATTATATATCTAATTTGGTTTTAGAAATATGATTTTTAACATATAGAAAAGATATATATTTTTGAAAGGTTAAAAACAAATTGATTGTGTTGTGTGATAGTAAATTTGATTAATTAAATTATTAGAATGATAGTCAATTTAATCAATACTGGAATAATGGTAGAATTTATTCATTTAAATCACACATTGAACTGATTTAAAAATAGATGGAAATATATATACTTGTGCATTATATATGTTTGAATAGGTAAATGGATTAGCTGTTGAGTAAAGATTTTATTTGCGTGCCCGACAAATAGGTAAACCTTAATGAGTTGGATGCGAAATATTATTATATCAACTCCTGTGAATGCCATTGGATGCAGAGTGCTGGTTTTTCTATGTGAAATAATAAACGTCGCCAAAGTATAGTAATAATTAATTTTGAACTACACTGCATGACATACTTCTGAAGATAGGCATACTTCATCATATACCACATAAGCATTTGGAGCTTGTGTGACGAGGTGGAAGATTTACCATACGAGCGAGAGGCTTGTATGGCAATGACTATATTTTACAGGTTGAACTGATGACTGATATGGACTATTTAAAATGTAACGATTAAATTGCCAGATTAATAAAAACCCCACACGGGTCTGGAGTTGACAATAACCACGTCTCTCTAGTTATTAGATACGACACATGGACTATTTATTTCCCACACGGGACGAGGTGACGAGGATTTATCCTCTGGAGCATTTAAAATACACACTCCCTCAGGCTTTGACAGGGTGACGAGAATTTATTCTCTAGAGTTATTATCAATACACGCTCCCCTGTAAACACCAGAATATATCACTATAAATATGTGTATGCTTATTAGGATTTATTGGGTACCTAATACGGCCCAATAAATTTCCAAACCCCTCCCCGTACAAAGGAGGTTATGGCGAAATTTTTCGAAAATTCCAGGTGTTATCCAAATTTTTGAAGAATTTTAAAATTCTCAAAAACTGAAAAGTTGGAGAATTGAAGCCAGATCGAACGCAGAGTTGATTAATCAAACAACTTTCGACTTTGTTCCTTTTCGGGGATGAAAAGTTTTAAGTGGGGGAGATTGTAACGACCCAGAAAATCTGAACCAATTTAAAAATTTTAAATTGGCTAAAATAATGGATTTTAAATATTTAAAATAAATATTTTAAATTATAGCAATGAAAAGTGAGTTTTAATCAACGTTTGAAAATGAATATAATTAGTTCTAATTATAAACAAGGCCTGAAATGGCGCTGCAGTTTCAAAAATTGAATTTAAACTTTGTCGGACTGTACCGGGTGCAAAACAAAACGGATTTGAGTGAAACCAAAAATATTTAAATTTGTTAGTGAATACCTTTCTAACAAATTTGAAAAATCGAATTTTCATAACGGAAAGCAAAAGTTATGGCCAAATGAATTTTCAAAAAGGTCGCTATGGAATTTATATAGCCCGTGAAATTGGCCATTTTGCATACGACCTCGGAATTCGACGAAACCACTTTTGTTGGATCCGAGATGTGAAGTTATTGCTAGGTTTCAAATTTCATAATTTTTGAAGCTAGTGTGTGAGCGTGGCAAAGCAAAACGTGTTTTGGTCAATTACAGTTAAATTGGATCGACTAGAAATGGGCCTTTTTGCAAATGGTCTCAGAATTCGACGAAACTAGTTTTATTGGGACCGTATCGTCAAAACATAGCTAGATTTATTTTTCTGGAATTTTTCGGATCAGTTTGTGGCCCTGGCAAATTGAAATGCACGTTCAAATCAAATATTGAATGTTTTATATTTTAATTTGAAGGAAAACTGACTGAAACAGTCGAATGGGCCTACGAAACATATCCCATTGTGTTCGGAATGGGGCCAAAACGCTAGGGACGACAGTCGTTGGGTTTAGATTCGTGGTCGTGTCAGAAAATCCCTTTAAAACTCCCCCGGCCAATCATATTTTTTTTAAAATAAAAAAAATAGAAAAATCCTTTTTTTTTCTCTCCCCGATCGAAGGCGGAAACCGCTCGAAATCTTCCCGTCCACTTTCTGATCAATCCACGCAAAATTAGCCCCTCCTCCTGTTGAAGATTTTGTAGAGCTCCTCACGATCTTCACATCCATATAAAGATTGGATTTTTTTGTGGCCTGTAGCGCCTGGATCGACACCTGGAAGTTGGCGACTTCCAACCGCCGCCGCCGCCTCCTGCCAGCGTCGAACTAGCCAACTCCCCCCGGCGCCTGAGCGCCTCTCCTCCCCCTTCGGCACTGCGTAGCCCGATCGTTCTATCGATTCGCGGATTTCACGAAATCGCGTGACCTAATTTTGAACATTTCAGAAAGGTATACGGCTTGTTTTATTTTCAACTGTTTTAACACCTTTAAACCATTGCAAACTTTGAAAAATCATATCTTTTTGCTGTGTTGACGAAATTCGATGAAACAGGAAACAACGTGACCGTGTGGACGTCTTCTACATTTTAGAAGAGACCGCATATTTTTCTAAGCCTTCTGCTATTTTTGTTGGAGTGGAACCCAATGTGAGACTTCTAATTTATAAACGATATGGAAAACGATGATGTATAAATTATATAGTCGATGTATGAGCTATATAAGCATTGTATACCTCTTGTATAAGCATTGTATAAGTTGTACGTTCGATGTATAAGTTGTATATGCATTGTAAAATTTATATATGTGTAGAAATAGAAGTGAATTGCTATATATAAATATATATATACGCCCCTCATCCACAAACCATGGACGATATTTATTGGTTGTGATTGGTGTGAAAATTGATTGATAGCGAATGGTTGATTGGAATTGTTTGTGGTTGATATTGATTGATTGTGGTTGAAAAATACCCATTTGTGGTTGAGAAATATTTGGTTGAAACCACATAGGATTAGTTTGTGGAAATGAAATAAATATATACATGCCGCCTGCGTGCGAACTAGATGCATGATCCCCTTTGTTAAAAACCGCGAGGTTTTAAGGCAGAGCGAGGAGGCATACTAGGGACGGTCCCGATTTTAACTACCCTGCCGTTATGCTGCCGAAATTTTGAATAATATTCATGTGTTTGAATTATTTTCATTTGCTGAAACTATATTTATTCGTTGAATAGAAAACCTTCATGTGTTGAATCGATATTCATTCGTTGAATAGAAATTCATGTGTTGAATGGTGTTCGTGTTCTAAATATAAAAATCACATTTTTATCTATAAATATAAACTATAGTAAACCTTCATGTGTTGAATCGATATTCATTCGTTGAATTGAAACTCATGTGTTGAATGGTATTCGTCTTTTAAATATAAAAATCTCATTTTTATATATATATATAAACTATAGAAAACCTTCATGTGTTGAATCTATATTCATTCATTGGATAGAAATTCATGTGTTGAATGGTATTCGTGTTTTAAATATAAAAATCACATTTTTATCTATATATATAAACTATAGAAAACCTTCGTGTGTTGAATCGATATTCATTCGTTGAATTGAAATTCATGTGTTGAATGGTAGTCATATTTAGAAATAAATCATTTTATAATAAAAATCACATTTTTATCATCTATATGAACTGTATAAAATAATCCCGTTTTGAAATAAATTGTTTTATAATAAAAATCCTATTTTTATTACCTATATGAACTATATAAAATAATAGTGTTTTGAAATGAATTGTTTTACGATAAAAATCACATTTTTATTATATAAATGAATTGTTAAAAATTGCGAGATGTGGAAATAGAAGCCAATTAGATAAAAATATCATTTTTATCAAAAGTGTGAAATTCATATGGGTTTGTAATCGAAGAATCGATATATATATATATATATATATATATATATATATATATATATATAGAATTAAAATATATCGAATAACGACGCTGCAGTTCGTATTTTGAAACCGTGATTTCAAACGATTATATCGGGAGATCCGACCATCAGATTTTCCTGAAATCGCAACCGTTGGGTTCGCCTTGGAAATATCTTTCCAACGGCACCAACTTTGTAAAAATCCAACGGTTGGATTGTCTGGAATGTTTAATTCAAATCTAAAGAAAAACAGCGCCAGAATCGATTTTATATATATATATATATAATTATATTTAATCGAATAACGACGCTGCAGTTCGTATTTTGAAACCGTGGTTTCAAACGATTTTACCAGGAGATCCGACCATCGGATTTTCCTGAAATCGCAGCCGTTGGGTTCGCCTTGGAAATATCTTTCCAATGACACCAACTTTGTAAAAATCCAACGGTTGGATTGTCTGGAATGTTTAAGTCAAATCTGAAGAAAAACAGCGCCAGAATCGATTATATATATATATAATTATATTTAATCGAATAACGACGCTGTAATTCGTATTTTGAAATCAAAATTCAAACGATTATACCAGGAGATCCAACCGTCGGAATTTCCCGAAACTAGAACCGTTGGATTTGTTTTGAAAAGATCTTTCTAATGATGTAAATTTTGTGAAGACCCAACGGTTAGATTTTCAGATATGTGTAAATCAAATCTGAAGAAAAACAGCGCCACGGTCGCGTTAGGGCCCGAAGCGTCGTTTTAAATATATTGGCTATTTTATAATAAATAAAAATAGCGATAAATCGTTATAAAATATTATAAACGATATAGATGTGATTTAGAAATTAACTGAAGGTTGGCTAAGTCGAATGGTTTCTTAGATGTTGATCTGATGTTGGTTTCGGCCTTCGGGGTTAATATTTGGGAAATCATTCTCTTACTGATTGACGGTTAGTGACTGATGAATTGAAATGATGTGTGTGTATGTTAGTGTTGCACTTGTTTATTATATACGTGAGTTGCTCAGAAAGACCGGATTTATCCCATTCTGAATAACTGAATCGATGATAAGAAATCGAAGATAAAGACGGTTGTCGAAGACTGGAGATCTTCACCTCATTTGGATGGTAACCGAGGTCCTGATTGGGAGGCATCCTGAAATATGGATAATGAGTGGTGATCGTCCAGACGTATGTGGTGATCGATGGGTTTGCGAGGTATATAGTGACTCCGGTTTCGTTTAGACACAGAACGGACTTGTAAATGGACTGTGTGTCTGACATTGGATTTTATTCTGTGTTGATTGATCTCTGTTAAATATACATCTGTTTAGCGGTGGAGAATTTATTCTTTTGCTTAACGCCCTTCTCTGAAACGCACGAGCTCAGAGGTTGTATATCGATGGACATCATTCGCATGGCATGAATTGCTAGTGTGGCATGCCTAAGTGGCAAATGATCAGTGCTTCTGTTGAAAAGCAAAGTCTTGTGGTGATGATCAAAGCCCCGCCTATGTGGCATAGCTTTGTGTATAACGTAAATTCACGAGCCTCACACCCCGGTATGAACCAGAAACGGGAGAGGACATCAGGGAGGGCCTGCGTTTCCTTCTAGTTAGAAGTGGCGTCAGTGGTTTTACACGCACTGACGAGTTTGACTTTTGTGGTTGTTACTGTTGCGAGGCGCCTCGGTTAGATCAGACGATCCGGGTCCGATGGAGTCATTCGTTGGCTCATTAACGCCCCATAGGGTGGGGAAACGCAGTGTTCAGGCATTTTAATCCACGTCGGTGGACCGACCCTGATGATCCTAGGGTCACTCGAGCTCTGATCCTGAGACACGGGCTACAACATCTCGAATTCGGTAAGGACTATCTTTTGCCTTGGTTCATGACGGAAATCCAATTTCCAAATACGACATCGTGCGGTTTTGATTGTGTGTGTGTGTGTATATATATATATATATATATATGGCGACATGATATATGGTACCCATGCCATCTATGATTGAAAGTTATGATTCGAAATTGTTTTTGAAACATGTAAACACTAGTAGTAATATCAATTGCTTTTGTTTTATTCGTATCAACCATATTTTGGCCATTATAAGGTAAAACTCTATCATCCGGTTTGCGTTGCATTGTGTGATGGGAACTGAGACTTATAATGGCTTCATTTTTATAAAAAGCCTCGCGATGTTTAAAAGAATGATTTGTTTTAAAGCACTGGCAATCCAATGGAGTAAACCCGTTCCACGAAAGTGGCCTGGTCCTGTGATTTGCCATATATTAAATGTGTTGAGTATATTTCTCATACCAGTCCCATGACTGACTCGTAGTTTGTTTCACTTTCAAACTCGGGTGCCCCTTTTTCTACACGGGCAGCCTTATATTCAGGTTTAGCTGGTTCTTTCTGGATAGCAAGAGCTGAAGATGGATTCTATCATTTATCTCTTTTTATGCTGTTCAGCTCCTATTGTACATTATGTTTGTTTTCCGCTGTAGACATATATGTATAGTTGAACTGTAATTGTACTAAGTAAGATCCTGTATATTGTGTAACTCTGATGATTACTTTTATCCAGTATATTCTATTGTTCGTTATCTGGTGTATTTATTTAATTCTGTTCTGCTACTTTCTGTTTCTGTGTTATATTCCAAAGATTACCCTTGTCTCCGTCTGTATGGGATTTGGGGTCGTCACACTATGCCACCGTGCTTTGATCATCAACCACAAGATTTTGCTTTTCAACAAAAGCATTGATCATTTGCCACTTAGGCATCCCACACAGGCAATTCACTCCAAGCGACTGATGTCCATCGATATACAACCTCTAAGCTCATACGTCTCAGAGAAGAGCGTTAAGCAAGAGAACAAATTCTCCGCCGCCAAACAGGTGTATATTTAATAGAGATCAATCAACACAGAATAAAATCCAATCTCAGACACACAGTCCATTTACAAGTTTGTTCTGGGTCTGAACGAAACCGAAGGCACTTTCCTTGCATATCCATCGATCTCCAAGTACGTCTGGACGATCACCAACTGATTCCCTCCTCTTGGGTGTACAGCCCAATCAAGATCATCAATAATCATTCAAACGATGTGAAGACTTCTGGTCTTCAACCACCGTCTTCATCTTCGACATATCGTCGAATCGGTTATTCAGAATGGTTATAAACCCGTCCTTCCCGAATAACCCGTGTATATAATAAACAATGTTACACAAACACAACATACGCCTCATTCCAATTCAGAATATTCTTTTATTCAAATCTTCACATTCTTAGGGAAAGGTTCCCATAAATTTTATCAAAGATAAATTCTTCTAAATTTATTCTTTATTCTTCCTTTCGATATCATTTCAAACCGTATTATGGTCTTCCAAACTAGTCGGGATTAGCGAAACACACCGAAGTAGTTATTTATTTTATTTCCCAATTCCAATTCAGTTTATACATACTAAAAATTTAGTTTTTACATGAATAAAAATTTTAGTTTTTACAAACTAAAAAAAATCAGTTTTTACTTACAAGCTTCAGGTGATAGGGGGTGTTGCGCGCATTTCGAGGTGACAACAAGGGGGAGGGGCGCAGCGGACGCCTGTGGCTAGCACATTGGTGGTGGCGTGCTCGAATGGATCTCGAATTTTGGAGCTGGTGTTGGGGGAGTTTGGGCTTGTGATACAGAGGATGGCGGAACATTGAGAGGGGGGTCGCAGCCAGGCGCTGGGTGATGGTCGGTCTAGGGGGTGGCAGAGGGTCTCCACGTCCGGGCTAGGGAGGGGCGATGGGATCTCGTGGTCTTCGTTTTTTTATTATTTCTATGTTTGGATCTGAGAAAATGTGGAGGAAGAAGAGTATAGGGAGGGGTGTTGACTTTTATTTAATTATATATTTTATTATTTTTAATTTCAAAAAGTACCTTTTTATTTTGAACTCCAAATCAAACCCACCGACTGTCGTCCCTAGCTAATTACCCCCATTCCGAACACAATGGGATATCTCATATAGGCCAATTCGATCGTTTCGATCAGTTTCCCACAAAATTAAAATATAAATTAATATAACGTTCTAAATTGATTTTAACGTACATTTCAATATTCCAGGGCCACAAACGGACTCTAAAAATTCCCGAAAAATATTTTCTAGCTTCGTATTAACGATACGGTTCTAAAAAAACTAATTTTGTCAAATTCCGAGACCGTTTGAAAAATGACCATTTTCCAGTCGATTAAAATCAACTAAAACTGGTCAAACGCGTTTTCCTTTGCCACGCTCACATATTGATTCGAAAAATTATGAATTTTGAAACCTAGCAATAAATTTACATCACAGATCCAACAAAAGTGGTTTCGTCGAAAACCGAGGTCATTTGCAAAATTTCCATTTTTAAGGGCTAGAATTCCATAGCGACTATTCTGAATTTTCAACTGGACATAACTTTTTATCCCAGCCACGAAATTTCAATTTTTCGGATTTGTTGGAAAGATATTCTTAAATAGATTCTAATATTTTTGGTTTCTCTAAATTCGGTTTATTTTGAATCCTGTACATTCATTTGAACTTTGAAATCGAATTTTCAAACTACCGTGCCATTTTCAATTCCTTTTATAATTAAAAATAAATATTTATATTCTAATGACGATTAAAATAAATATATATATTCTAATTCTATTCAAAATAAATTTATCATCGTTATTATTTAAAACAATTTAATTTAAATATTCAAAATTCATTAAGTTTGCCAAAATAAAAAATTTAAATTGGCTCAAAATTTCCGGGTTGTTACAGTTTGTTTATAGAAGCTTATTGTTTTATATGGGGTTTTATTCAACTTGCAAGTTGGCGATTTTTTTTTCAAAATGGGTCATAATTTGATTTTGTTAAAGGTTTCATGCTGGTCACAACAAGATAGCGCTATCAAGTACAAATTTCATGCTAGTCAAAATGGTTGGTTTTGCTAATTTACACCTTTCAGACAAAAACCATTAGATTTTTGATATGCTATTCCAAATCAAGTGAAATTGCTGACCTGCAAACTAAACTCCAGATACATGAAATGGATTTCATGATTATACGCATAGGACGTTTTGGTGGCTTCACAAACATCCCAAGCTTTCCACCAAATACAGGCCCTGAGGTGTTCAGTGGAAAAGTGATCCACTCAATGGACTTCTCTGAAATGAATGATGAAGAAGCTCGCCAGCTCATAAAAGGAAAGAAAGTCACTATTGTCGGTTGCATGAAATCTGGTCTAGATATTGCTTCCCAAAGCGCTGCTGCGAATGGTACATACATTCTCTCTTCCTCTAAAAACAAAATTTTAAGTCCTTTTATTATTATAGAGATTCAAAATTTTTTGAATCTCCTAATTAAATCTTGTTTTAAGTTGAATCTTTCCCTTTACGATTGGACTTACATTCTAATTCAAAGTTAGTTGAAACTACAGTTCGGAAATATCATTATATCCATACTGAAATATTTAGTGTACTTTTTTTTGATTCACAACTCCAATTCTTATGTTTTGTAGCCCAAAATAGATGTCAATTGGAAACGTGCCTTGATTAAGAACTCCATTTATAATTTTTTTTATTCACAGATTGTAAGATATGAACTTTTTTATTCTATGTTTTAGGGTTTTAAAGTTTGAACTCTATGATTGTTATTTGAATTCAATTTTGAAAACTGCTTGATTTTTGTAGGCATCGATAAACCTTATACACTGTCATCAACGCACAGAACCTATTGTCTTCTTCTATGAGTTTGGTGTATGAATAAAAATTGGCATGTTTACTTAGGAAATGGTTGTTTATTAGTGCTATGCTATATTTCTTCAGTATACATGTGTATTTTCTCATTACAACATATTTATTGTACACAAAATTTATATTTGAGCTGTCGATACAAGATACAAGATTATGGTGAACTACACTGCCAATGTTTATTAAATATTCAAGTGACAATATAAACTAAGTGCTCATTTTGGTCTTAATTTAATGAGGTTGTATCAAGAACAAGTTCATAGTGGTGAGGGCAATGCGACAGAGTTATTTGTACTTGGTGCTGTCATGTTACTGAGAAAATTTTACCCTGTTGCTATAAAATACTTGCAACAAGCAATAGGAAAATGGGATAGGGATGATCAAGATTTAGCACAAGGTTTTATGCACTTCTCTTTATAAAATTTCCTTTCCATTATCCCATATTTGTCCAATGGAAACCGTACAAAGTAATGGCTATTATTAATTTTCATGATATCATCAGTTGCCATATTAGTTAATTATTGACATATCATTATAGTTGTTGACTATTGATAAGTAAGTTTGAAAATGGATCTTGAAAAACTGAAACTTTTGCATTTGTATTCAAAAAAGGGATAACCATAAGCTACTTTTTCTACATCTAATTCATTGAACTGTTCTTTCAGAAACCTGAAGAAGGATTTTTGCTATGGCTGTTAGTCGTCCTGCTCTCACCATTGCACTTCTTATTATCCAAATTTATAGAAAGCTACTACAAATGGTTGACACCAAAGAAATACGGAATGGTGCCTGACTATGTGTAATGACCCGCATTGGCAGAGGTATTATAATTAATTTATTTAATTATAAAGATGGTGGTATAGTGAATTAAATGGTCATGGAATTTAATTATGATGAATATTTAATCAAAATAATATATTAAATTCTGAATAATCAGAATTGGTCGAAATGACGATATGGTGTGAACCGGATCATCTATGATATTTAATTCAACTTGGAATTGAATTTGAATAACGAATATATTAAATCGTCGACAGTTGAACGTATAGTTTATAATATAATTTTAAACGAGCTCGAATGGCGCTGCAGTTCGCTATTTGGCGATCTGAACTTCAACTGAATGTACAAGATTCGTTTTAAGCCAGATTTCTGTGACACAAGAAACGTGTGGAGCTGGTGGAGTATATCTTTCTAGTGGAAGAGAAAAATCGGGATTTCGTCGTGTAGATTTTGAGATATGTCCAAATCGAATTATAAAATAGTCGCTATAGAATCGTTTATCGACCAAAACGGTTTATCCGATATAACTAGAGATCGGGTTTGAATTTAGACAAGGTTCTTTTGAGACATAACGATAATTTAATTTTTAGAATTTTACCGTAATTTTTAATTAATTAAATAAGCAACTTTTTATTTGGAATATCTTGCACCCTTAATTAGTGATTTTGGTGTTTCACAATATGAGTCAATCTACCGGTATTATTATATTTTCGGGATCACAACACCTCACTGAACACGACTGTATTTTTATTTCAGTCTGCAGCGCTCGTACATGGGTATAATTATACGTAGCAGGGTATATGAACATTCATAACATAAAACAATTTAAAAAAAATATGCGTTTGTATGTTCAAATCGGTAGCCACATTCTCTTCTAACCATGGAGCCACGTTAATCCCTTCTCAGCCATATCTTCTTTTCTCCAATGCGTGGACCTCAAAAGCTCCACAATAATTAAACCAAAATACTATAAAAAACATTTCAACTCTCTAAAACCAAAAGACATCATTCTCCAGCCAAAACGGTTGAGCCGCCGCCTCTTCTTATCTTCCAAGCGAGAAAAAAAAAGCTCCTCAAAAAAACTAAACCGTGTGTCTTAAAAACAAAATCCCGTAATCCTTTTCAAATGCATATGAATCGCGATGAGTGGGTGGTCCTCTCGTCCGCTGAGATTACGGAAGGCGGCCTGGGGTTTTTAACTGCCGGAGTTGGAGAAGGGGTCAGCCGCAGTTTCAGGTTTGCAGGGTGGCGCGGAGGTTGAGTGATGGGTACGGTAGGAAAGATGAACGCGAGGTGAAAGAAGAGTGTGATACAGTACGAGTTGGTGGGCAAAGTCAGTGGGGTTATGTGTTCATGACGGTCTACAGGGAGGTTTTTGAGGTGTTGGAGTGGGAAAGTTGCTGGAAAGTTGAAAATGGAGAAGTAAAAGAGTAGAGAAGGAGAGGACTTGTTCGGTGGTATTAAGTGGCGCGAGGTCACTGACTGATGTTGCAAAAAAAAAAGCTGTAGAACGTGATCAACGTGAAGAGGCCAAGCTGGGTGTTTATGAGGGTAGAAGAGGAGGGATGTTTGTAAGAAGAAAGATGGTGTTATCAGATTTAGTTTAACAAAAGGAGATAAGGGAGAAATGAGGATTCAAGATTTGGGAAATGGCCTGATGGAATCAGAGCAGTGGGATTTATTTCTTCGTTTGGGACAGAAAGGTTGGTGCGGGCCTGTTTTGTTTAAAACAGTGATGGGCCTTATCTAAATAGCAAGCCCAATTAAAATTTAAAACCAAAGTTTTAATTTAAATTTATGTATTAACTTATAATCGTTATAACTTTATCATACATTGTCAGAATCAGATGAAACAGGATCCGTTAGGACCGTATGGACGGACACTACACGATGGAACTGACTGGAAGTCCATCGAAGCTCGTTACAATTTATTGCAAAATAAATTGTCCAAATGAATCAAATGATTATTATCATTCTTTACCATCGTTCTTTAACGATGAACTGCCAATGTGAGTAAATCTCACTAACTCTGAACAGTTTATAATTTCATGTTGTATTTTTAGAACTGTTAGATATTGGCTGATTGACTGTATGTTGACTGTTTGATTGAACTGCTAGTCAGTTAGTTGAATTTCTATATTGATTCTGTTTAACAGAATGTATCATATAGAACTGAAAGTGATGTTATCTATATTGTTTAACATCTGTGATGCAGGGAAACAGGTTGGAGGAATCCAACTGGATTCCTCAATATTTATTTTACTGTTTTCATATATTGTGATATATGATGTGTTATATAATCTGTTATGGATTATGGGTGTTGGAATGATGTTGATCATTGTTATTCGATATTGTAAATATCATAAAGACCCTGGGAGGTAAAAAGAATTATTTCAATGTATATTGAAATAAAAGGGATTTTATAAAATCAACAGATTTTATAAAAGGAAATATTTCGAAATTAAATAAAAGGGAAAAATGTTTTTAAAACGAATAGAGTTTTATAAAAAGGGAATCATTTGTAAAGTGAAGAACCGTTACTAAAAGTAAATCTTTATAAATGAATAGTTATTCGAAAAGGAGTTAATCGATGTTAGTTAACCGATTAGAGATAAAGTAAAAGGGAACTAATCGATGTTAGTTAATCGATTAGAGATAAAGTAAAATGGAACTAATCGATGTTAGTTAATCGATTAGAGATAAAGTAAAAAGAGTTAATCGAGGTTAGTAAATCGATTAGAGTTAAAGTTAAAAAGGAGTTAATAGATGTTAGTAAATCTATTAGAGTTAAAGTTAAAAAGGAGTTAATTGATGTTAGTAAATCGATTAGAGTTAAAAGTTAAAAAGGAGTTAATCGATGTTAGTAAATCGATTAGAGTTAAAGTTAAAAAGGAGTTAATCGATGTTAGTAAATCGATTAGCGTTAAAGTTAAAAAGGAGTTAATCGATGTTAGTAAATCGATTAGAGTTAAAGTTAAAAAGGAGTTAATCGATGTTAATAGATCGATTAGAGTTAAAGTTAAAAAGGAGTTAATCGATGTTAGTAGATCGATTAGAGTTAAAGTTAAAAAGGATTTAATCGATGTTAGTAAATCGATTAGAGTTAAAGTTAAAAAGGAGTTAATCGATGTTAGTTAATCGATTAGAGATAAAGTAAAAGGAGTTAATCCGTGTTAGTTTAGTCGATTAGAGTTAAAGCAAAGGAGTTAATCGATGTTAGTTAATCAATGTTAGTTAATCGATTAGAGAATAACGTAAAATGAGTTAATCGAATATAGTTATTCGAATAGAAGCAAATGAATTAATAAAATATAGTTTATTCGAAGAATGAAAAGGAGTTATCGAATATAGTTTATTCGAAAGGAGTTAAGTCAAATAGAGTTAATCCAATAATGGTAGTCGAATAGAGTAAATCAATAGTGTTAGTCGAATAGAGTTAATTGATAAGGGTTAATCGAATAGAGTTAAGTGAAAAGAGTCAATCGAATATAGCTATTCGAAGAGGGTTAAGTAAGGAAGTTAGTAAAAGAAATAAAGTGAACTTTGCTAATTTCAAAGTTAGAAATGTTGTTCAGTTAAGGTCTGAGAGGTAGTACTACCCCAACTTGATTGGCTTCGTTTTAACTAAGGAATAGTTAAGGTTCGGCAGTAAAGGAAATGGTTTGAGTTGGCATCGCGATGGTTTGTTTAAACATCTGCCTAAGTCCAATGAAGAAGCTTTGGAAATGTTTTTCAAGTAAGAAACCAGAAATGTTTTCTAATAAAGAAAACAAGAAATGGAAATGTTTTCCATTGTTAATAACGTATATTTTCCTAATTTAGAAAATAAGGAATATTGAACGTAGGGAAACAGGAGATAAGTAAATTAATGAAATAAAGAGATAAATGTTAAATGATGTTTGATCGATATAATTTCCATTTGGAAATAATATAGTTGTTTGCACATTGGTTTTTATTCGATAATTAAATCACAGACTATCGAAGTTTTGACCATTTTAACGTTGTTAATATGGAGAGACCGGTTGGATTATTATCCAAAGAACCACTCTGTATTGGCATAAGCGTTGCGAATCATATATGCCAAAGGAAATTGAAGATGGAGTTATGCAAGGGCTATCCTGTTTACAGAATAGTGCCTTCGGTTCATCCTGTTCCTGGATGACTTGTATGGACGGATGTCTGACAGAGTATTTCCAGACGATCACGTATATTGATCTCTCCAACCGTACCAAGAGTGGAAGCGGAGAAGGAAACTTCTTTTAGCTAACACATAATGTATGGTTGAGGACGTCAATCGGTGATTTGATGGATTTGACTATGTGGCATTCAAAGTGAATCTGGTATGATGATAAAGCGTAGCTTCTAGCCTCATCATCCGGTAAATGACAGAAATCGGGCAGGCAACATGGCTAAGTCGGTCGCACCGAAGTAGGGTGTATAATCACCTGATCTAGAGTTTCATTTATTTCCAAAAATCTATTGTTGATGCTGTCCCATTCAGGAAAAGGTTGCTGATCCCAGCCGTTGGTGATATACATTCGATACGCTCAAGCGAAATGAGTGGTCGGTCATGTGTGGCCAGGTTGCAAGATGTTCTTGTTGAACCCAGTGTATTTCTCTCTAGAGGTACACGAGCGAAAGGTGGTTCCATACCTTGTCATAGTTGGAAATCCATTACCCAATACGTGCTTGCGGTTTTGAGTTGTATACTATATATGTAGAACGTGAGATGAAAGCGTTTCTGCTAGATGATTATATATAATGTGATTGATAGGCATTATTATAATATCAAAAGGTTTTTGATATAAAGTTATTTTGGATTCTCATAAGGGAAAAACCCATTTCGTTATGCGGTGTGGTCTTATGAGATATCGTTTACTTGTTCGAACTGTTTTTACACTGTTTTACTCATACCAATCCCATGACTGACCCGGAGTTTATTTTGTGTTGTTTCCCCTAAACTCTTGGGTGCCTAAATTTGTATGGGCAGTCAAATAGTCAGTATTTACAGATACATTGAAGAGCTGGAGCAGGAGGCTTCAGAATTATATCTCTATTATTATTCCGCTGTGTTGTAAGTGTTGTACTTTGATAATGATATGTATATGCAAGTACAGATGTATATTTCAAGTTATGTTATATATATTATATGTTATTCGTTCTGCTGTGAGGTTTGTTTTACTCTGATGTTGTATTCTTCTTCTTCTTCTTCTATTATAAGTTTCTATCTTATCTTTCCTCACCCTCTAATTTGTTTCACTAATTACCAGGATTTTTCGATGTTTTGGTTATCGACATCGAGCTTATGTCGATAACCAAAGTCGCTAAAAATCCGGGTCATTACAGTTGGTATCAGAGCTTAGGTTAAGAATTACTTGGCTCTGTGGCGTGACTCGGTAGAGATAGGGTTAGTAATACCTTAGACTGAGATTGAGTGTATATATACGAGCGAACGTATTTGTTATTGATACAAAAATAATTTTTATATTGTGAAGATTTATTGGTTGAGTTGTTTGTGAATTCTGGTCGATCAGTTTGATCCATTGTATCGGTAGTAGTTACTAAACACTTGAATACGATGGGTCGGCACGATATGTTTTGAAAGAGGGTAAATGAAAATAATTTTACCCAAAGTATATTTGATACATATTGGATATATTGGTTGTGATTATAATCGAGTAATATTATAAATTAAATCGTTATGTAAATAACCAATCAGAATTCATATAAGTGAAATACGTGAAATCAGATGAGTTGAATCTGAAATTTTAAACCAGAAATTGAATTAAAATTCTGGAGAATTGGATAAGTGTTTGTAAATGGATTGGGATTAAAAATAAGGAAAATTTAAGATCTTGGGAGATTTTAAATTGTTTTACAGGCAGTGTGAATTATATTTTGAAATGAATTTCAAAGTGGAAATGTTTAGAAGTGGTTTTATAGTATTGAACTCGCTTCGATCGCTGGAAAATAGATTCTGATGATGACAGCTGCATCATCAGTATTCATTTTCGAGTTGTAAGTGACGAATTACTACCAGAGATACTGTGTTGAAATTGTTTTGGGAAAGACAAGTTGTGTTGAATTTCAAAATGGGATTTATAAAATAGAATTTGAACTTTTAAATAGATTTGAAATATTAACCTGTTTAAAAGAAATAAAACGAGAAGTTCCTTTATAAACGAAGTTTATAAATGAAGCGAAGAGAATTATCATTGGATAATTTAGAAATAAAAATACAAGTGTGAAATTGAAAGGGAAACCTATTTTCCAAAGGTAGAAATATCGATTTCAAAAGGAATTGAAATCGAGACTTATTTAAAGAAATTTGAATAAAGGAAGTTCAAACATAGAATTTTAACAGGAAAATTCAAAGGGGATTTGAATGAAGAAAATTCAAAGGGGATTTGAATATAGAAAATTCAAGGGGGATTGAATATAGAAATTCAAAGGGAGTTTAAATATATGAAACTCAATGGAAGTGATATAGAATTTGAATATAGAAATTCAAATGGCGTTTGGATATAGAAAATATAAGAGATTTCAAATATAGGATTTGAATATCGAAAGTGAAATGAAATTTGAATGTAGAGGATTCAAATAGAATTGAAAAGGAAATTTGAATAAAGAAGATTCAAATAGAATTGAATTTGAAATTTGAATATAGAAGATTCAAAGGGAATTGAAATGAAATAAAGAGAATTCAAATAGATTTGAATATAGAAATTCAAATGGAGTTTGAAAATAGATTTGAATAATGAAATTCATATATGGAATTTGAATAAGTGAATTGAAATGAAATTCAAACATAGAATTTGAATAAGAGAATCGAAATGGAATTTGAATATAGGAAATTCAAATAAAATTGAAATGGAATTCAATTAGTTGATAAACAAGTTAAACCTATATTTGAACATGTATATTCAAATAAAAAAGGTGAAATGGGCAAACCAGTAATTTGAAAATCACTTAACGAACTAAGTTAAAATGATTGGATTAAGTTGAAATGAATTAGAAATGTATCGATATACATGAGATAGGTATGGATAAGGTATGAAGGTATATAAATAGAATGCTCGACGAAAGGTATGTATTTAATTCATATATGAGATTTTATGCGCCGTATCGGCTAGCCACTTGGCTTTTTCTTTTTCTTTTGGATTGGTGAGGGCCATGGGAGGCTATTTGAAATATCCCGATGCTCCTGATACAAAGGAGGTTATGGCGAATTTTTTCGGGAATTTAAGAAGTTAGAATATTTTTAAGATAATCTGATAGTTAGAAATCAACGTATCGATATATATATATATATATATAAGTCGATAAGGAAACGAACTTAGAAATAGAATAGTAAAATCAAAATAGAAGTCTAGGGATGAAATCTCGTAAGAATAGAAAGAAAAAGTGTATACGTGTTTAAAGGTAAAGAAGTAGTTGTATGTTATTGATTGTTCGAGTAAGTAGTCATATCTGTTTTGACGTTATAAATGTTATTCAGTCAAGGTCTGAGAGGTAGTTATACCCCAACTTGATTGATTTCATTATTAACAAATAAATAGTAAGATTTCAGGCTCGAAGATCAATGTTGGATAAGAGTTAGTTGAATATAGTAATTGGGTTGTCATAACGATGTTTTACACAACATTCGTTTTAACCTAAATAAGTATAAGCTTGGAAATAGAATAGAATATTTCCTAAGTATATAAAAAACGAGATTGGAAAAGAGATAAGTAATTGGAATATTTTCCAATTATAAATAGCCTATATTTTCTAAAATTTAGGAAAATAAAGGAAGGCGATATTCAGAAATGTTTTCCAAATAACATAAAAGGCCAATAAGGTTATTGAAAATATTTGGTTAACAAATATTGATAAAGAAAAAGAGAAGTGATTTAACTAATGGAATATTGATTATGGGCTCAGTTGAATTTCCAAAAGGAAAATTTGATTTTTGAAAAAGTAAACTGTTTAAAAACTCCTAGGGAAAGACTGTTTAAATTAAAAACAAATTTAACAGAAATTTGTGAAATCAGATTTGAATTAAAGTAAAGTCAGTTAAGTGGTAACTGAAGTTGAATTGAAATCGAATAAATTGGATTTGTAAAATTATAATCCAAAATGGTATTGGATTGAGGAGTTAAGGAATTGAAAATCAAGAATTGAAATTGAGTTGAAATGGGATTTGGCTCGGATATAAGCGAATGGTTGTGTTGGAGATAAAAGTGATTCTAGAATTTGATTGGGATAACATTGGTATATGCTGAATTGATGGCATATGGAAGTGACGGAATTGATATGCCCGACAAAAAGGTACAAGTTTATAATTCATATGGTATGAGATTTTGATGAGCCGAATTGGCAAGCCGCTTGGCTGTTTGATTTTCTTTTGGGTTGGAGATGGCCCAGAGAGGCGAGTTGGAGTTTGACCGATTGACCAGTACAAAGGAGGTGCTGGCGAAATTTTCTGAAGAGTTAAGGCGTTAGAAAATTTTTAGGATTTTTGAAAATTTTCGTTGGTAAGAATTAATAAATAATTTAATTAAAATTAAATTGGTTCAGTTGAAACTGAAGTTAAGAAGTGAACAAATATGTTCTAACTAGTCGATAGGGTCGTCCTCTACCTTTTAGCAATTTCGAGGACGAAATTATTTTAAGTGGGGAAGATTGTAATGACTCGCATTGGCAGAGGTATTATAATTAATTTATTTAATTATAAAAATGGTGGTATAGTGAATTAAATGGTCGTGGAATTTAATTATGATGAATATTTAATCAAAATAATATATTAAATTTTGAATAATCAGAATTGGTCGAAATGATGATATGGTGTGAACCGGATCATCTATGATATTTAATTCAGCTTGGAATTGAATTTGAGTAACGAATATATTAAATCGTCGACAGTTGAACGTATAGTTTATAATATAATTTTAAACGAGCTCGAATTGCGCTGTAGTTCGCTATTTGGCGATCTGAACTTCAACTGAATGTACAAGATTCGTTTTAAGCCGGATTTCTGTGAAACAAGAAACGTGTGGAGCTGGTGGAGTATATCTTTCTAGTGGAAGAGAAAAATCGGGATTTCGTCGTGTAGATTTTGAGATATGTCCAAATCAAATTTTAAAATAGTCGCTATAGAATCGTTTATCGACCAAAATGGTTTATCCGATATAACTAGAGATCGGGTTTGAATTTAGACAAGGTTCTTTTGAGACATAACGATAATTTAATTTTTAGAATTTTACTGTAATTTTTAATTAATTAAATAAGCAACTTTTTATTTGGAATATCTTGCACCCTTAATTAGTGATTTTGGTGTTTCACAATATGAGTCAATCTACCGGTATTATTATATTTTCGGGATCACAACACCTCACTGAACACGACTGTATTTTTATTTCAGTCTGCAGCGCTCATACATGGGTATAATTATACGTAGCAGGGTATATGAACATTCATAACATAAAACAATTTAAAAAAATTTGCATTTGTATGTTCAAATCGGTATCCACATTCTCTTCTTACCATGGAGCCACGTTACTCCCTTCTCAGCCATATCTTCTTTTCTCCAATGCGTGGACCTCAAAAGCTCCACAATAATTAAACCAAAATACTATAAAAAACATTTCAACTCTCTAAAACCAAAAGACATCATTCTCCAGCCAAAACGGTTGAGCCACCGCCTCTTCTTATTTTCCAAACGAGAAAAAAAAGCTCCTCAAAAAAACTAAACCGTGCGTCTCAAAAACAAAATCCCGTTATCCTTTTCAAATGCATATGAATCGCGATGAGTGGGTGGTCCTCTCGTCCGCTGAGAATACGGAAGGCGGCCTGGGGTTTTTAACTGCCGGAGTTGGAGAAGGGGGTCAGCCGCATTTTCGGGTTTGCAGGGTGGTGCGGAGGTTGAGTGATGGGTACGGTAGGAAAGATGAACGCGAGGTGAAAGAAGAGTGCGATACAGTATGAGTTGGTGGGTGAAGTCAGTGGGGTTATGTGTTCATGACGGTCTACAGGGAGGTTTTTGAGGTGTTGGAGTGGGAAAGTTGCTGGAAAGTTGAAAATGGAGAAGTAAAAGAGTAGAGAAGGAGAGGACTTGTTCTGTGGTATTAAGTGGCGCGAGGTCACTGACTGATGTTGCAAAAAAAAGCTGTAGAACGTGATCAACGTGAAGAGGCCAAGCTGGGTGTTTATGAGGGTAGAAGAGGAGGGATGTTTGTAAGAAGAAAGATGGTGTTATCAGATTTAGTTTAACAAAAAGAGATAAGGGAGAAATGAGGATTCAAGATTTGGGAAATGGCCTGATGGAATCGGAGCAGCAGGATTTATTTCTTCGTTTGGGACAGAAAGGTTGGTGCAGGCCTGTTTTGTTTAAAACAGTGATGGGCCTTATCTAAATAGCAAGCCCGATTAAAATTTAAAACCAAAGTTTTAATTTAAATTTATGTATTAACTTATAATCGTTATAACTTTATCATACATTGTCAGAATCGGATGAAACAGGATCCGTTAGGACCGTATGGACGGACACTACACGATGGAACTGACTGGAAGTCCATCGGAGCTCGTTACAATTTATTGCAAAATAAATTGTCCGTCTGAATCAAACGATGGTTATCGTTCTTTACCATCGTTCTTTAACGATGAACTGCCAATGTGAGTAAATCTCACTAACTCTGAACAGTTTATAATTTCATGTTGTATTTTTAGAACTGTTAGATATTGGCTGATTGACTGTATGTTGACTGTTTGATTGAACTGCTAGTCAGTTAGTTGAATTTCTATATTGATTCTGTTTAAAAGAATGTATCATGTAGAACTGAAAGTGATGTTATCTATATTGTTTAACATCTGTGATGCAGGGAAACAGGTTGGAGGAATCCAACTGGATTCCTCAATATTTATTTTACTGTTTTCATATATTGTGATATATGACGTGTTATATAATCTGTTATGGATTATGGGTGTTGGAATGATGTTGATCATTGTTATTCGATATTGTAAATATCATAAAGACCCTGGGAGGTAAAAAGAATTATTTCAATGTATATTGAAATAAAAGGGATTTTATAAAATCAACAGATTTTATAAAAGGAAATATTTCGAAAGTAAATAAAAGGGAAAAATGTTTTTAAAACGAATAGAGTTTTATAAAAAAGGGAAATCATTTGTAAAGTGAAGAACCGTTACTAAAAGTAAATCTTTATAAACGAATAGTTATTCGAAAAGGAGTTAATCGATGTTAGTTAATCGATTAGAGATAAAGTAAAAGGGAACTAATCGATGTTAGTTTATCGACTAGAGATAAAGTAAAAGGGAACTAATCGATGTTAGTTAATCGATTAGAGATAAAGTAGAAAGAGTTAATCGAGGTTAGTAAATCGATTAGAGTTAAAGTTAAAAAGGAGTTAATCGATGTTAGTAAATCGATTAGAGTTAAAGTTAAAAAGGTGTTAATCGATGTTAGTAAATCGATTAGAGTTAAAAGTTAAAAAAGAGTTAATCGATGTTAGTAAATCGATTAGAGTTAAAGTTAAAAAGGAGTTAATCGATGTTAGTAAATCGATTAGACTTAAAGTTAAAAAGGAGTTAATCGAAGTTAGTAAATCGATTAGAGTTAAAGTTAAAAAGGAGTTAATCGATGTTAGTAGATCGATTAGAGTTAAAGTTAAAAAGGAGTTAATCGATGTTTATAGATCGATTAGAGTTAAAGTTAAAAAGGAGTTAATCGATGTTAGTAAATCGATTAGAGTTAAAGTTAAAAAGGAGTTAATCGATGTTAGTTAATCGATTAGAGATAAAGTAAAAGAAGTTAATCGATGTTAGTTTAGTTGATTAGAGTTAAAGCAAAGGAGTTAATCGATGTTAGTTAATCAATGTTAGTTAATCGATTAGAGAATAACGTAAAATGAGTTAATCGAATATAGTTATTCGAATAGAAGCAAATGAATTAATCGAATATAGTTTATTCGAAGAAAGAAAAGGAGTTATCGAATATAGTTTATTCGAAAGGAGTTAAGTCAAATAGAGTTAATCCAATAATGGTAGTCGAATAGAGTAAATCAATAGTGTTAGTCGAATAGAGTTAATTGATAAGGGTTAATCGAATAGAGTTAAGTGAAAAGAGTCAATCGAATATAGCTATTCGAAGAGGGTTAAGTAAGGAAGTTAGTAAAAGAAATAAAGTGAACTTTGCTAATTTCAAAGTTAGAAATGTTGTTCAGTTAAGGTCTGAGAGGTAGTTCTACCCCAACTTGATTGGCTTCGTTTTAACTAAGGAATAGTTAAAGTTCGGCAGTAAAGGAAATGGTTTGAGTTGGCATCGCGGTGGTTTGTTTAAACATCTGCCTAAGTCCAATGAAGAAGCTTTGGAAATGTTTTCCAAGTAAGAAACCAGAAATGTTTTCTAACAAAGAAAACAAGAAATGGAAATGTTTTCCATTGTTAATAACGTATATTTTCCCAATTTATAAAATAAGGAATATTGAACGTAGGGAAATAGGAGATAAGTAAATTAATGAAATAAAGAGATAAAAGTTAAATGATGTTTGATCGATATAATTTCCATTTGGAAATAATATCGTTGTTTGCACACTTGTTTTTATTCGATAGTTAAATCGCAGACTATCGAAGTTTTGACCATTTTAACGTTGTTAATATGGAGAGACCGGTTGGAGTATTATCCAAAGAATCACTCTGTATTGGCATAAGCGTTGCGAATCATATATGCCAAAGGAAATTGAAGACGGAGTTATGCAAGGGCTGTCCTGTTTATAGAATAGTGCCTTCGGTTCATCCTGTTCCTGGATGACTTGTATGGACGGATGTCTGACAGAGTATTTCCAGACGATCACGTATATTGATCTCTCCAACCGTACCAAGAGTGGAAGCGGAGAAGGAAACTTCTTTTAGCTAACACATAATGTATGGTTGAGGACGTCAATCAGTGATTTGATGGATTTGACGATGTGGCATTCAAAGTGAATCTGGTATGATGATAAAGCGTTGCTTCTAGCCTCATCATCCGGTAAATGACAGAAATCGGGCAGGCAGCATGGCTAAGTCGGTCGCACCGAAGTAGGGTGTATAATCACCTGATCTAGAGTTTCATTTATTTCCAAAAATCTATTGTTTATGTTGTCCCATTCAGGAAATGGTTGCTGATCCCAGCCGTTGGTGATATACATTCGATACGCTCAAGCGAAATGAATGGTCGGTCATGTGTGGCCGGGTTGCAAGATGTTCTTGTTGAACCCAGTGTATTCCTCTCTAGAGGTACACGAGCGAAAGGTGGTTCCATACCTTGTCATAGTTGGAAATCCATTACCCAATACGTGCTTGCGGTTTTGAGTTGTATAATATATATGTAGAACGTGAGATGAAAGCGTTTCTGCTAGATGATTATATATACTGTGATTGATAGGCATTGTTATAATATCAAAAGGTTTTTGATATAAAGTTATTTTGGATTCCCATAAGGGAAAAACCCATTCCGTTATGCGGCGTGGTCTTATGAGATATCGTTTACTTGTTCGAACTGTTTTTACACTGTTTTACTCATACCAGTCCCATGACTGACCCGGAGTTTATTTTGTGTTGTTTTCCCTAAACTCTTGGGTGCCTAAATTTGTATGGGTAGTCAAGTAGTCGGGATTTACAGATACATTGAAGAGCTGGAGCAGGAGGCTTCAAAATTATATCGCTATTATTATTCCGCTGTGTTGTAAGTGTTGTACTTTGATAATGATATGTATATGCAAGTACAGATGTATATTTCAAGTTATGTTATATATATTATATGTTATTCGTTCCGCTGTGAGGTTCGGGTTACTCTGATGTTGTGTTCTTCTTCTTCTTCTATTCTAAGTTTCTATCTTATCTTTCCTTACCCTCTAATTTCTTTCACTAATTACTAGGATTTTTCGATGTTTTGGTTATGGACATCGAGCTTATGTCGATAACCAAAGTCGTTAAAAATCCGGGTCATTACACTATGACTTCTTCAAATCATTATAATGCTGGAAGAGATAACCACCTAACACTCAAAAGGGCTAAAAAGGCTCGTGCTATAACCGGCAAGGTGCCAGGTTTGCCTTTGAAAATATCAATTTCTGCTAACTCTACATTCGTCTGCAATATGTATTTTTGCTTCATAATTTTGAATCATTATTTTTATGAAATAATTATTGTAAACCATGCATACAAAATGTCGTTTCACATGTAAAAATTGGCTTAGGATTTGGTTTTTATTCAATCAGCAACTGTTGGTACTCTGATCTCTAAAGTAACATCTTGGGAGAAGGAAAGGGACATTTAGTTGAAATATGACGGATTAAGCTTTCATCTTTATAACACTGTCTTCTAGTTTATTCTTGATTTTATATTGAACTATATATTACCTTGATGTCAGGTTAGCCTACTGTCGATGTTGGAAGATTACACGAATAGGAGGCAGGAGACAGAGCTAGAAAGAAAGAGACAAAGAGTAAGTCTGACATTATTTTTTAATTTTAATCTTTAGTTTATATAGGGGTTTGTTATAGCATGCTGTGAATTTCAAGATCAAAAGAAGCTACAAGGACAGCTTATAGCTGAACAAGTACTTTTTGGGTCAAAGCCAAGCCCGTAAAAAACTCAAAGCTCTACAAATATGCTCAAATCTTTGAGTATGGGACCAAAAAGAAGGATATTGCAAGCTGGGTTGACTCCGAAATTTGTGTCTTCGGCGAGGAATGGTGTCGCAACTAAACTTCCAGATAAATTCTACATGAGAGTTATAGAAGGGAACATTGTCATCAAGAAAGCCAAAACTTTCAACTTCTGCAAAACAGGTGTTATTAATGGATGTATGCTTATCTGGTAAATTGAGTTTACATAACCTAGTTTTGAGTTGCAAACTCAATTGCAAAACTGAGTATGCAAACTCAGCCGCAAGCCGAGTTTTCAGTTTTGCAACTCAAAACTAAGTTGCAAACTTAGTTTGCAACATTGAGTTCACATTGATGATATTGTTTTACTTGTCAATATATAGACTAAAATTTGCCAAATTGTCGGTTGTTTACTCTCTGTTAGTTGTAGATAAGATCATCTGCTATTAGCAGCATAACTGCTAGGTACTCACTTAAACGTCCATTTTGCTTTGTTGTCCAGGTACCCACTATGTCAGATTATAGCCGACAATCAGAGAGCAACATTTTTGAAGGCCGATGAGAATCTATATTCACTGAGGTTTGATTTGTTTTTGAAAGGTTGCATTTTAGTAAGAGCTGCATGTTGTAAATACCGCATTCCATTTCAAAAATGTGATTTTGTAATTAATAAAGTTGTAGTTTTTAGTTTGTACTTGGTATTTTCTTGTGGTAAGACCATATAATTAGCATTATTATTGAATTATTTTGTTTTCTGTTATGTTGCTCTCAAATGTATGGATTGTAACACTATAATTGAAATTATTACATTCAATTGTCCAATTTATATTGTTGTGTAGTGTGATTATATAATTGCAAGAGATAATTATTTGTGATATATATCCACTGCTTATTTGAGAATTATATTGCTTTGAAAGGGGTATATTTTATTGTTAATTGCAGGTTTTTGCTTCTGAATTAAGTGCAACAGAAGCAACAAATAAGGTCCCGCTACCTCTTTTTGCTTCTTCGACGAATTTTTTTTGCTTTCGTTGTGTACCAGAAGCAACAAATTTGGATCTATTTGCGTCTTCTTCATTTGCTTCTGATGTTGAAACGAAGCAACATGGGGTAAGAAACCGAAGCAAAAAATGTTTTTTTTTTTGCTTCTTTTCCGAAGCTGAAGCAACAACTTTTGGTTTATTGCTTCAATTGCAGTTGCTTCTATTGTTGAACAGAAGTAACAGGGGTTAGACAACAGAAGCAACAAGCCAATTTTGTAATAGTGTAAGATGATAGAAAAGAAGTTGGTGTTGAATCTATGGTTGAATCTCAGAATTTGATTTACAAAACTGATGTTTAAAGAAAAAGGATCCATCTTAGTTCGCACTCCGTCAGAGTTTGTCCGCCACTGTTTCTTCGTGAAGAAAACAAAGGAATTGAGATATATTCACAACTGCTAGGTTACAGAAATCGGATGCCAACTCAGCCCCAGGGTGAATCGGGCCAAGGGCCGACACCCAGTTGGGTCCGGATGCCCAAAAACATACATGAGGGCACTTTACAGGTGCACCAGTGTAAAAATACATGGGAGCACTTGTCAATGCGCCGGGAATTCCTTCTTTTTCCGCCCAACTTCTACCGTCCTTAACTTCTTCATACGTTATCCGTTTTATGCAAACCAGGTGTCTATCTTGATCAGAATTTTGAGACGGATGCAATGTTGCAGTCCATTTCCCTTAATTCTGAATATTAAATTAATTATTCTTTAATTTATTCACTTTAATGTTGTTAAAATTTCGGGAAGTTACATTCTCCCCTACTCAAAGAATTCCGTCCCCGAAATCTTCAAGTTAAGAAGAATGTATCCTACCATCCATCATCCATTTACTCATCTGCCATTCTCAGGCATCTATTGTCCTTAAAAACTTCTAATGCTTATATGATTATATGCAAAGGTGTGTGTATATGTCCCATTACTAATGCGAAGATCAGGTGGTCTACTGATTCAATTGACCTCCTTAATGCAATGTATGTTAGTGCCGTAAATCCAATATGTATGCAAATAATCCTATTATAACATGTAGTTCTATATGTGTGCACACGCATTCATCCAAATGCAACATCCATATGCTAATTAATCCATTTCCATCCATAAAAGAAAATAAAATGCACACACATCCATATGCAGTATGAGAGTGATTGAGCCGATCTTAGTGCCTAATGTGTGTGTATATGCATCCACAGGCAACCAATAGCAAACACTTGCATCCATCAAACATAACATGTCTCGAACACATGTTTACAATCATGGGATTTCCTACCTAAATGTCGAAGATTCGATCGATAGGATATACTCAGATGATAGAAGCAAGCATGAATAAAAGCTTTTGGAAGAGAAGTTAAGAACATAGTCCTAAAAAGGAAAGGGTATGTAGCGTGATCTTTATCTTCAGTCTCCCAAGTCCCATCCTCGCTGTTTTCTCCCTATTGCACTTCTATTAACCTAACCTCCCTGTTGCGCAATTTCTTAACCTCTGATCCAAGTATGCAAGTCGGAACTCATCTAATCATTGTTTCCTTCTCTACTTTCACTTCCTTTCACATATTTGGCTCCACTACCTCGAACTCTTTACATTTTATCGCCGCTTGGATGAATAGCCATCTTAGAATGATGAGCCTCCTCAAGGACTGTCTTCAATAGGTTTCACATCCTGATATGATTCACCTATCAAATTTCTTCTCAAGTAGCTACTTATCAAGTTCCCACATGTTGCACAGGCAATGCTACTGGCTTTGCGTTGTCTACCAAGTATATGCGAAAACCAATCTCGTGCCTCGGGGTAAACCCCAAACCTCATTTAAAACATCAGGATACCCACAACTATTGGTACCGATCGCAGATCATCGATAGATGCCTCAATAGACCCTAGGAATCTAAGCATGACAGACCCTTGTGGGTCACGAGAAATCTCGAGGGTCATCCCTTGGCAAGCCAAAAGTTTAACAACCCTCCTCTTACAATCTAGAATGGAATCACACATGGCTAGCCAACCTATCCCTAGAATCAAACCATAGCCCATGAAACAAGATGTGCCTCACACTCGAACTCAACACCTAACACAGATATTCTCAAACCTCGATAAGTCATAGATAAATGAGCCAAACCACCAATGGGGTTTGAATAACTATGGGATCCACTACCATACTAGTAATTAAGTGCCGAGATTCAACTACAGAACTTGATAAAAATGAGTGCATAGCACCAAAATCGAAAAGAGTTCTATTTGGATGATTTGAGAGGGAGGAAATTAAAAATTCAATGGATACTTTACTACCTCTATCTGGTACACTGACCATGAGAACATACACCTTCCATTTAGAAGATCCTGCCCTTTGGTCTTGTCCATGTTTCTTCGAGCATTCCTTCGTATAGTGTCCGACCTCACAACAGTTGAAGCAAGCATTCTTCCTTTTCCAACAATGTTTTACCAAATGGCCCATGCGCCCACAACTATGACACTTTCTCTTTTCTCGGGTTTTGCAATCTTTGGCCAACTGACCCTTACGTCTACATCCATTACATTTATTCTTAGAGAGATCACCTACTTGCGATCGTGGAGGAACAACGGCTGTAGCTGGGGGAGGGACGTCTTCTTAGCTCCCGACCGGTGCCATAGCCTTAAGATACCTACGGAACTAATTCGGTACTTGAACGCCCTTGGGAATATTTGGTTCCCCAGACATGCTAAAAAGAAAAAGGAAGAGATTTAGATAAAGGTCCAAAGGATATTACATATGGCTTTTTGGGGAATGTTTTTCGAAACAGACTTTTCTTTTTGAAAATATTTTCTTTTAAAAATCATTTTGATAATAATTTTCAAAAACTTTTATCTAATCTGGTAACCTTCAGCTCTAATACCAAGTGTGGCACCCCACGTCTGTTAGTGTCACTCACTAAGGGAATGCATTAAGTTTTGTGAATCGTTATAGGTAAACAAACACAGAATCATTACAAGACAGATATAAAATTTTGCAGCGGAATAAAACAACTTTATTAATCATAAGATACCATGTTCCAAAACATCATTTGTCTGAAATATAAAAGCCCATTACAACATAATAACCATTGTCTTGTACTTCGGAAATATCAGAGTACATAAAAGAAATAAAATTCCCTAAGAACAAAATATATCCATAGCAACAAGGATAGGAGCTTGAGCCATACATAGCAGCAGCTCCAGCAAAATAAGCAGAATCACGGTCAAGCCTGACTGTTTCCTCCCTGAGAACGTAGGGAGGGGTGGGGGGAACAGAAGAAAGAAGGAGATACAAAAAGGGTCAGACATAAAGTCTGGCAAGTCTAGTTACTTTTAGCCAGTAAATAAATAGAAGTAACATGATAGGCATATAAAGTGGATAAGAGAGATCACTACATAAATGGTAGGTGTGACAAGGTAGACAGGATAAGGTGTATATGCTTCTAATGATTACTCTTCATTATTACTAGTATATCCAAAAAGAGATGATCCCTTCAACTATAAGGTGGTAGACTTAGGTATGCATCCTAACGTATCCTAACTACTACCCTGATCGATCGACTCCCTAACCCTCGTAGATACCTTGTGCTAGTCCCACAGTAGAAGGTATCACTTCCTAAAGTGGCAACCCCTTATTGTAATAATGTGCACACCCCTATCTACATGTGTCACAGTCGTCTTATCCCCTTCTGCCTGACTCATTCACGCACACGACCCGGTCGGTTTGCGCCGCCAACACCATCCTCCACGTTTGGATCTCTTACAATCAGTCAGTAAGCGTACCTCTTATCTGCCTAGTACAGAGTACTTTTTTTGATACTTACTCTGGGTTACTGACCGAAATGGGTCCCACACAATATGATACATGCTCTCCCCTTGTCTTGTATCCCCCACTAGGTTTTCACTAACTGTGTATACCACTAAGTGTCTTTAATTACATAACCTTATTTTTTTCTACCAGTTATGCTTACCCTAAAGGGTGTCTTTAATTACAAAACTTTATTTTTCCATCGGTTATGTATACCACTAGGTGTCTTTAATTACATAACTTTAACAGAGTTAAGTTTGTAGGGCTATATGTGAATATTACCCACCTACCCAAAATTTACGTAGCCCTCCCACTGATCCAATCAATTTACTTAACCCTAATCTTATTTCATAATCATACAATTCCTATTGATTAGATTTGGTTAAGCAGTCCAACTCATTACCATGTCCATTTAAGGTTTCACAATGGGCCACACCTCCCACATTAGGCCTACAACATGTGGATGTTGGATATGCCGGTCGGGTCCAGGCAGACTTATTCCACGGTTGGGCCTAACCTCATGTCATAGCCCGATTCGTATTTACATACTTAGACCTCCCACATTAGGTTTAACATTAGTGGCTGCTGGATATTCTGGTCGGGTCTGGGCAGATTTCCACTACTAATGTAACCGAACCTCGTGTCATAAGTACAATTACAATTCCTAATTGTAATTACTAAGCATTCCATTTTTAATTAATTAATTAATCCTTTCCTTTTATAGGTGTTAATACCCATTTTACCCAATAATTTGAATCATATGTCCAAAAATGTTCATATTCAAATTATGCCAATATTAATCCTTTTTCCCTCGTTCCTTAACTAGCGCCCTCACTAAATTGGCGGCATGCCTAGGCTAGATAACAGCCTAGTCATAAATGATAAAAAGGGAAAACAATAGGAATGTAACAAAAGTGATAATCTTGGCATAAACAAAAACTTAGCACGATAATGTGAACATACATACTGGCATGAACATGAAATTATCATCATAACAAGGTGGACATAAAACTGATGAACGGTTGACAGTCAATTGATTCTAACATAACTACTATGGTAAGATCTAAATTAGCAATTTATATGTCCAGTTAAAATAGATCTAACATGATAACACAAGGTGATAAATTAGATCATACAATTCAAACTAGACGTTAAAATAGATCTAACACCATTAGAATGACATAATAGCATGTTTAGATCTAAATACATATCTAAGTTGATCGCAATATGAAAGGTGATTTACATACAGAATTAGATCTAACCAATGTTGCAACTGTCAAAATTAATAGATTTAAATTCACCACAACAAAGTTATGAGTCAAGATCCACAATAATAACATAGTAGAATAAACACAATATTGAATTGGATCTAAAGAAATAGATATATCATGACATGATAAAATAATCACAATTGAAATGAATCTAAAGAAATAGATCTATCATGACATAGCAGAATAATCACAATTGAATTAGATCGAGAGAAATAGATCTATCCTGATATAGTAGAATAATCACAACTGAATTGGATCTAGAGAAATAGATCTATCATGACATAGCAGAATAATCACAATTGAATTAGATCTACATGACATAGTAGAATAATCACAATTGAATTGGATCTAGAGAAATAAATCTATCATGACATAGCAGAATAATCACAATTGAATTGGATCTAGAGAAATAGATCTACCATGACATAGTAGAGTAATCACAATTGAATTGGATCTAGAGAAATAGATCTATCATGACATAGTAGAATAATCACAATTGAATTGGATCTAGAGAAATAGATCTATAATGACATAGTAAAATAATGACAATTGAATTGGATCTAAAGAAATAGATCTATCATGACATAGTAGAATAATCACAATTGAATTGGATCTAAAGAAATAGATCTATCATTACATAACATCCGATATGATAATAGCATAAATTCATGGTTTACACATATCCAAATCACAGTCTTACATAATTTACTTTTATTTATTTAAACTAAAAAATAACCAACTCACTGTGATTGGATTGCTAAGATGATAGAAAAGAAGTTGGTGTTGAATCTATGCTTGAATCTCAGAATTTGATTTGCAAAACAGATGTTTGAAGAAAACAGATCCGTCTTAGTTTGCACTCTGGCAGAGTTTGGCCGCCATTGTTTCTTTGTGAAGGAAACAAAGGAATTGAGATATATTTATAGCTGTAGGTTACAGAATTCGGATGCTACCTCAGCGCTTGGGTGAATCGGGCCACTGGCCGACACCCAATTGGGTCTAGACGCCTAAAAACAAACATGGGCGCATTTTACAGGTGCACCAATGTAAAAATACATAGGCGCACTTGTCAAGTGCACCGGGAATTCCTTCTTTTTCTGCCAAACTTCTATCATCCATAACTTCTTCATACATTATCTATTTTATGCAAACCAAGTGTCTATCTTGACCAGAATTTCGAGACGGACGCAATGGCGTAGTCCGTTTCCCTTAATTTTGAATATTAAATTAATTATTCTTTAATTTATCCACTTTAATGTTGTTAAAATTTCGGGCTATTACGGGTTTGTCAGAAATATACTTATGCATTTGTAGTAGATAGTAGCTTTATAGGCTTTAGGATAAATAGAAGTTACAAGAAATGTTTGGTTTCATGTTTGTATTGATCTTTTCTGACAACAAAACGAAAATTGATTGATTTATTGGATTGAATTGCTTTACTTATATCATAATTTTAAGGATATCATATTAAAGTTGTTTCTTAGTCTAGATTGAAGTCTTATTATAGTTTTAAGGGAATTAGAGTATAGGATAGGTTTAGTCTTGAATTAGATTAAGGGGGAGTTTTAGAGTTTCTAAGGGTTGATTGAAGGTTCAAGAATGCTTTGGTTGATTTAAATGTTTAGATTGAATGTTTGATTTGCTTGTTTGTTTGAATTGTTTATTTGTTTGAATTGATTGTTTAGATTGATTTGCTTGTTTGAATTGATTGGTTAATTAGATTATTATCCTTCTATTTAGACTAATGTAGTCACAGATTTAGGGGGAGTTATAAAAATTTATAGAATTATAGATTAAGGGAGAGTTATATAAGCATGAATTTAGGGGGAGTTATTCTGATATCTTAGGAATTTAGTATAGATAGATATAGGATTTGGAGGAGTATTCTTAGAATTTCTTTTTGATAATGCCAAAGGGGGAGAAATTTCAAAATATAGACATATATTATAGGATTCATATAGTCAGGGGGGAGTATTAGAAAAGATCATCATCAACAGGTATAGACAGTTATGATATTTTATAAACTAAGGTTGTCATCATCGAAAAGGGGGAGATTGTTGGAGAATGAAATTTTGATGACAACGACCTTATTTCAATTAATTGATTATAAAATATATACCAACACTTTTTGTATAGAATATATATATATATACACACATAAATACATATGCAGGAATTATATACAGGAAATATTACTGAAGACTGTGCAGTTTAAAGATGATAGAGATTTAGAATTAAGACCAAATTTCAAGATTCATGAGTATTCAAGATTTCAATATTTCAAGAGTTCAAGATTAATATAGTTATAGATTCTAGATTATGTAAGACTCTAAATAGCACTCCAGGTTCAATATTCAAATTCTGATTTTTAGATTAGGTTTTCTATCCTCAATTCTCTCTATTTTATTTCTTTATCTTTTCTATTTTTTTCCTTTCTTATTCTTCTTTGTTTTTCAAACTTAAATTTTATATATTTAGATTCTTATACTTTATATTTATATAGTTTAAAACCTTATTATTTTATAAATATGTTTATATAGTTTAAATTTACTTTTTCATATGATTTCTAATTTCTACTTTATAATATTAATTTACAATACTATTTTTTAATTCAAGAATTTCCAGAATTATATATATATATATATATATATCAAAACACTTGAAAAAATGTTTTAAAATTCAAAAATACACTAGGGTATGTCGACACATAACTGTCACTTTTTAAATTTTGAAAGGAAATGTCTTATCACTATTTGAAACGATTCAGAAACGTTGCAACCTTTCACACACTATAAAAAGGAGTTAAAACCGAATTTTTAAATATATCTTCTTCTCTACTTTCATCCTCTTTCTTTATATAATCATCCTTAATCATTTTCATGATTTATACACTTATACTCTACCGAATTCAATTCCATTTTGATCAAACTTCGTTTCTCTACACTCTCTTCTCACCTCTCTCTGAATCAAGTGCTATTGAAGAGTTCTTAGGCTGTTTGTAATTATTTAGGTTGAGTAAAAGAGGAATCAATGGTATCCTTGTAGCCGAGAAATAAAGGAAGTAGGAATCAATGTTTCCTTGTAGCCGAGAAATCAGGGAAGTAGAAATCGGTGGTATCCCATGTAGCCGTGAAATCAACGAGGGTGTACTTGAATATAGATATAGTAATAAAACTCCACGCAATCCAGCGTTGTGCGGGACTGCATGTACAAGTAATTCGAACCAGTATAAAAATCTGGTGTGGTCTTTCCTTTTCTGCATCTTTATTTCTGTTTATTTTGAACCTATGTTTGAATCTATGCATGTGATTGTGTTTGTGGTGTTTGATTCATCCCGTAGTTCACATAAGTTTTAGATTTTGTTTAAATTCTCACAAACACTATTCACCCCCCTCTAGTGTCTGTTTTGCCTTAACAATCCAATCCGCATTCCCTAACAATTCAAAATAATAATAAATAACAAATAAAATAATAAAAAATTGTTTGTTGTTTGTTAGGATTAGAATTATTTCAAGAAATCATTAAACCTGAAATATAAATCGGTAATATAAATTTTAATTTATAAAAATTTAATTCTATTTGAAAATAGGCATATATGTCGACATACATATATATGTATATGTTGACATATCTGACCAGTAATTTGAAATTCAAATTTTGAATTTCAAAGGTTTAAACTTTCAAAACTGTAAGAACCCAGAACTTCCCCGGTCTCTGAAGAGAAAAGAAAGAACAGTTTTGCTTGAGGACAAGACGAATCAGAACACAAACAGAAGAACATTTCATTGCTTATTACAACAATTTACATCAGAATACAAGAATATACAGAGTATGAATAAATATTACACATTTACTAAACATCAGAGATTTACAAGTTACAATGCAGTGGAAAATAATACAAAACACAACTGAAAGGAATATACGGATACAGAGCTTTCCAAATATCATTCCAGCTGTAAATCAGGGCCCTGTGAATATAATATCTGCAAAACCCAACTACTAGCTGCCTGTGCAGAAATAAGGGCACCTAGAGTTTAGGTTAAAACAATAAACTTCAAGACAGTCATGTGACTGGTGTGAGAACTAAAACAGTTATTATTCTGATTTTAAAGTTAGGTAAATCAAGGGACCATGCCGTATAACACGGAATGGGTTTCCTCCCAAAAATACTAGTGCATAAAAACAACAGCGCAATGCTAAATAAAGAACAATGAAGCTATTATAAGACTCAGGTCACATCACACAATGCAACGCAAGCCGGAGGATAGAGTTTTTACCTTATAATAGCCAAGAATGCTTGGTACGTAAAATTTCATGTTTTATTATTACTATAAGTGTATAGTGTCAAAACAATTTCAATCATAAGTATCAATCATAAATGGCATAAGTGCCCCATACCACTATGTCACCATATATAGGTTAACAATTAAAACCGCAAAATGTCATATTGGAAATTGGATTTCCATCTGTGAACCAAGGCAAGGGATCGTCCTTGCTGAATTCGAGATGCTCTAGCCCATGTCTTAGGATCAGAACGCATCGACCCTTGGATCTTCAGGGACGGTCCACATGGAGTGGATTAAAATGCCTGAACAATGCGTTTCCCCACCCTATGGGGCGTCAATGAGCCAAATGACTCCATCGGTCCCGGATCGACCGATATAACCGAGGTGCCTCGCTATCCACCATCCACATAAGTAAAATTCCAGGGAGTGTAAAACGCTGGCACCACTCCTAGCTAGGAGGAAACGCATGCCCTCCCCGCGGTCCTATCCCGATTCTGGTTCACACCGGGCTATAAGGCTCGTGAATTAATGCTACAAAAAGCTACGCTATATTAAAGTCATGCTTTGATCATCAACCACAAGACTCTGATTTTCAATAAAAGCCTTGATCATTTGCGTCTCAGCATGCCACACAGGCAATTCATGTTATGCAACCGATGTCTATCAATCACACAGAATGAAATCTGATATCAGACACACATCCATTTACATGTTCATTCTTGGCCCAAACGAAACCGAAGGCACCTTATTCCTCCCCCATATGCCCAATACGGGGGAGAGGTTCTCGCATATCCGTCGATCTCCAAGTACGACTGGACGATCACCACTTATTACCTCGTCTTGGGTGTATAGCCCAACCAAGACATCAGTAATCATCCAAACGATGTGAAGACCTTCGGTCTTCAACCACTATCTTCATCCTAGACACATCATCGAATCAGTTATTCAGAATGGGATAAACCCGGTCTTTCTGAATAACACGCGTATATAATAAACAAGCGCTATAAAAACACAACATACGCCTCATTCCAATCTAGAATAATTCTTTATCCAAATATTCATATACCTTGGGAAAGGTTCCCATTAATTTTATCAAAGATAAATTCTTTAAATTTATTCTTTAATCTTCCTTTGGATATCAATTCAATCTAATTAAAGATGCATTAAAACTCCACTTGGTTTTAATCTTCCCAAAAATCAATATTAACGATTGTTTAACTTGGGAAATCATATCCTGCGTTTAACTGGGTTAAAGAACCAATGTCATCTAAAACATGGTTCACGATAAACCCAAAATCACATTCCATTCCATCAGCCTTTAATCGTAAATTATTAAGTGAACAATTCCCTAAGTATTAACCCGAAGGCCAAAACCAACATCAGATCAATACCCAGGAAACCATTAAACTTAACTAATCTCCAGTTAGTTTCTGATTTGCTTAACTCCATTGGGTCTAAGAACAGTATTATTAAAGATACCATTCACGACAACCCAAAATCTTATTCCGGTCTTTAACTGGGTTAAAGAACCAATGTCATTTAAAACACGGTTCACGATAAACTCAAAATCACATTCCATTCCATCAGCCTTTAACCGTAAATTAGCAAGTGAACAATTCCCTAAGTATTGACCCCAAAGGCCGAAACCAACATCAGATCCATACCCAGCAAACCATTCAACTTAACTAATCGCCAGTTAGTTTCTGATTTTCTTAACTCCATTGGGTCTATTAAAGATACCATTCACTACAACCCAAAATCTTATTCCATTGTTAATCGGGTTAAAGAACAAGTGTTATTTAAAACACCGTTCACAATAAACCCAAAGATCAATTTCAATTCCATCCCAATTGAATATCAATTAATTAGTATACTTCATTAAATCTAAATAAAAAGATTTAATCTTTTCTCAACTGGGTTTAAGAATAGTGTTAATGAAGAAACCATTCATGACAAACCCAAATCCCATTTGTTATTAAATACAAGGCTCTAAATAGAAATATATATTGGCTTATATTCAATATCAAATACCACAACCAAAAAATATCTTATTGGAAATAATGATATAAATATATCATTCAAATTTCCATAACGATATCTGTATAATCACGAAATCCAACATCGAAATATTCCAAAGACAGTTTCGATTCAAATCCATTTCCAATTTATATAATGGAAATTCTGGTTATTTTTAAAACCATTTCAAATCTAATTTATTTATTTAAAAATATTGGAATATAATTCTAATTTCAGAACTAGTTCATTTCGATAGAAATCTATTTTTATCTTTTCAAATATGGAATTTTTTCATCCCAATTCTTTCCAAATCATTTTTCATGATTTTACACAAATTATTGATATTTTTAATAATTTTATCAAGGCCCGTACAGTCGATTTCCATAAACGGCCATCGAACTGCACTTACAGCGACCTTTTCCAAATTTAATTTGGACATAATTCCAAATCCAACTGTTAAATATCAAATCTCTAATATTCGTTATAAAGCTCTTTTCGATACGAACCCAATGGTTTCAATTTTAGGAGAATCTGATGGTCGGATCTCCTGTAATGTCCATTCGAAGTTAATGGTCAAAATTCGCGAACTGCCGCATCGCGGTGCATTCTATTCAGGCCATTTATTATATATATAATATATATTTCATCGATTTCCATTTAAAATGTATTTTATAAATCGTTTTAAATTCGTTTTCAAAATGATTTCAACTTCATTTTCAATTTCTAATCAAAATTGAATAATCCATATCATCGATATAAAAATGATAATATTTTCAAAACATTAGATTTTGAAATCAATTCCTTTTCGATATTCATTATAAATGTGAATAAAATCGATATAAATATCGATCACGTCAAAATGGCGTCAATCTAATCAACACGGCTTTATGCATTTAAATATATTCGTGTCCATCCCAAATCGGACATCAAAATCATATTTTGATCCTTTACTGAATATTACTTTAAAATATTCGTTATTTTAAAAATATTCCTTCTTTCTGAACTGGAATCAGACACAGTCATTTACCATATAATTTGATTTATATGGATTTCATGCACACATGTACACAACAACAAAGATAAACATTCAACTATCATCCAAAGTGCATTCTACACTGCATAAGCATTAAATATAAATATTCAATGCTTACAACAGCCTGTCAATCAATCGATCGACATACAACTAATTATTGGGATTAGTGTATGTCCAATATCATCCCTATACCCGTGCGGGGTTTCAATCAACAAATAATGAATTTTATTAGTGCAGTGGGGCGATGTGTAAAATTTATCATCCCAATCCATATCAGTCAAATGTGTGTACATAAACAAATCATTCGATCTGTTAATGAATATTTTTTTTATTCATATTCACATTAAAAATTATATTTTTAACTATAAAATATTTTATTCCATTCCACATCACACAATCAATTTTCACAACACATCAATCAAACAAACAAGTCATCCATGGTTTGTGGATGACGGGTGTCGGGTGCTGCTAAGCACCATCTATATCCTAGTATATATTTTAACTTGAAAAATAAAATAAAAGTGAGAAGTTCTCACTTTGGGATCCACTCCGCCACCTCCATCGTAGTCTTCTCCATGCTGTTCATATTAAAATCACATCTTTACCATGATGTTCATATATTTAAAAATCGCTATTTTTATACTGCTACTCACATAAAAATTATATTTCTATAACGCCCTCTTCAGAATAAAAATCATATTTTTATTTCAAAACAACATATGTAAAGATCGAATTTTTCTATAATGATTCAGTAATGAAAACCACTTCATATATAAAAATCGTATTTTAATCCTATCGCTGCGTATATAAAGATCAATTTTTTATATTCTTCTCTTCCTGATAAAAATCATATTTTTATTTTCATACCATTCATATAAAAATCACATTTTTATTTCTCTTTCCTATATGTAAAAGATCACATTTTTATATGGTTGTTATGTATATAAAAATCATTTCTTTATATGGTATTCATATAATTGAAAATCAAATCTTTATACAAAATTTCTCTATAAAAATCCTACTTCTTCATGAACTAAAATTATATTTTTATTTTCTTCACGCACTAAAAGTTATATTTTTTATCAAAATAAAAATCATAGCTTTAACTAATTAAAAAATCATATCTTTATCTAAATAAAAATATTAACTTTATATAATAAAAATATTAACTTTATATAGTAAAAATATTAACTTTAAATAGTAGAAATTTAAACTTTATATAGTAAAAATAAAAACTAATTTTTTTTATATATAAAAAAACTAATTTCAGTAAATAACAAAATTAACTAAATCAATTAAAGCTTACCGATTTCCTTTCAAAAAAATTAAAGCTTACCGGTTGAATTGGGGGTCCACAGTCGGAAAGGGAGGCGGAGTTGGGCGGCGCTGAGCTCCATCAGGTGGCGGGGGACGGCCTGACGGCAGCGGGGCCACTGGTGGCTGGCGCTGGACTTAAATCGATTTGGGGAGGGGGTTTTGGGGCTGAGGGTCTTTGTCGTTCGCAGAGGGGGGTCGGAGGGGTGCGCGGTGGCGGTGGAGGCCGGCGGCTGATAGCGGTGGCGGCCTGAGGGCATTGGCGTCAAGCGATTGAGGGAAGGGAGAGCGAGAACGGGCACGACGGGTTTTGAAAGGGGGCACTGTTGACCATTTGAGAAGTAAATGGGAGGGTTGACTAATTAGTTTCTTAGGGTTAGGTTTATATATTTTTATTTTAATTAATTCCAAAAAGTAACTCTTAATTTTGACCTTGAAACGAGACCCAATGACTGTCACCTCTAGCTAGTTAGCCCAATTCCGAACACAATGGAATATGTCCCATAAGCCAATTCGGTCGTTACGATCAGTTTTCGTCAATAATCAAAATATAAATCTATATACTGAATTCGAACACACATTTCAATTTACCGGGGCCACATACGGACTCTAAAAATTCCCGAAAAATATTTTCTAGCTTCGTATTGACGATACGGTCCTATCAAAACTAATTTTGTCAAATTTGAAGACAATTTGAAAAATGGCCATTTTCTGGTCGATCCAAATTGACTATAATTGTCAAAACACGTTTAACTTCGCCACGCCCACATATTAATTCCAAAAAATACGAATTTTAGAATCTAGCAATAACTTGACATCCCGGATCTAACAAAAGTGGTTTCGTCAAAAACGGAGGTCGTTTGCAAAATGACTATTTTTAAGGGCCATATTTCCATAGCGACTATTCTGAATTTTCAATTGGGCATAACTTTTTATTCCCGCTATGAAATTTCAATTTTTCGGATTCGTTGAAAAGATATTCTCAAATAGATTCTAATATTTTTGGTCTGTACATTCATTTGAAATTTGAAATCAAAATTTCAAACTACCGCGCCATTTTCAATTCCTTTTATAATTAAAATAAATATTTATATTCTAACGTCGATTATACATTCCAATTCTACTCAAAATAAATTTCTCGTCGTTATTAGTTAAAATAAGTCATTTTAAATATCCAAAATTCACTAAAATCGCCAAAATAAAAATTTAAGTTGGTTCAGATTTTTCGGGTTATTACAATCTCCACTACTTAAAATCTTTTCGTCCTTGAAAAGGAACGAAGTTGAAAGTTGTTTAACTAATCAACTCAACTTTCATTATTTTCATTATGACTTAAGTTCTTCAACTTTTCATTTCTAAGAACTTTCCAATCCTTTAAAATTTTGGCTAACACCCTAAATTTTCAAAAAAAATCGCCATAACCTCCCTTGTACGAGGGCACCGGAAAAATCCCGAAATCGCCATACAGGCATCTCCAATCCAAAAAGAAAAAGAAACAGCCAAGCGACTAGACAATCGGCTCATAAAATCATCAAAAACCCCAAGAAATACAATAAACATGTACCTATTTGTCGGGCAAACAATTTTATTCCTCTGCTCTAGCCTCCTTGGTATGACCAGTTCGATATATATACATGTATGCATGCAATTTCAAATAATTTTCAATACAGTTCAATATCTGGTACCATTTGGCCTAAATTTACCGTACTTCACATGTTGATTTTAAATAAATAATCACACAATACAATCATCAATCAATTAGTCGATTAACTTTTCAATTGCATAACTTTAATATATAGTCCAAAAATCCTTTTTTTGATGCCAATTCACAACAATATATTCTAACTATATTTTGATTCTTACACCAGTCTAATGGAAATATATAAACATCCCACTTTCGAAACTCGAATATAAATTCTGATGATACTCGACTAATCATCAGAATCATCTCCGAGCGACTAGAGTGCGATTCTATATCTATCTGGTATATTAAAAATTTGAATACACATGGATCAGACGTATACGCAAAATCTTTATATACTTGATTGTCCAAATCAATATAAAATAAATATTCAAATACGAATAACAGGGTTTAAATTTTCAAACCAAAGTATGTTTTCATTTTTATTTTAAAAATAACACTCTTCCGACTCGTTCTAGGATGCTATTGATCCCATCTCTAATGAGTCACTCTCATTGGATATTACTAATCCAATCTTTGATGAAATCTTTCATTTGTTTCCAACATGTCTTGTTCTCCGAGCTCTGTAAACCAAAGCTTTGATACCATAGTATGAACCCATAACTTCCCCGGTCTCCGAAGAGAAAGGGAAGAACGGATTTCCTTGAGGACAAGACGAATTAGAACACAAACAGAAGAACATTTCATTGCTTATTACAACAATTTACATCAGAATACAAGAATATACAAAGTATGAATAAATATTACACATTTACTAAACATCAAAGATTTACAAGTTACAATGCAGCGGAAAATAATACAAAACATATCTGAAAGGAATATACGAATACAGAGCTTTCCAAATATCATTCCAGCTATAAATTAGGACCCTGTGAATATAATATATGCAAAACCCAACTACTAGCTGCCCGTGCGGAAATAAGGGCCCTCAGAGTTTAGGTTAAAACAATAAACTCCAGGTCAGTCATGTGACTGGTGTGAGAACTAAAATAGTTATTAATCTGATTTTAAAGTTAGGTAAATCAAGGGACCACGTCGTATAACATGGAACAGGTTTCCTCCCAAGAATACCAGTGCATAAAACATCGTAAAGCTAAATAAAGAACAGTGAAGCTATTATAAGACTCAGGTCCCATCACACAATGCAATGCAAGCCGGAGGATAGAGTTTTTACCTTATAATAGCCAAGAATGCTTGGTACGTAAAATTTCATGTTTTATTATTACTATAAGTGTATAGTGTCAAAACAATTTCAATAATAAGTATCAATCATAGATGGCATAAGTGCCCCATACCACTATGTCGCCATATTTAGGTTTATAATTAAAACCGCAAAATGTCGTATTGGAAATTGGATTCCTATCTGTGAACTAAGGCAAGGGATCATCCTTACCGAATTCGAGACGCTGTAGCCCGTGTCTTAGGATTAGAATGCATCGACCCTTGGATCTTCAGGGCCGGTCCACGCGGAGTGGATTAAAATGCCTGAACAATGTGTTTCCCCGCCCTATGGGGCGTCAATGAGCCAAATGACTCCATCGGTCCCGGATCGAACGATATAACCGAGGTGCCTCGCTATCCACCATCCACATAAGTAAAATGCCAGGGCGTGTAAAACGCTGATACCACTCCTAGCTAGGAGGAAACGCATGCCCTCCCAGCAATTCTCTCCCTTTTCTGGTTCACACTGGGCTGTGAGGCTCGCGAATTAACGCTACACAAAGCTACGCCATATTAAAGCCGTGTTTGATCATCAACCACAAGACTCTACTTTTCAATATAAGCCTTGATCATTTGCATCTCAGCATGCCACATAGGCAATTCATGCTATGCAACCGATGTCTATCAATCACACAGAATGAAATCCGATATCAGACACTCATCCATTTACAAGTTCGTTTTGGGATTGAACGAAACCAGAGGCACCTTATTCCTCCCCCATATGTCCAATATAGGGGAGAGGTCCTCGCATATCCGTCGATCTCCAAGTACGTCTGGACGATCACCACTTATTCCTCGTCTTGGGTGTACAACCCAATCAAGACATCGGTAATCATCCAAATGATGTGAAGACATCCGGTCTTTAACCACCGTCTTCATCCTCAACACATCGTCGAATCAGTTATTCAGAATGTGATAAATCCAGTCTTTCTGAATAACTCGCGTATATAATAAACAAGTGCTATAAAAACATAACATAAGCCTCATTCCAATCCAGAATATTTCTTTAACCAAATATTCATATATTTTGGGAAAGGTTCCCATTAATTTTATCAAATATAAATTATTTAAATTTATTCTTTAATCTTCCTTTGGATATCAATTCAATCTAATTAAAGATGCATTAAAACTCCACTTGGTTTTAATCTTCCTAGAAATCAATATTAACGGTTGTTTAACTTGGGAAATCATATCCTTCCTTTAACTGGGTTAAAGAACCAATGTTATTTAAAACACGGTTCACGATAAACCCAAAATCACATTCCATTCCATCAGCCTTTAACTATAAATTAGCAAGTGAACAATTCCCTAAGTATTAACCCGAAGGCCGAAACCAACATTAAATCAATACCCAGGAAACCATTCAACTTAACTAACCTTCAGTTAGTTACTTATTTGCTTAACTCCATTGGGTCTAAGAACAGTATTATTAAAGATACCATTCACGACGACCCAAAATCTTATTCCTGTCTTTAGCTAGGTTAAAGAACCAATGTCATTTAAAACACGGTTCACGATAAACCCAAAATCACATTCCATTCCATCAGCCTTTAACTGTAAATTAGCAAGTGAACAATTCCCTAAGTATTGACCCTGAAGGCCGAAACCAACATCAGATCCATACCCAGGAAACCATTCAACTTAACAAATCGCCAGTTAGTTTCTGATTTGCTTAACTCCATTGGGTCTAAGAACAGTATTATTAAAGATACCATTCACGAAAACCAAAAATCTTATTCCATTGTTAATCGGATTAAAGAACAAGTGTTATTTAAAATATCGTTCATGATAAAACCAAAGACCAATTTCAATTCCATCCCAATTAAATATCAATTAATTGGTATACTTTATTAAATCTAAATAAAAAGATTTAATATTTTCTCAACTAGGTTTAAGAACAGTGTTAATGAACAAACCATTCACGACAAACCCAAATCCTATTTGATATTAAATACAAGGCTCTAAATAAAAAATATATCGGCTTATATTCAATATCAAATACTAGAACCAACAAATATCTTATTGGAAATAACGATATAAATATATCTTTCAAATTTCCATAACGATATCTGTATAATCACGAAATCCAACATCGAAATATTCCGAAGACAGTTTCAATTCAAATCCATTTCCAATTTATATATTGGAAATTCTGGTTATTTTTAAAACCATTTCAAATCAGATTTATTTATTTAAAAATATTGGGATATAATTCTAGTTCAAAACTAGTTCGTTTCGATAGAAATCTAATTTTATCTTTTCAAATATGGAATTTTTTCATCCTATTTCTTTCCAAATCATTTTTATGATTTTACACAAATTATTGATATTTTTAGTAATTTTATCAAGGCTCGTACAATCGATTTCCATAAACAGCCATCGAACTGCACTTACAGCGACCTTTTCCAAATCTGATTTGGACATAATTACAAATCCAACCGTTAGATTTTAAAAATCTTATATTCGTTAAAAATCTCTTTTCGATACGAACCCAACGGTTCCAGTTTTAGGAGAATCGGACGGTCGGATCTCCCGTAATGTCCATTCAAAGTCAATGGTCGAAATTCGCGAACTGCCGCAGCGTGGCGCGTTCTATTCAGGCCATTGTATTATATACATATATATATATATATATAATATAGTATATATTTCATCGATTTCCATTTAAAACATATTTTATAAATCGTTTTAATCTTGTTATCAAAATGATTTCAACTTCGTATTCAATTTCTAATCAAAATTGAATATTCCATATCATCGATATATAAATGATAATATTTTCAAAACATTAGATTTTGAAATCAATTCCTATTCGATATTCATTATAAAAGTGAATAAAATCGATATAAATATCCTTCACGTCAAAATGGCGTCAATCTAATCAACATGATTATACATTTAAATATATTCTTGTCCATCCCAAATTGGACATCAAAATCATATTTTGATCCTTTACTGAATATTAGTTTAAAATATTCGTTATTTTAAAATATTCCTTCTTTCTGAACTGGAATCAGACACAGTCAATTACCATATAATTTGATTTATATGGATTTCATGCACACATGTACACAACAACAACGATAAACAATCAACCATCATCCAAAGTCCATTCTACACTGCATAAGCATTAAATATAAATATTCAATGCTTACAACAGCCTGTCAATCAATCGATCGACATACAACTAATTATTGGGATTAGTTTATGTCTAATATCATCCCAATACCTATGTGGGGTTTCAATCAACAAATAATGAATTTTATTTGTGCAGTTGGGCGATGTGTAAAATTTATCGCCCCAATCCATATCAGTCAAATGTGTGTACATAAACAAATCGTCTGATTTGTTAATGAATATTTATTTTATTCATATACAAGTTAAAAATTATATTTTTAACTATAAAATATTTTATTTCATTCCACATCACACAATCAATTTTCACAACACATCAATCAAACAAACAAGTCATCCATGGTCTGTGGACGACGGGTGTCGGGTGCTGCTAAGCACCGTCTGCATCCTAGTATATATTTTAACTAGAAAAATAAAATAAAAGTGAGAAGTTTTCACCTTTGGGATCCACTCCTCCACCTCCAGCGTAGTCATCTACACGCTGTGTAACGACCCAGAAAATCTGAACCAATTTAAAATTTTTAAATTGGCTAAAATAATGGATTTTAAATATTTAAAATAAATATTTTAAATAAAGGCGATGAAAACTGAGTTCGAATCGACAATTGAAAATGAATATAATTAATTATGATTATAAATAAGGCCTGAAAGGGCGCTGTAGTTTCAAAAATTGAATTCAAACTTTGTCGGACTGTACCGGGTGCGAAACAATCCGGATTTTAGTGAAACCAAAAACATTAGGATCTAATTGATGATATCTTTCCAACGAATCTGACGAATCGAAATTTGATAGCGGGAATCAAAAGATATGTCCAGTTGAAAATTCTGAATAGTCGCTATGGAATTCAGGCCCTTAAAAATTGACATTTTGCAAATGACCTTGGATTTCGACGAAACCACTTTTGTTGGATCCGCAGTGTCAAGTTATTGCTAGGTTTCAAATTTCATAATTTTTCGAATCAATATGTGAGCGTGGCAAAGGAAAACGCGTTTGACCAGTTTCAGTTGATTTTAATCGACTGGAAATTGGCCATTTTTCAAACGGTCTCAGAATTCGACGAAACTAGTCTTGTTAGGACCGTATCGTCAATACGAAGCTAGAAAATATTTTTCTGGAATTTTTAGAATTAGTATGTGACCCCGGTAATTTGAAATGTACGTTTAAAATTTAATATAATGATTTAAATGTAAATTCAACGGAAACTGATTGTAACGATCAAATCAGCTTGCGATACATATCCCACTGTGTTCGGAATGGGGGTAAAACGCTATGGACGACAGGCGGTGGGCCTCGTTTTGAGGTCGTGGATAAAAGTCAACTTTATGCAATTAAATTAATTAATAAAAAAAAATAACTCCTTCCCTAAATATCTTTCTGCCCCCCCCCCCCCCCGATTTCATTAAATAAGAAATCAAAATAAAGAAAAAAAAACCCGACTTCATTCAGGCGCCCCCCCCTTCATCGTCGATCGCCTCCGCCTCCTGCCGTTCATCTTCTCCAGTCGCCGTGCCCCCCCTCCGCTTCGCCTGCTCCTCCCTCCATTGCCGACGAACCCTCCGCTTCGCCAATCCTCCCTCCACGCGACGCCTCGTTCCCAAAACCCTAGCGCCGCCTTCCCCCGTTCGAGACCACTGAAGCCCCCCCCCCCCCTCTCGAAGCCAGCTCCGACCCTGACGACTGCCGTGCCCCCCTTCTTCGCAGACAGTAAGTATTTTTTTTATTTTTATTTTAATTAGGAAAATACTGATTTATTTTAATTAGGAAAATACTGATTTATTTTAATTAGGAGAATACTGATTTATTTTAATTAGGAAAATACTGATTTATTTTAATTAGGAAAATACTGATTTATTTTAATTAGGAAAATACTGATTTTTTTTAAAAGGTTTAAAAACTGATTTTATTTTAAGATATAAATAGAAAAAGATTGTAACTTTAAAAAGATTAGAACTTTAAATAGAAAAAGATTAGAACTTTAAAAAGATTAGAAAAAGATTAGAACTTTAAAAAGATTAGAAAAAGAAAAAGATTTGAACTTTAAATAGAAAAAGATTTCAACTTGGATAGGAAAGATCATATTTTTAAAATAGAAACGACGGAATTTTTATTAAGTAGAAGAAGTAAGATATGATTTTTATATTTTTAAAAGAAATAAAAATATAATTTTTACATCATAGGAATATTAAAAATATAATCTTTATGTTTGAAAAGGCGGAATCTATATTTTTGAAATTCGATTTTTACATATGTAGAGAATACGGGCAACGAAAGCGACAAAAGGCGAGATTGGCGGAGATTTCTATAAAGGAAGAGTCGTAGTATTGGATAGCTATTGGTGAGAATTTCTCACTCTTCAATTTCTTTTTCTATATATTTATGTGTTGAAATAAAAGTGAATTGCTATATATATATATATATATATATATATATATATATATATATATATCTACGCCCCTCGTCCACAAACCATGGACGATATTTATTGGTTGAAATTGTTGTGAAAATTGATTGATAGCGAATGGTTGTTTGGGATTGTTTTTGGTTGATATTGATTTGATTGTGGTTGAAAAATACCTGTTTGTGGTTGGAAAATATTTGGTTGAAACCACATAGGATTAGTTTGTGGAAATGAAATAAATATATACATGCCGCCTGCGTGCGAACTAGATGCATGATTCCCATTGTCAAAAACCGCGAGGTTTTAAGGTAGAGCGAGGAGCCGTACTAGGGACGGTCCCGGTTTTAACTACCCTGCCGTTATGCTGCCGAAATTTTGAATAATATTCGTGTGTTTGAATTATTTTCATATGCTTAAACTATATTTATTCATTGAATAGAAAACCTTCATGTGTTGAATTGATATTCATTCGTTGATTAGAAATTCATGTGTTGAATGGTATTCATATTTTGAAATAAATTGTTTGATAATAAAAATCACATTTTTATCTATATATAGAAACTATAGAAAACATTCATGTGTTGAATTGATATTCATTCGTTGATTAGAAATACATTTGTTGAATGGTATTCATATTTTGAAATAAATTGTTTGATAATAAAAAATCACATTTTTATCTATATATAGAAAGTATAGAAAACATTCATGTGTTGAATTGATATTCATTCGTTGATTAGAAATTCATGTGTTGAATGGTATTCATATTTTGAAATAAATTGTTTGATGATAAAAATCACCTTTTATCTATATATTAAAATCCTATTTTTGTCACCTATATGAACTATATAGAAAAATAGTGTTTTGAAATGAATTGTTTTACAATAAAAATCACATTTTTATTGTATGCATAAATCGTTGAAATGTGAAGTGTTAAGAATAGCCACTTGTTCAAAATAAACATATATGAGTTGAAATATTCATTAATTAGCTAATGAAATGATTCGCACCTATGTATGTAACATTAGAATGAATGGTGTTTTTAAACCAAATAGAAATCAAATATGAAGTTGAATAGAAAATGATAAATGATAAGAACTGTATATATATGTACATGCATATTCATTGAACAGGTTATAGCAAAGGGGCTAGAGAAGAGGAATAAAATTTTGTGCCCAACAAATAGGTACACATTTACTGCTTTGTTTGGGTGATGATTTTATGAGCCTGTTGGCTAGCCGCTTGGCTTTTTCTTTTTCTTTTTGAGATTAGAAGGACCGGGAAAGCTATTTGCGATTTCCCGATGGTCCCGGTGCAGGGGAGGTTATGGTGAAATTTTCCAAAATTTTAAGGTGTTAGTGAAATATTTGAAATGAAAACGATATTGAAATTGTTGAATGAACTGTATTTATATAATTATATAAATATAAATAAAATTAAAACGAAACGAAGCCGTGCAGTTCGTATTTTGAAACCGTGATTTCAAACAACTAGTACGGGGAATCCGACCATTGGATTTTCCCGAAACCTCAACCGTCGGGTTCACCTTGGAAATATCTTCCCAACGGCACCAACCTTGCAAAAATCCAACGGTTGGATTGTCTGGAATGTTTAATTCAAATCTGAAGAAAAACAGCGCCAGAAGCGATTATATTTATATATATATATATATATAATTATATATTTAATCGAATAACGACGCTGCAGTTCTTATTTTGAAATCAAAACTTCAAACGATTGTACCGGGAGATCCGACCGTCGGATTTTCCCGAAACTGGAACCGTTGGATTCGTTTTGAAAAGACCTTTCTAATGATGTAAATTTTGTGAAGATCCAACGGTTAGATTTTCAGATATGTGTAAATCAAATCTGAAGAAAAACAGCGCCACGGCCGCGTTATGGCCCGAAGCGTCGTTTTGAATAAATGGGCTATTTTAAAATAAATAAAAATAGCGATAAATCATTATAAAGTACCATAAACAATATGGAGGGGAAATAAACTGAATTTGCTCGATTTATGTTGTATTTGATGGTTGAATGTGTTTGGTGTGAAAATTACATTAAAGAACAATATTGGTGTTGTCGAATAATTTAACCATTGAAATAAATTGATTTGAAATTCTAAATATACGAGAATTATTTGAAAAGGCCGAGTTAATTCTCATTTCAAATAATTGACCGACGATTGAAAGTCGAAGATGAAGACGATGGTCGAAGACCGAAGATCTTCACCTCGTTTGGATGGTAACCGAGGTCCTGATTGTGAGGCATCCCGAAATATGGATAATGAGTGGTGATCGTTCAGACGTACGTGGTGGTCGATGGGTTTGCGAGGTATTTAGTGCCTCCAGTTTCGTTCAGACCCAGAACGGACTTGTAAATGGACTGTGTGTCTGACATTGGATTTTATTCTGTGTTGATTGATCTCTATTAAATATACATCTATTTGGCGGCGGAGAATTTATTCTTTTGCTTAACGCCCTTCTCTGGGACGCACGAGCTCAGAGGTTGTATATCGATGGACATCAGTCGCATGGCATGAATTGCCTGTGTGGCATACTAAGATGCAGTGATCAGGGCTTCTGTTGAAAAGCAAAGTCTCGTGGTGATGATCAAAGCACGGCCCGTGTGGCGTAGCTTTGTGCATAACGTGAATTCGTGAGCCTCACACCCCGGTATGAACCTAAAACGGGAGAAGGACCTCAGGGAGGGCATGCGTTTCTTTCTAGCTAGGGTGGTGTCAGTGACCTACCAGCCCTGACATTTATATACTTTTCACCTATGTGGTTGTTGCTGTTGCGAGGCGCCTCGGTTAGATCGGACGATCCGGGTCCGATGGAGTCATTCGTTGGCTCACTTACGCCCCAAAGGGCGGAGAGACGTATTGTTCAGGCATAATAATCCACATCGGTGGACCGGCCCTGACGATCCAAGGCTTGCCTGCGCGCTTGCCTGAGACATGGGCTAGATTGTCTCGAATTCGGTAAGGACTATCTTTTGCCTTGGTTCATGACGGAAATCCAATTTCCAAATACGACATCGTGCGGTTTTGATTGTATATATATATATGGCGACATGATATATGGTACCCATGCCGTCTATGATTGATAGTTATGATTTGAAATTGTTTTCAGAACATATAAACACTAGCAATAATATCAAATGCCTTTGTTTTATTCGTATCAAGCATATTTTGGCCGTTATAAGGTAAAACTCTATCCTCCGGTTTGCGTTGCATTGTGTGATGGGAACTGAGTCTTATAACGGCTTCATTTTTATAAAAAGCATAGCGATGTTTAAAAGAAAGATTTGTTTTAAAGCACTGGCAATCCAATGGAGTAAACCCGTTCCACGAAAGTGGCGTGGTCCTATGATTTGCCATATTATATATATGTTGAGTAGATTTCTCATACCAGTCCCATGATTGACTCATAGTTTGTTTCACTTTCAAACTCGGGTGCCTCTTTTTCTACACGGGCAGCCTTGTATTCAGGTTTAGCTGGTTCTTTCTGGATAGCTGGAGCTGAAGATGGATTCTATCATTTATCTCTTTTTATGCTGTTCAGCTCCTATTGTACATATTTTGTTTGTTTTCCGCTGTAGACATTTATGTATAGCTGAACTGTATTTGTACTAAGTAAGATCCTGTATACTGTGTAACTCTGATGATTACTTTTATCCAGTATATTCTATTGTTCATTATCTGGTGTATTTATTTATTTCTATTCTGCTATTATCTGTTTCTGTGTTATATTCCAAAGATAACCCTTGTTTCCGTCTGAACGGGATTTTGGGTCATCTCAACGTGGTATCAGAGCTTCGGTTAAGCTTAGTTCTGGAATATAACATTTGAACGAACTCGTCAGAAATAGAACCAGTAGTGTTCTAGGATTGGTAACTCTATACAGATAGGATCAGCAATATCCTAGTATGAGTAAAGCAGAATGAAATTACACCTCGATAGACACATTTACACTTGAAGTATATGTTTCTATGTTTGAAAATTTTCTTTTTTGTGACCTGACACTTGATCTGCTGTTTGCAGAAGTACTAGAAAATGAGTGCCAGAAACAGAAGGAATACAGAACCCGATCTAGAGGCTCTATTTAAGAGATATCGAAATCTGGGTGGAGCACAATTCTCGGGCAATGAATCTATTATTCAAACCCAAGCTTGGATGAGTTCTGTCGAAAGAATCTTTGAGCATATCCAGCTAAGAGATGACCAGAAACGGTTAGTAGCATCTTGGGCGCTTAAAGAAGAAGCTTTAATTTGGTGGGAAACAATCATTAAAGCTAATCCAGAAGGTGATATCACCTGGGACAGATTCAAAGTGATTTTCCTACAAAGATTTACTCCTCCCGAAGCAACCGAGCGATTATGTGATGAATTTTCTTATCTAATACAAGGTGATATGACTATCCCAGAATATCATAAGAAATTCAACGAACTTGCTCACTTTGCTCCTCATTTGATTCAAAATCCAAAGAGGAAAAATCTGAGATTTATTCATGGCCTGCAAAGGAGATATCAGAATAGTGTAATGAGGAATGTGAAGCTTCCTTTCTCTGAAATGATATACATGGCTTATCAGTATGAAGATCTCCATAAGAAAGGAATGTTGCGCGACGAAGAAGAAGTTCGTTGTAGTGACAAAGAAGAGTCAGAAACTTATATTCCTGAAGCCAGTACAAGGTTTGAGGTCAGTAAAGAGCCTAAAGTAAATCGGAAAAGGGCTAGATCTGAAAAAGTACCTGTCACGACTGCCATATGCAACAACTGCCATAAGCCAGGGCATTTCCAGGGGAATTGCAAACCCTCGAGGAAGAGAAGGAGGAATGAATCTAAATCCAAGAACAAGTCTCCGGTGACTCGAGAGTGCAATCTTTGTCATCAGTCCGGTCATATAAAGCGAGATTGCTGGCTGATAAAAAGGGCCAAAGAGGCTCAGGTAAATGAAATAGCAGAAACTTCTGAGCCCTCAGCTAATCAAGAAAGGCCCGATGTTTTAGAAGGCACGCTTACTGTCAAAAACATTCCCGTCAAAGTACTGTTTGACACAGGCGCGTCGCGAAGTTTCATTGCCAAAGATGCAACTAAGAAACTGGATTTGAATTTGAAAAAGCTCAAGGAACCCATGACTGTCCAGAATCCGGTTGGGGGTTCTATTGATCTCAGTTGGGTTTGTGGAGTGTCGGTTTCTTTCTCTCGTTATCGGTTCCCTACCATCGCAGCCGTCATGAATTTTAAAGAGTTTGATCTTATCTTGGGGTTAGACTGGTTGACCAAATATGAAGCTGAAGTTAAATGCGCCGAAAGAGTCGTAAAGGCGAAGATTAAATCAGGTGATTATATAACCATTCCCTGTGAAGGTCAGAATGCTAATAGAAAGGATTTCTGGGCAGCTTTGAATGTTTCTCCAGCCCAAATTGAAAATATTCCTGAAGTCGCAGAGAATATTCCTGACCTCATCAAAGATATTCCTGTCGTCAAGAACTATGCGGATGTGTTCGAGGAAGTTGTTCGCTTACCTCCGCAGAGAGAGATAGATTTCAAAATTGCTTTAATTCCCAATGCAAGGCCGGTAGTTCACGCTATTCGAAGAATGTCCTTGAAAGAGAAGGAGGAATTAGACAATCAAACACGACAGCTAGTATGGAAGGGTCTGATCAGGCCTAGTTTATCTGATTGGGGTGCAGCAGTGGTGTTTGTCCCAAAATCTGACGGTACTCTACGTCTATGCGTGGACTATCGTGATCTGAACAAGCAGACAATAAAGAATAAATATCCATTGCCGCGAATAGATGATTTGTTAGATCGATTAAATGGAGCACAAGTATTTTCAAGAATGGACCTAGCTACGGGCTTCCATCAACTTCGAATTGCCGAAGAGTGTGTTCCAATGACAGCGTTCAGAGGCCCCGACTTATTCTACGAGTGGTTAGTAATGCCATTCGGCTTATGTAACGCTCCCGCTTACTTCGTCGATCTGATGAACAGAGTATTCAAAGGAGTATTGAATAAATTTGTTCTGGTTTTCATTGACGATATTCTAATCTTCTCTAAATCAAAGGCCGAACATGAAAAGCATCTGGAACAGGTTCTAGAAATTCTGAGACGGAATGTATTAAAAGCAAAGTTTTCCAAATGTATCTTCTGGTAGGAAGAAGTGAAATTTCTAGGCCATGTCGTATCAAAAGAAGGAATCGCTGTGGATCCAAGTAAAATCATAGCCATTCAGAATTGGAAACAGCCCAGTACCCTCACTGAAGTCCGCAGTTTTCTCGGATTGGCTAGCTATTATCGGAAGTTCGTTAAAGACTTTTCGAAGATATCTGGTCACTTAACGAAGCTTACAAAGAAGCATGCTAAATTCAAATGGACTCCAGAAAGTGAGGAGGCTTTCGAAGAGCTGAAGTTGAGACTAACAACAGCTCCAGTGTTAACCATCATCGATGGCAACCAGGATTTAAAAGTGTGGACTGATGCTTCTAGAGAAGGCCCTGGCGCAGTGTTAATGCAAAGGGGTCAAGTGATTGCTTATGCTAGCCGTCAACTGAAGCTGCACGAGAAAAACTATGTAACTCATGATCTTGAGTTATTGGCTATCATATTCTCTTTGAAGATCTGGAGACACCATCTTCTGGGTGAGAGATTTGAACGGTTTACAGATCACCAGTCGTTAAAGTATCTATTTACTCAGAAGGACTTGAATTTGAGGCAGCAACGTTGGCTGGAGTTTCTTGCAGCATATGACTTTGAAATTATATATACTCCAGGAAAAGCCAATGTCGTGGCCGATACGTTAAGCAGAAAGAATGAAATGATCGCCAGTTTTATTATCACGACTTCATTGCTAGATAAGATATCTGCTCTTCAGGAGGATGATCACTTCATTCAGAAGATCAGAGGGATAATTCAACAAGGCGAACCCTCGAGTTAGTAGATAATGATGGGATTTTAAGGCTCAAAGGTCGAATCTGTGTCCCTAACATTCCTGAGCTTCGAAAAGAAGTTCTGGATGAATGCCACAAGTCAAAACTCAGTATCCATCCGGGAGTAAGCAAAATGTATAATGACATCAAACGCACTTTCTGGTGGAAGTCAATGAAAAGGGACATTTCTTTATATGTCAGCCGATGCCCTACTTGCCAGCTAGTCAAAAGCGACCAACAGAAATTGGCTGGATTGTTACAACCGCTAGAAGTTCCTGGCTGGAAGTGGGAACATATTTCTATGGATTTCATTGATGGTCTACCCAGGACCAGAAAAGGAAATGACAGTATTTGGGTGATCGTAGATCGCTTCACGAAGACCGCCCATTTTATACCTGTCAGATCAAACAGAACCGCTCAGAGTCTGGCACAGATATACTTCAGGGAAATAGTTAAACTACATGGAGTGCCGCTCAGTATAGTAAGTGATAGAGATACAATATTCACTAGCAAATTCTGGGAAGCATTTCAGGTCGAGCTGGGAACGAAGTTAAACTTGAGCACCGCTTATCATCCTCAGACAGACGGTCAGACTGAGAGGGTGAATCGCATTTTAGAAGATCTATTGCGGGCTTGTGTTCTAGATTTCGATGGATCATGGGAAGACCATCTGCATTTGGCTGAATTCTCTTATAACAACAGCTATCAGGCAAGCCTGACAATGTCGCCATTCGAAGCATTGTATGGTAGACCGTGCCGATCTCCTGCTTGTTGGGTCGAACCAGGAAATAGACTTGTGTTGGGTCCTGATATAATTCGAGAAGCTGCCGACAAAGTCGATTTTATTAAGAAGCGATTACTCGCCGCTCAAAGCCGACAAAAGAGCTATGCCGATAGAAGAAGAAGAGATATATCCTTTGAAGTTGGCGGCTATGTATATTTGAAAGTATCGCCGATGAGAGGAGTTATCTGGTTCGGTAAAACTGGAAAGTTGGCACCCAAATTCATTGGTCCGTTTCCTATTCTGGAACGGATTGGGACTCTCGCTTATAGGGTCAAACTGCCAGACTGGTTGCCTGGAGTGCATGATGTATTTCACATATCTCAACTTCGAAAGCACATTCATGATCCAGACTTGATCGTGGAAGAAGCAGCTCAGCAGGATATTGAAATAACCCCAGAATTAGCTGTGAGGCGAGAGCCGCTAAAGATTATCGGCAAAGAAACCAAAGAGCTGAGAAACAAGAAGGTTCACTTAGTCAAAGTGCAATGGAGTGGAGATCCGCGAGATTGTACTTGGGAAACTGAGGAGAGCATTCAGAAAGCTTATCCCAGATGTCGAGTAGATATCTCTGATTGACTCTGGTGCAAGGTACATTTACCCTACTTTGCACTACCATTCAATTCTCTACTCTATTGTTATTTTCTTTTCATAGATGTGCACTTTTAATTATATAGTCTAAATGATTTTCTTTAAAGGGTATAGGATTTGATTAGTATATTTTTGAAGGTTAAAAACAAATTGGTTTTTGGGTTGTGTGATTGTAGATTTATCAAACCACTTTCGACGTTGTTCCTTTTCGGGGACGAAAAGTTTTAAGTGGGGGAGATTGTAACGACCCAGAAAATCTGAACCAATTTAAAAATTTTAAATTGGCTAAAATAATGGATTTTAAATATTTAAAATATATATTTTAAATAAAGGCGATGAAAACTGAGTTCGAATCGACAATTGAAAACGAATATAATTAATTATGATTATAAATAAGGCCTGAAAGGGCGCTGTAGTTTCAAAAATTGAATTCAAACTTTGTCGGACTGTACCGGGTGCAAAACAATCCGGATTTTAGTGAAACCAAAAACATTAGGATCTAATTGATGATATCTTTCCAACGAATCTGACAAATCGAAATTTGATAGCGGGAATCAAAAGATATGTCCAGTTGAAAATTCTGAATAGTCGCTATGGAATTCAGGCCCTTAAAATGGACATTTTGCAAATGACCTCGGATTTCGACGAAACCACTTTTGTTGGATCCGCAGTGTCAAGTTATTGCTAGGTTTCAAATTTCATAATTTTTCGAATCAATATGTGAGCGTGGCAAAGGAAAACGCGTTTGACCAGTTTCAGTTGATTTTAATCGACTGGAAATTGGCCATTTTTCAAACGGTCTCAGAATTCGACGAAACTAGTCTTGTTAGGACCGTATCGTCAATACGAAGCTAGAAAATATTTTTCTGGAATTTTTAGAATTAGTATGTGACCCCGGTAATTTGAAATGTACGTTTAAAATTTAATATAATGATTTAAATGTAAATTCAACGGAAACTGATTGTAACGATCAAATCAGCTTGCGATACATATCCCATTGTGTTCGGAATGGGGGTAAAACGCTATGGAAGACAGGCGGTGGGCCTCGTTTTGAGGTCATGGGTAAAAGTCAACTTTATGCAATTAAATTAATTAATAAAAAATAAAAAAATAAAATAATAACTCCTTCCCTAAATATCTTTCTGCCCCCCCCCGATTTCATTAAATCAGAAATCAAAATAAAGAAAAAAAACCCGACTTCATTCAGGCGCCCCCCCCTTCATCGTCGATCGCCTCCGCCTCCTGCCGTTCATCTTCTCAGTCGCCGTGCCCCCCCTCCGCTTCGCCTGCTCCTCCCTCCATCGCCGACGAACCCTCCGCTTCGCCAATCCTCCCTCCACGCGACGCCTCGTTCCCGAAACCCTAGCGCCGCCTTCCCCCGTTCGAGACCACTGAAGCCGCCCCCCTTCTCGAAGCCAGCTCCGACCCTGACGACCGCCGTGCCCCCCCTTCTTAGCAGACAGTAAGTATTTTTTTTTAATTAGGAAAATACTGATTTATTTTAATTAGGAAAATACTGATTTATTTTAGTTAGGAAAATACTGATTTATTTTAATTAGGAAAATATTGATTTATTTTAATTAGGAAAATACTGATTTATTTTAATTAGGAAAATACTGATTTATTTTAATTAGGAAAATACTGATTTTTTTTAAAAGGTTTAAAAACTGATTTTATTTTAAGATATAAATAGAAAAAGATTGGAACTTTAAAAAGATTAGAACTTTAAATAGAAAAAGATTAGAACTTTAAAAAGATTAGAAAAAGATTAGAACTTTAAAAAGATTAGAAAAAGAAAACGATTTGAACTTTAAGTAGAAAAAGATTTGAACTTGGATAGGAAAGATCATATTTTTAAAATAGAAAAGACAGAATTTTTATTAAGTAGAAGAAGTAAGATATGATTTTTATATTTTTAAAAGAAATAAAAATATAATTTTTACATCATAGGAATATTAAAAATATAATCTTTATGTTTGAAAAGACGGAATCTATATTTTTGAAATTCGATTTTTACATATGTAGAGAATACGGGCAACGAATGCGGCAAAAGGCGAGATTGGCGGAGATTTCTATAAAGGAAGAGTCGTAGTATTGGATAGCTATTGGTGAGAATTTCTCACTCTTCAATTTCTTTTTCTATATATTTATGTGTTGAAATAAAAGTGAATTGCTATATATAATATATATATATATCTACGCCCCTCGTCCACAAACCATGGACGATATTTATTGGTTGAAATTATTGTGAAAATTGATTGATAGCGAATGGTTGTTTGGGATTGTTTGTGGTTGATATTGATTTGATTATGGTTGAAAAATACCCGTTTGTGGTTGGAAAATATTTGGTTGAAACCACATAGGATTAGTTTGTGGAAATGAAATAAATATATACATGCCGCCTGCGTGCGAACTAGATGCATGATTCCCATTGTCAAAAACCGTGAGGTTTTAAGGTAGAGCGAGGAGCCGTACTAGGGACGGTCCCGGTTTTAACTACCCTGCCGTTATGCTGCCGAAATTTTGAATAATATTCGTGTGTTTGAATTATTTTCATATGCTTAAACTATATTTATTCATTGAATAGAAAACCTTCATGTGTTGAATTGATATTCATTCGTTGATTAGAAATTCATGTGTTGAATGGTATTCATATTTTGAAATAAATTGTTTGATAATAAAAATCACATTTTTATCTATATATAGAAACTATAGAAAACATTCATGTGTTTAATTGATATTCATTCGTTGATTAGAAATTCATGTATTGAATGGTATTCATATTTTGAAATAAATTGTTTGATAATAAAAAATCACATTTTTATCTATATATAGAAAGTATAGAAAACATTCATGTGTTGAATTGATATTCATTCGTTGATTAGAAATTCATGTGTTGAATGGTATTCATATTTTGAAATAAATTGTTTGATGATAAAAATCACCTTTTATCTATATATTAAAATCCTATTTTTGTCACCTATATGAACTATATAGAAAAATAGTGTTTTGAAATGAATTGTTTTACGATAAAAATCACATTTTTATTGTATGCATAAATCGTTGAAGTGTGAAGTGTTAAGAATAGCCACTTGTTCAAAATAAACATATATGAGTTGAAATATTCATTAATTAGCTAATGAAATGATTTGCACCTATGTATGTAACATTAGAATGAATGGTGTTTTTAAACCAAATAGAAATCAAATATGAAGTTGAATAGAAAATGATAAATGATAAGAACTGTATATATATGTACATACATATTCATTGAACAGGTTATAGCAAATGGGCTAGAGAAGAGGAATAAAATTTTGTGTCCGACAAATAGGTACACAGTTACTGCTTTGTTTGGGTGATGATTTTATGAGCCTGTTGGCTAGCCGCTTGGCTTTTTCTTTTTCTTTTTGAGATTAGAAGGACCGGGAAAGCTATTTGCGATTTCCCGATGCTCCCGGTGCAGGGGAGGTTATGGCGAAATTTTCCAAAATTTTAAGGCGTTAGTGAAATATTTGAAATGAAAACGATATTGAAATTGTTGAATGAACTGTATTTATATAATTATATAAATATAAATAAAATTAAAACGAAACGAAGCCGTGCAGTTCGTATTTTGAAACCGTGATTTCAAACAACTAGTACAGGGAATCCGACCATTGGATTTTCCCGAAACCTCAACCGTCGGGTTCGCCTTGGAAATATCTTCCCAACGGCACCAACCTTGCAAAAATCCAACGGTTGGATTGTCTGGAATGTTTAATTCAAATCTGAAGAAAAACAGCGCCAGAAGCGATTATATTTATATATATATATATAAATATAATTATATATTTAATCGAATAACGACGCTGCAGTTCGTATTTTGAAATCGAAACTTCAAACGATTGTACCGGGAGATCCGACCGTCGGATTTTCCCGAAACTGGAACCGTTGGATTCGTTTTGAAAAGACCTTTCTAATGATGTAAATTTTGTGAAGATCCAACAGTTGGATTTTCAGATATGTGTAAATCAAATCTGAAGAAAAACAGCGCCACGGCCGCGTTATGGCCCGAAGCGTCGTTTTGAATATATGGGCTATTTTAAAATAAATAAAAATAGCGATAAATCATTATAAAGTACCATAAACAATATGGAGTGGAAATAAACTGAATTTGCTCGATTTATGTTGTATTTGATGGTTGAATGTGTTTGGTGTGAAAATTACATTAAAGAACAATATTGGTGTTGTCGAATAATTTAACCATTGAAATAAATTGATTTGAAATTCTAAATATACGAGAATTATTTGAAAAGGCCGAGTTAATTCTCATTTCAAATAATTGACCGACGATTGAAAGTCGAAGATGAAGACGATGGTCGAAGACCAGAGATCTTCACCTCTTTTGGATGGTAACCGAGGTCCTGATTGGGAGGCATCCCGAAATATGGATAATGAGTGGTGATCGTTCAGACGTACGTGGTGGTCGATGGGTTTGCGAGGTATTTAGTGCCTCCGGTTTCGTTCAGACCCAGAACGGACTTGTAAATGGACTGTGTGTCTGACATTGGATTTTATTCTGTGTTGATTGATCTCTATTAAATATACATCTGTTTGGCGGCGGAGAATTTATTCTTTTGCTTAACGCCCTTCTCTGGGACGCACGAGCTCAGAGGTTGTATATCGATGGACATAAGTCGCATGGCATGAATTGCCTGTGTGGCATACTAAGATGCAGTGATCCGGGCTTCTGTTGAAAAGCAAAGTCTTGTGGTGATGATCAAAGCACCGCCCGTGTGGCGTAGCTTTGTGTATAACGTGAATTCGCGAGCCTCACACCCCGGTATGGACCTAAAACGGGAGAAGGACCTCAGGGAGGGCATGCGTTTCTTTCTAGCTAGGGTGGTGTCAGTGACCTACCAGCCCTGACATTTATATACTTTTCACCTATGTGGTTGTTGCTGTTGCGAGGCGCCTCGGTTAGATCGGACGATCCGGGTCCGATGGAGTCATTCGTTGGCTCACTTACGCCCCAAAGGGCGGAGAGACGTATTGTTCAGGCATAATAATCCACATCGGTGGACCGGCCCTGACGATCCAAGGCTTGCCTGCGCGCTTGCCTGAGACATGGGCTAGATTGTCTCGAATTCGGTAAGGACTATCTTTTGCCTTGGTTCATGACGGAAATCCAATTTCCAAATACGACATCGTGCGGTTTTGATTGTATATATATATGGCGACATGATATATGGTACCCATGCCGTCTATGATTGATAGTTATGATTTGAAATTGTTTTCAGAACATATAAACACTAGCAATAATATCAAATGCCTTTGTTTTATTCGTATCAAGCATATTTTGGCCGTTATAAGGTAAAACTCTATCCTCCGGTTTGCGTTGCATTGTGTGATGGGAACTGAGTCTTATAACGGCTTCATTTTTATAAAAAGCATAGCGATGTTTAAAAGAAAGATTTGTTTTAAAGCACTGGCAATCCAATGGAGTAAACCCGTTCCACGAAAGTGGCGTGGTCCTGTGATTTGCCATATTATATATATGTTGAGTAGATTTCTCATACCAGTCCCATGACTAACTCGTAGTTTGTTTCACTTTCAAACTCGGGTGTAACACCCCACGTCCATTAATGTCACTCACAAAGGGAATGCATTAACTTCCATGGAGGTTTTAAGTGAATATAGAACAGTAAAATTACAACAAGACAGATATAAAATAGTACTTGGAAATTCAAAAACTTTATTTCATTGTAGCAGAAGTCAAAACATGTTTGATTACATCATAACACCATATTCAATGTCAAGTACAATATCTATCTTGATAAAACAAGTACATAATCCCATTACATGAATAGCCATTAAAAAGAAAGATAACAAGCTGGACTTTACTTCAGCAGTCCAAGCTTTCCCGAAGATAAGCGATCCAACTAGACTCCACTAGAACTTGGCCCAACCTGCGGACCTGAAGGGAGAAAAAGGATGGAAAAGAGGGGGTCAGACATAAAGTCTGGTGAATATGATAATTCTACAATACTATTACCAAAATAACTGGACTAAGGCATAAGCTGGAAAACAAGAAAATGTCTATGAAGAGCAGATTAAGGACATAGACAATCGCTAAAGGCAACGTTATAGGCGCTCCTAAATACTAAAGGATAAACACTATACTGCACCACACCAGTCACCCTAAAGATTCATCCCACTTAGCTTCACTTAGAAACTTTCCCAATGGCTTTACGTACCCCTAGCTGACTACATAGGTGCCGCCTGCCCCTATCTCCACTAGGTGTACCCTACTTCCCATTATTCGATCGGCTCCCTAACTCGTAGATACCCGTGCTGGCCCCACAGTGGGGTGTATCACTCCCCTAAAGTGGCAACCTGATACAACGGACATGCACGGCTTATACCTACACGATGCAACAACGTCTTACCTACCAGCCCGGGTCCACACACGCATATGAAACCCGTTGGACTTGCGTTGCCACCGCTCCCTGTTTTGGCCTCTTATAGTCAAACCCAGTATGCGTGTCCCGTCCTCGACTTGGGTCGAGCCCACAAAGATATGTTTTGGGATACTGGTTGAAATGGGCCCCTACTATTTACCACAAGCATTCCACCTAAGCTTGTCCCCATTAGTCCATCCCACTTAACCCACTTAGTCATGTTCATTTACATGTGTGTTTGGTTAAGTCTAATCGTATTTCAAATGCCTCTAAAGGCAACCACCAGATTCCTCATGCCACCCAAGGCACCTACTTAACCCCCATGTCCCACCTTTCATGATTATCTGGTTAAGTATTTCTTAGTTCATTAAGGCCATAACCTCATTAAGACCTCTCACATTAGACTGGCATTTATGGCAGCTGGATTTGCCGGGCGGGTCCGGGCAGTCTTACACCATAAAAGAGTCTAACCTCGTGTCTTTACAACTGTTATGCTTTAGTTTGGGCCTAGGACCTCTCACATTGGGCCGACATTTGTGACTACTGGATTTGCCGGGCGGGTCCGGGCAGGTTTACATCACAAACGGGTCCAACCTCGTGTCCTAAGCATTGATTATTAATAATAATCCACTTTCCCCCAATTTTAATAATTCCCTACTTGAATTATTAATTACTTCCAATTTTTAACAATGTCCATAATTGACTCAATTATGGACATCCATTCATGGTATGCAAAATCTTACAAAATTGCACCCAATTTATTAATTCCTAATATTACCCCTACCCCACGTTTGAACGTTTATTCGCAAAATATATGTTAGACTCGAATAGCCTAACTCATAGCATAAAAGAGATTATCATAATAACAACATGTATATGTGACCAAATGAATCATAATAAGGGGTGAAACTTGCATATGTCCAACTTGCATAGATTATACATGTCATGGATCTAAAGGTGTCAACTTGTTCAAAATTCACCTAATATGATCTCAATCAATTTTCATAAACTTACATATGAACATGTGTGAATCAACATCATCTAATTTTTTAACAACATGGTTTTATATGGGTACACCTAACTCAATAGGCAAATTCCCATAATCAAGTTTTATTTAATTATAGTTTCAAGTTTATGGGTACACCTAACCTAATAGGCAAATTCCCATAAACAAGATCCATTTAAATTAAGAAAAAAAACATAACTTTAAGCATGATCCAACAACATCATGATTTTTCAACATAATATAGCATGATTTATAACATGGCATAGTATGATAGTATAACATAGCTTGACATGATTCTCAACATAGCACGACATAGCATAAGAGAATTTACAACATAGCATGACATAGCATATATAATTTACATCATACGACAACATAATAACATAATAAGAGATCCACAATATATAGAATTTACAATTACAAATCACATCACTTTCTTGTGATCCATTCATAACTGAGTCAAATTAGTTTGTAATAGTCTTGTGAGAATCATCATACTCACCAACAAAAGAAAAGAATTGGAGAAAGAGAGATCTTTTGATTTGATTTGTGTAGATTTAGTTGCAGATGATTAGGCTTCCTCTTCTTAGTTTGTGACGGCTATGCTGAACTCCATGGCAGCAGCATGACGGTAGCTTCTCTAATTTTACAAGTGATTTAGGTCTAGGGTCTACCCACTTATTTATAGATTTTAGAATTCATTTAGGCCATTAGATTTAACCTAGAAATAACCGCAGCCGTTCAGACAAGATGGGGTTTATCTTGTTGACTCAACAATGAGTCAGAAGTGACTCAGCAAACACTCAGCATATTAATAAACTTCTATTCATGTCATAAATATATATATTTTTTCTACAATGTACATATTAGATACATCCCCTCTCTTACACACTTATTAATATTTTTATATTCATATTAGATACATCCCCTCTCTTACACACTTATTAATATTTTTATATTCATATTAGATACATCCCCTCTCTTACACACTTATTAATATTTTTATATTCATATTAGATACATCCCCTCTCTTACACACTTATTAATATTTTAGCAACTTTAGTGTTAATAGAAAATTCGGGGTGTTACATCGGGTGCCCCTTTTTCTACACGGGCAGCCTTGTATTCAGGTTTAGCTGGTTCTTTCTGGATAGCTGGAGCTGAAGATGGATTCTATCATTTATCTCTTTTTATGTTGTTCAGCTCCTATTGTACATATTTTGTTTGTTTTCCGCTGTAGACATTTATGTATAGCTGAACTATATTTGTACTAAGTAAGATCCTGTATACTGTGTAACTCTGATGATTACTTTTATCCAGTATATTCTATTGTTCATTATCTGGTGTATTTATTTATTTCTGTTCTGCTATTATCTGTTTCTGTGTTATATTCCAAAGATAACCCTTGTTTCCGTCTAAACGGGATTTTGGGTCGTCTCACGCTGTTCATATTAAAATCACATCTTTAGCATGATGTTCATTTATTTAAAAATCGCTATTTTTATACTGCTACTCACATAAAAATTATATTTCTATAACGACCTCTTCTGAATAAAAATCATATTTCTATTTCAAAACAACATATATAAAGATCGAGTTTTTCTATAATGATTCATGTAATGAAAACCATTTCATATAAAAAATCGTATTTTTATCCTACCGCTGCATATATAAAGATCAAATTTTTATATTCTTCTCTTCCTGATAAAAATCATAATTTTATATTCACACCATTCATATAAAAATCACATTTTTATCTCGCTTTCCTATACATAAAGGATCACATTTTTACATGGTTGTTATGTATATAAAATCACTTCTTTATATGGTATTCATATAAATAAATATCAAATCTTTATACAAAGATTTCTCTATAAAAATCCTACTTCTTCATGAACTAAAATTATATTTTTATTTCCTTCACGCACTAAAAGTTATATTTTTATCAACATAAAAATCATAGCTTTAACTAATTAATTTTTTTTATCTTTAACTAAATAAAAATATTAACTTATATAATAAAAATATTAACTTTATATAGTGAAAATATTAACTTTATATAGTAAAAATATAAACTTTATATAGTAAAAATAAAAACTAATTTTTTTATATATATAAAAACAAATTTCAGTAAATAACGAAATTAACCAATTCAATTAAAGCTTACTGATTGAATTGGGGGTCCACAATCGGAAAGGGAGGCGAAGTTGGGCGGCGCTAGTCTTTAGCAGGTGGCGGGGGAAGGCCTGACGATGGCGGGGCCACTTGTGGTTGGCGCTGGACTTAAATCGATTTGCGGAGGGGGTTTTAGAGCTGAGGGTCTTCGTCATTGGCAGAGGGGGAGGCGGAGTTGTGCGCGGTGGTGGTGGGGCCGGCGACTAATAGCGGTGGCGGCCTGAGGACATTGGCGTCGAGCAATTGAGGGAAGGGATGGGGAGAATGGGCACGAAAGGTTTTGAAAGGGGGCACTGTCGATAATTTGAGAAGTAAATGAGAGGGTTGACCAATTAGTTTCTTAGGGTTAGGTTTATATATTTTTATTTTAATTAATTCCAAAAGGTATCTTTTAATTTCGACCTCGAAACGTGACCCAACGACTGTCGCCTATGGCTAATTACCCCCATTCCGAACACAATGGGATATATCCCGTAAGCCAATTCGGCCGTTACGATCAGTTTCCATCAATAATCAAAATATAAATCTATATATTGAATTCGAACAAACATTTCAATTTACCGGGGCCATATACAGACTCTAAAAATTCCCAAAAAATATTTTCTAGCTTCATATTGACGATACGGTCCTAACAAAACTAATTTCGTCAAATTTGAAGACCATTTGAAAAATGTCCATTTTCTGGTTGATCCAAATTGATTGAAACTGTCAAAACACGTTTAACTTCGTCGTGCCTACATATTGATTCCAAAAATTACGAATTTTGGAATTTAGTAATAACTTGACATCCCGGATCCAACAAAAGTGGTTTCATAGAAAACAGAGGTCGTTTGCAAAATGGCTATTTTTATGGGCCATATTTCCATAGCGACTATTCTGAATTTTCAATTGGGCATAACTTTTTATTCCCGTTATGAAATTTCAATTTTTTGGATTTGTTGGAAAGATATTCTCAAATGGATTCTAATATTTTTGGTTTTTCTAATATCCGGTTTATTTTGAATCTTGTACATTCGTTTGAAATTTGAAATCAAAATTTCAAACTACCGTGCCATTTTCAATTCCTTTTATAATTAAAATAAATATTTATATTCTAACGTCGATTTAAATAAATATATACATTCCAATTCTATTCAAATAAATTTCTCGTTATTATTGAATAAATCATTTTAAATATCCAAAATTCACTAAAATCGCCAAAATGAAATTTTAAATTGGTTTAAATTTTCCGGGTTATTACAAAAACTTCCCTCCAACTTTTCACCAACTCCCAAGGTCTGACAAGGTGTCATATCATTCTGAAAAATTGTGCATATTCAATTCATACCCATTCAATTTCTATATATACATCTATTCTCTTTACCTTTTATTCACAACTCAAAACAATATTCCTCATATCTATTCTCTTCAAAATTAGCAATTCAATGGCTTCCTCAAGTTCATCTCAAAAATTGAAGATAACCCAAACCATCAAAGGATATCTTCATAATGACAAAGAGGCTATCAAAATCTATGCTAACTACTTAGCAAATGCTAAGGTTAACATGAGTGCTTTCGTCATCTTTAGAGATTTTCCTTCCTAATAACTTACTTCTCTCTTCGAAAACAGTGAAGTCCTAAGTCTAATTGATTCTCCTGACAATGACGTAGTGTGCTATCCCAAACTTGTCAAGATTTTCTATGCGAATCTCAATCACTGATTTTATGAAGGCAACAAAGACCAAATTTGGAGTAACGTCAAAGGCATGTAAATTGTCTTTGATGCCGAACTCTTAGGCATTATTAAAAATTGTAGAAGCACATACTCAGATTTTTTGGATTTTGTTATCGATGAAACCGATTTTGGGACCTATCACGACATATTTGAAGATGATGCTCCCATGAAGTTCAAAAATCGCTTCTTTCGTCCAAAAACAAGAATTTTCAACATTCTTCTCCAACATACCATCACTCATTCCGAAAATTTCAACAATTCAACTCTCAATATCCAAAAGGCTCTGTTTGCTATTATGTGTGGGTATACTATCAATTAGATCTTAAATGAAATTAAGCCCATAGAATTATCGTCAAGAGAAAACACTCTCTAGTATGATGTTTATCCCACTCATATTTTCAAATATTTTGAAGTTGATCTTCATGGAGAAGAGTATGTGCCTAGAAAAGTGTTTGACTTATCAAACATTCATCTCATGCAAATTCCTCTCACTTTCAAACCGTATGAGACATTCGAAGCCAAACAAGCTCGAATGCAACTAGAACAAGAGCTAATGGAAGTCAAAGAAGAAGAAGAGATTTCTTTAGAAAGTGTTGAGTGTCCAACTAACACTAGACGCATTTTCAAAGAAACGATTGTTCAAAATCAAGTGAAAATCATCAATAATCAAAAGAAGCTCAACAAGAAACTTTCCAAAGTGTCCAAATTCATCGTCAAGATAGGAAGAAAGCTTGGAATTTCATCTTCCTCATCTGAGAACTAGTCAATCTAGTTTTATTCATCTTCATATATTTCCTTATATTTCCTTGTATTTGCTTTCGAATCCCGTATTAGTGTGTCTTAATTAGTTGGATGTATTTGCTTTCTATCAAGTATATAATGGAGTTTTATTTCTGTTTGAAATTATTTTTAAGTCACTGTACAATTAATTATAGTTCAAAAGATTAAAAAATTGAAATTTTCAAAAAAAAATTAATGGTTGTGTCGACATACATTTATGTATATGTCGACATATAACTGCTAGATTTTCAAAATGTTACAAATTATAAAATTAAATAACTACTCATATCCATTCAAAATCCAATGAATTCCAGACCCTATTTAAGCCTATTTCTTCCAGAAAAATTCATTATTCTATTTTACTTCTTCCATATTCATTTCCTATCAAATCCATTGAAAATCCTATTCATAATCTTAGTGAAAATCTAGAAGAAACCTTGAATTCTTTCTAGAATATCCTCTCTATAATTCAATGAAACCAGCGTCATCTCAAACTAAGCCGAATAAAGTGTCTGAGCTGCAAGAGAAACATTTTGATGCAATGCGATGGCTAATCCCTTCACTTTTTAGAGATGAAGATAATAATCTTGCAAAGGCTCCACCAACCAAAAAAGATGAGGATTGAGAAGTCATCAAGAAGGATCCAATCTTTAGAGAAGATGGCCGGGTTGAAGTCCCAAGATTCGTTTAATTGATTGGTATGGTTGATTAGATTGATTTGTTTGAATATTATTTGGATTTTATAACTTAAAACTTGTATACATTAAGACATATGGTGTGGTGTGCTTTGATTTGGTTCGGTTTGTATATATAACAACCAACATTTATAATTATAATATTTGGATTGGTTTATATTTAATCGTCATAATGCTAGGAATTAGTATTATAGGTTTATGTAGATTAAGGGGGAGTATTCTACTTTGAATTACTTTTCATTTGTTATAAATTAAGGGGGAGTATCATAATTGGATTACTTACTTATAGGTTTTACTTAGATAGTTATACAAATTAGGGGGTAGTTTTAGAGTTTCTTTTTGATAATCCCAAAGGGGGGGAAATTATAAAATATAGACAGGTGGAGTATTTGAAGGATCATCATCAACAGGTATATATAAGTATAATATTTTATAAACTAAGGTTATCATCAAAAAGGGGGAGATTGTTGGAGAATGGGGTTTTGATGACAACATCCTTATTTCAATATTAATTGATTATAAAATATACACTAACACTGTTATCTAGAATATATATACACACACACACACATACATATGCAGGATTTATATACAGGAATTATTACTGAAGATTGTACAGTTTTAAAGATTTAGAATTCAGAGATATTTTCAAGACTCATGAGTATTCAAGATTTCAAGAGTTCAAGATAATTATAGTTATAGAGTTTAGATTATATAAGACTCTGAATAGCACTCCAGGTTCAAATTCAAAATAATTTCAAATTCTATTCAAATTTTGATTTCAAATTCTGTTTTCAAATTCTATCTTCAATCTTTTTCTTCTCTATTTTACTTTCTATTTTAATTTGATTTTAAACTTGAGCTTTATAAGTTTATACTTTATAAGTTTTATATGTTTATACTTTATATATTTTATATTTATATAGTTTTAAACTTTATAATTTTATAAATATGTTTTTATAGTTTATATTTATGTTTCTATATGATTTTCTGCTTTACAATATTTATTTATGACACTATATTTTAATTCAAGAATTTCCATAATTGTGTGCGTGTGTGTATATATATATCAAAACACTTGAAAAATGCTCAAAAATCAATTTGGTACTAAGGGTATATCGACATACAAACAACCCCATGTCGACATATAACTGTCATTTTTCAAAATTGAAAGGAAGTGCCTTTTCACTATTTGTGACGGTTTTGAGATGTTGCAACCTTTCACACATTAAAAAAGGGGTGATTTCTAATTTTTAATTATTTCTTCTTCTCCACTTTCACTCTCTTTCATTACACCATTATTTCTTATCACTTTTGTGATTTCTACACCTATACTCTACCATGTTCAATTCTGTTTTCATTAATCTTCTTCTCTCTACACTCTCTACTCATTACTCTCTGAATCAAGTGCTATTGAAGAGTTATAGGGCTGTTTATAATTGTTTGGGTTCAGCAAACTAATCGGTGGTATCCCTTATAGTTATGAAATCAAGGATGGGTAATCGGTGGTATCCCTTGTAGCCGTGAAATCAAGGAGGTTAGAATTGGTGATATCCCTTGTAGCCATGAAACCAAGGAGGTTGTCATTGGATATTGATATAGCAATAAAACTCAGCACAATCCAACGCTGAGCGGGACTGGACGTATGAGCAATTCCAAACCAGTATAAAATCTGGTGTGTTCTTTCCTTTTCAGCATCTTATTTCTATTTAATTTTGTGTTTATGTTTGAATCTGTGTCTATGATTGTGTTTGTGGTATTTGATCCATATAGTAGTTCACATAAGTTTTAGATTTTGTTTAAATTCTCAAAAACACTATTCAACCCCCCTCTAGTGTTTGTTGGCCTTAACGATCCATTCTGCAATCCCTAACATTTGCATCCGTGATATGAATATCCAATATATAGAAAAAAAAAATTGAATGTAGAAGAAAAACGCTATCCATATTTAAAAATAAATGTTGATGGGCCTATTTATTTAGAGGAATTCATTTAAGATAAAAAAGTAAACATAATATCATTAGTTTTACATGTAAACCAAATAACGTATATTTCTTATTGAGCATGGTTAATAACACTCCAATTTTGGATAACAGTGGTCATTTTTCTGATTTTTCTTAAATTACTATGGCGTGTACTATTATAATTAACCCTTTATATTTTCGACAACAAATGACCTTTTACACAAATGAATTTCGACCATGTATCATCGAATACATTAGACATGTGTAATGGTCACCCTTCACTATATCAACTTATTAAATTCAATCGAACGCTGCCATAATCGTAAGGGGTAATTTTGTTTGAAAGTTTAAAAAAAACTAGCTCGAGACCGGTCTTAAAAATACAAAAGTGAGTGATGTGTCCTTAAAAAGTTACATTCTGTATCCAAAATTGGATTATCATTAACAATGTCGTTATTATCATACAATTATCAACTCACACTAGAATACCACACTGTGAAGCTTAGAAATATGATTAATTAAGTTTATTAATCTACCAAGAAGAGTTAATGTATTCGCTTATTTTAGGCAGAAGGTCGTTTGAATATAAAATAATTATTTATCAATCCATTGTAACCAGATTGTCATGATGATCAAAATTGTTTATAATAAAAAATTGAAATAAATGCAGAAAAATAAGAGCAAATGAGACATGTGGGTTCCTAATTCATTCTTAAATAAATTATTATTTTCCAGCATTTAAAAGATTACCTTCTATTCTCTTGTCTGCTGCCTTCCCAAGTTCAGAATTTATCACACTTAAAATATTCCAAAATTCATCCTTGAAACTACATTCCCTCCCTTGGATTCAATTTTGATTATATTTAAGGGATTTAAAATGTAGAGAGTTTGTCAAATAAAAAAACAATGCCCAAAAAGAAAAGCTTAAACAAATGTGCTTAGCAGATCTTATATTGATATTATTTCCATTAAAAATATGTAAGTAAATATCAACCAAAAATTGCGTATATTTTTTCTTAGGTTTGGATCAAGCTTTTCAAATAAAGTAATAATAATAGTATTAATACTAATAATGGCTATAGCAATGATATGTTATTCATAATTATTATAACCTAACATATTTATCAAATCAAGCTATAAGAATTATTACTGCAAATCCCCAGGAGAACGAGAGTGCAACAAATTATCTACACGTATTCATGATTAATATCACCACGATTCTAATAAATTTATGTTTATTACTCTGTCCTCTTAGTTTACTTCTCAATTGTAAAAGATCACTAAGTTAGTAAGACAATTTATGCAGATTCAAGGGGTGGTGGTTATTTTTACACCAACCTTATTTCAATTATGATTGATTATAAAATATATACTAATTCTTTATCTAGAATATATAGATATATATATGCAGGATTTATATACAAGACTTAACTACTGAAGACTGTACAATTTTAGAGTTTCAAGAGATTCAGGATTCAAAAGAGATTCAAGGCTCATGAGTTATCAAGCTATCAAGAGTTCAAGAAAAATATAGTAATAGAGTCTAGTTTATATGTAAGACTCTGAATAGCACTCCTGGTTCAAACTCTGTTTTTCAAATTATCTCTTTTCAATCAAAACTATTTTCAAATTGATTTTAAACTTCTCTCAAAATAATTTTTAATCTTCCAAGAATTTCAAACTTATGATTTCAAATATATTTCCTAATTTATAAGTAATATTATTTTTATAATTTAATTAAATCATATATGTATTTATATTTTACTAAGTTTATATTTCATTATAATATTCTTATTTAAACTCTAAGTTGTCATATAACCTTTTTGTTTATATAGTTTATAAATATCACTTTATAAATTCCTATGTATGTTTAAAATTATATTTTATATAGTTTTATATCACATATATATAAAGTTTATAATCATATGTTTAAATAATATTTTTTCAAGTTTTTACACATAAAAAATAATGTTTTAATAATTAGCTTTTTCAGGAATTTCCATAATATATATATTGGTCTAAATACTTTAAAACTGATTAAAAATTCAAAAATATGGTATGTATGTCAACATACAATAATGCCTATGTCGACATATAACCATCATAATTTTAAAATTCAAAGGAAGCGTCTCTTCACTATTTGTAATGTTCCAGAAGCGTTCTTATAAATAGGAGTTGATTTCGAATTTTTTAGCCATTCTTCTTCTCCATCTTCACCCCTTTTCATTCCTCCATTATTATTTCATATTTTTTTGATTTCTACACTTCTACTCTGCCGATTTCTATTCTAAATACATAAAACTTCTTTTCTTCTCACTCTCTACTCATTACTCTCTAAACTAAAGTGTTATTGAAGAGTTATAGGACTGTTGTTACCATTTGGTATTATTTGGGAAAGGGTGCGTTGCTTGTAGCCTTGAAATCAAGGAAAAAAGAATCGGTGTTAACCTTATAACCGTGAAATCAGGATGTTTGGAGTGGTGTTAACCTTATAGCCATGAAATCAAGAGTGGTGGAATCAGTGTTAACCTTGTAGCCGTGATATCAAGGAGATTGTACTTGAATATTGATATAGTAATAAAACTTTGGGCAATCCAGCGTTGCGTAGGACTGGACGTAGGAGTAATCTGAACCAGTATAAAATCCGATATGTTCTTTCCTTTTTTGCATTTTATTTTTGTTTATTTCTGTGTTTGTGTTTGATTATGTGTCTATGATCATATTTGTGGTGTGTGATTCAAATAGTAGATCACATAAGTTTTAGATTTTCTTAAATACCTTAAAAACACTATTCACCACCCTCTAGTATTAGCTTTGCCTTAAGATCCGCATTCCACGTTCCCTAACAATTGGTAACAGAGCAACGTTTTTCAAAAAGTTAATAATATGATTTTTTAAAATATTAAATGGAAAATTTTGAAATAATTTATAACACTAGTTTAAATTCATGCATTGCATCAGTATTAGATGAGTCTGCATTCAATTTTATTGAAAAATCAAGTTATCATGATATAGTTTCTTGGAAAGTTTAAATGGATATATCACATAATCGTCATGATGTTATTATTCCAAATTACAATTAGTTATTTTGAAAAGTCACTTGAGTCTTTGAAAAGGTACGATGTATGGAAGGAAAAGAAGTTATATTTAATGACTGTTGGCTAAAAGACACCAAGAAGATCATTCATCAATCAAGAAAAGAAGAATTTATGAAGGGATATGATTTTTGGGCTTATAGTAGTTGAAGTGTCCATTCATTCAAAGCCAAGTTGGTTAAACTACTAAATCACCGATCTCATCGTCAAACTCTGAAAGATGTAAATGTTTGGTTTATGACAATGGAAGAAATGAAGATAGATGTTATAACTGCAACAAACCAGGGCATATAAAGAGAATGTGTCCATATCCAGATAAATGGGATCAATAGACAAAAAATAGTAATTCATCAAGGAAAAGAAAGAGGGCATACGCAACAACTTTAGATGATTCAAATTCATCATCAAGCGATGAAGAGCCAGAAACTGGAAATCCAAATTTGTGTTTCACAAGATTCAAAATTCAGAAAATATTGAAGAAATGGATCTAAAAACCGGGTACGCCTTAATTAATTTTAAATATTTCTGGTTAAATGGATGTTTTGTTTGCTTTGTTCTGAATTTGAAATTTAAACTTTAGAATTCAAACTTGAAATTTAAAATTCAAATTTGAAATTTGAAATATGAAATTCAAAATAATAATAATAAAATCATAATTAGTAAAACAATAAAATAAATTTTTGATGTTTGTTAGGATTAATATTAATTCAGGAAACAATAAAACCTAAAATATAAATCGATAATATAATCAAAACAACTTGTCTTTTGAATTTCTGCATGTATGCCGACATACATAGAAGGGCATGTCGACATATGTACCAATAAATTCAAATTTTGAACTTTCAAACTTCCTTCCATCTTTCCATTAAGAAAATGCCTTTTCAAACTCTAGTTATTAACTTTGTTTGTCTCCTTGTTTTCTTATATCTTGTTTCAAAATATATATTAAAAGTAAATAAATTAATAAAATTATATAGACATGTTAATATGATATACAAAGTTAATTTTTTTAATATTGTTATAAAATATAAATTTATTTATCTTTTATACAGTTTAAACATGCATAGTTTAACTTATATATTATTCATATGATTTCATAACATTTTTGGGTTACATTATCACAAATTATACTTGTAACTTAATATTTATTTTGATTTCTTAATAAGATTCATAAAAGCTTGATTATTTAACCTAGTATTTAGGTATAATAATAATAATATATGATTTTATGTCTTAAATATGTAGTTTAACTATAAGATGTTATAGTTTTATAGTTTCATTTATATCCATATTTCATAATTTTGTTATGATTATAGATTTTTTTAAAAGTTTTAACATATAAATGGTTCCTTAACAAATTAATATATTTTGATTTCTAAAAGTTTAAATTTAAAATTGATTTGTATCAAATGATTGATTTATATTTCATAATAAATTAAATTTTAAGTCCTTTTTAAAATTAGTTTTTATATATAATTATGACTATATGTTTATATAAAAATAGTTTACTTTATGTGATATAGTTATATATTCTCTTTAAAAAGGATCTTCAATTTTTACTATATTAAAGAAGCACCATACTAAGATTATTTAACTCCACATTTCTTAAAGAATTATTATAAAAAAATATTATCTATTATGAATACCATAAAACTTTCATCTTTACTATCCTTTAAATCTCTTTCATAAGCGTTATTAACCTAAGTCTAGAAATTATTATATATTACCCTTGTTTAATTCAAATAATGTATAATATATATGTATATGCATAATAGTTAGATAGTAATTTGAATATATTTTACCTAAATAGATATAATCACCAAATCATTCTATATACTGTCATTACACATCTTATTTCATATCATACATTATTATTATAAATTACAGTACATCTCAAATTAAAATCATTCACATCACAAGTTGCATTTCATTCAATATATCATTTCATATAGTTTTGCATATAACATTCTACATTATAACCAACACACTACATTACATGTTAACATTAACTCCACACATAACAAGTATACAGTATGAGAAGTTCTTATTGACTTATCATTACTTGACTTATATTACTTTAAGTTGTATCATAGTTTTAAGGATATATTATCAGAATTATTTCTTAGTCTAGATTAAATTATTAAGGAAATTAGAGTTTAGGCTGGGTTTTGTTGTGTATTAGATTAATGGGAAGTTTTATTCTTTCTAGAATTAGTTGAAGTCTCAAGAAGTGTTTTTGAGTAGACTTGAATTGCTTGTATGTTTGAATTGCTTGTTTGTTTAATTTGCTTATTTGGATTGATTTGATTGTTTAAATTGATTATAAATATTGATTGATTTACTTATTTTTATTTTATTAGACAAGCATAGTCATAATTTTAGGGGGAGTTATAATACTTCAGGTTTAGAATCAAAGATTTGAAGGGAAATATAATGTTATTCAATTCAGGAAGTATTATATAGTCATTTATGGCATAGGTTTAGAGATTGGTATTAGAATGGTTATGATATAATAAGGATATATATAGGCATAATTTTAAGGGGAGTTATGTATAGTAGTACTTTAATATAGAATTAATTATTGTAATCATAAAATATATAGATAAATATAGGTTATAGATTTAGGGGGTTTATATTTGGAATTTCTTTTGATAACGACAAAGGGGGAGAAATTATAAAATAAGGATTAATTTAAGGGAAAGTAAGAAGGATTCGTGATGGCCGGGGAATATTAGAAGGATCAGAATCAACAGGTGTGAACAGGTATAAATATTTTATAAATCAAGGTTGTCATCATCAAAAAGGAGGAGATTGTTGGAGAATGGAGTTTTGATGACAACAACCTTATTTCATTTATCATTGATTATAAAATATATACTAACATCTCTATCTAGAATATGTAGACATATATATGCATGATTTGTGTACTGGACTTAAGTACAGAAGACTCTACAGTTATGGAGTTTCATGTAATAACCCAGAAATCTGAGCCAATTTAAAATTTTTATTTTGGCAATTTTGATGAATTTTTAATATTTAAAATGAATTATTTTAAATAATAACAACGAGAAATTTATTTTGAATAGAATTAGAATGAATATATTTATTTGAATCGTCGCTAGAATATAAATATTTGTTTTAAATCACAAGAGGAACTGAAAATGGTGCGGTAGTTCGAAAATTCGATTTCAAATTTCAAATGAATGTACAGGATTCAAAATAAACCGGATTTTAGCGAAACCAAAAATTTTAGAAACTATTTGAGAATATCTTTCCAACGAATCCGAAAAATTGAAATTTCATAGCGGAGATAAAAGTTATGCCCAGTTGAAAATTCAGAATAGTCGCTACGGAATTCTAGCCCTTGAAAATGGAAATTTTGCACATGACCTCGGTTTTCGATGAAACCATTTTTGTTGGATCCGTGATGTCAATTTATTGCAAGATTTCAAAACTCGTAATTTTTCAAATCAATATGTGAGCATGGCAAAGGAAAACGCGTTTGACTAGTTTTAGTTGATTTTAATCGACTGGAAAATGGCCATTTTTCAAACGGTCTCAGAATTCGATGAAATTAGTTTTGTTAGGACCGTATCGTCAGAACGAATGTAATAACCCGGAAATCTGGGCCAATTTAAAATTTTTATTTTGGCAATTTTAATGAATTTTGAATATTTAAAATGAATTATTTTAAATAATAACGACAAGAAAATTATTTTTAATAGAATTCGAACGTATATATTTATATACGACGTCGTTAGAATATAAATAATTATTTATAATTACAAAAGGAACTGAAAATGGTATGGTAGTTCGATAATTCGATTTCAAACTTCAAATGATTGTACCGGGTGCAAAATAAACCGGATTTTAGTGAAACCAAAAATATTTGAATCTATTTGTGAATATCCTTCCAACAAATCCAAAAAATCAAAATTTCATAGCGGGAATCAAAAGATATGTCCAGTTGAAAATTCAGAATAGTCGCTATGGAATTTCGGCCCTTAAAAATAGCCATTTTGCAAACGACCTCGGTTTTCGACGAAACCACCTTAGTTGGATCCGTGATGTCAAGTTATTGTTAGGTTTCAAATTTCATAATTTTTCGAATCAATATGTGAGCGTGGCGAACGGAAATGTGTTTGACCAGTTTCAGTTGATTTTAATTAACTGGAAAATGACCAATTTTCAAACGGTCTCAGAATTTGACGAAACTAGTTTTGTTAGGACTGTATCGTCAATGCGAAACTAGAAAATATTTTTTGGGAATTTTTAAATTCCGTTTGTGGCCCCGATAAATAGAAATGTGTGTTCAAAATCAATATATAGAGTTATATTTGGATTTTGACGAAAACTAATCGAAACGATCAAATCAGCCTATGATACATATCCCACTGTGTTTAGAATGGGGGTAATTAGTGAAACGACCCGAACTTCCCCGGTAAGGAAAGCCCGGATAGAATTGAGAACACGAGAAATTAGAATACAGACAGAAGAACTTTTCAATGTATATTACAACAATTCATCAGATTACGAGAATATACAGAGTATAAATCAATATTGCACATTTGATAAATATCAGAGATTACAATACATTACATTGCAGCGGAAAATAATACAATACACAACTAGAAGAGATATACGGATACAAAGCTTTTCGGATATCATTCCAGATGTAAACCAGGATCCTATGAAGATAAATCTGCAAAACCAAAACTACTAGCTGCCCGTGTCAAAATAAGGGCACCCAGAGTTTAGGTTATAACAATAAACTCCAAGTCAGTCATGGGACTGGTGTGAGAACTAAAACAGTTATAAATCTTTATTTTAAAGTTAGGTAAATCAAGGGACCACGGAACGGGTTTCCTCCCAAGAACACCAGTGCATATAACAAAACAACGCAATCCTAAATAAAGAAAAATGAAGCTATTATAAGACCCAGGTCCCATCACACAATGCAACGCAAGCCGGAGGATAGGGTTTTTACCTTATAATAGCCAAAGAATGCTTGATACGTTTAAAACAGATTATTTTGGTAGTACTATAAGTGTATAGTGTATAAAACAACTTCAAATCATAAGTATCAATCATAGACGGCATAAGCGCCCCATCCCACTATGTCGCCATACTAGGCTCTACAAATAAAACCGCAAAGTCGTGTATTGGAAGTTGGATTTCCATCTGTGAACCGAGGCAAAAGATAGTCCTCTACCGATTCGAGATTGTCTAGCCCGAGTCTCAAGCAAGCGCGCAGGCAAGCCTTGGATCGTCAGGGCCGGTCCACTACGTTTCCCCGCCCTTTGGGGCGTAAACGAGCCAACGAATGACTCCATCAGACCCAGATCATCCGATCAAACCGAGGCGCCTCGCAACAGCAACAACCACATAAGTCAAACTCGTCAGGGCGTGTAAAGCCACTGACGCCACTTTTATATAGAAGGAAACGCATGCCCTCCCTGATGTCCTCTCCCGTTTCTGGTTCACAACTGGGTTGTGAGGCTCGCGAATCAACGTTACACAAAGATATGCCACACAGGCCGTGCTTTGATCATCACCCACAAGACTCTGCTTTTCAACAGAAGCCTTGATCATTTGCATCTTAGCATGCCACACAGGCAATTCACGCTATGAAATCGATATCAATCACATAGAATGAAATCCGATGTCAGACACACAGTTCATTTACAAGTTCGTTATGGGTCTGAACGAAACCGGAGGCACCTATTACCCCGCATATCCCTCGATCTCCAAGTACGTCTGTACGATCACCAACTGATTCCCTCCTCTTGGGTGTACGGCCCAATCTAGATCATCAGTAATTATCCAAACGACGTGAAGACCTCCGGTCTTCGACCACCGTCTTCATCTTTGACACCACGTCGAATCAGTTATTCAAAATGGGATAAACCCGATCTTTCCGAATAACTCGCATATATAATAAACAAGTGTTACACAAACACAACATATGCCTCATTCCAATTCATCAGTCACTAACCGTAAATTAATCACGAGAATAATTCCCCTAATATTAACCCCGAAGGCCGAAACCAACATCAGATCAATATCCAGAAAACCATTCTGCTTAGCTAACCGATAGTTAGTTTCTAAATTTCACATTCTTAGGGACAGGTTCCCATTAATTTTATCAAAGATAAATTCTTTAAATTTACTCTTTAATCTACTTTTGGATATCAATTCATACTAGTCGGATTAGCGAACCACACCGAAGTAATCATTTATTTTAATTTCCCAATCCCAACCTATTCATCCCATGAAGTAAAACTGGTAATACTTTATATCTAACACCACGGTGTTATCGGTAAATTCAATTACCATTTGACGTTGAAATCTAAGTAAAGATTTAACTATCGCCTGGAGCAAAACTGGTGATACTCCATTCTTGATCATTTCAATCTAATTAAAGATTCATTAAAACTCCACTTAGTTTTAATCTATGACTGGGTTAAAGAATCAATGTCATTTAAAACACGGTTCACGATAAACCCAAAATCACATCACATTTCAATCAGTCCCTAACCGTAAATTTGCAAGTGAGCAATTCCCTAAATATTAACCCCGAAGGCCGAAACCAACATCAGATCAATACCCCAGAAACCATTCAACTTAACTAATCTCCAGTTAGTTTCTGATTTTCTTAACTCCTTTGGGTCTAAGAACAGTATTATTGAAGATACCGTTCACGACAACCCAAAATCACATTCCATCAATTTTCGGGTTAAAGAACAAGTGTTATTTAAAACATTGTTCACGATAAACCCAAAAATTAATAACAATTCAATTCCAATTAAATATTATTTAACTGGTACACTTCATTAAATCTAAATAAAAAGATTTAATCTTTTTCTCAATTGGGTTTAAGAACAGTGTTAATGAAGACACCATTCACGACAAACCCAAATCATATTTGATATTAAATACAAGGCTCTGAATAGAAAATATATCGGCTTATATTCAATATCAAATTCTACGATAAACAAATACCGTATTGGAAATAACGATATATATATCTTTCAAATTTCCATAACGTTGTCTGTATAATCACGAAATCCAACATCGAAATATTCCAAAAACAATTTCGATTCAAATCCATTCCAATTCATTTATTGGAAATTCTGGTTACTTTTAAAACCCTTTTCAAATCCAATTTATTTATTTAAAAATAAATATAATTTTAATTCTAGTTGAAAACTAGTTCATTTCAATAAAAATCTATTTTTATCTTTTCAAATATGGAGTTTCTCATCTTGATTCTTACCAAATCATTTCTTATGATTTTACACAAATTATTGATATTTTTAATAATTTTATCAAGGCCCGTACAATCGATTTCCATCAATGGCCATCGAACTGCACTTACAGCGACCTTTTCCAAATTTGATTTGGACATAATTCCAAATCCAACCATTAGATTTCAAATTTCTAATATTCCTTAGAAAGCTCTTTTCGATACGAACCCAACGGTTCCAATTAGGAGAATCTGACGGTCGGATCTCCCGTAATATCCGTTCGAAGTCAATGGTCGAAATTCGCGAACTGTCGCGCCGCGGCGCGTTCTATTCAGGCCATTATATTATATATATAATATATACTTCGTCGATTTCCTTTCGAAACGAAATTTATAAATCGTTTTCAAAACGATTTCAACTTCTTTTTCAAATTCAAATCAAAATTGAATTTTTCCTTACAAATTCGTTTTAAATTCATTTCAAATTGATTTCAATTCAAATCGATTTTCAGTTCAATTTTAATATGTTTTAAATTCAATTCAAAAGGATTTCAATTCTATTTCAATCTAATTCGAATTTCAATTCTATTCAGTTTAATTCGAATTCATTTTCTATTCAATTCAATTCAATTTCAATTTAAGTCGAATTTCTATTCTTTTCATTATAAATCGAATTTCATTTCAAAATATTCGATTTTGAAAGCACTTTTCAATATTCATTATATAAACGAATATAATCGATATAAATATCGTTCACGTCAAAATGGCGTCAACCTAATCAACACGGCTTCATATATTCTGTTTTCAAATATTCTATTTCAAATATTTTATTTCAAATATTCTATTTCAAATATTTCTATTTCAAATATTTCTTTTTCAAAACTGGAATGAGGCCCAATCAATTACCATATAATGTTAATTATATGGATTTTCTACAATACATGTATACAATAATCACGATGAATAATCAACCATCATCCAAAGTGCATTCTACACTGTATAAGCATCAAATATAAATATTCAACGCTTATAACAGTCTGTCAATCAATCGATCGACATACAACTAACTATTGGGATTAGTGTATATCATATATCACCCCAATACCCGTGTGGGGTTTTCAAACAATCAAGCACAGATTTTATTTGTGCAGTTGGATGATGTGTAAAATTTATCGTCCCAATCAATATCAATCGAATCAGTGTATATAAACAAATCTCCGATTTGTTTGTAAATATTTATTTTATATACACGTTAAAAATTCTATTTTCAACTATAAAATATTTTTAACTATATAAATATTTTATTTCATTTCACATCACATCACACAATCAACTACACATCAAAATCAAACAAACAAGCATACAAGCCGTCCATGGTCTGTGGACGACAGGTGTCGGGTGCTACTAAACACCGTCTGCATCCTAGTATATATTTCAACCAGAAAAATAAATTAAAGGTGAGAAGTTCTCACTGAGGGTTCCACTCCGCCGTGCTTTGCTTTTGAACTGCTGAACCGACTGAATCTGTTTGAAATTCCAATGCAGTCCTTTTCCAGTTGTTCATAATAAAAATTATATTTTTATTACTTCACTATATAAAAATTATATTTTTATCCTTTTGCTTATATAAAAATTATATTTTTAATATCTCTATAATATAAAAATTGTATTTTTAATCTTTTTGTAATATAAAAATTATATTTTTAACCTTTTTGTTATATAAAAATCAAACCTCTTTCGATTTAAAAACCTAATCTTAATCGGTATTTTTTTTCGAAATCATACGCATAAAGATCATATATTTATTTTGAAATCATATACTTTAAAAAAAATCCTACTTTTATATGAATTAAAAATCAGATCCTTAATATACTAAAAATACTAAATTTACTAAGGAATTAAAAATCAAAAATAAATAAACAAAACTTACTACATACGGTGAAAGGGGGAAAGAGCAATGTCGTCGACTGGAGGGAAAGCTGCTCGTTGGCGGAGGTTTGCAGGGGGTGGCGCCAGGGGTCTCAGGCGGCGGATGAAGGGTGCGGTGGGCTGTGGGTGTCACGGTTTCTACAGAGGAGCGAGGGGAGAGAGGGAAGGGCATAGAGGAGGGGAAGAGACGCGAGCGAAGGGGGGAAGGGAGAGGTTTTCCGTTGATGGGAGGGTTTTTTGGGGTTTCGGGTTCGGAGAGAGAGGGGATCGTGGGAGAGAGAAGGGAGGCTGGAGGAGTTCGCCATGGTGGTGGAGGCGGCGCCGACTTCGGAGGAGCGACGGTCAGTGGAGCGGGTTTGGGGATCGACCCCTCTTTTTCTCTTTATTTTTATTTTTTTTATTTTGAAACAGCGTTGACTGAATGAGGGGAGAGAGAAGACAAGGGGGGTTATATAAATATTTATATATTTTATTATTTTAAAATTTTAAAAAGTAACTTTTTCATTCGAACTGGAAACGAGACCCACCGCCTGTCGTCCATAGCTAATTACCCCTATTCTGAAAACAATGGGATATGTATCGTAAGCTGATTTGATCGTTTCGATTAGTTTTTGTCAAAATCAACATATAACTCTATATATTGAATTTGAACGTGCATTTCAATTTACCGGAGCCACATACGAACTCTAAAAATTGCTGAAAAATATTTTCTAGCTTCGTATTGACGATACAGTCCTAACAAAACTAGTTTCGTCAAATTCTGGGACCATTTGAAAAATGGCCATTTTCCAATCGATTAAAATCAATTGAAACTGGTCAAACGCGTTTTCCTTTGCCACGCTCACATATTGATTCGAAAAATTATGAAATTTGAAACCTAGTAATAACTAGACATCACGGATCCAACAAAAGTGGTTTCGTCGAAATCCGAGGTCATTTACAAAACGGCTATTTTCAAGGCCTTTATATATATTAAAATATATATGAATTCCACAACGACTTTTCTGAATTTTAAACTGGGCATATCTTTCAACTTCTAAAATGAAATCGCAGTTTCTTACATCCGTTAGAAAGATATCTTCAAACAGATTTAGATATTTCTGGTTTCGCCTAATTCCAACTTAAAACGAATTCTGTATATTCATTTGAAATTTGAAATCGAATTATCGAACTACCGCGCCATTTTCAATTCCTTTTATATATATAAATATTTATATTCTATCGTCAAGCCATATAAATATATACGTTCTAATTCTATTCAAAATAAATTTCTCGATGATATTATTTAAAATAATTCATTTTAAATATTCAAAATTCGCTAAAATTGCCAAAATAAAAAATTTTAATTGGCTCAGATTTTCGGGTTATTACAATTAGCTATGGGCGACAGTCGGTGGGTTTGATTTCGAGTTCGAGAAAAAAGTCAACCCTCTTTGTAATTAAATAATATAATATTTTATATAAATAGCCCTCCCCTTTAACCCTAGCTTCACAAACCCGCCCCTCCTCTTAAATTAAAATTCGTTCAGCCCCTTTTTCACTTCTTCGATTCGATCCTCCATTCCCCCCACCCTCGTCGGCCACCAGCGCCTGGCCCGTGCACCACCGCACCACCCTGTTCACCGATCTCCCCCTCTACCTCTCGCTGCTCTTCTCTCTCTCCACCTCCTACGTGGGAATCCGAGACCCCATCCCCCTTGGCAGACCCCGCGGCATCTGCCACCACCCCCAGTGCCGCCGTGACCCCCCTACCGACCTCCCTACCCCCTACGCCTCCTCCCCTTGCTCCTCCTCCTTTGTACAAACCCACACCACCCCAAAACAGTCCCGAACCGCCCCAAATCCCGCTGCGATGGCCACCACAAGGCGCTGCAGCCTCGATCCCGGCGCCACGGAGGTTCATGACCTCTCCTGGACCTCCCCGGGCATCAAAATCCGATTTTAACAAAGTAAGTTTTCTTGTATTGTATTGTTTTTATTTTATTTTATAAAAATTGATTCTATCTTAGAAAAAGCTAAGATTTTTTCTATAGAAAAGGTTTGATTTTTAACTAGCTAAAGGTATGATCTTTATAGCAGAAAAGACGAGATTTTTAAAGTTAAAAAGGCGAGAACTTTAGATTTAGAAAGGCAAAAACTTTATTTTTGAAAGGGTGAAATTTTTATATAAGCATGAGCAAGAAGTTAAAAATATAATTTTTATATGTGTAGAGGTATAAAAATATAATTTTTACATGTGTTGTAAGGTAAAAATATCATCTTTGTTAGTAAAAATATCGTCTTTGTTAGAAAAAATTATATAGTCTTTGTTCAGTTAAAAATATGATTTTTAATGTAGCAAGATCGAATTTTTATATGAAGTAAGGAAGGAATTTTTATATGAAGTAACGAATATAAAAATGTAATTTTTATATATGTATGACTATAAAAATTCGATTTTTATATATATGAAGTAGCGGTAAAAATATGTTTTTTTTATAATGGAAGTAGCATTGTTAAAAATATAATTTTTAACATATACTTCGTGAAACAGACTGCATTGGAAGAACGATGAAGATTTCCTACATATGAAGAGTCGTGGCGTTTGGTTTAGCTTTGGTGAGAACTTCTCACCTTTAATTTAATTTTTCTAGTTAAAATATATGCTAGGATGTAGACGGTGTTTAGTAGCACCCGAAACCCATCGTCCACAGACCATGGACGGCTTGTATGCTTGTTTGTTTGATTTTGATGTGTAGTTGATTGTGTGATGTGATGTGAAATGAAATAAAATATTTATGTAGTTAAAAATATTTTATAGTTAAAAATAGAATTTTTAACGTGTATATGAAATGAAATAAATTAATATAAACAAATCGAACGATTTGTTTATATACACACATTTGACTGATATTGATTGGGACGATAAATTTACACATCGCCCAACTACACAAATAAAATCTGTGTTTGATTGTTTGAAACCCCACACGGGTATTAGGATGATGTGTGACATACACTAATCCCAATAATTAGTTGTATGTCGATCGATTGATTGACAGACTGTCATAAGCATTAAATATTTATATTTGATGCTTATACAGTGTAGAATGCACTCTGGATGATGGTTGATTATTTATCATTGTTATTTTATACATGTGTTGTAGAAAATCCATATAATTAACATTATATGGTAACTGATTGGGCCTCATTCCAGTTTTGAATAGAAACATTTGAAAAGAAATATTTGAACAGAAATATTTGAAAAAGAAATATTTGAAATAGAATATTTGAAAATAGAAATATATCAAGCCGTGTTGATTAGATTGACGCCATTTTGGCGTGAACGATATTTATATCGATTTTATTCATTTTTCAATGAATAATTGAAAAGATTTGAAATTCGAATTAAATTGAAATAAATTGAAATGATTTGAAATTCGAATTAAAATTGAAATGATTTTAAATTCGAATTAAAATTGAATAGAATTGAATTCGAATTAAAATTGAATAGAATTGAATTCGAATTGAAATCAAATTGAAATGAATTCGAATTGAATTGAAATTGAATAGAAATCGATTTGAAATAAATTCAAAATCGAATAGAAATTGAATCGAATTGAAAATGAACTGAAATTGAACTAAAAATCGATTTGAATAAAAATCAATTTGAAATGAATTTAAAACGAAATTATGAGGAAAAATTCAATTTTGATTTGAATTTGAAATGAAGTTGAAATCGTTTTGAAAACGAATTTAAAATGATTTATAAAATAAGTTTTAAAAGGAAATCGACGAAATATATATATATATAATATATATATGTATATATATATTATATAATGGTCTGAATAGAACGCGCCGCGCCGCGGCAGTTCACGAATTTCGACCATTGACTTCGAATGGATATTGCGGGAGATCCGACCGTCAGATTCTCCTAAAACTGGAACCGTTGGGTTCGTATCGAAAAGAGCTTTCTAACGAATATTAGAAATTTGAAATCTAACAGTTGGATTTGGAATTATGTCCTAATCAAATTTGGAAAAGGTCGCTGTAAGTGCAGTTCGATGTCCGTTGATGGAAATCGACTGTACGTGCCTTTATAAAATTGTTAAAAATAATAATAATTTGTGTAAAATCATAAGAAATGATTTGTGTAGAATTAGGATGAAAAACTCCATATTTGAAAAGGTAAAAATATATTTTTCTCGAAATGAACTAGTTTTGAACTAGAATAGTAATTTATTTATTTTTAAAATAAATTAATTGGATTTGAAATGGTTTTGAAAATAACCAGAATTTCCAATAATTGCATTGGAATGGATTTGAATCGAAATTGTCTCCGGAATATTTTGATGTTGGATTTCGTGATTATACAGATGTTGTTATGAAAATTTGAAAGATATATATTAATATCGTTATTTCCAATACAATATTTGTTGGTCGTAGAATTTGACATTGAATATAAGCCGATATATTTTCTATTCAGAGCCTTGTATTTAATATCAAATGTGATTTGGGTTTGTCGTGAATGGTGTCTTCATTAACACTGTTCTTAAGCCCAGCTGAGGAAAAGATTAAATCTTTTTATTTAGATTTAATGAAGTGTACCAATTAAGTAATATATAATTGGAATTGAATTGGTATTGATTTTTGGGTTTATCGTGAACAGTGTTTTAAATAACACTTGTTCTTTAACCCGATAATTAATGGAATGTGATTTTGGCTTGTCGTGAACGGTATCGTCAATAATACTGTTCTTAGACCCAAAGGAGTTAAGAAAATCAGAAACTAACTGGAGATTAGTTAAGTTGAATGGTTTTTGGGGTATTGATATGATGTTGGTTTCGGCCTTCGGGGTTAATACTTAGGGAATTGCTCACTTGCTAATTTATGGTTAGGGACTGATTGAAATGGAATGTGATTTTGGGTTTATCATGAACCGTGTTTTAAATGACACTGATTCTTTAACCCTAGTAAAGATTAAAACTAAGTGGAGTTTTAATGAATCTTTAATTAGATTGAAAAAGATCGAGAATGGAGTATCACCAGTTTTGCTCCAGGCGATAGTTAAATCTTTAACTAGATTTGAACGTGAAATGGTAATTGAATTTACTGATAACACCGTGGTGTTAGATATGAAGTATTACCAATTTTACTTCATGGGATGAATCGGTTGGGATTGGAAATAAAATAAAATAAATGATCACTTCGGTGTGGTTCGCTAATCCCGACTAGTTTGAATTGATATTCAAAAGTAGATTAAAGAATAAATTTAAAGGATTTATCTTTGATAAAATTAATGGGAACCTTTCCCTAAGAATGTGAAATTTAGAAACTAACTGTAGGTTAGCTGAGCAGAACGGTTTCCTGGGTATTGATCTGATGTTGGTTTCGGCCTTTGGGGTTAATATTTGGGGAATTATTCTCTAGTTAATTTACAGTTAGTGACTGATGAATTGGAATGAGGCATATGTTGTGTTTGTGTAACACTTATTTATTATATATATGAGTTATTCAAAAAGACCGGATTTATCCTATTCTGAGTAATTGATTCGACGATGAGTCGAAGATGAAGACGGTGGTCGATGACCGGAGGTCTTCACGTCGTTTGGGTGGTTACTGATGATCTTGATTGGGCCGTACACCCAAGAGGAGAGAATCAGTTAGTGGTCGTCCAGACGTACTTGGAGATCGATGGATATGCGGGGTACGAGGTGCCTCCGGTTTCATTCAGACCCAGAACGGACTTGTAACTGGATGTGTGTCTGACATCGGATTTCATTCTGTGTGATTGATATCGGTTGCATAGCGTGAATTGCCTGTGTGGCATGCTGAGATGCAAATGAACAAGGCTTCTGTTGAAAAGCAGAGTCTTGTGGTTGATGATCAAAGCACAGCCTGTGTGGCACAGCTTTGTGTAGCATTAGTTTGCGAGCCTCACACCTCGGTTGTGAACCAGAAATGGGAGAGGACATCAGGGAGGGCATGCATTTCCTTCTAGCTAGAAGTGGCGTCAGTGGTTTTACATGCCCTGACGAGTTTGACTTATGTGGTTGTTGCTATTGCGAGGCGCCTCGGATATATCGGTGACTATGTGAAGCCGATGGAGTCATTCGTTGGCTCATTTACGCCCCAAAGGGCGGGGAAACGCAGTGTTCAGGCATTTTAATCCACATCGGTGGACCGACCCTGACGATCCAAGGCTTGTCTGCGTGCTTGCCTGAGACATGGGCTAGATTGTCTCGAATCGGTAGAGGACGATCCCTGGCCTCGGTTCATAGATGGAAACCCAATTTCCAAATACGTGACTTTGCGGTTTTAATTGTAGAACTAGTATGGCGACATGATATATGGTACCCATGCCGTCTATGATTGATACTTATGATTTGAAGTTGTTTTATACACTATGCACTTATAGTAGTATCAAATGATTTGTTTTAAACGTATTAAGCATGTCTAGCTATTATAAGGGAAAACCCTATCCCCTGGCATGCGTTGCATTGTGTGATAGTACCTGGGTCTTACAATAGCTTCATTTTTCCAAAAAGCATTGCGCTGTTTTGTTATATGCACTGGTATTCTTGGGAGGAAACCCGTTCCGTGTTATATGGCGTGGTCCATTGGTATATCTGATTTAAAGTAAAGTTTTAAATATCTGTTATAGTTCTCACACCAGTCCCATGACTGACCTGGAGTTTATTGTTTTAACCTAAACTCTGGGTGCCCTTATTTTGACACAGGCAGCTAGTAGTTTTGGTTTTGCAAATTTATATTCATAGGATCCTGATCTACAGCTGGAACGATACTCGGAAAGCTCTGTATCCATGTATTACTTCTAGTTGTGTTTTGTATTATTCCGCTAATGTAATTTAAATCTCTGATATTTTCTTTGTAATATTTATTCATACTCTTTATATTCTTATATTCTGATGGAATTGTTGAAATATATAATTTAATGTTCTTCCGTCTGCGTTTTTTTGTGTGTTGTTCTCAATTATATCCGGGCTTTCCTTACCGGGGAAGTTCGGGTCGTTTCAACGAAGCTAGAAAATATTTTTTGGAAATTTCCACACTATAACAAAAAGGAATTTCGCTCGATCCGAATCGATCGCTATGCCGACCAAGACCATTCGAAACCCCTAATTGTTTTGAGAACACGACCAATTCAAATGCAAACAGAAGAACATTTCATTGTATATTACAATAGTTCCAACAGAATACCAGAATATACAGAGTATGAACAAATAACACACATTCGATAAATATCAGAGATTACAGTACGTTACATAGCAGCGGAAAATAATACAATACACAACTGAAAGTAATACACGGATACAGAGCTTTCCGGATATCGTTCCAGCTGTAAATCAGGATCCTGTGAATACAAATCTGCAAACCCAAAACTACTAGCTGCCAGTGTCAAAATAAGGGCAACTAAAGTTTAGGTTAAAACTATAAACTCCAGGTCGGTCATGTGACTGGTTTGAGAACTAAAACATTTATTTAAAACTTTACTTTAAAGTTAGGTAAATCAAGGGACCGCGCCGTATAACACGGAATGGGTTTCCTCCCAAGAATACTAATGCATAAAACAAATAGCGCAATGCTAAATAAAGGAAAATGAAGCTATTATAAGACCCATGTCCCATCACACAATGCAACGCAAGCCGAAGGATAGGGTTTTTACCTTATAATAGCCAAAGAATGCTTGATATGCTAAAAACAAATCATTTGATACTATTATAAGTGCATAGTGTATAAAATAATTTCAATCACAAGTATCAATCATAGACGGCATAAGTGCCCCATACCACTATGTCGCCATACTAGGCTCTACAAATAAAACCGCAAAGTTACGTATTGGAAGTTGGATTTCCATCTGTGAACCGAGGCAAAAGATAGTTCTCTACTGATTTCGAGACTCTCTAGCCCGAGCCTCAGGACAAGTACTCAGTCAAACCCTTGGATCATCAGGGTTGGTCCACCGATGTGGATTAAAATGCCTAAACACTGCGTTTCCCCACCCTTTGGGGCGTAAATGAGCCAAATGACTCCATCGGCTCCACACAATCACCGATATATCTACGTTCTATTTCTATTCAAAATAAATTTCTCGTCGTTATTATTTAAAATAATTCATTTTAAATAATCAAAATTCACTAAAATTGCCAAAATAAAAAATTTAAATTAGCTCAGATTTCCGGGTTATTACAGCGATAACGAAAAGGAATTTCGCTCGATCCGATTCAGTCGCTAAACCGACCAAGACCATTCGAAACCCCTGATTATTTTGAGAACACGACAAACCGGAACGCAAACAGAAGAACATTTCATTGTATATTACAACAATTCCATCAGAATACAAGAATATACAGAGTATGAATAAATATTATACATCAGAAAATATCAGAGATTACAATACATTACATAGCAGCGGAAAAATAATACAATACACAACTGAAAGAGATATACGGATACAGAGCTTTCCGGATATCATTCCACTCGTAAACCAGGATCCTGTGGATATAAATCTGCAAAACCAAAACTACTAGCTACCCGTGCGGAAAATAAGGGCACCCAGAATTTAGTTAAAACAATAAACTCCAGGTCAGTCATGTGACTGGTGTGAGAACTAAAACAGTTATTTAAAGCTTTACTTTAAATCAGATATATCAAGGAGCCACGCCGTATAACACGGAACGGGTTTCCTCCCAAGAATACCGGTGCATATAACTAAACAGCGCAATGCTTTTTGGAAAAATGAAGCTATTATAAGACCCAGGTCCCATCACACAATGCAACACAAGCTGGAGGATAGGGTTTTCCATTATAATAGCCAAACATGCTTGGTATGTTAAAAACAAATCATTTGATACTATTATAAGTGTATAGTGTCAAAACAATTTCAATCATAAATATCAATCATAGACGACATGGGTACCATATATCATGCCGCCATACTAGGCTCTACAATCAAAACCGCAAAGTCACGTATTTGGAAATTGGATTTCCGTATGTGAACCGAGGCTAGGGATCGTCCTCACCGTTTCAAGACAATCTAGCCTACCATGTCTCAGGAACAGCCGCAACTGAACATTAGTTCATCATGGCCGGTCCACCGATGTGGATTAAAATGCCTGAACACTGCGTTTCCCACCCTTTGGGGTGTAATGAGCCGAATGACTCCATCGGATCCACACAGTCACCGATATATCCGAGGCGCCTCGCAACAGCAACAACCACACAGGTGAAAATAATATAAATGTCAGGGCTGGAAGGTCACTGACACCACCCTAGCTAGAAAGAAACGCATGCCCTCCCTGATGTCCTCTCCCGTTTCTGGTTCACAACCGGGGTGAGAGGCTCGCGAATCAACATTATACAAAGCTATGCCACACAGGCCGTGCTTTGATCATCAACCACAAGACTTTGCTTTTCAACAGAAGCCTTGATCATTTTCCACTTAGGCATTCCATACAGGAAATTCACTCCATGCGATTGATATCCATCAATATATAACCCCTGAGCTCGTACGTCCCAGAGAAGGGCGTTAAGCAAGAGAATAAATTCTCCACCGCCAAACAAATATATATTTAATAGAAATCAATCACACTGAATAAAATCCAATGTCAGACACACAGTCCATTTACAAGACCGTTCTGGGTCTGAACGAAACCGGAGGCACCTTGTACCTTGCATATCCATCAATCTCCAAGTACATCTGGACGATCATCAACTGATTCCCTCCTCTTAGGTGTACAGCCCAATCAAGATCATCAGTAATCACCCAAATGATGTGAAGACCTCCGGTCTTCGACCGCCGTCTTCATCCTCGACACATCGACGAATCAGTTATTCAGAATGGGTTAAACCCGGTCTTTCTGAATAACTCGCGTATATAATAAACAAGTGTTACACTAACACAGCATACGCCTCTTTCCAATTCAGAATATTCTTTTATTCAAATATTCTCATACTTTGGGAAAGGTTCCCATTAATTTTATCAAAGATAAATTATTTAAATTTATTCTTTAATATTCTTTTGAATATCAATTCAAACTAGTCGGGATTAGCGAAACACTCCGAAGTAATCATTTATTTTATTTCCCAATCCCAACCTATTCAGCCCAAGAAGTAAAACTGGTCATAGTTCATATCTAACACCATGGTGTTATCGGTAAACTCAATTACCATTTCACGTTCAAATCTAATTAAAGATTTAACTATCGCCTGGAGCAAAACTGGTGATACTCCATTCTCGATTATTTCAATCTAATTAAAGATTCATTAAAACTCCACTTGGTTTTAATCTTCCCAATAATCACTATCAATGATTATTTAACTTGGGAAATCACATCCTGTCTTTAACTGGGTTAAAGAACCAGTGTCACTTAAAACGTGGTGCACTATAAACCCAAAATCACATTCCATTAATTATCGGGTTAAAGAACAAGTGTTATCTAAAACACTATTCACGATAAACCCAAAAATCAATTCAAATTCAATTCCAATTAAATTTCATTTAATTGGTACATTTCATTAAATCTACATAAAAAGATTTAATCTTTTTCTCAACTGGGCTTAAGAACAGTGTTAATGAAGACGCCATTCACGACAAACCCAAATCCCATTTGATATTAAATACAAGGCTCTGAATAGAAAATATATCGGCTTATATTCAATATCAAATTCTACGACCTACAAATATCGTATTGGAAATAACGATATAAATATATCTTTCAAATTTCCATAACACTGTATAATCACGAAATCCAACATCGAAATATTCCAAAGACAATTTCGATTCAAATCCATCCCAATACAATTTTTGGAAATTCCGGTTACTTTCAAAACCATTTCGAATCCACTTTATTTATTTACAAAAAATATATGGATTCTAATTCTAGTTCATTTCGATAAAAATCTGTTTTTATCTTTTCACATATGGGGTTTTTCATCCCAATTCTTCACAAATCATTTCTTATGATTTTACACAAATTATTACCATTTCTAATAATTTTATCAAGGCCCGTACGGTTGATTTCCATCAACGGCCATTGAACTGCACTTACAGCGACCTTTCCAAATTTGATTTGGACATAATTTCAAATTAAACCGTTAGATTTCAAATCTCTAATACTCATTAGAAAGCTCTTTTTGATACGAACCTAACGGTTCTAGTTTTGGGAGAATCCGACGGTCGGATCTCCCGTAATATCCATTCGAAGTCAATGGTCGAAATTCGCGAACTACCGCGGCGCGGCGCGTTCTATTCAGTCCATTATATTATATATATAATATATACTTCGTCGATTTCCTTTTAAAACGTATTTTATAAATCATTTTAAATTCGTTTTCAAAACGATTTCAACTTCATATTCAATTTCCAATCAAAATTGAATATTCCACATCATCTATTTACAACGATAATATTTTCAAAACGTTAAATTTTGAAATCACTTTCTTTTCTATATTCATTATAAAAATGAATAAAATCGATACAAATATCGTTCACGTCAAAATGGCGTCAATATAATCAACACGGCTTTTGTTCAACACATGAATATTTATTCTATTCAACACATGAATGTTTATTCTATTCAACACATGAATTTATTTTCTATTCAACACATGAATTTATTCTATTCAACACATGAATTTATTTTCAATTCAACACATGAATTTATTTTCAATTCAACACATGAATTTATTTTCTAAATTGGAATGAGGCCCAATCAATTACATATAATGTTAATTATATGGATTTTCTACAACACATGTATATAATAGCAACGATAAATAATCAACCATCATCCAGAGTGCACCACACAACTGCATAAGCATTAAATATAAATAATTAACGCTTACACAGTCTGTCAACCCATCGATTGACATACAACTAAACAATCGGGATTAGTGTACGTCAAATATCATCCCAATACCTGTGTGAGGTTTCAAATCAACAAATACAGATTTTTATTTGTGCAGTCGGGCGATGTGTAAAATTTATCGTCCCAATCAATATCAGTCAAATCAGTGTATATAAACAAATCGTCCGATTTGTTTATTACTATTTATTTTATATACACGTTAAAAATCATATTTTTAACCATAAAATATTTTCCAGTATAAAATATTTTGTTTCATTCCACATCACACAATCAAATTTCACCACATAGCAATCAAACAAATAAGTCATCCATGGTCTGTGGACGACGGGTGTTGGGTGCTACTAAGCACTGTCTGCATCCTAGTATATATTTCAAACTAGAAACAGAAATAAAAGTGAGGAGTTCTCACCTTAGGGTTCCACTCTGCTGTTCTTTTAAAATGAAGAAGACAAATGTCACACCGACCACTCAAGCGAACTCGATATCCTACACGATTGATTTTCATCAATAACATTCACACGATAAAAATTATATTTTTATCTAACTAGAAATCATATTTTTAATTCGCTGCATATATAAAAATCACATTTTTATATTCTCTATTATATAAAATTATATTTTTAATCCGCTACATATATAAAAATTATATTTTTATTGTCTCTACTATATAAAAATTATATTTTTATTGTTTCTACTATATAAAAATTATATTTTTATTGTCTCTGCTATATAAAAATTATACTTTTATAACGCTACTATATATATAAAGATTATACTTTTATAACGCTATTATATATATAAAGATTATACTTTTATAACGCTACTATATATATATATAAAGATTATTTTTTCCGCTATTATATATATAAAGATTACTTTTATAACGCTACTATATATATAAAGATTACTTTTTTTGCTATTATATATATAAAGATTACTTTTTTTCGCTATTATATATATATATAAAGATTACTTCTTTTTTCAATGACTTGAGAATTATATTTTCACCTAACCAAAATTAAACCCTTATAAACCTAAAAATCTTACCTTTAGATAATTAAAAATCTTATCTTTCTTTAAACAAAAATCTTATTTTTATCCTTAAGAAAAAATCTCATTTTTCCTTACAATAGAACTGAATATAAATTATATGCTTTAAATTTTTAAATAAGCAAGAAATTAAAAAGGAAAATAGAAAGCTTAATGCGTCCGACTGAAGGGGGGAGGGGAAATGGCACGCCACCACGATGGGAGTCGTCGGACCGGCGGCTGGATCATGGGTGCGGAGGTGGGTGCAGTCGGCTAGGGTTTCCATCGATTTGGGGGAGAATGGCTCCCGGCTTTAATTAGAAGAGGGAGGGGAGGTCGAAGGATAGAGGAGGGGGTCAGAGGGAGGGGAGGTCGAAGGATAGAGGAGGGGGTCAGAGGGAGGTGGCGCCGGGATAGGGAGGTGGTGGTCCAGCTTTGGTGGGTGGTGGAAGTGGAGCGGCGACGGGAATGGGGAGGGCGACGAGGGCTACAGATTTTGCTTTTTTTTAAATGACGCGTTGACCTGAAGAGAGAAGGGGAAGGAGAGTATAATATATATTATTTATTTATCCATTTAATTCCATAAAGCAACTTTTTAATTCGAACTCCAAATCAAACCCACCGACTGTCGTCACTTGCTAAGTACCCCCATTCCGAACACAATGGGATATGTATCACAAGCTAGTTCGGCTGTTTCGATCGGTTACTGTCAAAATCAAAATATAAATCTATATATTGAATTTGAACGCACATTTCAATTTACCGGGGCCACATACGGACTCTAAAAATTCCCGAAAAATATTTTCTAGCTTCGTATCGACAATACGGTTCTAACAAAACTAATTTCGTCAAATTTGAAGACCGTTTTGAAAAATGGCCATTTTCCAGTCGATTAAAATCAACTGAAACTAGTCAAAACACGTTTTACTTTGCCACACTCACATATTGATTCAAAAAATTATGAATTTTGGAATCTAGCAATAACTTGACATCACGGATACAACAAAAGTGGTTTCATCGAAAACCGAGGTCGTTTGCAAAATTTACATTTTTAAGGGCCAGAATTCCATAGCGACTATTCAGAATTTTCAACTGTGCATATCTTTTGATTCCCGCTATGAAATTTCAATTTTTCGGATTCGTTGGAAAGATATTTTCTAATAGATTCAAATATTTTTGGTTTCGCTAAAATCTGGTTTATTTTGAATTCTGTACATTCATTTGAACTTTGAAATCGAAATTTAAACCTACTGCGCCATTTTCAATTCCTTTTATAATTAAAATAAAATATTTATATTCTAACATCGAGCAATATAAATATATACGTTCTAGTTCTATTCAAAATAAATTTCTCGTCATTATTATTTAAAATAATCCATTTTAAATATTCAAAATTCACTAAAATTGCCAAAATAAAAATTTTAAATTGGCTCAGATTTCCGGGTTATTACAATCTCCCCCACTTAAAACTTTTCATCCTCGAAAAGGAACGAAGCCGAAAGTTATTTTACAAATCAACTCAACTTTCCTTATTTTCATTACGGCTTAAGTTATTCAACTTTTCAGCTTCTAAGAACTTTTCAAAATTATAAAAAATTTGGCTAACACCCTAAATTTTCGAAAAATTTCTCCATAAACTCCCCTGCACCGGGAGCTTCGGGATATTTCAAATAGCCTCCTATGGCCCTCAACAATTCAAAAAGAAAAAGAAACAACCAAGCAGCTAGCCAATCGGCTCATAAAATCATCCAAACCCAAAGAAATACATTAAACATGTACCTATTTGTCGGGCAAACAATTTTATTCTTCTGCTCTAGCCTCCTTGCTATGACCTGTTCAATGTAAGTACATGTACATGTATGCAAGTGCGACAAATTTTCAATACAATTCACTTTTTGGTTCAATTTGGCTAAAGGTTAAACATTTAATTAATCAAACAATAATCAAATAACACAATCAGCAATCAATTAGTTGATTATCTTTTCAAATTCATAATTTTGATACGTAGTCCAAAAATCAGATTTTTGATGCCAATTCAGAACAATAAGACCTATATAATTTTGGTTATCACACCAGTCAATTGGAATCATATAGAAATTCCCACTTTCAAAACTCGAACATGAATACTGATGATGCACGTGCTATCATCAGTACCATCTCCGAGCGACTAGAGTGTGATTCTATATCTATCCAATATATTAAAACTTCAAATACACGCGGATCAGACGTATACGCAAAATCTTTATATACTGCATTGTCCAAATTCAATATAAAATAAATAATCAAATACGAATAATTGATTTAAATTTTCAAAACAAAAATTGTTTTCATTGTAAAAATATACTCTTCACACTCGTTCTAGGATACTACTGATCCCATCTCCAATGAGTCATTCTCATTGGATATTACTAATCCAATCTCTGATGAATTCTTTCATTTGGTTCTAACGTGTCTTGTTCTCGAGCTTTGTAAACCAAAGCTCTGATACCAAAATGTAACGAAAAGAATTTGTAATGACCCAGCGGGTTCCGGCCCTGAAAATCGACATAAATACCCTTATCGTACTCATGTCGACCTTCCAACACCGAAAACACTAGAACGTTTATAGGAAGAAATTTGAGGGTGAGATAAGAAAGAAAGAAAGTTAGAATAGAAGAAGAAGAATCAACATAGAGTCTCACATCGCAGCGGAACAAAATATAATACAGAATAAATCTTTACTGAAAGCTTTAAAATACTTACAATACCAGAGTACAACACACATCTGGACAGTTTTGAAAATCTTTCCTCATATACACAGCGGAATAAACAATAGATTTCATATGTCTGGATATCTCCAGCTCGTCTCTGGACTTCTCAGTACCTGATAACCTGAACCTGTACATCCCGGGCTAACCCGAGCATTTATAAAACACCGGGTCAGTCTGGTGAACCAGAGTGAGAAAAACTCGCACAGCAATTAAGGGTATCATACAACTTGATTTTAAAGTTAAAATCCTTTCAAAACAAAAGATAATCGTAAGACCAATCCACACATAAACACGGACGGTTTTTACCTTACGATAACCCAAAACAGTTTTCGAAATCAATACCTTTTCTGATATTACAATAGTGTCTAAATACAAGTAAATATCAATCTAGTGGAACGCTTGCATCTCACGCTCCACGTATATATATACAAACAAAACCGTGGGCACTTATTGGAGATTGGATTCCAACTATGACAAGGTATGGGACCACCTGCCGATCGTGTATATCTAGAGGCGAACACACTAGATTCAACAAGAACGTTTTGCAACCCGGCCCTCACATGACCGACCACTCATTTTGCTTGAGTGTATCGAATGTATATCACCAACGGTTGGACTCAAACCAGCGTTTCCCGAATGGGCAGAATCGATAAAGTAAGAAACAAAAGGAATTTCTCTAGATAGGTGATTATACACCCTAATGGTAGCGACCCACATAGCCATGCTGCCTGCCCGATTTCTGTCATTTTCCCGGTTGATGAGGCTTGAGGTCAGGACACATCTGGTCATCATACACTTTGAATGCCACATCGTCAGATCCGCCAAATCACACTGATTGATGTCCACAAAAATACTCTAGTTTATTTGGCTAGAGACTAACCATTTCTTCGCCATCAACTATGGTACGTTTGGAGAAATCAACGCATGTAATTCCTTTGGAAATACTCTGTCAGACACTCGTCCATACAAGTCATCCAGGAACAGGATGAACCGAAGGTACTCTCCTACTGCATCCAATATAGGAATCACCCCATGGATCAGTAGCGATCGTCCTTGCAATCCATTGATTTCAACCACGACAGAACCCCAGGGAAACACCCCATCTCCGTTAAGGTCACTCACAAAGAGAATGCCTTAATTTTGGTGGATGTTTATAGGTAAAAGTTACAGATACACAAGACAGATATAAATACACATTTTTTGAACAGCGGAAACAACAGCAACTTTTATTTCATCAAAATACGTGTTACGCAAACCATACCATAATTGTCTTACAATACTTCAAAAAAACATTACATTTCCATAACTGTCTTGATTTCATAACTTAAAAAAGCATAAAAACATAAGTAAACTGCATAAGTCCCCATAATTGCTATCCAAAGCCATAGTCCCAAACGAAAGAAATCCAAGCAATACATTCTCTCTCTTCAAGCTGGATGTGAAACTGGTCAAGCTGCGGTATTCCCTCCCTTTGGACCTGGGGGGGGGGGGGGACGAAAGAAAAGTAGAGTCAGGCATAAAGCCTGAGTAAGTCTAGCACTGTTCATTCTATGAATAAGAAAAAGAGCATGATAAGTATAAAATGGAAATGGGGAAGCACCATAAACTAAGTTAAGTTGTCTAGAGTCGAACACACTATCGTACCCCATATTAATCTCTGCACCCCTATTAACTAGTTCCCAACAGGCACCCCATAATCAGGGTGAAGTGATCCATTTCTAATGATCGGCTCCTACTCGCATAATTACATGTGTCTTACGGCCCCCGATGTTGTAGCTACCTATGCTGGTCCCACCATGGGGTGTATCAAGTCCCATGGTGGCGGCCCGACACAGTTGTAGAATGCACATGTATACTACTGGTGCCCAGTGCTAATTTTTCTGCACCGGAGTGTGTGCACGCCCGCACCCAGTTAGAACCTACACTGCTGCACCACCGCCGTCGATTTGACCTCTTACAGTCAGCCCAGTAATCGTGCCCCACCCTGCCTAGTTCAAGGTATCCTGATACACCTTGTAGTGTTACTGCTGAAAAGGGTCCCCCGCTACTAGGTTTTCTATTTCTAGCCAACATGCTAAGGTTGTTAAGTGTTCTGTAAACCTAACCCCCAATCAATCTGTATAGTTTAGCATGTTCAATTTGATTAAGTATTAATTCAGTTTACTTAATCCTATCAATCCTGACTCAGCCTTAATTATCTTATTAAAGCCTCAACCACTCACATTAGACATGTATTGTTGTGACTGCCTGTTGCCGGTTGGGTCCGGGCAGTCTTACTTCACAACTCAGTCTAACCTCGGGTCTTTATTGGGCTCAATGTTTAACCACCCACATTGGATAGGTATTGTTGTGACTACTGGACAGCCAGGCGGGTCCGGGCAGGTTTATGTCACAACGCAATCCAACCTCGGGTTAAACACATCGTATTTTCTAAGTTTACATATTTTGTCTCTTTTCTTTTTATATGTAAATATTTGCAGCCCATTATTCAAATTCATCTTTATTGGGTAAAATTAATTTATACCACTTAAATGTTCTCAAGGTCGTTGGCATGCATCAAACATGCTAACACATATGTTTTATATTTTTAACCCAACATCATTACCCCCGTTTTATACGTTCACTATATTATAACATATGTTGGGCTTAACATTTAAGCCCAACTTAGCCACATGAAAAAGGGGAGGCTTAGAACATGGTGTTTATATATCCTAAGTAACATCAAAAGGGGGGTGTGAACGCCTGAACTTGCAACATAGCGATCTAATTAACATAAATTAGGCACTTGTGAACTTGCATTGTAATAGCATATAATCTTGACATAAAACATACCTAAACACGAATCATGGTTTTAATCTAGTCATGTAAACTTGCATTTAAAATGTGAATCTAACTTAATTATGTGTCGCATATATTATCATATGATTTTGATAACAACATAGGCCTAAAACATATTTTCAATTAGGCACAACACCAAACGTAATCTAGTCATGTTCATAGAGACAACACAAGTTCACAAAGATGCTTACTTTTGTCACTAATACAAAAGTATGGTTTTCACTTGAATCATAATGCCTATTTCAACATAAATTCATATGAATCATAATACCCAAATGGATCCAACTACACTAAAAATGATCATTAAAATAAACATAGAAGGATCTAAAATCATGTTGGCATAATAGTGAATCATATACTTGCATGAGTCTCAACTTGGTTGTAATAAATTATCACAAACATATAGTTGTTAAATTTCAACATGAATCATATACTTGCAAATATCCAATAGATCTAACATCATTATACCACAACATCCCAAATCTATTCATAATTAGAATCATAGCAACATACAATTATGAATTATCATCACCTCAAATTAAGTACAATTCCATTTCTCATTTTACACAGATCAAATCTCAATTATTCATTCACATCGGAATAGCACTCTACTTACAACGTATGACGAATCTTCAATTCAGGATTCTGAATTCTGAATTTGGAGATGCTATCCTTTGTTGTAGGAGTTGTTTTGATTTAATTGTCGCGGCTTTAAGCTTTTCAATCAACTCCTAATCGTTTCTCGACTTGACGGCTATTCCTAGTCTTTCTTCAGCAGCATGACAGCTCCATTCTCATTTTTATTTGTGTGAATTAGGTGGAGTCTTAGGTCCTTTTTATAGAGTTTGTGAATTGATTAGAGCCGTCGATGGAGCTTAGATTAATATAAGTTGTTCGTTTTAAAGAGAAACCAATCAAGACTTGACACATAAGCCCCATTGACAAGACAAAGTCCAGAAATTCGGCCAAGCACAGACCAGGCCAGCCAGGAGGGGCTGGGTTCGACCTGGCTCAGGGGCCAGGTCGACTACCAATTCGACCCCCAGATTGACTACCCAGTCGACCTGGGTGCCCCAGGTCGACTACCAAGTCGACCTGGGTCTTGGGAGGGAAAATTCCCGCCCAGCCCAATCTGGGTCCGATTTTGAATTTTGAACTCGTTTCTAAACTATTTCTGTCTGTTTGAATTTTAAACTGAATTCTAAAACTTCCGGAGGTCATATCTCCCTCATACGGAGTCCGTTTTATGCAAACTCAGACTCTATCTCAAGAAGAATTCCGAGACGAACGAAATGGCGTATCCCGTTTCCCTTAATTCTTTGGTCTGAAATTAAGTATACTTAAATTTGGGAATTTCACTGTTATAGTATATACAGGGTGTTACATTCTCCCCCACATAAAAGGATTTCGTCCCCGAATTCTTCAAGTTTAGGAAGAATGTATATCCTAACATCCAAACGTCCATCTACTCATCCATCAAACACGAGCATCCATTGTCCTTAAAAGACTTCTAATGCTTCATGATCATATGCGAAGTGTGTGTACATGTACTTATCTAATGCAAAATCAGTCGGTCTACTGATTCAGCCGACCTCCTTAATGTAAATTATGTAAGTGTCATGAATCCATTATGTATGCAAACCTTCTTATTCATGATTCTATATGAGTGCACAATCATTCATATAAATGCAACATCCATATGACAACACCTTAAACTTCAACCACATAAGAATGCAAACACATATATGCATATGCAATATGAAGTGACTGAGTCGATCTAAAACCTTGATTGTGTGTGTGTATGCAACCACGAGCAACCACTAGCAATCACTTGCAACCACATGCAACCATCATCCATAACATGTTTCAATTACATGTTTTCATCCAAAGGGTTTCTACCTAAAAGATAAGGTCGAGGAGATATACCCTAAAGATAGATAAAGCATAACTTAAGGAAAAATAGATATCAAAGATGTACCCTCAAAAAGAAAAGGTTAGGCTGCTCGTTTTCTATTCTCAGTTTCCCAAGTTGCGTCTTCCTCGGCGTCGCTCCACTGAACTTTGACGAGCTTGACCTCGCGGTTGCGTAGCTTTTTCACTTCCGTTCCTAATATGCGGGTTGGAGCTTTCCTCATGGTTGCTTCGCGTTCCATTTCAGCTTCTTCAAGGATGTTTGGCTCTACCACTTCAGCAGATTCTTGTAGACATTTTCGGAGGTGCGAAACATGAAAGACGTTGTGAACTCCAACTAGTTTTTTAGGTAGCTCTAATCTATAGGCCATTTTCCCAATTTTCTCGATAATAGGAAATGGCCCTACGAACCTTGGTTCTAGCTTCCCTGTGGTTCCAAAACGAATGACATTCCTTAAAGGAGATACCTTAAGAAAAACCCTGTCCCCAGCCTCAAATTCAAGGTCGGTCCTCCTCTTGTCTGTGTTGGATTTTTGTCTGTCTTGGGCTGTCTTCATTCTTCTCCATGTTAAGTCTACTTTCTCTGGAGTCTCTCGGATCATATCTGGTCCAAGTATGAGCTTGTCAGTAGACTACCACCAACAAGTGGTCGATCGGCACGGTCTTCCATATAAAGCTTTGAAGGGCGCCATTCCGATGGTGGCTTGGTAGCTGTTGTTGTAGGAAAATTCCACCAAAGGAAGATGGTCTTCCCACGTCCCTCCGAAGTCAAGGACGCACAGTCTTAAAAGGTCCTCCAAAACTCTGTTCACTCTTTCTGTCTGGTCGTCGGTTTGGGGGTGATAGGCTGTACTTAAGCGTAACTGTGTGCCTACCGCTTCTTGCAGACTCTGCCAAAACTCACTTGTGAAGATAGGGTCTCGGTCACTAACAATGCTTGAGGTTATTCCATGGAGTCAAACAACTTCCTTGAGATAAAGAGATGCTAGTGATGAGGCATTCCTTCTACTCTTGACAGGTAAAAAGTGGGCGCTTTTAGTAAGCCTATCCACTATTACCCAAATGCTAGTGTTGCCTCTTCTAGACCTGGGCAGACCATCAATGAAGTCCATTGAAATGCTATCCCACTTCCATTGTGGGACCTCTAGAGGATGGAGCAGACCGCCAGGCTTCTTCTGCTCCGCCTTAACCTATTGGCATACCATACACTTAGAAACGAAATCTGCCACGTCCTTCTTCATGCCGTTCCAAAAGAAAACTCTTTTCATGTCCTTGTACATTTTGTCTCCGCCTGGATGTATCGTCATCTTGGAGTGATGTGCTTCTTCGAGAATCGTCTTTACTAAATCCCTTGTCCGTGGGATGCATAGTCTTCCGTCTCGCCTTAGCTAACCCTTATCGTCGATGTAGTATCTGTTGAGGTGACTTGAAGTCTCACCTCTAATTAGCCTATCAACGTCTCCACAAGCTGAGGGTCTTCGCGTTGTGCTGTCCCTATTGAGTCCACAAGAGTCGGGCGTACTTCGAGAGATGCTAGCAAGCCCGGTACAAAATCGGAGGAGGGCCTAAAGTTAAAACTGGCTATATACTCCAAGCTTTGCCTTTCTATAAAGAGCGGGCTTAGGGTCAGTTTCTTTCGGCTCAACGCGTCTGCCACTACGTTGCCTTTGCCCGGAGTGTAGGAGATCTCGAAATCGTACGAGGCAAGAAACTCCATCCATCTCTGTTGCCTCAAGTTAAGATCTTTCTGCGAGAAAAGATATTTCAATGATTTATGGTCAGTGTAAAGTTCGAACTTCTCACCTAGGAGATAGTGTCGCCAAGACTTAAGTGCAAAGACGATGGCGGCTAACTCAAGATCATGGGTCGGGTAGTTCTTTTCATGAACTTTCAATTACCTTCCACCATAAGCTACTACCCTCCCTTCTTGCATCAAGACAGCGCCTAGCCCTGTCCCGCATGCATCTGTATAAACTGTGAACATCTTGCTTCCATCTGGCAACGTCAGAACTGGGGTTGTTGTAAGAGCCCTTTTTAGTTGTTGGAAAGCAAACTCGCAATCCAAGTCCCAATGGAACACTAGATTCTTCTTTGTCAGCCTTGTGAGTGGAGCTGAGATTTTCGCAAAATCCCTTATGAATTTTCGGTAGAAACCTGCTAGTCCTAGAAAACTTCGGACCTCAGTTGCATTCCTTGGTGTCTTCCAATCCTGTACCGCTACTACCTTAGCAGGGTCCACAGCTAACCCTTCTTTGGATACTACGTGCCCAAGAAACCTTACTTCCTCTCTCCAAAAGTGGCACTTGGAGAATTTGGCTTTTAGCTGATGGACTCGCAGATTTTCCATGATTGCCCTTAGGTGCTGAGCATGTTCTTCTTCACTCTTTGAGAAGATCAAGATATCGTCTACGAAGACCACTACGAACATGTTGAGGAATTCTCTGAACACCCTATTCATCAGGTCCACGAAGTAAGAGGGTGCGTTTATCAAGCCAAAAGGCATGACAAGCCATTCAAAGAAGCCGTCTGGGGTTCTGAATGCTGCCTTATTGATGCTATCTTCAGCCACCCTTAGCTGATGAAATCCGGTCGCCAAATCGAGTTGGGAGAAAACTGACGCTCCTACAAGCTGATCAAATAGATCATCAATTTTGGGGAGAGGGTGCCTATTCTTTTTCATTAGTTTGTTGAGCTCACTATAATCAACACATAGACGGAGTGAACCATCCGCCTTTGTGGTGAACACCACTAGAGTGCCCCATTCTAAAATGCTCCTTCTAATGAACCCCTTCTCTAGAAGCTCTTTAACCTGTTTACTGAGCTCCTTCCTTTCCCGTGGAGCCATGTGTCTAACGGGCAACGCAACGAGCTTTGCATTATCTACAAGATATATGCGGAAGTCTATCTCCTGCTTCGGAGGTAAGCCCTTCACTTCTTGGAAGACATCCGGATATTCATGGACCACTCTAACCGATTGCAAACTCTCAACAGAAGCATCTAGCAATTCAAGATAACTAAGCATAACCGCATACGAGGGATTACAAGTAATTTCCATAGTGTTACCGAGTTGGGTCAGAAGCCTAACCACCCTTTTCTCACAATCAAGGATGGCACCATTACTGGATAGCCAATCCATGCCCAAAATCAAACCATATCCCGAGAAACCCAAAACAAAGGCACTACTTCTAAATTCTACGCTTAGAATAGAAATTTTCAATCCCACACAGACCATAGACAAATGAGCTGGGCCCCCGATTGGATTTGAAACAATTAAGGGGTCCTCTACCATACTAGTTTCTAGGTGCAGAGATTCTACTAAAGCAGATGAAATAAAGGAGTGTGATGCGCCAGAATCAAATAAAGTGTGAACTGGGTGATCATAAAGATAAACTACACTTTCTACAGAAGTATTTATACCTCGTTGTTGCAGAGGTGGTGCTTCTAGTGCATGAACCTGTGCCCCTGAGGTGGATCCAGCCTTCTGCCCCTGCCCTCACTTCTTTGGGCAATCCTTAGCCATGTGGCCTGTCTCACCACAAGAAAAACACCCACCATTCTACTTGGCCTTCTTTTTCCTGCAATCTTTCACTAAGTGCCCCACTTTTCCACAGAAATTACACTTCCTCTTCTCTTGGGACTTGTTGTCTTTCCCGCCCTTCTTAAAGTCTGTCTTCTTAGGCTGTAAACCCTCTTTCTTCCCTTGAGAGCCTTCTGCCTTTATCTCCTTCTTGCCCTTATCCTCTTCGTTCAGCAATGCCATCTGCACCAACCTTTCATACGTAGCTCCCATAGGTATATGGGTTATGGCCAAGCTGTGTAATGGCTCATTCAATCCTTTGACAAAGCGGAGAGCCTTCTTGTGCGAAGTGTTGACTAGGTCCAGTCCGAACCTAGCCAGCTGATCGAACTGATTAACGTACTCTTTGACTGTCATATTCCCTTGCTTAAGAAATAAGAATTTTTCCAATTGGAGACTCCTTTCAGCTTCTGAGAGAAATTTAGACTCAAACCTCGCCCTAAAGTCCTCTCATGTTTCCACTGATCTATCTGCATTGGTAACTTCCCACCACTAGGAAGCCTCGCCTTTAAGTAGCCATACTGCCAGTTGTACCTTCTACCTATCTTCTACCTCAAAGATGACGAATAAGTCCTCTGTTTCCTTCAGCCAGTTCCTGGCTGCCACGAAGGACTCGGTTCCATGAAAGTCCTTCCCTCCCATAGCTTTGAAATCTTTACATGTCTTAGCAAAAGTATTACCATGCGGAGGAGGTGGAGGAGGAGGTGCTGCTGCAGCTGGATGATTTCCTACAGCTGGGGGAGGAGGAACAGTGGGACCTGGCTGATTGGCCCTTGCTTCTAAGAATCGTCTGAACCAATCAGGTATTGGTACACCCTTTGGCAAGTTAAGTTCTTCAAACATGCTGAAACAAAAGGACAGATTCAAAATGAAGTATAAAAGATAGTACCTATGGCTTTGGGGGACTATGCCGTTTTAAAATAAAATAACATTTTATCTTTAAAAATGCTTCTTTAAATTTTCTTTTGAAAATAAAATTTCAAAACTTTTATCTGATCTGGTTAACCTATGCTCTGATACCAAGTGAAACACCCCACCTCCGTTAAGGTCACTCACAAAGAGAATGCCTTAATTTTGGTGGAGGTTTATAGGTAAAAGTCACAGATACACAAGACAGATATAAATACACATATTTTTGAACAACGGAAACAACAGCAACTTTTATTTCATCAAAATACGTGTTACACAAACCATACCATAATTGTCTTACAATACTTCAAAAAAAACATTACATTTCCATAACTGTCTTGATTTCATTACTTAAAGAAGCATAAAAACATAAGTAAACTGCATAAGTCCCCATAATTGCTATCAAGAGCCATAGTCCAAAACAAAATAAATCCAAGCAATACATTCTCTCTCTTCAAGCTGGATGTGAAACTGGTCAAGCTGCGGTATTCCCTCCCTGTGGACCTGGGGGGAACGAAAGAAAAGAAGACGAAAGAAAAGTAGAGTCAGACATAAAGTCTGGGTAAGTCTAGGGCTATTCAGTCTATGAATAAGAAAAAGAGCATGATAAGTATAAACTGGAAATGGGGAAGCACCATAAACTAAGTTAAGTTGTCTAGAGTCGAATATAGTATCGTACCCATATTAATCTCTGCACCCCTATTAACTAGTTCCCAACAGGCACCCCATAATCAGGGTGAAGTGATCCATTTCTAATGATCGGCTCCTACTCGCATAATTACATGTGTCTTACGGCCCCCCGATGTTGTAGCTACCTACGATGGTCCCACTATGGGGTGTATCAAGTCCCATGGTGGCGGCCCGACACAGTTCTAGAATGCACAGGTATACTACTGGTGCCTAGTGCCTAATTTTTCTACGCCGGAGTGTGTGCACGCCCACACCCCGTTAGAACCTACACTGCTGCACCACCGCCGTTGATTTGACCTCTTACAGTTATCCTAGTAATCGTGCCCCACCCTGCCTAGTTCAGGGTATCTTGATACACCTTGTAGGGTTACTGCTGAACAGGGTTCCCCGCTACTAGGTTTTCTATTTCTACCCAACATGCTAAGTTGGTTAAGTGTTCTGTAAACCTAACCCCCAATCAGTCTATATAGTTTAGCATGTTCAATTTGATTAAGTATTAATTCAATTTGCTTAATTCTATCAATCTTGACTCAGCCTTAATTGTCTTATTAAAGCCTCAACCACTCACATTAGACAGTTATTGTTGTGACTGCCTGTTGCCGATTGTGTCCGGGCAGTCTTACGTCACAACTCAGTCTAACCTCGGGTCTTTATTGGGCTCAATGTTTAACCACCCACATTAGATAGGTATTGTTGTGACTACTGGACAGCCGGGCGGGTCCGGGCAGGTTTACGTCACAACGTAATTCAACCTCGAGTTAAACACATCGTATTTTCTATGTTTACATGTTTTGTCTCTTTTCTTTTTATATGTAAATATTTGCAGCCCATTATTCGAATTCATCTTTATTGGGTAAAATTAATTTATACCACTTAAATGTTCTCAAGGTCGTTGGCATGCATCAAACATGCCAACACATATGTTTTATATTTTTAACCCAACGTCATTACCCCCGTTTTATATGTTCACTATATTATAACGTATGTTGGGCTTAACATTTAAGCCCAACTTAGCCACATGAAAAAGGGGAGGCTTAGAACGTGGTGTTTATATATCCTAAGTAACATCAAAAGGGATGTGTGAACGCCTAAACTTGCAACATAGCGATCTAATTAACATAAATTAGGCGTGAACTTGCATTGTAATAGCATATAATCTTGACATAAAAATACCTAAACATGAATCATGGTTTTAATCTAGTCATGTAAACTTGCATTTAAAATGTGAATCTAACTTAATTATGTGTCGCATATATTATCATATGATTTTGATAACAACATAGGCCTAAAACATATTTTCAATTAGGCATAACACCAAACGTAATCTAGTCATGTTCATAGAGTCAACACAAGTTCACAAAGATGCTTACTTTTGTCACTAATACAAAAGTATGGTTTTCACTTGAATCATAATGCCTATTTCAACATAAATTCATATGAATCATAATACCCAAATGGATCCAACTACACTAAAAATGATCATAAAAATATACATAGAAGGATCTAAAATCATGTTGGCATAATAGTGAATCATATACTTGCATGAGTCTCAACTTGGTTGTAATAAATTATCACAAACATATAGTTGTTAACTTTCAACATGAATCATATACTTGCAAATATCCAATAGATCTAACATCATTATACCACAACATCCCAAAACTATTCATAATTAGAATCATAGCAACATACAATTATGAATTATCATCACCACAAATTAAGTACAATTCCTTTTCTCATTTTACACAGATCAAATCTCAATTATTCATTCACATCAGAATAGCACTCTACTTACAACGTATGACGAATCTTCAATTCAGGATTCTGAATTCTGAATTTGGAGATGCTATCCTTTGTTGTAGGAGTTGTTTTGATTTAATTGTCGCGGCTTTAAGCTTTTCAATCAACTCCTAATCGTTTCTCGACTTGACGGCTATTCCTAGTCTTTCTTCAGCATCATGATAGCTCCATTCTCATTTTTATTTGTGTGAGTTAGGTGGAGTCTTAGGTCCTTTTTATAGAGTTTGTGAATTGATTAGAGCTGTCGATGGAGCTTAGATTAATATAAGCCGTTCGTTTTAAAGAGAAACCAATCAAGACTTGACACATAAGCCCTAGTGACAAGACAAAGTCCAGAAATTTGGCCAAGCACAGACCAGGCCAACCAGGAGGGGTTGGGTTCGACCTGGCTCAGGGGCCAGGTCGACTACCCAGTCGACCCCCAGGTCGACTACCCAGTCGACCTGGGTGCCCCAGTCGACCTGGGTGCCCCAGGTCGACTAGCCAGTCGACCTGGGTCTTGGGCGGGAAAATTCCTGCCCAGCCCAATCTGGGTCCGATTTTGAATTTTGAACTCGTTTCTGAACTGTTTCTGTCTGTTTGAATTTTAAACTGAATTCTGAAAATTCCGGAGGTCATATCTCCCTCATACGGAGTCCGTTTTACGCAAACGCGGACTCTATCTCAAGCAGAATTCCGAGACGAACGAAATGGCGTATCCCGTTTCCCTTAATTCTTTGGTCTGAAATTAATTATACTTCAATTTGTGAATTTCACTGTTATATAATATACGGGGTGTTACTCCCAGTATATCTCCGGCGCGAATTAGAGATTGTAAGTGGTTCTTCCACTTCATGAGGATCTATGGTCTTCACATGCTCCATCTCGATCGTCATCTGATCTTCTTCTATATTTCCATATTTGTTGTTTGGAATGGTTTTCGAATATATATTCGATTCCGTTCTTTCCATACCAACAATCGTAAGGGTCAGAAATGATAGTCGGTTATTTAACTATCAAGTAAACATCCATGAAATCACAAAAATAGATTTACTGGTCTGGTACTCAGCATCACTTGGCTTTTAAAACTTCTCGCCCAATTCCCATTTAAAATCCGTTACTAGAGAAAATATCATCTTATCTCATTTCCGTTACTTTGGAAATCTTATCGCACACTCTCGCCATTACCAACTAGTATTATCCTTGGATAGTCCCGAAGCCGTTCACTTTTGGGTATTTTAATTACCTCTCAGACCTTGATCAACAACGTTCTTATCTTCAGATAAGTACGAGTTGTAACCCGATATTATTATTTCAAATCCTATTTCCAATTCTCGTTTACCAAGCTCACTTTTAAATCTCTTCCTCGGTAAATCTCTTTCCAAATCTTTTGGTTTAACTTACTTCCCTTATTAAGTATTTCCAATTTAAAAACGACGTTTTAAACTCATATTCCATTTATAAACTTTGTTTATAAATTCCAGGTTTAATATAAACCCTTTATATCTTCACCTTCCTTAACTCAAACGTTAAGTAAAACTTTCATTTGAGTCATATATTCATTTGAACCTCTTATTTGCTTCATTATACAATTCGAGCTCAAATAAGGAAAACTCATCCCTAAACCTTTCCCCAACACTCGACCAAATTTTTATTTCAAAACTCAATTACTTAAATGTATATCTCACTTGATTAACTATAACAACTCAACATTTATCATTTCAAAACAATTAACTCCTTTACTAGAATAAATAATAAATTTTCTTTTAAAAATCTTACTAAAATTAATCAATTATCCATTAAGGTATTTCACTAATTTATAGTCTAACTTAGTTTAAATGGTCGACACAAAACATGGTTACTCCTTTAACCAACCCTATTTAATTCCTCCTTTTTAAATATAATTAATTTAAATAACTTTATTTAAACATTCACGATTTATCAAACACTTAACTGCTAGGTTAATCCCTACTTTTTGGTTTATAACTCTTATTGACATAAGAATCCACTTATAAACAAATCTCATAATTTCTTATAAAATTTTAAATAAATAAATAATTACTATTTATTTCCCTTTAAATAACTTTACTCAAAGTAATATTTTTGAAAACCTATTTTAGTTATAAAATATATTTATAACTTTAATATCGTCGATTCACCTTCGGAAAAACCCATATCTTACAAATCGATTGATTTCTAGACCATGTGATGCCAATTACCAACCCATACAATCCATCAGCATAAATGTTGAAATATATTTCAACAATCAATAATAACCAATCATTTCCTTTTTATATTGACTGATGATTTCTATATTGATCATCAATCCATCAACTACCAATTCAAACAATTTCAAACACGTTTATAAACGTGACCAATCAGGGAAATTTACTTTATTAGGGTCAAATCATAACGATTCATGTTTTACTGAAATTAAACGACCGTTAAATTTCAGAATTTGAATCAACAATATATATCACTAGCAAACAGTCAACCACTAACAAACAGAACACGCAATTGAAAAAAAACCAAATTTATATAAAATATAAATGGGAAGAGCTGAGTGAGTTTAATTCACCTTGAGTTAGATTTCACGATAATATCTGGTTTTTAATCGAACTAAACTGACGATTAATTCGAATAAAAATTCTAGTCACTTCAGATATGGACTAGGCCCACTCCATCTCGAAGTACTCGTCTCCACAGTCCCAAAGCGACTGACCGCGCGTAAATCCGATACTGTATGAGCGAGAAATCGCGTAAATAAATTTATAAAGTAAATTAAAATTTCAAAACATGGTTTACTTTAAATCTTAAAGGTTGGGCCTTACCTTAATAGTCGGCCCATATGAACCCGACCCGCCTCTCCACCTAAAACCCTCCTTAATCCTTATCTTCATTTCATTACACCGCCTCCCAAAATTTCCATCGTTCATGATCAGAATACAAACCCTAAATCCCTATTTTGATTTCAGCAAGCATGGCGTCGCAACCCCTGTTCTTCCGCAATGACGAAATTGCCTCGCAACCCTTCACGCTCCAGTCCCTACCTTCTCCTCCTAGCTGTTGTCCCACCGAACACCCCCACGCAACCACTACTCGTCCCTCAACCTCAACCTTCCAGAACGAAACGACCTCCTTCCTCTTAAGCTAAGTTTCCTACTTTATCGTTATATTGCTGTATTTTTTTATTTTTTCTTTCTCTGGTTCGAATTGTTCTTCACAATTGGTTGAGTGAATACGAGTATATATATAGTTGCGGTTTGGTTTAGATGAGTACACTGTCATTCCTTAGCTACGAGTTGTTATTTCACTCAGATTCGAATCTGCAGTTGGATTTTTGGTTTGGATTTTAGGGTATATGATTTCAAATTGGTTCGAGATGGATTGTGATTGACCTTGGATAGGTTTTAGATAGTTGTGCTATGTATTGTTAACTTCAATCAGAGATTTTTAAACCGAACCATAGATTTTATATTGGATTTCGAATCAGAAATTCACTGTTCATCCATGTGGTTTAACTGTTCGATAAAGATTTGAAAAATATACATGTTAGGCCTTCTTAGATGTTTATTCCCTTATTTGTTCACTGTAGTAGAATTGATAAAAATATATACCTATATCTTTAATGGTTCAGGATTGATTTTCTTTAGCTGTTTGGTTATTTCCCTAGACGTGCATAGTCCATTTCCTTTCTTGTCCATGATCTCTGCTAGGAAAAATTTCATTTTACTATTTTCATGAGTAAGACAAATCATGCAGCCGTATCTTAGAATGAACAGTCTTCTCTTTTTTTTCTATTTTCTATTTTTTTTAGCATCTATAGAATTAGTTGTTCAATTCCATAGACTTGATGTTATATGAATACACATCCTAGTTGTTTAGCTATTTGGCTATATTAGCTGTACATTGCTGTGTACACAAATTGGTGGTATGTATGTATATTTTAGCTGTCTTGAAAAGATGTATATATTAGCTGTTTTCATTGTCTGTGTCATGATTTTTCCTTTTCCTTTTATACTGTTTATTTCTATCAAGAAATTTCCCTTTTAATGGGGTTTCTCCCTCATTTCTTTTCGCAGATCAAAAGGGACGGATTCACCAGTACAGGAAAGGGCAAGACATTTCAGAAGTTGATTTACCAACGTTGATTACTTTTTCTATGTTTGTATTTGAGAACTGATTTTGTACTAAATATACATTTTGATCTTGTGTTGTAAGGACAATCTCCTGTATATAGATTTTTGAATGTGTATATATATATTTGTTCCGATCTGATTTTTCCATCAGTATTGTTTTGCTTAGCTGTACATACCTTTATCTACATTTATACAATGTTGAATCAAATGCCAAGTACCATATGACCATTTTATAGTCCGTATTTTCAAGAAATAAATTCGCCTTCATATGGACTACTTCATTAGTGAATGGATACTTGACATCAACCTCATCCTTATTTACTTTTACTAAGAAGCCATTATCTGGAAACACCAAGTATTCGGTGTTTCTGTCTACTTCATCTTTGTTTACTTTTAATTGATGGTTTTTAATTGTAACATTTGTTGTTAGAATCAATATAAATTAAATTCAACTACTAAATTTAATGATAAAATAATATCATCGTATTTATTAAACAACATTTTCAACATCAATAGTGTAGAATTTAAACTCGACATAAAAATCCTGGTTGTAACCAATACTTCATTTTCATAAAAAACCTTTAATATAGATAAATAAATCGTTATAATTTAAAAACGATTCCATAGCGACTATTTGAAAATTTGAATTCGATGTAACTTAAAGTCTATAAGCTGAAATTTTGATTTTTCTCTTTCATTAGAAACATATAGTCGAATCGATTCAAACGTGTCTCGTTTCACAGAAATTCATTTTGATCTTGTATATCGGATCCTGTATATCCAGTTAAAGTTCGAATCGAAAATTTCGAACTACCGCGTCGTTTTCGAGCTCGTTTTTGTTAATATATATATATATATATATATATTCGAACTCCATTTAAATAAATAAATTCGATTAAAAATTCATTATATTTCAAATATAATATATAAACTTATTCGAATTTCAATGGCCGAAAAATCTGGGACATTACATTCTTCCTCCCTTAAATAATTTTGTCCTTGAAATTGCAAAGTAAGAGGAATATTCCGAACCGTATTATTTTTAAAATCATTACTGTTGAATTAAATTCAAAATAAATTCAAACTCTAAAGTTTTTCTTTTCGAATATTTTCGCCAGCACCTCATCTGCATGGCTCGATTGGTACGACTGCAACTGCCACTCTGGGCCTCAATTTCTTCGAAAAAGAAAATTCAAAATCCAAACGACTATCCACTCAGGGTATAAAATTAATTGCTTAACCCATAATATTAAGGTTTACCTTTTTGTCGACGTTTCAATTCAAATTCCAATTTCCAAAGTGTATCAAGTGACTGCTCATCGTCTGTATCCATAGTTGTATAACCAGATTATCACCACAACCTCCAGAATTCTACATCTATTCCACTTATAATACCAATAATAAATCTGGATTAAATAATTCTGTTTCCACTTCACAACCAATCTTGTTTTCAATCCACTGATTTATCTCCTTGTTTTCCATTTATACAGATCTCATTAAACCCAACTGGTTAAATTCACTTAACCAGGTTCAGTTTCACTTCATATCTGATTCGATTTACGAATTGTTTTTTCTAATGGGTACAACTCTATTTCAAAATTCAAATTTGATTCCAAATCAAATCAATCAGAACAAACAAACAACCCATCTTACTATAATATAAAACATTTGTATATAAAATTTTACAAATACGCTCTCATATATATACACACAAACTCAATCTAGGCTGCTACTTACCCCATCTCTATTGAGTTATGCCACAGAGCCAAGGTTACTACTCAACCAATAGCTCTGATACCACTGTAACGACACAGCGGGTTCCGGCCCCGAAAATCGACATAAATACCCTTATCGTACTCATGTCGACCTTCCAACACCGAAAACACTGGAACGTTTATAGGAAGAAATTAGAGGGTGCGATAAGAAAGAAAGAAAGTTAGAATAGAAGAAGAAGAATCAACATAGAGTCTCTCATCACAGCGGAACAAAATATAATTTAGAATAAATCTTTACTGAAAGCTTTAAAATACTTACAAAATCAGAGTACAACACACATCTGGACAGTTTTGAAAATCTGTCCTCATATACACAGCGGAATAAACACCAGATTTCATATGTCTAGACATCTCCAGCTCATCTCTCGACTTCTCAGTACCTGATAACCTGAACTTGTACACCCCGGGCAAACCCGAGCACTTACAAAACACTAGGTCAGTATGGTGAACCAGAGTGAGAAAAACTCACACAGCAATTAAGGGTATCATACAACTTGATTTTAAAGTTAAAATCCTTTCGAAAGAAAAGATAATCGTATGACAAATCCACACATAAACACAGACAGTTTTTACCTTACGATAACCCAAAACAGTTTTCGAAATCAATACCTTTTCTGATATTATAATAGTGTCTAAATACAAGTAAATATCAATCTAGTGGAACGCTTGCATCTCATACTCCACGTATATATATATATACAAACAAAACCGTGGGCACTTATTGGAGATTGGATTCCAACTATGACAAGGTATCGGACCACCTGCCGATCGTGTATCTCTAGAGGCGAATACACTGGGTTCAACAAGAACGTCTTGCAACCCGGCCCTCACATGAACGACCACTCATTTCGCTTCAGTGTATCGAATGTATATCACCAACGGTTGGACTCAAACCACCGTTTCCCGAATAGGTAGAATCGATAAAGTAAGAAACAAAAGGAATTTCTCTAGATAGGTGATTATACACCCTAATGGGAGCGACCCACATAGCCATGCTGCCTGCCCTATTTCTATCATTTTCCCGGTTGATGAGGCTTGAGGTCAGGACACGTCTGGTCATCATACACTTTGAATGCCACATCATCGGATCCGCCAGATCACACTGATTAACATCCACAAAAATACTCTAGTCTATTTGGCTAGAGACTAACAATTTTTATGCCATCAACTATGGTACGTTTGGAGAAATCAACGCATGTAATTCCTTTGGAAATACTCTGTCAGACATTCATCCATACAAGTCATCCAGGAATAGGATGAACCGAAGGTACACTCCTACTGCATCCAACATAGGAATCACCCAATGGACCAGTAGCGATCGTCCTTGCAATCCACAGATTTCAACCACGACAGAACCCCAGTCTGGCGCGAATCAGAGATTGTAAGTGGTTCTTCCGCTTCATGAAGATCTATGGTCTTCACATGATCCATCTCGATCATCATATGATCTTCTTCTATATTTTCGTATTTGTTGGTTGGAATGGTTTTCGAATATATATTCGATCCCGGTCTTTTCATACCAACAATCGTAAGGGTCAAACTTGACAGTCGGTTATTTAACTATCAAGTAAACATCCATGAAATCACAAAAATAGATTTACTGGTCTGGTACTCAGCATCACTTGGCTTTTAAAACTTCTCGCCCAATTCCCTTTTAAAATCCGTTACTAGAGAAAATATCATCTTATCTCATTTCCGTTACTTTGGAAATCTTATCGTACACTCTCGCCATTACCAACTAGTATTATCTTTGGATAGTCCAGAAGCCGTTCAAGTTGGGGTATTTTAATTACCTCTCAGACCTTGATTAACAACGTTCTTATCTTTAGATAAGTACGAGTTATAACCCAATATTATTATTTCAAATCCTATTTCCAATTCTCGTTTACCAAGCTCACTTTTGAATCTCTTCCTCGGTAAATCTCTTTCCAAATCTTTTGGTTTAACTTAATTCCCTTATTAAGTATTTCCAATTTAAAAACGACGTTTTAAACTCATATTCCATTTATAAACTTTGTTTATAAATTCCAGGTTTAATATAAACCCTTTATATCTTCACCTTCCTTAACTCAAACGTTAAGTAAAACTTTCATTTAAGTTATATATTCATTTGAACGTCTTATTTGCTTCATTATACAATTCGAGCTCGAATAAGGAAAACTCGTCCCTAGCCCTTTCCCCAACACTCGACCAAATTTTTATTTCAAAACTCAATTACTTAAATGTATATCTCACTTGATTAACTATAACAACTCAACATTTATCATTTCAAAATAATTAACTCCTTTACTAGAATAAATAATAAATTTTCTTTTAAAAATCTTACTAAAATTAATCAATTATCCATTAAGGTATTTCACTAATTTATAGTCTAACTTAGTTTAAATGGTCGACACAAAAAATGGTTACTCCTTTAACCAACCCTATTTAATTCCTCCTTTTTAACTATAATTAATTTAAATAACTTTATTTAAACATTCACGATTTATCAAACACTTAACTGCTAGGTTAATCCCTACTTTTTGGTTTATAACTCTTATTGACATAAGAATCCATCTTATAAACAAATCTCATAATTTCTTATATAATTTTAAATAAATAAATAATTACTATTTATTTCCCTTTAAATAACTTTACTCAAAGTAATATTTTTGAAAACCTATTTTAGTTATAAAATATATTTATAACTTTAATATCGTCGATTCACTTCGGAAAAACCCATATCTTAAAAATCGATTGATTTCTAGACCATGTGATGCCAACCCATACCATCCATCAGCATAAATGTTGAAATATATTTCAACAGTCAACAATAACCAATCATTTCCTTTTTTATTGATTGATAATTTCTATATTGATCATCAATCCATCAACAACCAATTCAAACAATTTCAAACACGTTTATAAACGTGACCAATCAGGGAAATTTACTTTATTCGGGTCAAATCATAACGATTGATGTTTTACTGAAATTAAACGACCGTTAAATTTCAGAATTTGAATCAACAATATATATCACTAGCAAACAGTCAACCACTACCAACCAGAACACGCAATTTAAAAAAAAAAACCAATTTATATAAAATATAAATGGGAAGAGCTGAGTGAGTTTAACTCACCTTGAGTTAGTTTTGACGATAATATCTAGTTTTTAATCAAATTAAACTGACTTTTAATTCAAATAAAAATTCTAGTCACTTCAGATCTGGACTAGGCCTGCTCCATCTCGAAGTACTCGTCTCCACGGTCCCAACGCGACTGACCACGCATAAATCTGATACTGTATGAGCGTGAAGTCGCGTAAATAAATTTATAAAGTAAATTAAAATTTCAAAACATGGTTTACTTTAATTCTTAAAGGTTGGGCCTTACCTTAATAGTCGGCCCATATGAACCCGACCCGCCTCTCCACTTAAAACCCTCCTCGATCCTTATCTTCATTTCATTATGCCGCCTCCCAAAATTTCCATCGTTCGTGACCAGAATACAAACCCTAAATCCCTATTTTGGTTTCAGCAAGCATGGCGTCGCAACCCCTGTTCTTCCGCAATGACAAAATTGCCTCGCAACCCTTCACGCTCCAGTCCCTACCTTCTCCTCCTAGCCGCTGTCCCACCGAACACCCCCACGCAACCACTATTCGTCCCTCAACCCTCCAGAACGAAACGGCCTCCTTCCTCTTAAGCTAAGGTTCCTACTTTATTGTTATATCGCTGTATTTTTTCTTTTTTCTTTCTCTGGTTCGAATTGTTCTTCACAATTGGTTGAGTGAATACGAGTATATATATATAGTTGCGGTTTGGTTTAGATAAGTACACTGTCATTCATTAGTTACGAGTTGTTATTTCACTCAGATAATCTGTGGTTGGATTTTTGGTTTGGATTTTAGGGTATATGATTTCAGATCGGTTCGAGATGGATTGTGATTGACCTTGGATAGGTTTTAGATAGCTGTGCTATGTATTGTTAACTTCAATCGGAGATTTTTAAACTGAACCATAGATTTTATAGTGGATTTTGAATCAAAAATTCACTATTCATCCATGTGGTTTTACTGTTCGATAAAGATTTGAAAAATATACATGCCAGGCCTTCTTAACTGTTTATTCCCTTATTTGTTCACTATAGTAGAATTGATAAAAATATATACTTATATCTTTAATGGTTCAAGATTGATTTTCCTTAGCTGTTTGGTTATTTCCCTAGACGTGCACAGTCCATTTCCTTTCTTGTTCATGATCTCTGCTAGGAAAAATTTCATTTTACTATTTTCATGAGTAAGACAAATCATGCAGCGGTATCTTAAAATGAACAGTCTTCTCTTTTTTTTCTATTTTCTATAAAAAAAAATTGCATCTATAAAATTAGCTGTTCAATTCCATAGACTTGATGTTATATGAATACACATCCTAGTTGTTCAGCTAGTTAGCTATATTAGCTGTACATTGTTGTGTACACGAATTGGTGGTATGTATGTATATTTTAGTTGTCTTGAAAAGATGTATATATTAGCTGTTTTCATTGTCTGTGTCATGATATTTCCTTTTTCTTTTATACTGTTTATTTCTATCATGAAATTTCCCTTCTAATGGGTTTTCTCCCTCATTTCTTTTCGTAGATCCAAAGGGACGGATTCACCAGTACAGGAAAGGGCAAGACATTTCAAAAGTTGATTTACCAACGTTGATTACTTTTTCTATGTTTGTATTTGAGAACTGATTTTGTACAAAATATACATTTTGATCTTGTGTTGTAAGGACAATCTCCTGTATGTAGATTTTTGAATGTGTATATATATATATGTTCCGATCTGATTTTTCCATTAGTATTGTTTTGCTTAGCTGTACATACCTTTATCTACATTTATACAATGTTGAATCAAATGCCAAGTACCATATGACCATTTTATAGTCCATATTTTCAAGAAATAAATTCGCCTTCATAACTTCATTGGTGAATGGATACTTGACAACAACCTCATCCTTGTTTACTTTTACTAAGAAGCCATTATCTCGAAACACCAAGTATTCGATGTTTCTGTCTACTTCATCTTTGTTTACTTTTAATTGATGGTTTTTAATTGTAACAGTTGTTGTTAGAATCAATACAAATTAAATTCAACTACTAAATTTAACGATAAAATAATATCAACATATTTATTAAACAACATTTTCAACATTAATAGTATAGAATTTAAACTCGACATAAAAATCCTGGTTGTAACCAATGATTCATTTTCATAAAAATCCTTTAATATAGATAAATAAATCGTTATAATTTAAAAACGATTCCACAGCGACTATTTGAAAATTTGAATTGGACGTAACTTAAAATCTATAAGCTGAAATTTTGATTTTTCTCTTTCATTAGAAACATATAGTCGAATCGATTCAAACGTGTCTCGTTTCACAGAAATCCGACTTATATCGGATCCTGTATATCCAATTAAAGTTCAAATCGAAAATTTCGAACTACCGCGTCGTTTTCGAGCTCGTTTTAGTTAATATATAAATATATATATATATTCGAACTCCATTTAAATAAATAAAGTCAATTAAAAATTCATTATATTTCAAATATAGTATATATACTGATTCGAATTTTAATGGCCGAAAAATCTAGGACATTACAGAATTTCGCTCGATCTGAATCAGTCGCTAAACTGACCAAGACCGTTCAAAACCCCTGATTGTTTTGAGAACACGACGAATCGGAATGCAAACAGAAGAACATTTCATTGTATATTACAACAATTCCATCAGAATACAAGAATATACAGAGTATGAATAAATATTATACATCAGAAAATATCAGAGATTACAATACATTACATAGCAGCGGAAAAATAATAAAATACACAACTGAAAGAGATATACGGATACAGATCTTTCCGGATATCATTCCAGCCGTAAACTAGGATCCTGTGAATATAAATCTGCAAAACCAAAACTACTAGCTACCCATGCGGAAAATAAGGGCACCCAGAGTTAGGTTAAAACAATAAACTCCAGGTCAGTCATGTGACTGGTATGAGAACTAAAATAGTTATTTAAAGCTTTACTTTAAATCAGATATATCAAGGGACCACGCCGTATAACACGGAATGGGCTTCCTCCAAAGAATACTGGTGCATATAACAAAACAGTGCAATGCTTTTTGAAAAAATGAAGCTATTATAAGACCCAGGTCCCATCACTCAATGAAACACAAGTCGGAGATAGGGTTTTCCCTTATAATAGCCAAACATGCTTGGTACGTTAAAAACAAATCATTTGATACTATTATAAGTGTATAGTTTCAAAACAATTTCAATCATAAATATCAATCATAAACGGCATGGGTACCATATATCATGTCGCCATACTAGGCTCTACAATCAAAACCGCAAAGTCACATATTTGGAAATTGGATTTCCGTCTGTGAACCGAGGCCAGGGATTGTCCTCACCGTTTCGAGACAATCTAGCGTACCATGTCTCAGGAGCAGCCGTAACTGCACCTTGGATCGTCAGGGCTGGTCCACCGATGTGGATTAAAATGCCCGAACACTGCGTTTCCCCACCATTTGGGGCGTAAATGAGCCAAATGTCTCCATCGACTCCACATATTCACCGATATATCCGAGGCGCCTCGCAACAGAAACAACCACACAGGTGAAAATAATATAAATGTCAGGGCTGGTAGGTCATTGACACCACCCTAGCTAGAAAGAAACACATGCCCTCCCTGATGTCCTCTCCCGTTTTTGGTTCACAATCAGGGTGTGAGGATCGCGAATCAACGTTATACAAAGCTATGCCACACAGGACGTGCTTTGATCATCAACCACAAGACTTTGCTTTTCAACAGAAGCCTTGATCATTTGCCACTTAGGCATGCCACACAGGCAATTCACTCCATGCGATTGATATCCATCAATATATAACCCCTGAGCTCGTACGTCCCAGAGAAGGGCGTTAAGCAAGAGAATAAATTCTTCGCCGCCAAATAGATATATATTTAATAGAAATCAATCACACAGAATAAAATCCAATGTCAGACACACAGTCCATTTACAAGTCCGGTCTAGGTCTGAACGAAACCGGAGGCACCTTGTACCTTACATATCCATCAATCTCCAAGTACGTCTGGACGATCACCAACTGATTCCCTCCTCTTGGGTGTACAGCCCAATCAATATCAACAGTAATCACCCAAACGATGTGAAGACCTCCGGTCTTCGACCACCATCTTCATCCTCGACACATCGACGAATCAGTTATTCAAAATGGGTTAAACCCGGTCTTTCTGAATAACTCGCGTATATAATAAACAAGTGTTACACAAACACAACATACGCCTCTTTCCAATTCAGAATAATCCTTTATTCAAATATTCTCATACTTTGGGGAAGGTTCCCATTAATTTTGTCAAAGATAAATTCTTTAAATTTATTCTTTAATCTTCTTTTGAATATCAATTCAAACTAGTCGGTATTAGCGAAACACACTGAAGTAATCATTTATTTTATTTCCCGATCCCAACCTATTCATCCCATGAAGTAAAACTGGTCATACTTCATATCTAACGCCACAGTGTTATCGGTAAATTCAATTACCATTTAACGGTCAAATATAATTAAAGATTTAACTATCTCCTGGAGCAAAACTGGTGATACTCCATTCTCGATTATTTCAATCTAATTAAAGATTCATTAAAAATCCACATGGTTTTAATCTTCCCAGTAATCACTATCAATGATTATTTAACTTGGAAAATCACATCCTGTCTTTAACTGGGTTAAAGAACTAATGTCACTTAAAACACGGTGCACTATAAACCCAAAATCACATTCCATTAATTATCAGGTTAAAGAACAAGTGTTATTTAAAACACTGTTCACGATAAACCCAAAAATCAATTCAAATTCAATTCCAATTAAATTCCATTTAATCAGTACATTTCATTAAATATAAATAAAAAGATTTAATATTTTTCTCAACTGGGCTTAAAAACAGTGTTAATGAAGACACCATTCGTGACAAACCCAAATCCCATTTGATATTAAATACAAGGCTCTGAATAGAAAATATATCGGCTTATATTCAATATAAAATTCTACGACCCATAAATATCGTATTGGAAATAACGATATAAATATATCTTTCAAATTTCCATAATAATATCTGTATAATCACGAAATCCAACATCGAAATATTCCAAAGACAATTTCGATTTAAATCCATCCCAATACAATTATTGGAAATTCTGGTTACTTTCAAAACCATTTCAAATCCACTTTATTTATTCAAAAATAAATAAATGGATTCTAATTCTAGTTCTAAACTAGTTCATTTCGATAAAAAACTATTTTTACCTTTTAAATATGGGGTTTTTCATCCCAATTCTTCACAAATCATTTCTTATGATTTTATACAGATTATTACTATTTTTAATAATTTTATCAAGGCCCGTACAGTGGATTTCCATCAACGGCCATCGAACTGCACTTACAACGACCTTTTCCAAATTTGATTTGGACATAATACCAAATCCAACCATTAGATTTCAAATCTCAAATACTCTTTAGAAAGCTCTTTTTGATACGAACCCAACGGTTCTGGTTTTAGGAGAATTCGATGGTCGAATCTCCCGTAATATCCATTCGAAGTCAATGGTCGAAATTCGCGAACTGCCGCTGCGCAGCGCATTCTATTCAGGACATTATATTATATATATATATAATATATATAATATATACTTCGTCGATTTACTTTTAAAACGTATTTTATAAATCGTTTTAAATTCGTTTTCAAAATGATTTCAACTTCATATTCAATTTCGAATCAAAATTGAATATTTTACATCGTCGATTTACAAATGATAATATTTTCAAAACTTTAAATTTTGAAATCACTTTCTTTTCTATATTCATTATAAAAATGAATAAAATCGATATAAATATCGTTCACGTCAAAATGGCGTCAATCTAATCAACAAGGCTTTTATTCAGCACATGAATATTTATTCTATTCAACACATGAATGTTTTGAAACGACTCAAACTTCCCAGTAAAGGAAAGGCTGGATTGCTTTGAGAACAACACACATTTGAACACAAAACAGAAGAACATTTTTATTGCTGATTACAACAATTACGTCAGAGTACAAGAATTTTCCAGAGTATGAATAATAATGTACATTGGAAATACAATAATATCATAGTTATAAATTACATTTAAATTGCAGCGGAAAAATAATACAAATATACAATAGGAAGGAATATACGGATACAAAGCTTTCCGAATACCGCTTCAGCTGTAAGCCAAGATCCTATAAATATATCTGCAAAAAGCTACTCGACTGCCCGTGTGGAGAATATGGGCACCTGAGTTTGACAGTGAAACAAACTACAGGTCAGTCATGGGACTGGTATGAGAAATCTTAACTTAACTAATCTAATAATAAGGCGAATCACAGGACCACGCCGCTAACGCGGAACGGGTTTAGTCCATTGGATTGTCGGTGCATAAATTAAAGTAAATCGTTAAACAACGCAATGCTTTTTAGAAAAATGAAACCATTATAAGACCCAAGTCCCATCACACAATGCAACGCAAACCGGAAGATAGGGTTTTACCTTATAATGGTCAAAAGATGCTTGATACGATAAAACAGGTTTAATATTAATGTGTATATCTATGGGTATATATATTTCAAAAACAATTTCAATCATAATGTATTAATCATAGACGGCATAGTACCCCATCCTACTATGTCGCCATACTAGTTCTACAATCAAAACTGCAAGGTCGTATTGGAAATTGGATTTCCATCATGAGTCGAGGCTAGAGAGGAGCTCCTCACTGATTCGAGACACTCTAGCAAATGCCTCAGGATCACACCTATGGGCAACCCTTGAAGCGGTAGGGCCGGTCCCCACCTATCAGCAGTGGACTGGTTATGCCTGAAGGTAAAAACCCGTAACTTCCCCGGTGAGGAAAGAGCGGATAGTTCGAGAACAAGCCAACACAGAACGCAGACGGAAGAACATTTCGTTGTTTATTACAACAATTCCATCAGAATACAAGAATATACAGAGTATAAATGAATATATATTACACAGAAATATCAGAGATTACAATAAATTACATAGCAGCGGAAAATAATACAATTCGCAACTGAAGGAGAAATACGGATACAAAGCTTCCGGATATCGTTCCAGCTGTAAACCAGGATCCTGTGAATATAAATCTGCAAAACCAAAACTACTAGCTGCCCGTGTCAAAATAAGGGCACCCATAGTTTAGGTTAAAACAATAAACTCCAGGTCAGTCATGGGACTGGTATGAGAACTAAAACAGTTATTTAAAACTTTACTTTAAAAGAGAGTAATTCAAGGGACCACGCCGTATAACACGGAACGGGTTTCCTCCCAAGAATACTAGTGCATATAACAAAACAGCGCAATGCTAAATAAAGAAAAATGAAGCTATTATAAGACCCAGGTCCCATCACACAATGCAACGCAAGCCGGAGGATAGGGTTTTTACCTTATAAAAGCCAAGAATGCTTGATATGTTTAAAACAAATCATTTGATACTATTATAAGTGCATATTGTATAAAACGTCTTCAAATCATAAGTATCAATCATAGACGACATAAGCGCCCCATCCCACTATGCCGCCATACTAGTTCTACAATTAAAACCGCAAAATCGCATATTTGGAAATTGGATTTCCAACTATGAACCGAGGGAAAAGATAGTCCTCAACCGATTCGAGACTGTCTAGTCCGAGTCTCAGGGCAAGCACTCAGTCAAGCCACTTGGATCGTCAGGGCCGGTCCACCGATGTGGATTAAAATGCCTGAACAATGTGTTTCCCCACCCTATGGGGTGTCAATGAGCCAACGAATGACTCTATCGGACACGGATCATCCGATCAAACCGAGGCGCCACGCAACAGCAACAACCACATAAGTCAAACTCGTCAGGGCGTGTAAAATCACTTACGCCACTTCTAACTAGAAAGAAACGCATGTCCTCCCTGAGGTCCGTCTCCCGTTTTTGGTTCATACCGGGTGTGAAACTCGCGAAGTAAACGTTACACAAAGCTATGCCACAAAGGTCGTGCTTTGATCATCAACCACAAGACTTTGCTTTTCAACAGAAGCCTTGATCATTTGCCACTTAGGCATGCCACACAGGCAATTCACTCTATGCGTTTGATATACATTAGTATATAACCCCTGAGCTCGTACGTCTCAGAGAAGAGCTTTAAGCAAGAGAATAAATTCTCCGCCGCCAAACAGATATACATTTAATAGAAATCAATCACACAGACTGAAATCCAATGTCAGACACACAGTCCATTTACAAGTTCGTTCTGGGTCTGAACGAAACCGGAGGCACCTAGTACCCCGCATATCCATCGATCTCCAAGTACGTCTGGACGATGACCAACTGTTTCCATCTTCTTGGGTGTACAACCCAATCAATCATCAGTAATTACCCAAACGACGTGAAGACCTCCGGTCTTCAACCACCGTCTTCATCTTCGACTTATCGTCGTATCAGTCATTCAGAATGGGATAAACCCGGTCTTTCTGAACAACTCGCGTATATAATAAACACGTGTTACACAAACACAACATACGCCTCATTCCAATTCAGAATATTTGTAATAACCCGGAAAATACGAGCCAATTTAAAAATTTTAAATTGGTGATTTCAAAGGAATTTGAACAATTGAAATAGAATATTTCAATAAAATAGTGAAGTATAAATAGTGAGTCAGTTTGAAAATTTGGATTCGAACTTTGACTGACTGTGCAGGGTGGAAAATATAACGGATTTTAGCGAAACCAAAAATATTTGAATCTGTTAGTCAATACCTTTCTAACGAATCTGAAAAATCGAAGTTTCATAACGGGAATTAAAAGTTATGGCCGAATGAATTTTCAGAAGAGTCGGTATATAGAATATAGCCCTGGAAAATTGATATTTTGCATACGACCTCGGAATTCGACGAAACCACTTTTGTTGGATCCGAGATGTCAAACTATAGCTAGGTTTCAAATTTCATAATTTTTGAAGCTAGTATGTGAGCGTGGCAAAAGAAAATGTGTTTGGTTGATTTCTATTAAATTGGATCGACCAGAAAATGGCCATTTTTCAAACGACCTCAGAATTCGACGAAACTAGTTTTGTTGGGACCGTAGCGTCAAAACATAGATAGATTTATTTTTCTGGAATTTTTCGAATCAGTTTGTGGCCCTGGCAAATTGAAATGTGCATTCAGAGTTAATAATTAAATGTTTTATACTTTAATTTGAAAAATAACTTACTATAACAGTCGAATTGGCCTACGAAACATATCCCATTGTGTCCGGAATGGGGGTATTTAGCTAGGGGCGACAGTCGTTGGGTTTAAAAAGGAGTTCGTTTGAGAAAACACTATTTAAAAATTTAATATAGTCCTCGGCCAATCATATTTCTCCATTCAAAAAAAAAAAATCAGAAACCCCCCCCCCCCCCGACCCCGACATCGACGACGGAAAGCTTTCCCCCCCCTTCTCTGGCGATTTCCGATCGCCACAACCCGAATTAGCACCTCCCCCAGTTCAACTTTTTGTAGTTCTCCTTCCCCTCTTCAAATCCATATAAGGAGCTCCCCCTATCGTTGCTTCTACGTCGAGATATCCCCTTCCAAAGTTCCGACCTTTAAACCGCCGCCGCCGCCGATCAGGACCACCGAACGCCACCAAACCGTCGCGCGCCTGTAGCCCTCTCGAAGCTCTTCCACGTCCAACTCCCTGATCATCCCCTCGTGCCCCGGTTCTCGCGAAAACTATAAGCCTAGTTTTGAAGCTTCGTGAAAGTGAGTTTTTCTTTGATCTTTACACTTTGAAAAATCATATCTTTTTGGTGTGTTGACGAAATTCGATGAAACAGGAAACATCGAGACCGCAAGGAAGCTCTCTACCCAACAGAAGAAGCTGCGGATTTTTCTGACATCGTATCGATTTTTAGCGCTCAGAAAACCAAGGTGAGAAATCTAAATTAAAGTGAAATTGAATGGAAAATGTCATGTATAATTTATATAAGCGAAATATAAATTACATACGTGTTGTATACCTCATGTACATGCGTAGTGTAAGCTATATAAGCGAAGTATGAATTTTTACATGCATAGAATAAGTGATATATGTGTTGAAATGCTAGTGAAATATAGCAAATATATATAATATTATATATATATATACTCCCCTCGTCCACAAATCATGGACGATATTTATTGTGGTGAATTGGTGTGAAATATTGGATGAAAAATACGAATGGTTGAATAATTGTTTGTGGTTGATATTGTTCGGTTGTGGTTGAAAAATAACCATTGGTGATTGAAATGAATTGGAAATATTTGTGGAAATAAAAATAAACATGCCGCCTGCGTGCGAATTAGATGCATGAATCCCCATTGTCAAAAACCGCGAGGTTTTAAGGTAGAGCGAGGAGCCGTACTAGGGACGGTGCCGGTTTTAACTACCCTGCCGTTATGCTGCCGAAATTTTGAATAATCTTTGTGTGTTAGAATTATTTTCATATGTTGAAATTATTTTCATGCATAGAAATTAAAGTCATATATTGAAACTATGTCCATGTGTGGAAATATTCATGTGTTGAAAAGTGTTGTATGAAAATTAAATTCATTTGTGAATGAGTGAAGTGTTTAAACAATAAAAATCACATTTTTATATATATATGAAGTATGAAAAATATTCGCCTTATATAAATAATTTCAATCATAAAAACCCCATCTTTCTAATATGAACAACGTAAATAAAATGTCCATGTGTGGAGATGCTCATTTGTTGAGAAGTGTGTGTAGTGGAAAGGTTCATGTGTTGAATAAAAAGATCGAACGATAAAAATTATATTTTTATTGAAACTATGAAGTGTTGGAACATCTATTTGTCGAATAAATATTTTAAATGATAAAAATGTCATTTTTATCATATGTGTGATATGCTAGAGATATGCGGACGTTGAAATAAATATTTGTGATAGAAATATTATTTTTAACATGCATAGGAACTAAATAAAATAGTCATGTGTTGAAATCTATTTTAGTTCGCCAAAATTATCATCTTTGAAATGTGAAGTGTTAAAAATAGCCACTTGTTCAAATAAATGTGCATGAGTTGAAATATACATTAACAAGCTAATGATATGATTTTAGCCGATGCATGCAACATTAGAATGAATGGTGTTTTTAAACCAAAGCAAATCAAATATGAAGTTGAATGGAAAATGATAAATGTTAGAAATTGTATATATGTACATGCATATCTATTGAACAGGTTAAAGCAAAAGGGGCTAGAGAAGAGAAATAGAATTTTGTGCCCGACAAATAGGTACACATTTACCGCTTTGTTTGGGTGATGATTTTATGAGCCTGTTGGCTAGCCGCTTGGCTTTTTCTTTTTCTTTTTGATATGAGACGCCCGTGTGGCTATTTGGGAATTTTCCCGGACCCTCCCGTACAAAGGAGGTTATGGCGAAATTTTCCAAAATTTAAAGGCGTTAGTGAAATAATTGAAGTGGAAACGATATAGAAATTTTTGAATGAACTATATTTATATAAAAATATAAATATAAATAGAATTAAAACAAAACATGGCCGTGCAGTTCATGTTTTGAAACCGTGATTTCAAACGACTAGTGCGGGAAATCCGACCATTGGATTTTCCCGAAACCTCAACCGTTGGGTTCGCCTTGGAAATATCTTTCCAACGGCACCAACTTTGTGAAGATCCGACGGTTGGATTGTCTGGAATATTTAATTCAAAATTGAAGAAAAACAGCGCCAGAAATGATTATATTTAAATATATATAAATATAATTAAATTAAATCAAATAACGACGCTGCAGTTCGTAAATTGAAATCGTAACTTCAAATGGTTAGTGTGGAAGATCCGACCGTCGGATTTTCCCAAAACTGAAACCGTTGGATTCGTTTTGAGATGATCTTCCTAATGATGTAAAATTTGTGAAGATCCAACGGTTAGATTTTCATATATGTGTAAAACAAAATTAATGAAAAGCAGCGCCAATGCATCGACACGACCTGAAACGTCGTTTAATTAAATATGGCCGTTTTAAATTAAATAAAAATGGCGATATATCGTGATAAAGTACTATAGACGATATAGAGTGAAAATAAACCAATATTGTTGTGTTTGCTTGATATATGATGGTTGAATGTATTTGGCATGAAAATTATAATTAAATAACTGAAATGTGAATGTTGAATAGTCCAACCACGTGATTAATTGATTTGGAAATCTAAATATACGTGGGTTATTTGAAAAGGCCGAGTTTATCTCATCTCAAATAATCGATCGACGTTGAGAAGTCGAAGAGTCGAAGACGATTGAAGACCGACGATCTCTACATTGGATGGATGGGCGCTACTGATACTCATGACTGGAGTAGCTACCATGAAGGAATTGAAGTAGTAGCCGTCCACACATACTGTTGATTGTACGGATATGCGAGGAATTGGTGCCTCCGGTTTCGTTCAGACCCAGAACGGACTTGTAAATGGACTGTGTGTCTGACATTGGATTTTGTTCTGTGTTGATTGATCTCTGTTAAATATATATCTGTTTGGCGGCGGAGAATTTATTCTCTTGCTTAACGCCCTTCTCTGAGACGTACGAGCTCAGAGGTTATGTATTGACAGAAATAAGTCGCATGGAGTGGATTGCCTGTGTGGCACGCCTAAGTGGCATATGATCAAGGCTTCTGTTGCAAAGCAAAGTCTTGTGGTTGATGATCAAAGCATGGTCTGTGTGACGTAGCTTTGTGTATAACGTGAATTCGCGAGCCTCACACCTCGGTATGAGTCAAAAACGGGAGACGGACTGCTGGGAGTGCACGACGTTTCTTTCTAGCTATGGTGGTGGCAGTGACCTACCAGCCCTGACATTATATATACTTTTCACCTGTGTGGTTGTTGGAATGCGAGGCGCCTCGATTATAGGTCTGTAAGGACCGGGAAACGTGTGTTCAGGAATTGCCAATCCTCAAAAGTAAGAGAGGACCGGCCCAGCCGATTCCAATAATCATAGTGGGGTCCTGGGACATTTGCTAGAGTGTCTCGAACGGAGAGGAGCTTGCCCCTTGCCTCGACTCATGAAGGAATCCAATTCCCAATACGAAATATGCGGATGTGATTGTATTACTAGTATGGCGACATGATATATGGTACCCATGCCGTCTAGGATTGATATTTATGATTGAATTTGCTTTTGAAACATATATGCACTAGTAATAATATCAAACACTTTTGTTTTATACGTATGAAGCATTTTTGGCCATTATAAGGGAAAACTCTATCCTCCAGCTTGCGTTGCATTGTGTGATGGGACCTGAGTCTTATAATGGCTTCATTTTATAAAAAGCATTGCGTTGATTTAATCGTTTATTTTATTTCATGCACTAGCACTCATTGGAGTAAACCCGTTCCGCGAAAGTGGCGTGGTCCTTTGATTTGCCTTATTATTTTTGTTAATAAGTTGAGTAGATTTCTCATACCAGTCCCATGACTGACTCGTAGTTTGTTTCACCTTGCAAACTCAGGTGCCCTCATTTTCACACGGGCAGCCTAGTTACAGGTTTCTGACGCACCTTTTGGCTCATGGCGAGGCTTGACTACACTGTGCTGACTTGGATTTTCTCCGCCATTATTGTATCTATATTATGATTCCGCCACTGGCGATGTAGACTGATATTCCTTTTGTGTACCCTTTATGTATGATTCCGCCTCAGGCGATGGTGACTGATTATGTATCATTATGCACTAAGTTGTATCCTGTACTGTGCTTCTCTGATGTGATGATATCTATATGATTCCGCTGTCATATGTGTGTAAATTATTCTACTTTCCGTTTATGCTATTATCTGTAATCTGCTAATGATGATTAATGCGTTATATTCCAATGATTATCCTTAACACCGTGTCACAGGGTTTTGGGATCGTCACAATATTCTTTTATTCAAATATTCTTATACTCTGGGAAAGGTTCCCATTAATTTTATCAAAGATAAATTCTTTAAATTTATTCTTTAATCAACTATTTGAATATCAATTCAAACTAGTCGGGATTAGCGAACCACACCGAAGTAATCATTTATTTTATTTCCCAATCCCAACCTATTCATCCCCTGAAGTAAAACTGGTCATACTTCATATCTAACACCACGGTGTTATCGGTAAATTCAATTACCATTTCACGTTTAAATCTAATTAAAGATTTAACTATCGCTTGGAGCAAAACTGGTGATACTCAATTCTAACACCTTTTCAATCTAATTAAAGATTCATTAAAATCCACTTAGTTCTAATCTTTAATTGGGTTAAAGATTCGGTGTCATTTAAAACACGGTTCACGATAAACCCAAAATCACATTCCATTAATTATCGGGTTAAAGAACAAGTGTTATTTAAAACACTGTTCACGATAAACCCAAAAATCAATATCAATTCAATTCCAATTAAATATTATTTAATTGGTACACTTCATTAAATCTAAATAAAAAGATTTAATCTTTTCTCAACTGGGCTTAAGAACAGTGTTAATGAGGACACCATTCACGACAAACCCAAATCACATTTGATATTAAATACAAGGCTCTGAATAAAAAATATATCGGCTTATTTTCAATATCAAATTCTACGACCAACAGATATCGTATTGGAAATAACGATATATGTATATCTTTCAAATTTCCATAACAACATCTGTATAATCACGAAATCCAACATCGAAATATTCCGAAGACAATTTCGATTCAAATCCATTCCAATGAAATTATTGGAAATTCTGGTTATTTTCAAAACCATTTCAAATCCAATTTATTTATTTAAAAATAAATAGAATTATAATTCTAGTTCAAAACTAGTTCATTTCGATAAATTCTATTTTTATCTTTTCAAATATGGATTTTTTCATCCCGATTCTTCACAAATCATTTCTTATGATTTTACACAAATTATTGGTATTTTTAATAATTTTATCAAGGCCCGTACAGTCGACTTCCATCAACGGCCATCGAACTGCACTTACAGCGACCTTTTTCAAATTTGATTTGGACATAATTCCAAATTCAACTGTTAGATTTCAAATTTCTAATATTCATTGGAAAGCTCTTTTCGATACAAACCCAACGGTTCCAGTTTTAGGAGCATCCGATGGTCGGATCTCCCGCAACGTCAATTCGAAGTCAAGGGTCGAAATTCGCGAACTACCGCAGCGCGGCGCGTTCTATTTAGGCCATTATATTATATATATAAATAATATATAATATATACTTCGTCGATTTACCTTTAAAACATATTAATATAAATCGTTTTAAATTCGTATTCAAAACGATTTCAACTTCATATTCAATTTCAAATCAAAATTGTATATTCCAATATAAATTCGTTTTAATTTCATTTCAAATCGATTTCCATTCAATTTCAAATTTAATTCGAATTTCTTTTCAATTTGAATTCAATTCCTTTCGATTTCAATTCGGATTCCATTCTATTCGAATTAATTCGGATTTCAAATCTATTCGAATTTCAAATCATATCAGTGTATTTCGAATTTCAAATCAATTCAGTTTAATTCGAATTTCAATTCACTTTAAATAAAATTCGAATTTCAATTCATTTTAATATAATTCGAATTTCAATCCATTTTAATATAATTCGAATTTCAAATCTATTCAATTTAATTATTTTCAAATCTATTTCAATATTCATTGAAAAATGAATAAAATCGATATAAATACCGTTCACGTCAAAATGGCGTCAATCTAATCAACACGGCTTCATATATTTCTATTTTCAAATATTCTATTTCAAATATTTATATTACAAATATTTATATTTCAAATATTTCTTTTTCAAATATTTTTATTTCAAATATTTCTTTTTCAAATATTTCTATTTTCGAATATTTCTTTCTCAAACATTTCTTTTTCAAATATTTCTATTTCAAATATTTCTATTTCAAATATTTCTTTTTCAAATATTTCTATTTCAAATATTTCTATTTCAAAACTTCTATTTCAAATATTTCTATTTCAAAACTGGAATGAGGCCCAATCAATTACCATATAATGTTGATTACATGGATTTTCTACAACACATGTATACAATAACAACGATGAATAATCAACCATCATCCAAAGTGCATTCTACACTGTATAAGCATCAAATATAGATATTCAACGCTTATAACAGTCTGTCAATCAATCGATTGACATACAACTAAACAATCGGGATTAGTGTACGTCAAATATCATCCCAATACCCATGTGGGGTTTCAAACAATCAAACACAGATTTTATTTGTGCAGTTGGGTGATGTGTAAAATTTATCGTCCCAATCAATACCAGTCAAATGTGTGTAGATAAACAAATCGTTCGATTTGTTTATATTAATTTATTTCATTTTCATATTAAAAATTATATTTTCAACTATAAAATATTTTTAACTACATAAATATTTTATTCCATATCACTTCACATCACACAATCAACTACACATCAAAATCAAACAACCAAGCATACAAGCTGTCCATGGTCTGTGGACGACGGGTGTCAGGTGCTACTAAACACCGTCTGCATCCTAGTATATATTTCAACTAGAAAATCAAATTAAAAGGTGAGAAGTTCTCACCAAAAGCTAAATCCAATCCCACGACTCGTCTTATGTAGAAATCTTCGTCGTTCTTGCCTCTTGCCACTTTCTCTGCCCGTATCCTCTACATATGTAAAAATCGAATTTTTACTTTGCTATTCAATATATAAAAATCGAATTTTTACTTTGCTATTCAATATATAAATCGAATTTTTATCTTCACTATTCAATATATAAAAATCGAATTTTTACTTCGCTATTCAATATATAAAAATCGAATTTTTACTTCGCTATTCAATATATAAAAATCGAATTTTTTGCTTCGCTATTCAATATATAAAAATCGAATTTTTGCTTCGCTATTCACTATATAAAAATCGAATTTTTGCTTCGCTATTCAATATATAAAAGTCGAAATTTTACTTTGCTATTCAATATATAAAAATCGAATTTTTACTTCGCTATGTATATAAAAATCACATTTTTATAATCACTCTATATGGATAAAAATCTCATTTTTATACCGCTACTATACAGATAAAAATTCTATTTTTATCTTCACAAAAATCAAATCTTTTTTTTATTGTTAAAAATACGGTTCTTTACTATATAAAAATACGACCTTTTACTATATAAAAACCTAACTTTTATTCTCAAATAATTTATATAAAAATTGTGTTTTTAAATCTTTATACTTACATAAACTGAAAATGATTAAAACAAAAAAAACAGATTATATAAATTAATTAAATAAAAACACACCTTTTCTTTTACAAAGGAGGAAGAGGCTTCGTCGGTCGGTGCTGGAACCGTGGTGGCTACGGCGGTCTACATCGCGGGTGGGGTTTTCGCGATTGGGGAGAAGGGAGGAGGGGAAAGAGGCGGGGAGGCGGTTGCTGAAGGGAGGGCGTCGGCTAGGTAGGGGGGGTTCGTGGTGTGCATGTCGAGAAGGGGGGCCACGTCGCAAGAGAAGGGGAGGAAGAAGGAGGGACTGCGGAGGAGGGGGGTCTCGGGGTGGTCGGCACCGCTAGGAGGGGGCACGTGGGCGGCGGCGCAGCTGCGATGGGGGCGCGATTTCTTTTTTTTTTTTTTGACCTGTTGTTGACTAAAGGAGAGGGGAGAGGGAGAGTAATATATATTTAATTTATTTAATTTTATTTTAAATTCTCCTAAAGTAACTTTTTCATTCGAACTCGAAATGAGGCCCACTGCCTGTTGTCTATAGCCAATTACCCCCATCTCGAACACAATGGGATATGTATCGTAGGCTGATTCAATCGTTTCGAACAGTTTTCGTCAAAATCAACATATAACTCTATATGTTGAATTTGAACGCGCATTTCAATTTACTGGGGTCACAAACGAACTCTAAAAATTCCAGAAAAATATTTTCTAACTTAGTATTGACGATACAGTCCTAACAAAACTAATTTCGTTGAATTCTAAGACTATTTGAAAAATGGCCATTTTCCAGTCGATTAAAATCAACTGAAACTGGTCAAATGTGTTTTACTTTGCCACGCTCAAATATTGATTCGAAAAATTATGAAATTTGAAACCTAGCAATAATATGACATCATGGATCCAACAAAAGTGGTTTCGTCAAAATCCGAGCCATTTGCAAAATTCCCATTTTTAAGGGTCTGAATTCCATAGCGACTATTCAGAATTTTCAACTGGACATAACTTTTGATTCCCGCTATGAAATTTTGATTTCTCAGATTCGTTGGAAATATATTCCCAAATAGATCCTATTATTTTTGGTTTCACTAAAATCCGGTTTATTCTGCACCAGGTACATTCAATTGAAGTTTGAAATCGAATTATCGAACTACCGCGCCATTTTCAATTCCTTTTATAAATATAAATAAATATTTATATTGTATCGTCGATTCAAACAAATATATACATTCGAATTATATTCAAAATAAATTTCTCGTCGATATTATTTAAAATAATTCATTTTAAATAATCAAAATTCGCTAAAATTGCCAAAATAAAAATTTTAAACTGGCCCAGGTTTCCAGGTTATTACACTTAACACCCGTTTCTTGGTTCCTTTGAACCTATAGTATGACTGTGACGGCCTAGAATTTCGCTCGATCCGAATCAGTTGCTAGACCGATCTAGACCATTCGAAACCCTTGATCGTTTGAGAACAGGACAAAATAGAACGCAGACGGAAGAACATTTCATTGCTATTACAACAATTCCATCAGATACAAGAATATACAGAGTATAAATGAATATTATACATTCGAATAAATATCAGAGATTACAATAAATTACATAGCAGCGGAAAAACAATGTATAACACAACTGAAAGTAATGCACGGATACAGAGCTTTCCGAGCATCGTTCCAGCTGTAAATCAGGATCCTGTGAATATAAATCTGCAAAACCAAAACTACTAGCTGCCCATGTCGAAAATAAGGGCACCCAGAGTTAAGGTTAAATGAATAAACTCCAGGTCAGTCATGTGACTGGTGTGAGAACTAAAACAGTTATTTAAAACTTTACTTTAAAAGAGAGTAATTCAAGGGACCTCGCTGTATAACACGGAACGAGTTTCCTCCCAAGAATACCAGTGCATATCAATTAACAACGCAATGCTTTTTCGAAAAATGAAGCTATTATAAGACCCAGGTCCCATCACACAATGCAACGCAAGCCGGAGGATAGGGTTTTCCCTTATAATAGCCAAACATGCTTGGTACGTTTAAAAACAAATCATTTGATACTATAATAAGTGTATAGTGTCAAAACAAATTCAATCATAAATATAAATCATAGATGGCATAACATCCCATGCTACTATGTCGCCATACTAGGCTCTACAAATAAAACCGAAACTTCTCATATTGGAAATTGGATTTCCGTCATGATTCGAGGCAAGGGGCAAGCTCCTCTCCGCTTCGAGACACTCTAGCAAATGCCTCAGGACTACACACTCTGAGTAACCCTGGATTCGGCTGGGCCGGTCCACACTTACGTTAGAGGATTAGTTATGCCTGAACACACGTTTCCCGGTCCTTACAGACCTATAATCGAGGCGCCTCATTCCAATAACCACAAAGGTGAAAATTATATAAATGTCAGGGCTGGTAAGTCACTGACACCACCAAAGCTAGAAAGAAACGTCGTGCTCTCCCAGCGGTCCGTATCCCGTTTTTGACTCATACCGAGGTGTGAGGCTCGCGAATTCACGTTATACACAAAGCTACACCACAAAGGCCATGCTTTGATCATCAACCACAAGACTTTGCTTTTCAACAGAAGCCTTGATCCATGCAACTCAGCGTACCACACAGGCAATTCATGCCATGCGATTGATATCTATCGATATATAACCTCTAAGCTCGTACGTCTCAGAGAAGGGCGTTACGAAAGAGAATAAATTCTCCGCCGCCAAACAGATATATATTTAACAGAAATCAATCAACACAGAATAAAATCCAATGTCAGACACACAATCCATTTACAAATTCGTTCTGGGACTGAACGAAACCGGTGGAACTTTCCTCGCATATCCATCGATCTCCAAGTACGTCTGGACGATCACCAACTGATTCCCTCATCTTGGGTGTACAGCCCAATCAAGATCATCAGTAATCACCCAAACGATGTGAAGACTTCCGGTCTTCGACCACCGTCATCATCTTCGGCTTATCGTCGAATCGGTTATTCAGAATGGGTATAAACCCGGACTTTCCGAACAACCCGCGTATATTAAAAACACATGTTACACAAACACAACATACGCCTCATTCCAATTCATTAGTCACTAACCGTAAATTTCATATTCTTAGGGAAAGGTTCCCATTAATTTTATCCAAGATAAATTCTTTAAAATTTATCCTTTAATCTTCCTTTGGATTTCATTTCAAACGAAATTATGGTTTTCTAAACTAGTCGAGATTAGCGAACCACACCGAAGAAATTATTTATTTTATTTCCCAATCCCAACCTATTCATCACATGAAGCAAAACTGGTAATACTCCATATCTAACACCGTGGTGTTATCGGTAAAATTAATTACCATTTCACGTTCAAATCTATTTAAAGATTTAACTATCGCTCTGGAGCAAAACTGGTGATACTCCATTCTCGCTCATTTGCCAAATTTGATAATTTAGATTATCAATTCATGTTTCAATCTAATTGCAGATTGATTAAAACTTCTTTTTCTGGGTTAAAGAACTAGTGTCATTTAAAACAAAGTTCACGATAAACCCAAATCACATTCTATTTATTATCGGGTTAAAGAACTTGTGTTATTTAAAACACAGTTCACGATAAACCCATGAATCAATTCTATTTAAACCCATTTCAAATCCAGTTTATTTATTGAAAAATAAATAGGTTTTAATTTCAGTTCAAAACTAGTTCATTTTGATAAAAATCTATTTTTATCTTTTCAAATATGGAGTTTTTCATCCCAATTTTTCCCAAATCATTCCTTATGATTTTACACAAATTATTACAATAATTTTATCAAGGCCCGTACAGTCGATTTCCAACAACGGCCATCGAACTGCACTCACAGCGACCTTTTCCAAATTTGATTTGGACGTATCTCCAAATCCAACCGTTATATTTCAAGTTTCTAATATTCTTTAAAAATCTCTTTTCGATACGAACCCAACGGTTCTGGTTTTAGGAGAATCTGACGGTCGGATCTCCCGTAATGTCCGTTTGAAATAAATGGTCGAAATTCACGAACTGCCGCGGCGCGGTGCGTTCTATTCAGGCCATTATATTATATATATATAATATATATAATATAATATTTCGTCGATTTCTATTTAAAACGAATTTTATGAATAGTTTTAAATTCGTTTCAAAAACAATTTCAACTTCCACTTCAATTCAAATCAAAATTGAATTCATTCTATATACATTCGTTTTAAAATTCATTTGAATTCAATTCAAATTTCAATTCAATTTGAATTCATTTCAAATTGATTTTACTTCTATTTCAATTCGTTTTCAATTCAATTCAGTTCAAATTCGTTTTCTATTCAATTCAGTTCAAATTCGTTTTATATTCAAATCAAATTCAATTCGTTTTATATTCAAATCAAATTCAATTCGTTTTATATTCAAATCAAATTCAATTCGTTTTATATTCGATTCCATTCAAATTGGTTTTCTATTCGATTCCATTCAAATTGGTTTTCTATTCGACTCCATTCAAATTTCTTTTTTTTATCGATTCAATCCAAATTTCTTTATCTATTCAGTTCAATTTGAATTTCTTTATCTATTCAGTTCAATTTGAATTTCTTTATCTATTCAATTCAATTTGAATTTCTTTATCTATTCAATTTATAAAAACGAATAAAACCGATATAAATATCGTTCGCGTCAAAATAACGCATCTCTAATCAACACGGCTTTATATATTTCAATAATTCTATAATTCTATTCAACAAATGAATATTTATTCTTGTCAACACCTGACTAATCTCAACGAATGAGTACTATCCACGTGTGAATATTTTTGTTATTTAATATATTTTATGAAAATAAAGGTATCTATCGTTCGATATTAAATCAGACTCCAACCGTAAATTAGTAAGAGAACGATTCCCTGAATATTAACCCCGAAGGCCGAAACCAACATAAGATTTATATCCAGGAGACCACTCATCTTATTTATTTTCCAGTTAGTTTCTAATTTTATATATGATAAAGATGTAAATTTTATTGTTAAAATATTTCGTTCAACACATGACTAATCTCAACGGATGAGTACAGTCAACTCATGAACCTTTACTTTATAAGGATAAAGATATAAATTTTATTGTTAAAATACTTCGTTCAACACTTGACTAATCTCAACGGATGAGTACAGTCAACACATGAACCTTTATTTTATAATATTCTTTATTTTCCCGATTGCAATGAGTCCCAATCAATTACCATATAAAGTTAATTATATGGATTCCATACAACACATGTATATCATAGCAATGATAAATAATCAACCATCATCCAAAGTGCACTACGCTGTATAAGCATCAAATATAGATATCTAACGCTTATAACAGCCTGTCAATCAATCGATCGACATATTTAATCAATCAGGATGAGTGAACTTCAAATTTCATCCCAACACCCGTGTGGGGTTTCAAATCAATAAACACATATTTTATTTGTGCGGTTGGGCGATGTGTAAAATTTATCGTCCTAATCAATGTCCTTCAAATAGGTGTACATAAACAAACCGTCCAGTTTGTAAATGAATATTTATTTATTCACATTCACGTTAAAAATTATATTTTTAACGATAAAATATTTTATTTTAACACATGAATTTTTATTTAGTTCATTTACAAAATAAAAATGATATTTTTATTTTTCTAACTTATTTTAGAAAATTTCAGCGGCATAACGGCACGATACTAGAAACGGGACAAGGCCTAGCCTTATCCCCGGTCTAGTGAAGGCCCACGCCATTCACACATCAATCAAATCAATTTCATTTCACCAAACAATTCAGTTCAACCCAAATAATCTAACCAACTACACAGCCAAACAAACAAGTCCATGGTCTGTGGACGATTGTGTCGGGTGCTACTAGACACCGTCTGCATCCTAGTATATATTTATAACTAGAAAAGGAAATTTTGAGTGAAACGTTCTCATCGATAGCTATCCAATACCACGGCACTTCCTATGTAGAAATCACTGCCATTCTCGCCTTTTGTCACTTTCGCTGCCCGTATTCTCTACATATGTAAAAATCGAATTTTTACTTCATTATTCAATATATAAAAATCATATTTTTACTTCGCCATTCCATATATAAAAATTGAATTTTTACTTCGCTATTCAATATATAAAAATCGAATTTTTACTTTGCTATTCAATATATAAAAATCGAACTTTTACTTTGCTATTCAATATATAAAAATCGAATTTTTACTTTGCTATTCAATATATAAAAATCGAATTTTTACTATATTTTTTTCTATACTAACAATATAATCTCTTTGTTATTAAAAATATAAACTTTCATGTTATAAAAATATAACTCTTCATCATATAAAAATATAGCCTTTTCAATATGAAAAATATCGCCTTTTCAATATTAAAAATATCGCGTTTTCAATATGAAAAATATCGCTTTTTCAATATGAAAAATATAGCCTTTTCATTGTTAAAAATTCGACCTTTCTATTATTAAAAATCCTAACTTTTTAATTTAAAAATCCCAACTTAACTAATTCGAATTTAAAGTAAAAGCAGAAAAGGAAAAAAGAAAAAGAATAAAATAAAGTAAAAATAAAAACTTACAGTGAATATTGGAGGGGGGGAGCTGTCGCGCTCGTCGGTGGATGGGGGGGTAGCTCGCGTCAGTCGAGGCAGGGGGGGTCTTCGATCGCGGTGGCAATTTGGTCAGGGGGGTCGCTGCGCCTGAAGCACTGTTGGAAGGGGAGGGCGGAGACGGAAAGGGGGGCGCCTGGTAGCGCGGTGGCGCACTGCTTGGAGGAGCGGCGACTCCTCCCCCTTCCTTCTCCGTCGCAATTTATTTTCTTTTGTTCTGAATCGAACTAAGGGGGGCCAGAAGTTAAAAAGGAGAGGAGAGATTTTTTTTATTATTATTTTTGATTTCAAAAAGTTGACTTTTACATACGACCTCTAAACGAGGCCCACCGCCTGTCGTCCATAGCGTTTCACCCCCATTCCGAACACAATGGGATATGTATCATACGCTGATTCGAACGTTTCGATCATTTTCTGTCAAAATCTACATATAACTTTATATATTGAATTTGAACGCGCATTTCAATTTACCGGGGTCACATACGAACTCTATAAATACCAAAAAAATATTTTCTACCTTCGTATTGACGATACGGTCCTAACAAAACTAGTTTCGTCAAATTCTGAGAACGTTGGAAAAATGGCCATTTTCCAGTCGATTAAAATCAACTGAAACTGGTCAAACATGTTTTCCTTTGTCACGCTCACATATTGATTCGAAAAATTATGAAAATTGGAATCTAGCAATAAATTGACATCACGGATCCAACAAAAGTGGTTTCGTTGAAATCCGAGGTCGTTTGCAGAATGTCTATTTTTAAGGGCCTGAATTCCATAGCGACTATTCAGAATTTTCAACTAGACATATCTTTTGATCCCCGCTATGAAATTTCGATTTTTCGGATTCGTTGGAAAGATATTATCAATTAGATCCTATTGTTTTTGGTTTCACTAAAATCCGGTTTGTTTTGCACCCAGTACATTCAATTGAAATTTGAAATCAAATTTTCGAACTACTGCGCCATTTTCAATTCTATTTATAATTATATATAATTATTTATATTCTAACGACGACGTATATAATATATACGTTCTAATTATATTCAAAATAAATTTCTCGTCGATATTATTTAAAATAATCTATTTTAAATATTCAAAACTCGCTAAGATTGCCAAAATAAAAAATTTAAACTGGCCCAGATTTTCGGGTTGTTACAATCTCCCCCACTTAAAACTTTTCGTCCCCGAAAAGAAACAAAGTCGAAAGTGGTTTGATTAATCAACTCTACGTTCGATCTAGCTTCCATTCTCCAACCTTTCAGTTTCTGGTAATTTTCAAATTTTCAAAAATTTGGCTAACACCCTAAATTTTCGAAAAATTTCGCCATAACCTCCCTTGCACCGGGAGCCACGGGAAAATCCCGAAATTGCCATATAGGCCTTTTGATCTCAAAAAGAAAAAGAAAAAGCCAAGCGGCTAGCCAATAGGCTCATAAAATCGTCATCACCCAAACAAAACAGTAAATTATATAGTAAACATGTACCTATTTGTCGGGCAAACAAATTTTATTCTCTGCTCTAGCCTCCTTGCTATGACCTGTTCAATGTAAGTATATGTATATGCAAGCAAATGCTACCAATTTTCAATATAATTCAATATTGGTTCAATTAGGCATAATGGTTCAAAATTATCAAACAAATAAACAAACAACACAAACATCAATCAATTAGTGAATTAGAGTTTCAAATTCATAATTTTGATATATATACAGAAAATCATGTTTTTGATGCCAATTGACAACAATGTATTCTAGCTATATTGGTTTTGGTTCTCACACTAGTCTAATGGAAATATATAGATATCACACCTTCGTCACTCGAAAATAAATGCTGATGATGTTTCGAACCACCATCAGAACATTGTCGGGCTACTAGAGTGCGGTTCTATATCTACCCGGTATATTAAAACTTCGAATATACGTTCATGATGCGTATATGCAAAATCTTTATATATCGGATTGTCCACATTCAAAATAAATAAATATTCAAATATGAATAAAACGATTTAAATTTTTAAAACAAAATTGTTTTCAATTGAAAAACATACTTTTCACACCCGTTCTAGGATACTACTGATCCTATCTCTAACGAGTCATTCTAATTGGATATTACTAACCCAATATCTGATGAATTCTTTCGTATGGTTCTAATGTGTCTTGTTCTCGAGCCCTGTAAACCATAGCTCTGATACCAAATGTGACGGCCTGGAATTTCGGTCGATCCGAATCAGTCGTTAAACCGATCTAGACCGTTCGAAACCCCTGATCGTTTGAGAACAGGACAAAATAGAACGCAGACGGAAGAACATTTCATTGCTATTACAACAATTCCATCAGATACAAGAATATACAGAGTATAAATGAATATTATACATTCGAATAAATATCAGAGATTATAATAAATTACATAGCAGCGGAAAAACAATATATAACACAACTGAAAGTAATGCACGGATACAGAGCTTTCCGAGCATCATTCCAGCTGTAAATCAGGATCCTGTGAATATAAATCTGCAAAACCAAAACTACTAGCTGCCCGTGTCGAAAATAAGGGCACCCAGAGTTTAGGTTAAAACAATAAACTCTAGGTCAGTCATGTGACTGGTGTGAGAACTAAAACAGTTATTTAAAACTTTACTTTAAAAGAGAGTAATTTAAGGGACCTCGACGTATAACACAGAACGGGTTTCCTTCCAAGAATACCAGTGCATATCAATAAACAACGCAATGCTTTTTCGAAAAATGAAGCTATTATAAGACCCAGGTCCCATCACACAATGCAACGCAAGCCGGAGGATAGGGTTTTCCCTTATAATAGCCAAACATGCTTGGTACGTTTAAAAACAAATCATTTGATACTATAATAAGTGTATAGTGTCAAAACAATTTCAATCATAAATATAAATCATAGACGGCATAGCATCCCATGCTACTATGTCGCCATACTAGGCTCTATAAATAGAACCGAAACTTCTCGTATTGGAAATTGGATTTCCGTCATGAGTCGAGGCAAGGGGCAAGCTCCTCTCCGCTTCGAGACACTCTAGCAAATGCCTCAGGAATACACACTCTGGGTAACCCTGGATTCGGCTGGGTCGGTCCTCACTTACGTTATAGGATTATTTATGCCTGAACACACGTTTCCCGGTCCTTATAGACCTATAATCGAGGCGCCTCATTCCAACAACCAAAAAGGTGAAGAGTATATAAATGTCAGGGCTGGTAAGTCACTGACACCACGAAAACTAGAAAGAAACGTCGTGCTCTCCCAGTGGTCCGTATCCCATTTTTGACTCATACTGAGGTCTGAGGCTCGCGAATTCACGTTATACACGAAGATACGCCACAAAGACCATGCTTTGATCATCAACCATAAGACTTTGCTTTTCAACAGAATCCTTGATCCATGCAACTCAGCGTGCCACATAGGCACTTCATGCCATGCGATTGATATCTAGCGATATATAACCTCTAAGCTCGTACGTCTCAAAGAAGGGCGTTAAGCAAGAGAATAAATTCTCCGCCGCTAAATAGATATATATTTAACAGAAATCAATCAACACAGAATAAAATCCAATGTCAGACACACAATCCATTTACAAGTTCGTTCTGGGACTGAACGAAACCAGAGGCACTTTCCTCGCATATCCATCGATCTCCAAGTACGTCTGGACGATCACCAACTGATTCCCTCATCTTAGGTGTACAGCCCAATAAAGATCATCAGTAATCACCCAAATGATGTGAAGACTTCCGGTCTTCGACCACCGTCATCATCTTCGACTTATCGTCGAATCGGTTATTCAGAATGGGTATAAACCCGGACTTTCCGAACAACCCGCGTATATTAAAAACACATGTTACACAAACACAACATACGCCTCATTCCAATTTATTAGTCACTAACAATAAATTTCATATTCTTAGGGAAAGGTTCCCATTAATTTTATCCAAGATAAATTCTTTAAAATTTATCCTTTAATCTTCCTTTGGATGTCATTTCAAACCAAATTATGGTTTTCTAAACTAGTCGAGATTCGCGAACCACACCGAAGTAATTATTTATTTTATTTCCCAATTCCAACCTATTCATCCCATAAAGCAAAACTGGTAATACTCCATATCTAACACCGTGGTGTTATCGGTAAAATTAATTACCATTTCACGTTCAAATCTAATTAAAGATTTAACTATCGCTCTGGAGCAAAACTGGTGATACTCCATTCTCGCTCATTTGCCAAATTTGATAATTTAGATTATCAATTCATGTTTCAATCTAATTGCAGATTCATTAAATCTTATTTTCTGGGTTAAAGAACTAGTATCATTTAAAACACAGTTCACGATAAACCCAAATCACATTCTATTTATTATCGGGTTAAAGAACTAATGTTATTTAAAACACAGTTCACGATAAACCCATGAATCAATTCTATTTAAACGCATTTCAAATCCAATTTATTTATTTAAAAATAAATGGGTTTTAATTTCAGTTCAAAACTAGTTCATTTCGATAAAAATCTATTTTTATCTTTTCAAATATGGAGTTTTTCATCCCAATTTTTCCCAAATCAGTCCTTATGATTTTACACAAATTATTACAATAATTTTATCAAGGCCCGTACAGTCGATTTCCAACAACGGCCATCGAACTGCACTTACAGCGACCTTTTCCAAATTTGATTTGGACGTATCTCCAAATCCAACCGTTATATTTCAAATTTCTAATATTCGTTAAAAATCTCTTTTCGATACGAACCCAACGGTTCCAGTTTTAGGAGAATCCGACGGTCGGATCTCCCGTAATGTCCGTTTGAAATAAATGGTCGAAATTCACGAACTACCGCGGCGCGGTGCGTTCTATTCAGGCCATTATATTATATATATAATATATATAATATAATATTTCGTCGATTTCTATTTAAAACGAATTTTATGAATAGTTTTAAATTCGTTTCAAAAACAATTTCAACTTCCATTTCAATTCAAATCAAAATTGAATTCATTTTATATACATTCATTTTAAAATTCATTTGAATTAAATTCAAATTTCAATTCAATTTGAATTCATTTCAAATTGATTTTACTTCTATTTCAATTCGTTTTCAAATCAATTCAGTTCCAATTCGTTTTCTATTCAATTCATTTCAAATTCGTTTTATATTCAAATCAAATTCAATTCGTTTCATATTCAAATCAAATTCAATTCGTTTTATATTCAAATCAAATTCAATTCGTTTTATATTCAAATCAAATTCAATTCGTTTTATATTCGATTCCATTCAAATTGGTTTTCTATTTGATTCCATTCAAATTGGTTTTCTATTCGACTCCATTCAAATTTCTTTTTTTTATCGATTTAATCCAAATTTCTTTATCTATTCAGTTCAATTTGAATTTCTTTATCTATTCAGTTCAATTTGAATTTCTTTATCTATTCAATTTATAAAAACGAATAAAACCGATATAAATATCGTTCGCGTCAAAATAGCGCATGTCTAATCAACACGGCTTTATATATTTCAATAATTCTATTATTCTATTCAACAAATGAATATTTATTCTTGTCAACACCTGACTAATCTCAACGAATGAGTGCTAACCACGTGTGACTATTTTTGTTATTTAATATATTTTATGAAAATTAAGGTATCTATCGTTCGATATTAAATCAGACTCCAACCGTAAATTAGTAAGAGAACGATTCCCTGAATATTAACCCCGAAGGCCAAAACCAACATAAGATTTATATCCAGGAGACCACTCATCGTATTTATTTTTCAGTTAGTTTCTAATTTTATATATGATAAAGATGTAGATTTTATTGTTAAAATATTACGTTCAATACATGACTAATCTCAACGGATGAGTACAGTCAACACATGAACCTTTACTTTATAGTGATAAAGATATAAATTTTACTGTTAAAATACTTCGTTCAACACATGACTAATCTCAACGGATGAGTACAGTCAACACATGAACCTTTATTTTATAATATTCTTCATTTTCCCGATTGGAATGAGGCCCAATCAATTACCATATAAAGTTAATTATATGGATTCCATACAACACATGTATATCATAGCAACGATAAATAATCAATCATCATCCAAAATGCACTACACTGTATAAGCATCAAATATAGATATCTAACGCTTATAACAGCCTGTCAATCAATCGATCGACATATTCAATCAATCAGGATGAGTGAACTTCAAATTTCATCCCAACACCCGTGTGGGATTTCAAATCAATAAACACAGATTTTATTTGTGCAGTTGGGCGATGTGTAAAATTTATCGTCCCAATCAATGTCCTTCAAATAGGTGTACATAAACAAACCGTCCGGTTTGTAAATGAATTTTTATTTATTCACATTCACGTTAAAAATTATATTTTTAACGATAAAATATTTTATTTTAACACATGAATTTTTATTCAGTTCCTTTACAAAATAAAAATGATATTTTTATTTTTCAAACTTATTTTAGAAAATTTCGGCGGCATAACGACACGATACTAGAAACGGGACAAGGCCTAACCTTATCCCCGGTCTAGTGAAGGCCCACGCCATTCACACATCAATCGAATCAATTTCATTTCACCAAACAATTCAATTCAACCCAAATAATCAAACCAACTACACAGCCAAACAAACAAGTCCATGGTCTGTGGACGATTGTGTCGGGTGCTACTAGACACCGTCTGCATCCTAGTATATATTTATAACTAGAAAAGGAAATTTTGAGTGAAAAGTTCTCACCGATAGCTATCCAATACCACGGCACTTCCTATGTACAAATCACTGCCATTCTCGCCTTTTGTCACTTTCGCTGCCCGTATTCTCTACATATGTAAAAATCGAATTTTTACTTTGTTATTCAATATATGAAAATCATATTTTTACTTCGCTATTCCATATATAAAAATCGAATTTTTACTTCGCTATTCAATATATAAAAATCAAAATTTTACTTTGCTATTCAATATATAAAAATCGAACTTTTACTTTGCTATTCAATATATAAAAATCGAATTTTTACTTTGCTATTCAATATATAAAAATCGAAATTTTACTTTGCTATTCAATATATAAAAATCGAATTTTTACTATATTTTTTTCTATACTAACAATATAATCTCTTTGTTATTAAAAATATAAACTTTCATGCTATAAAAATATAACTCTTCATCGTATAAAAATATCGCCTTTTCAATATGAAAAATATCGCCTTTTCAATATTAAAAATATCGCCTTTTCAATATGAAAAATATCGCCTTTTCATTGTTAAAAATTCGACCTTTCTGTTATTAAAAATCCTAACTTTTTAATTTAAAAATCCCAACTTAACTAATTCGAATTTAAAGTAAAACAGAAAAGGAAAAAAGAAAAAGAATAAAATAAAGTAAAAATAAAAACTTACAGTGAATATTGGGGGGGGGGGGGCTATCGCGCTCGTAGGTGGGTGGGGGGGTAGCTCGCGTCGGTCGAGGCAGGGGGGGTCTTCGATCGCGGTGGCGATTTGGTCAGGGGGGGTCGCTGCGCCTGAAGCGCGGTTGGAAGGGGAGGGCGGAGACGGAAAGGGGGGGCGCCTGGCAGCGCGGTGGCGCGCTGCTCGGAGGAGCGGAGGCTCCTCCCCCTTCCTTCTCCATCGCAATTTTTTTTCTTTTGTTCTGAATCGAACTAAGGGGGGGCTCGAAGTTAAAAAGGAGAGGAGAATTTTTTTTTTATTATTTTTAATTTCAAAAAGTTGACTTTTACATACGACCTCTAAACGAGGCCCATCGCCTGTCGCCCATAGCGTTTCACCCCCATTCCGAACACAATGGGGTATGTATCGTACGCTGATTTGAATGTTTCGATAAGTTTCTGTCAAAATCTACATATAACTCTATATATTGAATTTGAACGCGCAGTTCAATTTACCGGGGTCACACACGAACTCTATAAATCCCAGAAAAATATTTTCTACCTTCGTATTGACGATACGGTCCTAACAAAACTAGTTTTGTCAAATTCTGAGACCGTTGGAAAAATGGCCATTTTCCAGTCGATTAAAATCAACTGAAACTGGTCAAACACATTTTCCTTTGCCACGCTCACATATTGATTCGAAAAATTATGAAAATTGGAATCTAGCAATAACTTGACATCACGGATCCAACAAAAGTGGTTTCATCGAAATCCGAGGTAGTTTGCAAAATGTCTATTTTTAAGGGCCTGAATTCCATAGCGACTATTCAGAATTTTCAACTGGACATATCTTTTGATCCCCGCAATGAAATTTCGATTTTTCGGATTCGTTGGAAAGATATTATCAATTAGATCCTATTTTTTTGGTTTAACTAAAATCCGGTTTGTTTTGCACCCGGTACATTCAATTGAAATTTGAAATCAAATTTTCGAACTACCGCGCCATTTTCAATTCTATTTATAATTATATATAATTATTTATATTCTAACAACGACGTATATAATATATACGTTCTAATTATATTCAAAATAAATTTCTCGTCGATATTATTTAAAAAAATCTATTTTAAATATTCAAAACTCGCTAAGATTGCCAGAATAAAAATTTTAAACTGGCCCAGATTTTCGGGTTGTTACAATGACCACTAACGGCCTATAAAAAAAATCCGAGGCACCTCAAAATCCATCATCCACATAAGTAAAATGCCAGCTAGTTTAAAGCACTGACACTACCACTAGCTAGAAAGAAACGTGTGCACTCCCTACGATCCCTTCTCCCGTTTTTGACTCATACCGGGGTGTGAGGTTCGCGAAGTCACGATATACACAAAGCTATGTCGTAAAAGGCTATGCTTTGATCATCCTACAAGGCCCTACTTTTCAACAAAAGCCTTGATCATTTGCATCTTGGCGTGCCACATTGACAATTCACGCCATGCGATCAATCACTATTAATACATATCAGGGTGTTAAGTATAGAATAAATCCTCCACCACCAAACAGACGTACATTAACAGAAATCGATTTAATTCACATGGAACGAAATCCAATGTCAGACACGCATCCATTTACTAGCTTAAGCTCTGGGTCTGAGCGAAAACCAAATCTGAACAATCAACCATAGTCCGGACGGCCACCACTGAAGCCCCTTCAAGGTGGCTACTCCCATCAGGGTCTCTGTAGCAACACATCCATTCGATGTGAAGATCGTCGGTCTTCAACCACCGTCTTCATCTTCGACTCTTCATCGTCGTAGTAATTATTCGGAATGGGTTAAACCCGATCTTTCCGAATAATTCGCGTATTTCTATAATTAAAAAATCAAGTACTATAAAAACACATCCAACGCCTCATTCCAATTCAGAGTATTCATCAAATAAAATATTCGCATTATTATATCAAAGGTAAATTCTTTAAATTATCCTTAAATCTTTCTTTTAAAGATCTATTAAAAACCCAATTTGGTTTTAAATATCAAAAATCATTATTCAATGATTAATTAAATTTAAGAAATTAATCTTATCTTTAACTGGGTTAAAGAACTAATGTCATTTAGAACATCGTTCACGATAAACCCAAAATCGACTTCCACTAAATATGGAATCTTCACAGAAATCAAATTAATACATAATCATTATAAATTTCTGTATCCGACCAATAATATAAATGGAATAACGGCAAAACCTTTTAAATTCTATATGTAGTATCGGTCTTCTTTTACAGAAGCTTATCTCGTTTATTATTTATTCGAATCTCATTCAATTCCAATTTAATATATTAAATTGGAAAACTTTACTTTTGGAAAATTTCCATTTAAATCTTGATACAAGATTTATATATTCCAAATCATATTTTCATTGTCAGTTGGGTTAAAGAACAAATGTCGTTTAGAAACACAGTTCACAATAAACCCAACTCACATTTCATCTTATTCCAATTACTAAATATAATTGAAATAACCTAAATTAAAAGATTATTCTTTTCATGTGGGGTTTTAAGAGCAGTGTTATTTAAGACACTATTCATGACAAACCCAAAAATCTATTTTCAGTATTTAATAACATTGGATTATTATTCTAGTTAATAACTAGTTCATTTTGATGAAAATATGTTTTTATCCTTTCAAATATGAAAATTTTCATATTAATTCTTTCTAAATCATTTATTATGATTTTACATAATTTATTAATATTTTAAATAATTTTATTAAGGCCCTTTCAGTCGATTTCCATAAACGGTCATCGAACTGCACTTACAACGACCTTTTCTGAAATTGATTTGAGCATAACTCCAAATCTAACCATTAGGTTTCAAAACTCTTATATTCATTGGAAAAGAGCGATATGAACCCAAAGGTTCCGGTTTTAGGAGAATCCGACGGTCGTATCTCCTGTTACATCAATTTGAAGTTAATGGTCGAAATTCGCGAACGGTCGCTGCGCGGCGTGTTCTATTCAGGCCATTAAATAAATATATATAATATATGTCGTCGATTTCTATTTAAAACGTATTTATAAAATATTTATAAATTTGTACTAAAATGATTTTAACTTCATTTTCAATTTTAAAGCAAAATTGAATATCCTTTATTTTAGCATATTAAAATATTTATATTTTCAAAATATTAGATTTATAAATCACTTCTTTTTATATTCATTATAAAATGAATAAAATCGATCGATAACCCGTTTGGGTTAAAAATAGCGTTCCTACATAACACGGTTTCTTATTTCAATATTTTTATTCTTCATTTAATAGTATTCTAAAATATTCATTATTTTAAAATATTCTTTATTTACAAGATTCTTTACTTTAAAATATTCTTTTTATAAAGATGTTCTTTATTTCAAAATATTGTTTTATTAAGAATATTCTGAATCGGAAAGCGACTCAACCAATTACCATATAGATTCGGTCATATGGATTTCAAACATTGCATATGTATATAACAATAATGATAAATAATCATTTACCAGTCCATTCACATCCAGAGTGAAATATATAACTGTATGAGCATTAAAATAAATAAATAACGCCCATCACAGGCTATCAATCCATCGATTGACATACAACTAAATATTGGGAGTAGTGTATGTCATCCCAACACCCGTATGGGGTTTTCAGCCAACAACAGTTCATATAAATAAATCATTGATTATTAAATTTAACCAGTTATTATTTAACATGAATATAATCTAAATAAATGACATGTTTATTCAATATGAACATGATCTATATGGATGACATTTTTAATGTAAAATGAACATCATCTAAATATATAACATTTCTATTTTACATGACATTTTAATGTAACATGACCATAATCTATACATATGACATTTTAATGTAACATGACGTAATCTATACATATGACATTTTAATGTAACATTTTAAATCAAAAATGACATTTTAATGTAACATTTCTAATCAAAAATGACATTTTTATTCTATATACCTTTTCTAATCAAAAGTGACATTTTTAAATCTAAATTAACATTTCTACCCAAAATGTTCTTTTTAATCTAAATAAACATTTCTAATCAAAATGTTCTTTTTAATCTAAAGTGACAATTTATAACAAAGATGTTATTTTATCTAACATTACAAAAATGTTAATTCTATCTAACATGGCAATATATAACAAAATTGTTATTTTTATCAAACCTGACAAGAGTGACATAATAGTATCTAATAAGATGTCCTTTTTATTTTACATAACATTTTTCTAACTTAACATGCTATTTCTCTTTAATCGACATTAACATGACACATATTAATTTGTTTACAAATCTATTATTAACATAAATAAAAATGATACCTGAATATGTATACAAATCCTATAACGAACAAAAAGGATATTTTCCAAATTAACATAACATTTCTAACAATATTGATGTTTTTATTTTAAAATAAACATTCCTAACAAAAAATGACATGTTTAATTTAAATAAACATTTCTAAATAAAGTTATGTTTTAATTAACATGACATTTCTAACAAGAGTGGTATTTAAATCTTATATAACATTTTTGTAACAAAAAAAATTGATATTTTATTTCTAATGTTCATTCTTTAACAAAAATGTTATTTTTGTCTAATATACATTTCTTTAACAAAAATTTATTTAATTATCCCGCAACATTGTATAACAAAATGTTATTTCTTTTCCAATGTAACATTTTATACAGAAGTTGTGATTTCTATTCCAATGTAACAAAAAAAATGTGATTTCTATTCTAATGTAATGTTCTCTAACAAAATGTCTTTTTCTTTTCAAAAAGAGAATGAGAACAGATTATGTTTCTTTTTATTTTCTAAGAAAATGACACAAAATATGTTTCTTTTTATTTACAAAGAAAATGTCACAAAATATGTTTCTTTTTATTTACAAAGAAAATGACACAAAATATGTTTCTTTTTATTTACAAAGAAAATGACACAAAAGGGTTTTCTTTTTATAGCAAAAAGAAAATGACATAAAAAGGTTTTCTACTAAATGATGGAGAAATAATGCCCTTTTTATTTTCAACAAATGACGGTGAAATAATGTCCAATTTTATTTTCAACAAATTTAACATTGAAAATTTTCCTTTTTGATTTTTACAACAATAATGGTTTTGTTGTTGACAAATCAATCCTCAACAAAAGGGTATATTTTGATTCAACCATTGTGTTTCAACAAATCATATCACATCATCACATCCACATAACAATGTCAATCAATTCAGATTTCATAGCTATCAACAATATGAATTTCACAACATACATATATAGAATTCACATGGCAAGAAATAATTTAATTTTAATAATTAAATATAGAAATCTCACATTGGTTTGAATCCGAGTGATTCAGATCTGAAATTTGGTCCAGATTTGATGTGCTCATAAATGGTTCTAGTCAGTTCCATCGTGAAGATCTCACGTTCACAATTCAAACGATTCTGAAATCACTGCATTTCGTTTCCGTATGAAGAAAATAAGTTAATTCAAAAATTGGTTACATTATTAAATAATTAATTATATAATTAGACTAATTATTTAATTAAGGATCCAATCCACCTTCTTCAACGTTAGTTGTTTCCCGTAACGTTCCTTGCGTGAAGGAACCCATCATCCGAAACTTTGACCACTCACTGCTCCACTACCGTGCCTCTGACCAACGATCGGCTACCACCACAACCACCGCCTTCGCACACCCTCTCCACGGCCTGAGCAACGCCCAGCTCGCACCCCCCATCAGCCTCGGTCTACGTGCGAACAGAGCACATTGGTGCTTTGATTCCGAGCCCAAACCTCCATGGTTTCAAATCGCACCCGTATGATTTCGAAGAGGAGGAAGGCCTCTTGAATTTGCCCTTAGGAGTTTCGAATTCCATTGAAAATATTGGGAGATTTTATTGAATCAAATTCGGAGCTCGTAGGCCATTGAAAATGGTATATGGCGGCTGCATACTGGATAGGCTAGGGTTCCGTATACCTATTGTATTTATATGCGTATTTTTCCTATTTATTTTATTTATTTGATTCAAAATTCATGTTTATCAATACGAACACCAAATTAAACCCAACGAGTGTCGCCCCTAGCTAATAACCCCCATCCTAGACACATTGGAATATGTTTCGCAACCCAATTCTGCTGTTACGATAAGTTTTTATTTAAATTTAATTATAAATCATTTAATTATTAATTCAAACGTACATCTTAAATTACCGGGGCCACATACTAACTTAGAAAATTACAAAAAAATATATTTCTAGCTATGTTTCGACGATACGGTTCTAACGAGACTAATTTCGTCGAATTCTGAGACTGTTTGAAAAATGGCCTTTTTTAAGTCGATTAAATTTAACTGAAACGGTCAAAACACATTTTCTTTTGCCACACTCACATATTAATTCGAAAAATTCTGAAAATTGAAACTTTGCAATAATTTAACATTCCGGCACCAACAAAAGTGGTTTCGCCGAAAACCGAGGTCGTTTGAAAAACGGCTATTTTCAAGGCCAATATATTATATTAATATATATATATATATTCTACAACGATTTTTCTTAATTTTAAACTGGACATAACTTTCAATTTTCAAAGTGAAATTTCAGTTTCTCAGATTCGTTAGAAAGATATGATTAAACAGATTTAAATATTTCTGGTTTCGCTCAATTCTAATTTAAAATGAATCCTGTACAGTCAGTTAAAGTTCAAATTCAAATTTTCAAACTGCAGCGCTGTTTCTAACTCCTTTTATAATTAAATTAAATTTATTCATTTTAAAATAAATTTTTAGTTATTCTTATTTAAAATAAATTATTTTAAACATTAAAATCCATTAAAATTTCTAAAATAAAATTTTTAAATTGGCCCCAAAATTCCGGGTCGTTACATGTATATTCTATTCAACACATGAATTTATTTTCTATTCAACACATGAATTTATTCTATTTAACACATGAATTTATTTTCAATTCAACACATGAATTTATTTTCAATTCAACACATGAATTTATTTTCTATTCAACACGTGAATTTATTTTCTAAATTGGAATGAGGCCCAATCAATTACCATATAATGTTAATTATATGGATTTTCAACAACAGATGTATATAATAGCAACGATAAATAATCAACCATCGTCCAGAGTGCACCACACAACTGCATAAGCATTAAATATAAATAATTAGCGCTTACACAGTCTGTCAACCCATCGATTGACATACAACTAAACAATCGGGATTAGTGTATGTCAAATATCATCCCAATACCTGTGTGGGGTTTCAAATCAACAAACACATATTTTTATTTGTGCCGTTGGGCAATGTGTAAAATTTATTGTCCCAATCAATATCAGTCAAATCAGTGTATATAAACAAATCGCCCCATTTGTTTATTACTATTTATTTTATATACACGTTAAAAATCATATTTTTAACTATAAAATATTTTCCACTACAAAATATTTTATTTCATTCCTCATCACACAATCAAATTTCACAACACAACAATCAAACAAGTCATCCATGGTCTGTGGACGATGGGTGTTGGGTGCTACTAAGTACCATCTGCATCATAGTATATATTTCAAACTAGAAATAGAAATAAAAGTGATGAGTTCTCACCTTGGGGTTCCACTCCGCCATTCTTTCAAAATGAAGAAGACAAATGTCACACCGACCACTCAAGCAAAATCAATATCCTACAGGATTGATTTTCATCAATAACATTCACATGATAAAAATTATATTTTTGTCTAACCAGAAATCATATTTTTAATTCGCTACATATATAAAAATCACATTTTTATATTCTCTATTATATAAAATTAAATTTTTAATTCGATACATATATAAAAATTATATTTTTATTGTCTCTACAATATAAAAATTACACTTTTATAACGCTACTATATATAAAAAGATTATACTTTTATAATGCTACTATATATAAAGATTATTTTTTTCGCTATTATATATATAAAGATTACTTTTATAACGCTACTATATATATATATTACTTTTATAACGCTACCATATATATAAAGATTACTTTTTTTCGCTATTATATATATAAAGATTACTTTTTTCGCTATTATATATATAAAGATTACCTTTTTTTTCAACGACTTGATAATTATATTCACCTAACCAAAAATCAATCCCTTATAAACCTAAAAATCTTACCTTTAGATAATTAAAAATCTTATCTTTCTTTAAACAAAAATCTTATTTTTATCCTTAAGCAAAAATCTCATTTTTTCCTTAAAATGAAACTGAATATAAATTCTATGCTTTAAATTTTTAAATAAGCAAGAAATTAAAAAGGAAAATAGAAAGCTTAATGCGTCCGACTGAAGGGGGGAGGGGAAATGGCGCACCACCACGATGGGAGGCGTCGGACCAGCGGCTGGATCATGGGTGCAGTCAGCTAGGGTTTCCATCGATTTGGGGGGAAATGGCTCGTGGCTTTAATTACAAGAGGGAGGGGAGGTCGAAGGATGCAGGAGGGGGTCAGAGGGATGTGGCGTCGGGAAGGGAAGGTGGTGGTCGAGCTTCGGTGGGTGGTGGAAGTGGAGCGGCGACGGGAATGGGGAGGGCAATGAGGGCTATGGGTTTTGCTTTTTTTTTCTGATCGGGTATGAAGGGGAGGGAGGGCGTTTAAAAATCTAATAACAAATCGGACGATTTATAATATTTTCACCTGACATTTATATTATATATATAATGGCCTGAATAGAACGAGCCGCGCCGCAGCAGTTCGTGAATTTCGACCATTGACTTCGAATGCACGTTACGAGTGATCCGACCGTCGGATTCTCCTAAAACCGGAACCGTTGGGTTCGTATCGAAAAGAGCTTTATAAGAATATTAGAAATTAGAGATCTAACGGTTGGATTTGGAATTATGTCCAAATCAAATTTGGAAAAGGTCGCTGTAAGTGCAGTTCGATGGCCGTTGATGGAAATCGACTGTACGGGCCTTGATAAAATTATTAAAAATAGTAATAATTTGTGCAAAATCATAAGAAATGATTTGTGAAGAAATGGGATGAAAAATTTCAAATTTGAAAAGATAAAAATTGATGTTTATCGAAATGAACTAGTTTTGAACTAGAATTATAATTCTATTTATTTTTAAAATAAATAAAGTGGATTTGAAATGGTTTTGAAAATAACCAGAATTTCCAATAATTGAACTGGAATGAATTTGAATCGAAATTGTCTTTGGAATATTTCGATGTTGGATTTCGTGATTATACAGATATTTTTATGGAAATTTGAAAGATATATTAATATTGTTATTTCCAATACAATATTTGGTGGTCATAGAATTTGATATTGAATATAAGCTGATATATTTTCTATTCAGAGCCTTGTATTTAATATCAAATGTGATTTTGGGTTTATCGTGTACCGTGTTTTAGATGACATTGGTTCTTTAACCCAGTTAAAGATAGCATATTGTTTTTTGGAAGATTAAAACTAAGTGGAGTTTTAATGAATCTTTAATTAGATTGAAGTGATCGAGAATGGAGTATCACCAGTTTTGTTCCAAGCGATAGTTAAATATTTAATTAGATTTGAACGTGAAATGGTAATTAAATTTACCGATAACACCGTGGTGTTAGATATGAAGTATGACCAGTTTTACTTCATGGGATGAATAGGTTGGGATTGGGAAATAAGATAAATGATTACTGCGGTGTGGTTCGCTAATCCCGACTAATTTGAATTGATATTCAAAAGAAGATTAAAGAATAAATTTAAAGAATTTACCTTTGATAAAATTATTGGGAACCTTTCCCAAAGTATGAGAATATTTGAATAAAGGAATATTCTATATTGGAATGAGGCGTATGCTGTGTTTGTGTAACACTTGTTTATTATATACACGAGTTATTCAGAAAGATCGGATTTATCCCATTCTGAATAATTGATTCGACGATGTGTCGAGGATGAAGACGGTGGTCGAAGACCAGAGGTCTTCACATCATTTGGGTGATTACTGATGATCTTGATTGGGCTGTACACCCAAGAGGAAGGAATCAGTTGTTGATCGTCCAGACGTACTTGGAGATCGACGGATATGCGAGGTACAAGGTGCCTCCGGTTTCGTTCAAACCCAGAATGGACTTATAAATGGACTGTGTGTTTGACATTGAATTTTATTCTGTGTGATTGATTTCTATTAAATATATATATATATATATATCTATTTGGCAGTGGAGAATTTATTCTCTTGCTTAACGCCCTTCTCTGAGACGTACGAGCTCAGAGGTTATATATCAATGGATATCAAACGCATGGAGTGAATTTCCCGTGTGGCATGCCTATGTGGCAATATGATTAAGGCTTCTGTTGAAAAGCAAAGTCTTGTGGTTGATGATCAAAGCCCGGTCTGTGTGGCATAGCTTAAACAATAAAATTTACATCTTTATCATAATTTTATAAAATATATTAAATAACAAAAATAGTCATGTGTTGACGATACTCATGTGTTGAGAATATTCATGTGTTGAAAGAAATATAGATTCATGTGTTGAATAGAATAAATATTCATTTGTTGAATAGAATAACGAAGTTATTGAAACATATAAAGCCGTGTTGATTAGATATGCGCCATTTTGACGCAAACGTTATTTATATCGATTATATTCATTTTTATAATGAATATAGAAAATGAAGTGATTTCAAAATATAACGTTTTGAAAACATTATCATTTGTATATCAATGATGTGGAATATTTAATTTTGATTCGAAATTGAATATGAAGTTGAAATCGTTTCGAAAACGAATTTAAAACAATTTATAAAATACGTTTTAAAAGGAAATCGACAATATATATGTATAATATATATATTATATATATAATGGCCTGAGTAGAACGTGTCGCGCTGCGGCAGTTCATGAATTTCGACCATTGACTTCGAATGGACATTACGGAAGATCCGACCGTCAGATTCTCCTAAAATCGGAACCGTTGGGTTCGTATCTAAAAGAGCTTTCTAACGAATATTAGAAATTTGAAATTTAATGGTTGGATTTGGAATTATGTCCAAATCAAATTTAGAAAAGGTCGATATAAGTGCAGTTCGGTGGACGTTATTGAAAACCGACTGTACGGGCCTTGATAAAATTATTAAAAATAGTAATAATTTGTGAAAAATCATAAGAAATGATTCGTGAAGAATTGGGATGAAAAATTCCAAATTTGAAAAGATAAAAATAGATTTTTATCAAAATGATGTGAAGACCGTTCCTTTTCGGGGATGCCTGATTGTTTCGAAATATATATAAATATTTATATATAATCTAGCAAAAGATAATATATATATTATATATTTATATTTTTGATAACCGATGTGGATTAAAGTTCATTCTGGGTCTGAACGAAACCGGAGGCACCTTGTACCTCGCATATCCATCGATCTCCAAGTACGTTTGGACGATCACCAACTGATTCCCTCCTCTTGGGTGTACATCCAAATCAAGATCATCGGTAATCACCCAAACGATGTGGAGACCTCCTATCTTCGACCACCGTCTTCATCTTCGACACCACGTCGAATCAGTTATTCAGAATGGGATAAACCCGGTCTTCCTGAATAACTCACGTATATAATAAACAAGTGTTACACAAACAAAACATACGCCTCATTCCAATTCAGAATATTCTTTTATTCAAATATTCTTATACTTAGAGAAATTTTCCCATTAATTTTATCAAAGATAAATTCTTTAAATTTATTCTATAATCTTCTTTTGAATATCCATTCAAATTAGTCGAGATTAGCGAACCACACCGCAGTAATCATTTATTTTATTTTATTTCCCAATCCCAAACTATTCATCCCATCAAGTAAAACTGGTCATACTTCTTACCTAACACCACGATGTTATCGGTAAATTTAATTACCATTTAACGTTCAAATCTAATTAAAGATTTAACTATCGCCTGGAGCAAAACTGATGATACCCCATTCTCGATTATTTCAATCTAACTAAAGAATCATTAAAACTCCACTTGGTTTTAATCTTCCCAAAAATCAATATTAATGATTGTTTAACTTACGAAATCATATCCTGTCTTTAACTGGGTTAAAGAACCAATGTCATTCAAAACACGGTTCACAATAAACCCAAAATCACATTCTATTCCATTCCAATTTACTTTATTAAACTGGAAAACCTTACTTTGGAAAACCTCCTTTAAATCTTAACAAAGGATTTATAAATTCCAAATCACATTTCACTGTAAATCGGGTTAAAGAACAAATGTCGTTAAAACATAGTTCACGATAAATCTAATCCCCATTTGACATTAAATACAGGGCTCTGAATAGAAAATATATCGGCTTATATTCAATATCAAATTCTACGACCAACAAATACGGTAATGGAAATAACGATATAAATATATCTTTCAAATTTCCATCACAATATCTGTATAATCACGAAATCCAACATCGAAATATTCCAGAGACAATTTGTAATGACCCGCATTTTCCCAGGGTTATAATTAATTTATTTAATTATATATATGGTAATTTAAGGAATTAAATGGTCGTTAATTAAATAATAAGGAATATTTAATTAAATTAAATAATTAAATAATATATATTTAATTCAGAAATAATCAAAAATATTGGAAATCACAATATTCTGTGAACGGGGTCGTCCCTTGGATTTAATTCAGCTTAGAGTTGAATAATATTGACGAATATATTCAGTCGACGGCAGTTTGAACGTATAATTATATTATAATTAAAAACGAGCTTGAAATGGCGCTGCAGTTCGCGATTTGGCGATTTGTACTTCAACTGAATGTACAGGATTCGTTTTAAGCCGGATTTCTGTGAAACAAGAAACGTGTGGAGCTGGTGGAGTATATCTTTCTAGTGGAAGAGAAAATTCGGGATTTCGTCGGATAGATTATGATGTACGTCCAAATCAAATTTCAGAAAAGTCGCTGTAGAATTCCTTTATAATTTGCGACGCTTTATATACGTTATAAATCGATTTTTCGATACGAACTGAATATCGGGATAATCTGGAGTCTGGAAATCTGGTCATAAAATCTGAGGTGATATTCTGGAGCTGTACGATATCATATGCGAAGATGTACGATAATATTAATTTAGTAATATTTAATTTAATTATATTTAAATATATTTATATATTTAAATGGGTCATCCAGAGCTTTAAAAATACACTGTGTGAGCATACGAAGTCGGAATTCGACGAAACCAGTTTTGTTGGATCCGCAATATCAAATAATTGTTAGATGTGAAGTTTCGTGATTTTTAGAGACACTGTGTGGCCGTACGGATTTTTAGAGTGTAAAACAGTCAGTATTTTGACAGTTAAAAATACGCTGTGTGAGCATACGGAGTCGGAATTCGACGAAACCAGTTTCATTGGGACCGTAATGTCGAACTCTAGCTACATGTAAATTTTCATGATTTTTAGACGTCGTATGTGTTCGCTGTGATTTTTAGAAGAATGGAAACAAAAATAAAATAACAAAGAAAATATCTACTTCAAAATATCTCAAACACCTTAGACTATAAATACCCCCTCTTCTAACTCTTACAACCTAATCCCTCTTCTAACTCAGAAAACATGAGCCGCCGGCCTCTTTTTCTCCTAAACTTATTTCGAAACCTTTGAAGAATCATAGAAATACATCCAAAATTCTATAAATCAAAAGATATATGGATTCGGATTCCCCTTAACTTCCTCTTCGATCTGGGGTACATGTTATTGGGCTCGATTGAGGTTGATACGCTGTGTAGTTCAGGCGTGGATACTAGGGTTAGTGAGTTTGTGAGTTGGGAGCTTAAATTCGCGATTCAAGTATGATGTTTGGATTCCTGGCATCAAATACCAGTTGTGCTCAACCTGGGGTGAAATGCGAACAAGATTTGGTTCGGTATTCTTTTCAGCGACGAGCTCCAGGAGATGAGTGTCGCGATTTACCTGATTGCCTCGAGTGACGTACTTCGGTGACGAGGTGATTCAGGAGTCGGAGAGCATCACGTCAGTGGAGATGAAAGTGGTTCGGTGGGGAATTTGGAGGAAGAAGAGGAGGTTTCGACGCAAACTCCAGTGTTGAAGTCGCTACTATTGAGAGGGCTTCAAACTGCGACTGTGAAGGGTTCAAGGTTGCGGAAGTTAAATACTGGAAGTTGGGTTTCGAATAGAAGAGAAGGGGGTTAGGAGCAGTAAAGATATGATTCAGAACATGCTTAAGGTTATTATTAATTATTTTTAATAAATAAAATGTTGAATATTCATTAATGAAGAGAAGGAGATATTGGTTGCTGATTCATTTAAATGGTGAAAGCATGGAACTGAGAAGGGTTGTGGGGAGGAAGTTTAAAACTGTGTTCGTGGATCATAAGGGAGTAAGTGGATGATGTCGAGTTTGATTTCAGTTCTGGAATGGTAGAGAGGAGACGAAATCTGAGGAAGCTCAAAGATGTTGTAATGGCCATTTGCGGGTTTGTAGAGATAGTGGAGAAGAAGGTCAAAGGAGTATAGTAGGGTTGTGTTGGTTTTCCTGAGATGGGAATAAACGTTGGTAAGCTTGAAGGTGTGATAGTTGGGTTTGGAGGAAAAGTTTGTGGAGAAGTCATGAAGTTCATTTTAAACAAAAGCAGGAGAAATAGTCTAAGAAAAAGGAATAGAACTTCTACCATATTAATATCCTTAACAAGTGACTAATGAACCGAACATGACCGGACCCATTGGAATCATAACGTTTGAATCTACGTTGTGGAACTATTATGGCTAAGAACAGAGCTGTTGAAATTTCGTGATATAATCAAACGTTCGTTTGATTGTAAATAAAGTAAAAGCAGAACCGTCAACTGCGATCCAATGTGAGTAAAACTCACCAACTCTGTACAGTTACATTTTTACAACGTATTCTTAGAACTGTTAGAAATTGTTTGTTTGACTGTGTGTTGACTGTTGGATTGAACTGCTAGTCAGTTAGTAGAAATTATATATATATATATATATTTTATATATATATATAAACCGATAAATATTTATATGTTGATTCTGCTTATCAGAATATTATACTGGTGTTGTTTAACATCTGTGATGCAGGGAAACAGATTGGAGGAATCCGACTGGATTCCTCAACATTTATTTTACTGTTATTTGTATATTGTGATATATACTGTGATATATAATCTGTTGTTGATTGTATATGTTTGGATGATATTGATCATTGACAGTTGGTTGTTTAAAAACAATAGAAAACACTGAAAATGTAGAAAAGGGGATTTTCAATATTTATATTGAAAATGAATCTATTTATAAAATCGAAGGATTTTATAAAAGGATATTTATTTAGAAATAAATAAATAAAATAAAGGAATATTTATTTAGATTAAATAAATGGAATAAAGGATATTTAATTAGGGATTAAATAATTAGAGTTATAAAGGAAAATCTATTTAGGAAAATAAATAGATTATACAAAAGGAAATCTATTTAGGAAATAAATAGAAGTTAAAATAAATAGAAATAAAAGAAAAGTTAGTTAGTCGAATATAAATATTCAAATCAAGTTAGTTAAGTGGTCAAACCAAGCTAGTCGAACCAAACTAGTCAAGCTAGTCGAACCCAACCAAGTCGAAATGGTTGAGTCGAACCAAATCGAGCCAAATGGTCGAGTCGAACCAATCGAGTCAAGATGGTCGAGTCAAACCAACCGAGTCGAGCTGGTCGAGTCGAACTAATCGAGTCAAGCTGGTTAAGTTAGTCGAACCTGGTCAGTACAACCAAGCTGGTCAAGTTAGTCGAACCTGGTCAGTCGAGTCGAGTAAATCAAACTTAGTTAATCGAAAGGAGTTTATCGATTTAGTTAATCGATAGGAGTTAATTGATTTAGTCAATCGAGATGAGTTAATCGGTTTTAATGAATCGAGAGGAGTTAGTCGAATATGGTATTCGAACCAAATGGTCAAACCAAGTGGTCGAACCAAGTAGTCAAGCCCAGTGGTCAAACCAAATGGGTCAGGTTAGCCAAATCTGGTCAGTCAAACCAAATGGGTCAGGTTAGTCAAACCTGGTCGGTCGAACCAAGTTAGTCGAGTTAGCCGAATAGGGTTAGTCAAATAGAATTAATCGATTAGGGTTAAACCATAGAACTAATCGATTAGAGTTAAACCAATAGAGTTAGTCGAGCCTAGTTAATCGAATCGAATTGGTCGAACCAAGTAAGTCGAGTTAGTCGAGTCAAGTTAGTCGAGTTAGAGTTATCGATGTTAGTTTCATCGAAAGGAGTTATCGATGTTAGTTTCATCGAAAGGAGTTATCGATGTTAGTTTCATCGAAGGGAGTTCTCGATGTTAGTTTCATCGAAGGGAGTTATCGATTATAGTTTAATCGAAGTGAGATATTCAAATATGAGATATTTGAAAAGGAAGAGTCATCGAATATTAGTTATTCGAAGAGAGATTTTCGAATATCGTTTATTCGAGAAGGAGTTAATCGAATATAGGTTATTCGAAGAAGAGTTAATCAAATAGAGATTTCTCGAGGAGAGTTAATCGGCAAATTCGATTATATAGAATTCGGGAAAGTATTTATACTTTCCAGTGTTTAAATAGAGAATTATTTAATTATAAATAAATAAGGGTTAGGACAATTATTCACTAATAGGAATAGAAGTTATAATTAGATAATTCGAAAGTAGGGATTATAACGTTATCGTTATAACCAATGTTTTAAATATAGAAGTGGACTAGTAAAATTGAATCCGAGAAAGGCGTAAAGAAGTTGTTAAAGATTAAAAGATAAACTTTGACCATTTCGAAGTTATAACATTGTTCAGTTAAGGTCTGAGAGGTAATTATACCCCAACTTGAGTGACTTCCTTCTTAACTAAGAAATGGTAAGGTTTGATCGTAAAGGAGTTTTGGAAATGTTTTCCAAACGAGAATCAGAAATGTTTTCTGATAAAAAAATAATAATAAGAATTTAGAATATAGGGAAACGGGAGATAAGTAAATAAATGAACTAAAGAGATTAATGTTAAATGATGTTTGTTCAATATAATTTCCATCTGGAAATAATATCGTTGTTTGCACACTTGTTTTCTTTGATAGTTAAATCACAGACTATCGAAGTTTTGACCATTTTAACGTTGTTAATATGGAGAGACCGGTTGGATTATTATCCATAGAACCACTCTGTATTGGCATAAGCGTCGCGAATCATATATGCCAAAGATAATTGAAGACGGAGTAAAATGCAAGGGCTATCCTGTTTACAGAATAGTGCCTTCGGTTTGTCCAGTCCCAGGACAACTTGTATGGACGAAGGTCTGACAGAGTATATCCAATGGATCGCGTAAGTTGATCTGTTCAAACGTATTCACGTTTGGTGGCGGAGGAATTCGTTTCTCTTAGCTGTATACCCGTGTTATTTTTGGATAAGTAAATTTGTGATTTGGCGGGTATGACGATGTGACATTTCTAAGTGAATGAAGATGGGTGTCTGACATAGTATTTCCAGAAAGGTCACGTACATTGATTTCTTCAACCGTACCAAGAGTGGAAGCGGAGAAGGAAACTTCTTTTAGCTGACACGTAATGTATTGTTGTAGACGTCAATTTGTGATTTTCGATGGATCTGACAATGTGGCATTCGAAGTGAATCTGATGTGATGATAAAGCGTAGCTTCTAGCCTCATCAACCGGTAAATGACAGAAATCGGGCAGGCAGCATGGCTAAGTCGGTCGCACCGAAGTAGGGTGTATAATCACCTATCTAGTGAATATTCATTTGTTTCTTAAATCTATCAATGCTGTCCCATATATATATACGGGAACGGTTGCTGATCCCAACCGTTGGTGATGTACATTCGATACACTCAAGCGAAATGAGTGGTCGGTCATGTGTGGCTGAGTTGCAAGATGTTCTTGTTGAACTCCAGTGTATCGTTCCTAGAGTACACTGATCGGAAGGTGGTTCCATACCTTGTCATAGTTGGAAATCCAATCATCCAATACGTGCTTGCGATTTTGATTGTATACTATATATGTAGTAACGTGAGATGCAAGCGTTTCTGCTAGATTGATATTTATTTGTACTTAGACATTATTATAATATCAGAATGATATTGCTTTGAAAAGTTATTTGGATTCTCATAAGGGAAAAACCCGTTCCGTATTCATGGCGTGGTCTTATGAGATATCATATACCTGTTTAAATGATTTGAGTTTATTCACACCAGTCCCATGACTGACCCGGAGTTTATTTTGTTGTTTTCCCTAAACTCTTGGGTGCCTAAATTTGTACGGGCAGTCAAGTAGTCGGGATTTTACAGATACACTTGGAGAGCTTGGAGCAGGAGGCTTCAGGATTCTATAGCTATTATTATTTCCGCTGTTGTTGTAAGTGTTGTACTCTGATAAGTGTTATTGTATACATATACTGATGTTATTTCAAAGATATGTTATGTTATATTTTATTCGTTCCGCTGTGAGATTCGTGTTTACTCTGATGATGATGTTCTTCTTCTTCTTCTATTCTATAAGTTCTATCTTATCTATTCTCACCTTCTAATTTCTTTCATTAATTACCGGGATTTTTCGATGTTTTGGTTATCGACGTCGTGCTTACGTCGATAACCAAAGTCGCCGAAAATCCGGGTCGTTACAGTTGGTATCAGAGCTTAAGTTAAGAATTACCTTGGCTCTGTGGCGTGACTCGGTAGAGATAGGGTTAGTAATACCCTAGATTGAGTTTGAGTGTATATATACGAGTGCGTATTTGTATTTGATATAAAAATGGTTTTATATTGTGGGGATTCATTGGCTGAGTTGTTTATTAGTTCTGGTCGATCAGTTTGATCCACTGTATCGGTAGGAGTAAATAAACACTTGAATACGATGGACCGACACAGTATGGATATGTGATATATTATCATATATAGGATATATTTTTTGCTATTATAATCGAGTAAGATTATAAATTAAATGGTTAAGTATATAACCAATCAGAATCATATAAGTAAAGTATATGAAATAAGATGAATTAAATATGAATTTAAATCAGATTTGGAATTAAAATAAGGGAATTTTAAGTTCCTGGGAGATTTTGAAATGTTTTCAAAATGGAAGTATTCAGAAATGGTTTTGAAAATGATATAGTATTGAAATCACTTGGGTCGCTGGAAAATAATTCCGATGATGACTGCGCAGTATCATCGGTGTGATTTTCGAGTTTCTAAGTGGTGGATTACTCCCAAAGATTTTGATTTGAATTGTTTTGAGAAAACAAGTGTTTAGAAATTCAAATGTTTTGAATATGTATTATGATTTCAAATTGATTTGAAATAAACCCAGGAATTTGAAATTTGAAATTTGAAATTTGAATTTAACGTATGAAGTTAAATGGATTAAAATAGTGAAAGTGAATAATAAATTAGAATTTAACTTTGACTAAGTTAAATGAAACTGGATTTGATTAGAGAATAATCTGGAAGTGAATTCGACTTGGATATATGCGAATGGTTGTGTTGGAGATAATGCAAAATTTGATTTGGAGGATAACATTGGTATATGCTGAGTTGATAGCATATAGAAGTGATAGAGTTGATATACCCGACAAAAAGGTACAAGTTTATATTTTTTTTTGAGTTTGGAATTTATGAGCCGAATTGGCAAGCCGCTTGGCTGTTTGATTTTCTTTTGGGTTGGAGATGGCCTAGAGAGGCGAGTTGTGGTTTTACCGATAGGGCTGTACAAAGGAGGTTATGGCGAAATTTTCCGAAATTTAAAGTGTTAGAAAATTTTCAGAATTTTTGGAAATTTTAGTTAGTCGAAATAAATTAATATTGAAATCGATATTTATTGGTTCAGTTGAAACTGAAGTTGAGAGGTAAACAAATCTTAGGAGTTCCAATAGATGGGGTCGTCCTCTGACTTAGCAATTTCGAGGACGAAATTATTTTAAGTGGGGAAGAATGTAATGACCCGCATTTTCCCAGGGTTATAATTAATTTATTTAATTATATATATGGTAATTTAAGGAATTAAATGGTCGTTAATTAAATAATAAGGAATATTTAATTAAATTAAATAATTAAATAATATATATTTAATTCAGAAATAATCAAAAATATTGGAAATCACAATATTCTGTGAACGGGGTCGTCCCTTGGATTTAATTCAGCTTAGAGTTGAATAATATTGACGAATATATTCAGTCGACGGCAGTTTGAACGTATAATTATATTATAATTAAAAACGAGCTTGAAATGGCGCTGCAGTTCGCGATTTGGCGATTTGTACTTCAACTGAATGTACAGGATTCGTTTTAAGCCGGATTTCTGTGAAACAAGAAACGTGTGGAGCTGGTGGAGTATATCTTTCTAGTGGAAGAGAAAAATCGGGATTTCGTCGGATAGATTTTGATGTACGTCCAAATCAAATTTCAGAAAAGTCGCTGTAGAATTCCTTTATAATTTGCGACGCTTTATATACGTTATAAATCGATTTTTCGATACGAACTGAATATCGGGATAATCTGGAGTCTGGAAATCTGGTCATAAAATCTGAGGTGATATTCTGGAGCTGTACGATATCATATGCGAAGATGTACGATAATATTAATTTAGTAATATTTAATTTAATTATATTTAAATATATTTATATATTTAAATGGGTCATCCAGAGCTTTAAAAATACACTGTGTGAGCATACGAAGTCGGAATTCGACGAAACCAGTTTTGTTGGATCCGCAATATCAAATAATTGTTAGATGTGAAGTTTTGTGATTTTTAGAGACACTGTGTGGCCGTACGGATTTTTAGAGTGTAAAACAGTCAGTATTTTGACAGTTAAAAATACGCTGTGTGAGCATACGGAGTCGGAATTCGACGAAACCAGTTTCATTGGGACCGTAATGTCGAACTCTAGCTACATGTAAATTTTCATGATTTTTAGACGTCGTATGTGTTCGTTGTGATTTTTAGAAGAATGGAAACAAAAATAAAATAACAAAGAAAATATCTACTTCAAAATATCTCAAACACCTTAGACTATAAATACCCCCTCTTCTAACTCTTACAACCTAATCCCTCTTCTAACTCAGAAAACATGAGCCGCCGGCCTCTTTTTCTCCTAAACTTATTTCGAAACCTTTGAAGAATCATAGAAATACATCCAAAATTCTATAAATCAAAAGATATATGGATTCAGATTCCCCTTAACTTCCTCTTCGATCTGGGGTACATGTTATTGGGCTCGATTGAGGTTGGTACGCTGTGTAGTTCAGGCGTGGATACTAGGGTTAGTGAGTTTGTGAGTTGGGAGCTTAAATTCGCGATTCAAGTATGATGTTTGGATTCCTGGCATCAAATACCAGTTGTGCTCAACCTGGGGTGAAATGCGAACAAGATTTGGTTCGGTATTCTTTTCAGCGACGAGCTCCAGGAGATGAGTGTCGCGATTTACCTGATTGCCTCGAGTGACGTACTTCGGTGACGAGGTGATTCAGGAGTCGGAGAGCATCACGTCAGTGGAGATGAAAGTGGTTCGGTGGGGAATTTTGAGGAAGAAGAGGAGGTTTCGACGCAAACTCCAGTGTTGAAGTCGCTACTGTTGAGAGGGCTTCAAACTGCGACTGTGAAGGGTTCAAGGTTGCGGAAGTTAAATACTGGAAGTTGGGTTTCGAATAGAAGAGAAGGGGGTTAGGAGCAGTAAAGATATGATTCAGAACATGCTTAAGGTTATTATTAATTATTTTTAATAAATAAAATGTTGAATATTCATTAATGAAGAGAAGGAGATATTGGTTGCTGATTCATTTAAATGGTGAAAGCATGGAACTGAGAAGGGTTGTGGGGAGGAAGTTTAAAACTGTGTTCGTGGATCATAAGGGAGTAAGTGGATGATGTCGAGTTTGATTTCAGTTCTGGAATGGTAGAGAGGAGACGAAATCTGAGGAAGCTCAAAGATGTTGTAATGGCCATTTGCGGGTTTGTAGAGATAGTGGAGAAGAAGGTCAAAGGAGTATAGTAGGGTTGTGTTGGTTTTCCTGAGATGGGAATAAACGTTGGTAAGCTTGAAGGTGTGATAGTTGGGTTTGGAGGAGAAGTTTGTGGAGAAGTCATGAAGTTCATTTTAAACAAAAGCAGGAGAAATAGTCTAAGAAAAAGGAAGAGAACTTCTACCATATTAATATCCTTAACAAGTGACTAATGAACCGAACATGACCGGACCCATTGGAATCATAACGTTGGAATCTACGTCGTGGAACTATTATGGCTAAGAACAGAGCTGTTGAAATTTCGTGATATAATCAAACGTTCGTTTGATTGTAAATAAAGTAAAAGCAGAACCGTCAACTGCGATCCAATGTGAGTAAAACTCACCAACTCTGTACAGTTACATTTTTACAACGTATTCTTAGAACTGTTAGAAATTGTTTGTTTGACTGTGTGTTGACTGTTGGATTGAACTGCTAGTCTGTTAGTAGAAATTATATATATATATATATTTTATATATATATAAACCGATAAATATTTATATGTTGATTCTGCTTATCAGAATATTATACTGGTGTTGTTTAACATCTGTGATGCGGGGAAACAGATTGGAGGAATCCTACTGGATTCCTCAACATTTATTTTACTGTTATTTGTATATTGTGATATATACTGTGATATATAATCTGTTGTTGATTGTATATGTTTGGATGATATTGATCATTGACAGTTGGTTGTTTAAAAACAATAGAAAACACTGAAAATGTAGAAAAGGGGATTTTCAATATTTATATTGAAAATGAATCTATTTATAAAATCGAAGGATTTTATAAAAGGATATTTATTTAGAAATAAATAAATAAAATAAAGGAATATTTATTTAGATTAAATAAATGGAATAAAGGATATTTAATTAGGGATTAAATAATTAGAGTTATAAAGGAAAATCTATTTAGGAAAATAAATAGATTATACAAAAGGAAATCTATTTAGGAAATAAATAGAAGTTAAAATAAATAGAAATAAAAGAAAAGTTAGTTAGTCGAATATAAATATTCAAATCAAGTTAGTTAAGTGGTCAAACCAAGCTAGTCGAACCAAACTAGTCAAGCTAGTCGAACCCAACCAAGTCGAAATGGTTGAGTCGAACCAAATCGAGCCAAATGGTCGAGTCGAACCTATCGAGTCAAGATGGTCGAGTCAAACCAACCGAGTCGAGCTGGTCGAGTCGAACCAATCGAGTCAAGCTGGTTAAGTTAGTCGAACCTGGTCAGTACAGCCAAGCTGGTCAAGTTAGTCGAACCTGGTCGGTCGAGTCGAGTAAATCAAACTTAGTTAATCGAAAGGAGTTTATCGATTTAGTTAATCGATAGGAGTTAATTGATTTAGTCAATCGAGATGAGTTAATCGGTTTTAATGAATCGAGAGGAGTTAGTCGAATATGGTATTCGAACCAAATGGTCAAACCAAGTGGTCGAACCAAGTAGTCAAGCCCAGTGGTCAAACCAAATGGGTCAGGTTAGCCAAATCTGGTCAGTCAAACCAAATGGGTCAGGTTAGTCAAACCTGGTCGGTCGAACCAAGTTAGTCGAGTTAGCCGAATAGGGTTAGTCAAATAGAATTAATCGATTAGGGTTAAACCATAGAACTAATCGATTAGAGTTAAACCAATAGAGTTAGTCGAGCCTAGATAATCGAATCGAATTGGTCGAACTAAGTAAGTCGAGTTAGTCGAGTCAAGTTAGTCGAGTTAGAGTTATCGATGTTAGTTTCATCGAAAGGAGTTATCGATGTTAGTTTCATCGAAAGGAGTTATCGATGTTAGTTTCATCGAAGGGAGTTATCGATGTTAGTTTCATCGAAGGGAGTTATCGATTATAGTTTAATCGAAGTGAGATATTCAAATATGAGATATTTGAAAAGGAAGAGTCATCGAATATTAGTTATTCGAAGAGAGATTTTCGAATATCGTTTATTCGAGAAGGAGTTAATCGAATATAGGTTATTCGAAGAAGAGTTAATCAAATAGAGATTTCTCGAGGAGAGTTAATCGGCAAATTCGATTATATAGAATTCGGGAAAGTATTTATACTTTCCAGTGTTTAAATAGAGAATTATTTAATTATAAATAAATAAGGGTTAGGACAATTATTCACTAATAGGAATAGAAGTTATAATTAGATAATTCGAAAGTAGGGATTATAACGTTATCGTTATAACCAATGTTTTAAATATAGAAGTGGACTAGTAAAATTGAATCCGAGAAAGGCGTAAAGAAGTTGTTAAAGATTAAAAGATAAACTTTGACCATTTCGAAGTTATAACATTGTTCAGTTAAGGTCTGAGAGGTAATTATACCCCAACTTGAGTGACTTCCTTCTTAACTAAGAAATGGTAAGGTTTGATCATAAAGGAGTTTTGGAAATGTTTTCCAAACGAGAATCAGAAATGTTTTCTGATAAAAAAATAATAATAAGAATTTAGAATATAGGGAAACGGGAGATAAGTAAATAAATGAACTAAAGAGATTAATGTTAAATGATGTTTGTTCAATATAATTTCCATCTGGAAATAATATCGTTGTTTGCACACTTGTTTTCTTTGATAGTTAAATCACAGACTATCGAAGTTTTGACCATTTTAACGTTGTTAATATGGAGAGACCGGTTGGATTATTATCCATAGAACCACTCTGTATTGGCATAAGCGTCGCGAATCATATATGCCAAAGATAATTGAAGACGGAGTAAAATGCAAGGGCTATCCTGTTTACAGAATAGTGCCTTCGGTTTGTCCAGTCCCAGGACAACTTGTATGGACGAAGGTCTGACAGAGTATATCCAATGGATCGCGTAAGTTGATCTGTTCAAACGTATTCACGTTTGGTGGCGGAGGAATTCGTTTCTCTTAGCTGTATACCCGTGTTATTTTTGGATAAGTAAATTTGTGATTTGGCGGGTATGACGATGTGACATTTCTAAGTGAATGAAGATGGGTGTCTGACATAGTATTTCCAGAAAGGTCACGTACATTGATTTCTTCAACCGTACCAAGAGTGGAAGCGGAGAAGGAAACTTCTTTTAGCTGACACGTAATGTATTGTTGTAGACGTCAATTTGTGATTTTCGATGGATCTGACAATGTGGCATTCGAAGTGAATCTGATGTGATGATAAAGCGTAGCTTCTAGCCTCATCAACCGGTAAATGACAGAAATCGGGCAGGCAGCATGGCTAAGTCGGTCGCACCGAAGTAGGGTGTATAATCATCTATCTAGTGAATATTCATTTGTTTCTTAAATCTATCAATGCTGTCCCATATATATATACGGGAACGGTTGCTGATCCCAACCGTTGGTGATGTACATTCGATACACTCAAGCGAAATGAGTGGTCGGTCATGTGTGGCTGAGTTGCAAGATGTTCTTGTTGAACTCCAGTGTATCGTTCCTAGAGTACACTGATCGGAAGGTGGTTCCATACCTTGTCATAGTTGGAAATCCAATCATCCAATACGTGCTTGCGATTTTGATTGTATACTATATATGTAGTAACGTGAGATGCAAGCGTTTCTGCTAGATTGATATTTATTTGTACTTAGACATTATTATAATATCAGAATGATATTGCTTTGAAAAGTTATTTGGATTCTCATAAGGGAAAAACCCGTTCCGTATTCACGGCGTGGTCTTATGAGATATCATATACCTGTTTAAATGATTTGAGTTTATTCACACCAGTCCCATGACTGACCCGGAGTTTATTTTGTTGTTTTCCCTAAACTCTTGGGTGCCTAAATTTGTACGGGCAGTCAAGTAGTCGGGATTTTACAGATACACTTGGAGAGCTTGGAGCAGGAGGCTTCAGGATTCTATAGCTATTATTATTTCCGCTGTTGTTGTAAGTGTTGTACTCTGATAAGTGTTATTGTATACATATACTGATGTTATTTCAAAGATATGTTATGTTATATTTTATTCGTTCCGCTGTGAGATTCGTGTTTACTCTGATGATGATGTTCTTCTTCTTCTTCTATTCTATAAGTTCTATCTTATCTATTCTCACCTTCTAATTTCTTTCATTAATTACCGGGATTTTTCGATGTTTTGGTTATCGACGTCGTGCTTACGTCGATAACCAAAGTCGCCGAAAATCCGGGTCGTTACACAATTTCGATTCAAATCCATTCCAATTCAACTATTGGAAATTCTGGTTACTTTTAAAACCCTTTCAAATCCACTTTATTTATTTTAAAAATAAATAGAATTATAATTCTAGTTCATTTCGATAAAAAACTATTTTTATCTTTTCAATTATGGAATTTTTCATCCCAATTCTTCACAAATCTATTCTTATTATTTTACACAAATTATTTCTATTTTTAATAATTTTATCAAGGCCCGTACAGTCGATTTCCATCAACGGCCATCGAACTGCACTTACAACGACCTTTTCCAAATTTGATTTGGACATAATTCCAAATCCAACCACTAGATTTATAATTTCTAATATTCATTAGAAAGCTCTTTTCGATACAAACCCAACGGTTTCAGTTTTAGGAGAATCTGACGGTCGGATCTCCCGTAATGTCCATTCGAAGTCAATGGTCGAAATTCGCGAACTGCCGCGGCGCGGCGCGTTCTATTCAGGCCATTATATATAATATATATATATATATTATATATTATATATTTCATCGATTTCCTTTTAAAACGTATTTTATAAATCGTTTTAAATTCGTTTTCAAAACGATTTCAACTTCATATTCAATTTCTAATCAAAATTGAATATTGCATATCATTAATCTATAAATGATAATATTTTCAAAACGTTAAATTCTGAAATCACTTCCTTTTCTGTATTCATTATAAAAATGAATAAAATCAATATAAATATCTTTCACGTCAAAATGGCGCATATCTACCCAACGCAGCTTTATATATTTCAATAACTTCGTTATTCTATTCAACAAATGAATATTTTCTTCAACACATGAATATATATTTTATTCAACACATGAATTTATTTTATTCAGCACGTGAATTTATATTCTTTTCAACATATGATATTTATTTTTCTATTCAACACATGAATTTATATCCTATTCAACATATGAATATTTATTTTATTCAACACATGAATTTTTATTCTATTCAACACATGAATTTTTATTCTATTCAACACATGAATTTTATTTGTGCAGCTGGGCGATGTGTAAATTTTATCGTCCCAATCAATATCAGTCAAATCAGTGTATATAAACAAATCATGCGATTTGTTTATTACTATTTATTTTATATACATGTTAAAAATCATATTTTTTAACTATATAATATTTTATTTCATTTAAAAAAATCAAATCTATACATATATATATATATAAACTGATTAAATCGTATGAATATAAATAAATAAATATAAGTTTAAAAACTTACCTTTATGATATATATACATATATATATATATGTAGTAGAGATATAAAAATATGATTGTGTTGAGAACACGACAAACTAATTGATTGATGGTTGTGTTGTTTGATTATGATTCGTGTTTTTGGTATCAAAACAATCGTTCTGATTCGTCTTGTTTACCTTTACAATGAAATATAACGAAAAGGAATTTCGCTCGATCCGAATCAGTCGCTAAACCGACAAAGACCGTTCGAAACCCCTGATTGTTTTGATTCTCACACCAGTCTATGGAAATATATAAATATCACACTTTTGGCACTCGAATATAAATACTGATGATGCGGCCGCATCATCAGAATTATCCCCGGGCGACTAGAATGTGACTCTATATCCATCCAGTATATTGGATGCTTCCAATACACGTGGATCAGACATATATAAAATTCTTTATATACCTGATAGTCCAAATCAATATAAATAAATAATCAAATACGAATAATTGATTTAAATTTTCAAAACAAAATTTGTTTTCGCTTTTATTTTTCAAAACAACACTCTTTACACTCGTTCTAGGATACTACTGATCCTATCTCTAACGAGTCATTCTCATTGGATATTACTAATCCAATCTCTGATGAATTCTTTCGTTTGGTTCTAACATGTCTTGTTCTCGAGCTTTGTAAACCAAAGCTCTAATACCAAAACACGTTAGAACCAAACGAAAGAATTCATCAGAGATTGGATTAGTAATATCCAATGAGAATGACTCGTTAGAGATAGGATCAGTAGTATCCTTGAACGAGTGTAAAGAGTATTGTTTTGAAAATTAAAAGTGAAACAAATTTTGTTTTGAAAATTTAAATCAATTATTCGTATTTGATTATTTATTTATATTGATTTGGACTATCAGGTATATAGAAATTTTAATATACGTCTGATCCACGTGAATTGGAAGCCTACAATATACTGGATGGATATAGAGTCACACTCTAGTCGTGCGGGGATAATTCTGATGATGCGGCCGCATCATCAGTATTTATATTCAAGTGCCGAAAGTGTGATATTTATATATTTCAATAGACTGGTGTGAGAATTAAAACAATCAGGGGTTTCGAACGGTCTTGGTCAGTTTAGCGATTGATTCAGATCGAGCGAAATTCCTTTTCGTTACATTTTGGTGTCAGAGCATTGGTTTACAAAGCTCGAGAACAAGACACGTTAGAACCAAACGAAAGAATTCATCAGAGATTGGATTAGTAGTATCCAATGAGAATGACTCGTTAGAGATAGGATCAGTAGTATCCTAGAATTAGTGTAAAGAGTGTTGTTTTGAAAAATAAAAGTGAAAACAAATTTTGTTTTGAAAATTTAAATCAATTATTCGTATTTGGTTATTTATTTATATTTATTTGGACTATCAGGTATATAGAGATTTTAATATACGTCTGATCCACGTGTATTGGAAGCCTCTAATATACTGGATGGATATAGAGTCACACTCTAGTCGCCCGAGGATAATTCTGATGATACGACCGCATCATCAGTATTTATATTCGAGGGTCGAAAGTGTGATATTTATATATTTCCATAGACTGGTGTGAGAATCAAAACAATCAGGGGTTTCGAACAGTATTGGTCGGTTTAGCGACTGATTCAGATCGAGCGAAATTCCTTTTCGTTACATTTTAATTAATCAAACAATAATCAAACAACACAACCATCATTCAATTAGTTGGTTATCATTTCAAACTCATAATTTTGATAAATCAGAACACAAACAGTTGATCCGAATCAGTCGGTAAACCGACCAAGACCGTTCGAAACCACTGATTGTTTTAAGTGGCACTATGTAAATTTTATTGTTTAATAATATCCATCAATAAATACCATGAATATAGATAATATAGTATCAGAATACAAAAACGATTTCAACTTCATATTCAATTTCCAATCAAAATTGAATATTCTATATCATTAATCTATAAACGATAATATTTTCAAATTTTATATTTTGAAATAACTTCCTTTTCTATATTCATTATAAAAACGAATATAATCGATATAAATATCGTTCGCGTCAAAATAGTGCAAATCTAATCCACACGGCTATATATATTTCAATAACTTCGTTATTCTATTCAACAAATGAATATTTATATATAATCTAGCAAAAGATAAAGAAATTTGGAAAGATAAAAATTCCAAACATGAAACAACTTTCAGTATATGCGAGGTACAACTAAACAATCAGGATTTGTGAAACAACTTTCGGCTTCGTTCCTTTTCGGGGACGAAAAGTTTTAATTGGGGGAGATTGTAGTAACCCGGAATTCTGAGCCAATTTAAAAATTTTATTTTGGCAATTTTGATGAATTTTGAACATTTAAAATGAATTATTTTAAATAATAACAATTAGAAATTTATTTTGAATAGAATTAGAATGAATATATTTAACTGAATCGTCGCTAGATTATAAATATTTATTTTAAATTATAAGAGGGATTGAAAATGGCGCGGTAGTTCAAAATTTCGATTTCAAATTTCAAATGAATGTAAATGATTCACAATAAACCGGATTTTAGCGAAACCAGAAATATTAGAAACTATTTGAGAATATCTTTCCAACGAATCCGAAAAATTGAAATTTCATAGCGGGGATAAAAAGTTATGCCCAGTTGAAAATTCAGAATAGTCGCTATGGAATTCTGGCCCTTGAAAATGGAAATTTTGCAAACGACCTCAGTCTTCAATGAAACAACTTTTGTTGGATCCGTGATGGCAAGTTATTGCTAGGTATCAAAATTCGTAATTTTTCGAATCAATATGTCAGCGCAGCAAAGGAAAACGCGTTTACCAGTTTTAGTTGATTTTAATTGACTGCAAAATGGTCATTTTACAAACGGTCTCAGAATTCGATGAAATTAGTTTTTTTTAGGACTGTAACATCTATATGAAGCTAGAAATAATTTTCCTGAAATTTTTAGAGTGAGTATGTGGCCCCGGTAAATTGAAATGTATGTTCAAATTCAGTATATAGATTTATATTTTGATTTTGACAGAAACTGATCGCAACAGTCGAATTGGCTAATGGGACATATCTTATTGTGTTTGGAATGGGGGTAATTAGCTAGGGGTGGATGTCGTTGGGCTCTATTTGGAGATCGAATAAAAAAGGTAACTTTTATGGATTCAAAAATAAATTAAAATATAAAAATCTTTAATACCCTCCCTCCTCTCTTCAGATCGGTCAACGCCCCCCTTTCAAATAAAAAAAAGAAGAAGAAAAAAAACCACCCATGCGCAGCCGCCGTTGACTGTACCCCCTCCACCACCCCCTTCCCTGCCTCCAGTGCGACGCCGCCACCCTTCCCCGACTCCATCCCTCTCGCGCAAGCCCCACAACCTCAAACCCAGTCGCTCCAGTGAACCCAAGCCCTAAAGCCGACCCAATCCACCGTCGTGTGCCACCCCGTACCCCCTGCCGCCGCTGCAACCTCTAAGGCCCACCATCTCCGAACCCGCAGCCCCCTTCAACCTCAATCCGCCGGTTCCAGCTACGCCAGCGCCCCACCCTGGTCCAACAGCCACCAGCCCACCCTGCGTCCGCCGCCTTCGACTACTCCGTGCCGCCCCGCCCTCCCCCAACCTCCGGCGAATGATGGCAGCCCCCTCTTCGCTGAAAAACGTGAGTGTTTACCTCTTTTTATTTATTTATTTATATATTTAAAAATATGGTTTTTGTATGAAATAAAAATCTAAAATTTTCATATTTGGTTATGGTAGAAAGATAGAATTTTTCTGTGTTAAAAGTTCGAATTTTTCTATGTTAAAAGATCGAATTTTCTATGTTAAAAGATTGAATTTTTCTATGTTAAAAGATCGAATTTTTCTATATTAAAAGATCGAATTTTTCTATATTAAAAGATCGAATTTTTCTATGTTAAAAGATCGAATTTTTATATGATAAAAGATTAGATTTTTCTATGTTAAAAGATTAGATTTTTAAAATAGAAAAGATTAGATTTTTGAAGAATAAAAGGTACGATTTTTATTGATGTAAAAATATAATTTTTATCTGTATAGTAGCAAGATAAAAATAGAATTTTTATCTATATAATAGCGGGATAAAAATAGAATTTTTATCTATATAGTAGCGGTATAAAAATAGAATTTTTATCCATATAGAGTAATTATAAAAATGTGATTTTTATATATGTAGTGGCTACGGACAATGAAATTGACAAAAGGCGAGCACAATCGAAGATTTCTACATATGAAGAGTCGCAGTTTATTGGTTTAGCTAGTCGGTGAGAACTCCTCACTTTTAATTTATTTTCTAGTTGAAATATATACTAGGATGCAGACGGTGCTTAGTAGCACCCGACACCTGTCGTCCACAGACCATGGATGACTTGTTTGATTGGTTGTTGTGTTGTGAACTTTGATTGTGTGATGTGGAATGAAATAAAATATTTTATAGTGGAAAATATTTTATAAAAAAATATGATTTTTAACGTGTATATAAAATAAATAGAAATAAACAAATCGGACGATTTGTTTATATACACTGGTTTGACTGATATTGATTGGGACGGTAAATTTTACACATCGCCCAACTGCACAAATAAAATCTGTGTTTGTTGATTTGAAACCCCACACGGGTATTGGGATGATATTTGACGTACACTAATCCAGGTTGTTTAGTTGTATGTCAATCGATGGGTTGACAATGTTTAATGCTTATGTAGTTGTGTAGTGCACTCTGGATGATGGTTGATGATTTATCGTTGCTGTTATATACATGTGTTGTAGGGAATTCATATAATAAACATTATATGGTAATTGATTGGGCCTCATTCCAATTTGGAAAATAGAAATATAAATTCATGTGTTGAATAGAAATATAAATTCATGTGTTGAATAGAAATATAAATTCATGTGTTGAATAGAAATATAAATTCATGTGTTGAATAGAAAAATATAAATCCATGTGTTGAGTAGAAATATAAATTCATGTGTTGAATAGAAATATAAATTCATGTGTTGAATAGAAATATATATTCATGTGTTGAATAGAAGTATAAATTTATGTGTTGAATAGGAAAAACAAAAATTCATGTGTTGAAGAAAATATTCATTTGTTGAATAGAATAACGAAGTTATTGAAATATATAAAGCCGTGTTGGTTAAATTGACGCCATTTTGATGCGAATGCTATTAACATCGATTATATTCATTTTTAAAATGAATATAGAAAAGGAAGTGATTTCAAAATATAATGTTTTGAAAATATTATCATTTATAGATTAATGATATGGAATATTCAATTTTGATTAGAAATTGAATATAAAGTTGAAATCGTTTTGAAAACGTATTTAAAACGATTTATAAAATTCGTTTTGAAAGGAAATCGACGAAATATATATAATATATATTAATGTCTTGAAAAGAATGCGCCGCGCCGCGGCAATTCGCGAATTTCGACCATTGACTTCGAATGAACGTTACGGGAGATCCGACCATCGGATTCTCATAAAACCAGAACCATTGAGTTCGTATCAAAAAGAGCTTTCTAACGAATATTAGAAATTAGAAATCTAACGGTTGGATTTGGAATTATGTCCAAATCAAATTTGGAAAAGGTCGTTGTAAGTGCAGTTCGATGGCCGTTGATGGAAATCGACTGTACACGCCTTGATAAAATTATTAAAAATAGTAATAATTTGTGTAAAATCATAAGAAATGATTTCTGAAGAATTGAGATGAAAAATTCCAAATTTGAAAAGATAAATATTGATTATTATCGAAATGAACTAGCTTTGAACTAGTTTTGAACTAGAATTATAATTCTATTTATTCTTAAAATAAATAAAGTGGATTTGAAATGGTTTAAAAATAACCAGAATTTCCAATAATTGAACTGGAATGAATTTGAATCTAAATTGTCTTTGGAATATTTCGATGTTGGATTTTGTGATTATATAGATATTGTTATGGAAATTTGAAAGATATATTAATATCGTTATTTCCATTACGATATTTGGTGGTCGTAGAATTTGATATTGAATATAAGCCGATATATTTTCTATTCAGAGCCTTGTATTTAAATTCAAATGTAATTTTGGGTTTATTGTGAACCGTGTTTTAAATGACATTGGTTCTTTAACCCAGTTAAAGACGGGATATGATTTCCCAAGTTAAATAATCATTGATAGTGATTATTGGGAAGATTAAAACCAAGTGGAGTTTTGATGAATCTTTAATTAGATTGAAATAATCGAGAATGGAGTATCACTAGTTTTGCTCCAGGCGATAGTTAAATCTTTAATTAGATTGGAACGTGAAATGGTAATTGAATTTACCGACAACACCGTGGTGATAGATATGAAGTATGACCAGCTTTACTCCATGGGATGAATAGGTTGGGATTGGTAAATAAAATAAATGATTACTGCGGTGTGGTTCGCCAATCCCGACTAATTTGAATTGATATTCAAAAGGATATTAAAGAATAAATTTAAAGAATTTTTCTTTGATAAAATTAATGGGAACCTTTCCCAAAGTATAAGAATATTTGAATAAAGGAATATTCTGAATTGGAATGAGGCGTATGTTGTGTTTGTGTAACACTTATTTATTATATATGCGAGTTATTCATAAAGACCTGGTTTACCCCATTCTGAATAACTGATCCGACGATGTGTCGAGGATGAAGACGGTGGTCGAAGACCGGAGGTCTTCACGTCTTTTGGATAACTACTGATGATCTTGATAGGGCTGTACACCCAAGAGGAGGGAATCAATTGGTGGTCATCCAGACGTACTTGGAGATCGATGGATATGTGAGGTACAAGGTGCCTCCGGTTTCGTTCATACCCAGAACGGACTTGTAAATGGACTATGTGTCTGACATGGGATTTTATTCTGTGTGATTGATTTTTATTAGATATTGTTAGCCCACTTTGTGAATTGGGCAACACAAAGTCAAGATGTGAAATATTGAAGAGCTTGAAAAACACTGAAGCGGGTCGGATCGGAGCAGTGTAGCGTTTCGGATAAAGTCTGCTGTTCGGATCGGTGAGCTATTGTTGTTGGAATTAGAGAGGCACGTCTGTTCGGATCAGAGAGCAACCTATTTCCAGCTGGAGCGGGGAGCAATAGATCTGAGCGGAGTGGAGTAAACACAGGAATTAGTCCTAAGTCAATCCGGGTCGGATCGGGTACTCCGATCCGAACCCCTTGTGCATACCCCTCCGACCCGAGCCTGTCTTCCACGTCACTCTCCAACATGAGCGCCTGGTTATTCGGATCAGCTGTGACCAGTTCCTACCCTCAACGTCCACTACTCTGATGCATTGTCAACATAGAAATTCATCCGAACCCGAGGCTGATGGGATGGATGACACGTGGCTCCGATCCGGATCGGGCTCTGAGAAAATTCTCACCTATAAATACCCCGTCTGGAGGCAAAGAAAAGGATCTTTTTCTGACACTTTGAGAGTTCAACCACCTTCATAACCCAAATTACAGCACTCCCAAAAAATCCAAATCTTCTTTCATTATTTGTTTTTAGACAATTGAGTGATTGCAAGTGAGTTGTGAGAGAAATTAAGTGAATATTTCATTGTATTTGCAACTAAATCATTGAGAATAGTGAAAGACAAGTGGACGTAGGCATTTCTTCGCCGAACCACTATAAATCCTGTGTGTTCATTTTTATTTTTGATCTCATTTCATTTTGCTTTTAATCAATTTGGGTGTTAGAACCACTTTTTGGTCTAACATTTTGGTGCTTTCACTGAGAAATCATCTGAATTCTTTGTTTTTGGGGATTATCGTTCTACTTTTTGGACCGTTGAGTTCAAAGAAGTTAATCCTTAAGTTTCAACGCCCTTGGATATTTGTTGAAGTGATTGTCGAAGAATCATGGCCAAAGGAAAAGGCAAAGAAGTTCAATCTGGTCGAGGAAATGGAGCTGGCGAAGATCAGCAAAATGCGGTTGTAACAAGGTCTCGTGGGCAGAGTTCAGCAGCAGGACGAATCGATGCAGGAAACCCGAACCGCCTACAGGGGGAGAGCTCCGATCCGATCCGGGTAGGAGATTCTGAAGCAGTGCATTCCCCCAACCTGAACCGACCCGAGCAGCTTGCCATGTACCGACCCGACCAGGCTCCCCAGCTCCGTACCGACCCGATCTCCCATCTCCGATCCGACCTGACACTTGGTGATGTTGGAACCTCTACTCGAGTCCCTACGAATGCTCCAATTCCAGCCACCAGGGTCAATGATCAGGTCAATCCATCTGCGCCCATTACTCAAGGAGATTTCTCGTGCCTACTTGACATGCTTGAGAGTACTAGGGAGGCTATGAAATTCCACGAGCGCACCAATCTCATGATGCAGGAAAATATGAGGCTCATGAGTAGGGAGATTAGCGAACTCCGTCGACAGAGGACCCCATCACCAGTTCGTCACACACCAGTGGATCAGTCTTCTTCTTCCGAGGAAGAGCGGCCCCGTGAACGAAGGCCGCTCGAACGACCTCAGAATTTGGAGCAGCTGACATTCGAATCTTTGGGGTCTCGCGAGGATATTGCACGAGCACTAGGAAACAATGATCCCACTTGGGGGCAAAGGCTCCAGTCCCCTCCTCCCGAGATCGATCGGGAGCGTAGGGAACGGAGTAGAGCAGAAGCAGCTCAAAGAAGAAGGGCATCTCCTGAACGAGAGCCCAGAAGGAACCCGGATACCAGAGCCAGGGAACCTGAACGGCCCCTAACTAATGCTGATGTACAGGCAATGGTGCGCCAGATTATGTCCGAGAGCCGGAACTATACCAACGAAGATTATGGCATTGAGCGAAGCCATACTCCTTTCACTGACGACATCCTCGACTTTCAGTTTCCCCGGCGTTTTAACCTGCCGCAGATGGACAAGTACAATGGGAGAACTGATCCGGGACAGCATTTGATGCGATAGTCGTGGCTCATGAATGCTGCTGCTGCCCCTGATGCAGTGAAGTGTAAAGCATTCCCGATCTATTTAGAAGATGTGGCGTTGTTCTGGTTTACCCGACTTCCCCCTCGTTCGGTTTCGAATTATAGGGAACTGAGCGAACGTTTTATGAATCAGTTCCGACTCCATACCCGAAAGTCCAAAAGTGTTATTGAATTATCAAGAATTAAGCAGGCGCCAGGAGAGTCTTTGAGGTCATATCTTGACCGTTTTAACTTAGCTGTGACTGAAGTTAGTGACCCGCATGAGCCCACAATTCTGATGGCATTAAAGGAAGGAGTCGATCCTGAATCCAGGTTTGGAGATTACCTTTCTGGGAAGACTCCCTCCACGAGAGAGATATTCTATGAAAAGGCCGATATTTATTTAAGATGAGAGGAAGCCAGGGCAAACCGAAAGAGAAAGTCTAAAGCGGCATCAAAAGAAAATGTTCAGAGTAACGTCGCCGTGAAGCGGTCTGGGGAAAGTTCCGGAAAAGTTGAAGTGAATGTGGGAAACAAGAGTGGAAACGACAATTCTGGAAATGGGGGCAACAACAATAACCGTAATGCGAACGGTAACAGAAGAAATAGAAATGGGGGAAGTGATCCTAGCAAAAGGCCCCGATTCCAGACTTATGAGAATTATACACCGTTGAATGACACTCTTGAGAATATTTACCTGGATACATACAATGTTTTGCAATACAAAAGACCGCCACCTCGTGACTCGACCGAGAAAGAAATGGAAACTGGGAAGTTTTGTTTGTTTCATGGAACTCATGGGCATTCAACCAATGAATGTCGGCATTTGAGAGATGTGATTGAGAAGCTGCTGCGTGAAGGGAAACTGGATGAATATAAAGTTGCCCCGAGGGACAGGGGGCAAGGAGAGCAGGCTCCAAAACAGATTCTACCTGTTCCCAAGCCTACAGCGCAGCAGAAAGGCAAGGGAATTGTTATCAACTCCATAGTGGGTGGACCTCACCCGGCAATCCGTAGCTTTAGAGCAATGGATCAATTTGTAAATGCTGCCAAACACGTAGATGTGAATGAAGGTGATGATTTGGAAGATATCGCCCCCATAAAACAATAGAAGACAATGTTTGACGATGTGGTATTCCGCAGCAGAGATAATACTGGGATTCAATCATCCACTGATGATCCGTTGGTCATTACTACCACCATTGGGTCGGCCTTGGTTCATAAGGTGTTAGTAGACAACGGAAGTTCCGTCAATATTTTGTTTAAAAAGTCATTCGATCAGATGAAGCTTGAATCTGAGGATTTGAAGCCATGTGAAGGATGGATCAGAGGCTTCAACGGGGCGTCAACAGCTCCCATGGAATACATAGAATTGCCCGTGACCTTGGGGCAAGGAGAACGCAGAAGAGTGCGGATGCTTCAGTTCGTTGTGTTGGACGTAGATTCGCCTTATAATGCATTTTTGGGGAGGCATGCCCTTGCTGAGTTCAGAGCTTGTATCGCCCCTTGGTGTTTATTGCTTAAGTTCCCAACCGAAGTCGGAACTGGAGTAATGAGAGGGGATCAAGTTTCCGGACGGGCCTGCTATGTTGCTGAATTAAAGATGTTGATGAAAGGACTTAACATCGAGAGTAAAAATGCTTCGCCTCCCCCAAAGGGGGGCTCGGCGTAGCAATTAGAGAGATCGACCCCGAAGGAGTTGCCCAAAGGAACGCCTGAAGACCTGGATCCTAGAAAAGACGAGGAACCAGAGACTAGAAATGCAACTCCTAATGAAGCGACAGTGGAAATTCCCATTGATGAAGCTGATCCAACAAGAGTTTTGAAGATTGGATCTCAATTGGATCCACGTCGAGCCAAAGAACTAACGGACTTCTTGAAGGCAAACTTGGACGTGTTTGCCTGGACCCACGCTGACATGTGTGGGATATCGCCATCCATTATAAGTCACAAATTAAATGTAAACCCGAAACATCCGCCTGTGAAGCAAAAGAGACGTATGCTGGGCCCAGAGAGGTCGGCTGCTCTCAAAGAGGAAGTGGAGAAGCTAAAGCAGAACGGATTTATTCGAGATTCGACATATCCCGACTGGATATCGAATCCCGTCTTAGTGAAGAAGCCGAATGGAAAGTGGCGGACTTGCATTGATTTTTCAGATTTGAACAAAGCTTGCCCAAAAGATAGTTTCCCACTTCCCCGGATTGACCAGCTTGTAGATTCGACAGCAGGACATGAACTTCTCTCATTTATGGATGCTTATTCAGGATATAACCAAATTCTGATGCATGTTCCAGATCAAGAACATACGAGCTTCATTACAAATTTGGGGTTATATTGTTATGTTGTAATGCCATTCGGATTGAAAAACGCCGGAGCCACTTATCAGCGCTTGGTGAACAGAATGTTTTATAATCAAATAGGGAAGACTATGGAAGTTTACGTGGATGATATGCTTGTCAAATCGAAACAGTCCTCCAGCCATACACAAGACTTGGCGGAAATGTTTGATATCCTGCGAAAGTATCGGATGAAATTGAATCCTTTGAAATGCTCATTTGGAGTGGCATCGGGAAAGTTCCTAGGCTTCATTGTGAGCTCCCGAGGAATTGAAATCAATCCTAGCCAAATAGCAGCGATTAGAAACATTGAAGAGCCGAGAAGAATTAAAGATGTCCAAAGTCTTGCAGGGAAAGTAGCCGCGTTGAGTAGATTCATCTCCAAAGCCACAGACAAGTGCGTTCCGTTTTTTGATTTGATTAAAAGGGGAAAGAAACACTTTGAGTGGACTCCGGACTGTGTTGAGGCCTTTCGAAATTTATTGGAACTGCTAGAGAAACCGCCGATTTTGTCAAAGCCAGTGGATCACGAAGAATTGTTTGTTTACTTGGCAGTCTCGGCTCACGCCGTTAGCACAACCCTGGTTCGAGAAGAAGACAAAGTACAAAGGCCAGTGTATTATGTAAGCAAGAAATTAGCAGCGGTAGAGCGCAACTACCCAAAGATTGAGAAGCTCGCTTACAGCCTCCTAATCGCATCCCGAAAACTTCGTCACTATTTCCAAGCTCATCCCATAACCATATACACTGACCAGCCCCTAAGGCAGGTGTTGCAGAGACCCGAAGCATCGGGAAGGTTGATCAAATGGAATATAGAATTAAGTCAGTTTGATTTAAATTTTCAACCACGAAGGTCGATCAGGGGGCAAGCTCTGGCAGACTTTATAGCGGAGTTCACCATCCCAGAGGAGGAAGTAATCGATGACAAAGTGGTTAAGTCCGAGGATGAGTTAAAGATAGATCCGTGGAAACTATACACAGATGGAGCCAAGAACGACCGAAGGTCCGGAGCTGGAATCGTCTTAGTCACTCCTGAAGGACGGTCGTTATATTACGCTCTACGATTAGAATTTTCGGCAACTAACAATGACTCTGAATATGAAGCCCTGATTGCCGGGCTGAAGCTTGCTAAAGACATCGGAATAAAAATGTTGGACATATTCTGTGATTCTAAAATCGTTGCTTGCCAGGTGCAAGAGGAATTTGTGGCTCGGGGACCTCGACTTATCGCCTACCTCAGGAAAGTGAGAGAGCTATTGAGCAACTTGGAGCGGTACAATATAACACATATCCCGAGAGACGAAAACCAGAAGGCGGATAGGCTGGCAAAGCTGGCTAGCTCCGACAATCCATAAGAGACTGAAATAATTCCAATTGAAACGTTGGAATCGCCAAGCTTTGAGTTGATGGAAATTGAGTTCGCTTTTGAAGCGGAACCGGAGAAGGAATCGTGGATGACCCCAATTAAGAACTTCCTTAAGAATGGGACACTCCCGTCAAAGAAGAGTGAGAAAAGGGCTATAGTTCGCAAGGCTACCAGATATGTCATACAAGATGATATTCTTTATAGGCAAGGATTTTCTATGCCCCTGTTACGATGTATTGCACACGACATCAAACGTGTACTAAGAGAAGTGCACGAAGGTGAGTGTGGAGATCATACAGGAGGTCAGACTTTAGCAAAAAAGATATTGCGATATGGATACTTCTGGCCCAAAATTAATAAAGACGCAGCTGATTATTCACGACGCTGCGATAAGTGCCAGAGATTCGCCAAAATTCCCAGAGCACCGTCGACCCAACTCAAATCAATGGTGAGTCCTTGGCCATTTGCCACGTGGGGAATAGATATCATTGGAGTTCTACCAATTGCTAAAGGAGGAGCGAAATATGCAATAGTCGCTGTGGACTATTTTACGAAGTGGGTGGAAGCTGAGCCCTTGACCAAAATCACGGCAAGAAAGGTGATAAGTTTCGTGGTTAGAAATATTATATGCCGGTTCGGGATCCCAAGGACCATTATAACTGACAACGGAACCCAGTTTGATGGTACTGAATTCAGAAATTTTTGCCAGAAGTATAAGATCGACAAGCGATACACTGCGGTTGCTTATCCGCAATCGAATGGGCAAGTTGAGGCAATAAACAAAGTAATAAAATCCATCCTCAAGAAACGGTTAGAGCGCGCAAAGGCAAAATGGGCTGACAAATTGCCCCTAGCTTTGTGGGCATATCGGACAACATTTAAGACGGCTACTGGTCACACCCCTTTCTCTCTCTCCTTTGGCTCAGAAGCAGTAATTCTAGTTGAGCTGGAAGTTCCTTCCCATAGGGTGACGTATTATGACCCGATGACGAATCGGGCACTCTTACTTGAGTCTCTTGATGAAGTCGAAGAAAAAAGGACGAAGCAGATTTGCATGCGGCAAGACATCGACGTCAGATGGCACGCTATTACGACAAAAAAGTTTGCCTCAGGACTTTTGAACCAGGAGATTTGGTGCTAAAGAGAGTCTTTCCATCCCTTCCTCACCTCGGTCCAAAGTGGGAAGGACCCTTTGTCATCCAACGGAAACTTGAAAAAGGAACCTTCAAGTTAACGACCGTAGATGGCGAAGAAGTCCCTAGAGCATGGAATGCCCAACACTTAATGCGATATTTGGATCAGAAATATTGTACTCTTTGTTATTTTTCTTATGAACTCTGTAATAAGGCACGACTTGCCTTGGGAAAATCTGACGATATGAATAAAGGACTATAAAGTGGATGTAGGCTACGACTTAGCCGAACCACTATAAAAATATTGTGTGTTATTTACTTTTATGCATTATATATATACATTCATCGATTATTCTGTTGTGATTATGGAATACAGGATGATTCAAAACCTGAAAAGGTTAAAGGCAGTTTAAACATAAGAAAAAGCACAACGACTATTTGTGCGACAAGACATAAAAGAATGAGAAAACGACATTCTTAACTCTAACTCTCCAGAGAGAGAGAGAGAGTATAAAAGCATCTCCGACTGAGCGCTGAAAAATAAATCCTTCCCCTAACTCTAACTCTCCAGAGAGAGAGAGTATAAAAGCGTCTCTGACTGAGCGCTGAGAAAGAGATCTTTCCCCGCTGAAAGACCGGGGAATGAATAGATTGCTGAGCTTGAACTCTAACTCTCCAGAGAGAGAGAGAGTATAAAAGGACGAGAAGACGACGTCCTCTGAGGCATGAAGGTACACGCAAACAAGGGACCGCCTCATTAAGAACTCAAACCTGAGTATAAGACAGGAGAGTATAAAAGAAATGCCAGAAAAAACGACAGGCATCGACAACACAGAAAATGTTATCCCGTCAGAAAATCGGGAGCGTTCGAATTGCTTGACTAAGCCTTAAATAATTTGTGAGAATTGACTGGGGGCATATATGTATACACATATTTCCTCCCTCCGTAACTTCATTTCATATCTATAGCAAGACATGCATTTTTACATAAGTGTAGAACTACTGACAAACAGACATTGCAGAAAATGAATTATTTTTTATTTATTTGCGAATGAATGAATTTGTACAGGAAAATAGCTAAAAAAGAAGGTGCAAAAGCCACTCTTGTAGCAGCAATTATTGATCTACCAAATACTAAAACAATGCAAGACAACCCACTATTTAGATTTCGAGTGAGCCTTGGACTTCTTGGCAGCTTTCTCCGCATCCTTTGCCTCTTTCTCGGCCTCTGTCAAGATTCGTTTTGATTTCTTCTTTCCTGAAGATGCGGGCTGGAACCTGTTGACTTCTTCCCGGAGGGCGGAGCGTTGGAATCAAGAGAAGATTTTTTAGCGAGTTCCTCTGTAATAGATCTAGTTGAGAGCTTAACAACTAACCTTGATCCCGCATCCACAACTGCGAGAGGCTTGAGGGCTTCAGGGTCTAGTTCTTCAGCTTTTAATTGCAAGCGTTTATCTTGATCAGCTTTCATTGCAGCCAAAGTAACATCATCAGCATTTTTCGACTCCCCGACTATTGCCACTTCGGGTTCCTCCTCATGTCCTCCGTCACCGCCATCATCCTTTAAAGCTGCTATCATTTCTTCATCATGGGGAGTGTCGGCCTTAGTCGGCTCACTTCCTTCTCCCAAGTCTATAGGAGCAGCCTTGTCCTCCCCTCCTTTTGCCTTTTCCGTAGGCTCTGCCCCAGAGGCGGCTCCTTGAGTCACAACAATCTTTTCGGATGGCTCAATACCTACAGAGTGAGAAACAACAGTTATCAACTCAGGCGAAAATAATGGGTTTTTCATCGATTGCTCAATCACGTGGCGAAAGGTAGAAATAGCCTTGACAAATTGAGGAGAAAAGGTAGGGATACCTTCGGAAGATTTCTCGGCAGGGGTAACTACTGTCTCTGATACCATTTCAGGGATTGGAGATAGTAGAGTTGTTCGGGGGATTCCCGGTTTTTCAGGGTCATACCCCTCTACTTCCGAAGTCGCGGGGGCGGCAGAAGAGGAACCAATCTCGGGAATTTTTTTCTGTTTAGTCCTCCGCCTCTCTTCTTCCATAGCCTCAGCAATGAGGCGGTGCCCTTCGGCTAGGTGTTCTGGCTCATCATCCCTCAAGTATTTTTCCATTAGCTTATCCTCATCGATGGAATCCACTTTGAGTTCCTCTTTTTCCCACTCAACGATCTGATTCCATACTTGAACTAGAGTGGATGGGTAATCTTCGATCCAAGAAATGTTTCGGCGATGGATGATATGTGCGAAGAACTCAATCATTAATTCGCCAAAACCCTGAATATCAGCCTCCGCCTCTGACAATTGTTTACGGGCCTCCTCCGCATATTTGATAGCACACTCAACATTGCCCTCCGCCAGGGCAGCTCTGTTCTCTGCCTCCAATAGCTTTGAAGCCAAGTCAGCATTCTTCTTTTCTAGTTCAGCATTCCTCTTTGCTAACTCGACATTTTTCCGTTTGAGGTCAGTGTAAGCAAGGCGCGTCTTAGCAGCTTCTGACTTAGCATCATCAGCTTGCTTTTTTAACTCAGAACGCTCTTGAGTGTGAGATTCAAGCAAGTCATGATAACGTTTTTGCATATCCTCAAATTGTTGTTTGAAGTTGGTAGCGTCCCTCTGAGCAATAGCAAGCTGGGCCTGTGTGTCCTCCAAATCTTTACCTAGGTTCTTTAAGGCCTTAGCATCTTCTTCCGCGGTTTTTTGCATTGAATCAGCATTCGTGATTAGAGTACGGATAATTCTGGAAAGATTGCGTGAATATTTAAACATCTCAGAATAATGTTTTTCAACCGCGTCTATCTTTGCTTTGGCCTCATCTGCCCACTTAGAAGAAACAGGTTCAAGGGCAGGTAAAAAAGTCAAAGTCTCGAAGTAGTGTTCGGGAAATTGCTCCTCCAAATACGCCCGCTTTATTGCAGTTTCCGCATCTAGTGGGGGAGAAGCGGGGATCGTCAATTCAGTGACCCTGTGTGTGGAGGATTCAGTAGTTTCTTTATCTGTCCTAGGTCGTTTAGTAGCAGGGACCTTGCGCTTACTTCGAGACTCGGTATCTTTTGGAGGGCTTCTCTCTCTGCTGCGCTTTTCGTGGGAAGAGGTGGAGTCTTTTGATTGTGGCCTGTCCTCTTCCTTACGGCTTTGATAACCTTTGTATTTCTCTTGTTCCGACCGAACGGGAGAGCGATAACGTGAGGGTCGAGAGCGATAGGGATCATAAGGCCTTCTCTCCTCCCTACCGCGATCATCGCGGCGATCATACTCGATATCCTGAGGTGGATTAGACATGCTGCGGCGAAGCTTCCTGATATCATAGTAAGATCGAGACATCGTGCCTGCACAATAAGACAAACGAAATTCAGAATCAATGGATTTACAGAGAAAGAGGTGCAATGAATGCTAATGCTGTTGTATAAAGTGTGTCCTAAGTGGTGTGTTTCCCCCCAACTAACCCGAGTCTGAAGCTAGACTAGTATGGGCAGGCTCTTTGGCCTTAGCAGGAGTAGTCTCTTCAGAAGAGGTAAAGACTAAAGGATCATTCCTAAAATCCTCTGAAGTGTATATAGTTTCAGGTAAGGGGAGATCCCCCAAACCCTGAAATATTGGGTCATCAGTACTAGGGACATCTCCCTCGGAAGTATTAAGTGGCGACTCTTTGGAGGATGTTGACTTTTCCAGAGAAGTAGCCTCCTCGGGGGAAGTATATCCTTCACGATGCTTTTCGGCCAGGGTAGCCAATTCGTCATCCTGAGTAGAAGATGGAGAAGGTGAAGTTTGAAGAGGCACTGTAGGAACTTCCGAGCCTTCTCCTGTCTCCGGGACTACATCCACTGGGGGAATATATACGTATGGAGCCGTCCCATGACCAATACTATGAAAAACGGATAACAGCCCATGAAAGTGAAGATATTCGTCCTTAAGGACTTCATCGATAGTCAAGAATTTTTGATCGCCATTAAGAAGTTGGTGCATCCGGTCAAAGAACACCTGATCTGATATTTGTTTTGGATTGTCGACTGCAAACAAAAAGGAAAACAAGTTAAGGTGATGACTCGAGTGTATAGAGCCCGGATTTAGAAAATCAGTGCTTTACTTGATTTCGTCCACCTCCTGGCACATCCAGGCTGTCGCTTCACATAGAACCATTCCAGTCTGGAATCTCCATCTTTACTGCTGAATGGCGCCGAGATTATCTTCCTCTTAGGAACAGACTCAAAATAGAAGAAAGATGGAGTCTCTCGAGTCCGATGCTTGAAGTTATAGAAGAAATGAACGTCATCGAACGTGATCTCTATGCCTAAGATCTCACGGTATGCTATGTACAAAGTGTGCAAGTAGGCATAAGAATTGGGATGCAGCTGCATGGGGGCAATCCGCATTTGTCTTAGAAAGTCAACGATGAAGGGAGAAAATGGAGGAATAGCACCGACCATGCACATCAACCGAGTGATCGCCATATATCCTTCTGGAGGGTTGTGGGGACGGTCAGAGCTTGAAGGCACTAGAGTGTCCCTCTTCATTATCCCATATTTCAAACAAATTTGGGTAAGTCGGTCGTTATCAATTGTTGATTCAACAGAATCTTGGGGCGATTCCAATATGACAGCCGATTCAAACTCATCAAGAGCCCATTCGTCGCCAACCCCTCCTTCCTCTTCAAAACCTAAAGAAACTTCATTCTCTGAAGACACTTCGTCACTTTTACGATTTCCGACGTCGTAGTCTGAACCCTCATTATCCCATTCTGGATCCGACGGAGAAGATATGTCCTCGAGAGTAATCTTGTTAGAGATTTCCGGGGCTTCTTTCCTCTCAGCTAGTCTGGAAGAGCGTCTGGGTCTCATGGTCATAAAACTATTGAAGAAGCAATAGCACAAATTAGAGCAAATTAGCCCGTATCCCCCCGTGCATGTGTGCAAACTAAAGTGCAAAGTAAATGTTTAAAAGTGAGACGAAAAAGTTTGGCAAAATATAAAGAGTTGAAGTAATTCTTGATGTCCAGTTACGTTCGCAAGGCACTATCCTAACTGTCCATTAAATTGAAGATTATGCCAAAAGTTGATTGGGCCAGTTAGACGAGTTTTTATGCGTTAAGGTAGACTGTGCTACGGTTCGGTTCGGGTCCATTCATTGGGATCGGATCGGGGCATGGCCTTAGGCTCGAATATCTCGTTGAAACTCAGAAATCAAAGTCGGATCGGATCGGAGACAAAGTCCCCTAACGGTTCGGATCAGATCACATAGTTATACTTCTCCTCCATCATCTTACGGTCCGACCCGATCCGGTTAGGTAGGCTCCTTCCCCCTTTCTTTAAATACTTGCTCCAACCCGATCCGATCTCCTGGATTTCTTTTCTTTTTTCTTTCTTTGCTTGCCCCAACCCGGTCCGATTTCCTGAACTCCCTTCCTCTTTCCCTCATTTTTTCAACTTCCATGTCCCTCCGAACCGAACCGATTCCCTATTATCTTCTTCTTCTCCTTCACCCTCTTTCTTCCCTAGCCGGCGCCAAGGCCAATTTCGTGCCAGTCACTCAAATCAAAACCAAGCAATCATGCGCTGGTGCACTCAACAACGAATTCTAATCCCCTCCGTTCCAACCTCGAGATGGCGACGAGTCTATTGGCGACGATGACGGGGGGGGGGGGGGGGGTCACGGTGGAAAGGTCATCGAAGTTTCATATTCGAATCATCCTAATCGTCTACGAATCCGAATCAAGAGTAATTAAAGAAGGAATTGTTCAAAGTTTTATAACCTACCAATGTAATTACTTCGAGAATTAAAAGGAATTTTGATGCTTCACGAGTTAGTTTTTTTTCTCTCGATTTGCAGAACTTCGGGAATAAAACAGTAAAAATGAAAGGAGGAAGATGGCAGTGTTTATATAGAAGAGAAGAGTGTCTATTTGTCTCCCCATTCGAATCGGCAGTCCAGTAGAAGAATTCTCGTTCGGATCGGATGGACAGCCCAGAAGCGAAGCTTGGCCCAACAGTCCAGTGAAAAATAGAAAGGAGAAGGGATCTGTTTGGATCGGAATCCGAACCGAACCGAGTTCTTTAGCTCAGCAACGAATTAAAATGAAATCTGAAGAAAAAGATGAAAACAAAAGGAAAATCAAAAGAAAAATCACCTCGAAGGGCGCTGTGCAATGATAATCAAAGCCTGCTCCGTCTCCAACAGAAGCATCCTTTGAGGGGGCAAAATGTTAGTTCACTTTGTGAACTGGGCAACACAAAGTCAAGATGTGAAATATTGAAGATCTTGAAAAACACTGAAGCGGGTCGGATCGGAGCAGTGTAGCGGTTTGGATCGGATAAAGTCTGTTGTTCGGATCGGTGAGCTATTGTTGTTGGAATTAGAGAGGCACGTCTGTTCGGATCGGAGAGCAACCTATTTCCAGCTGGAGCGGAGAGCAATAGATCTGAGCGGAGCGGAGTAAACACAAGAATTAGTCCTAAGTCAATCTGGGTCGGATCGGGTACTCCGATCCGAACCCCTTGTGCATACCCCTCCGACCCGAGCCTGTCTTCCACGTCACTCTCCTGCATGAGCGCCTGGTTATTCGGATCGGCTGTGACCAGTTCCTACCCTCAACGTCCACTACTCTGATGCGTTGTCAACATAGAAATTCATCCGAACCCGAGGCTGATGGGATGGATGACATGTGGCTCCGATCCGGATCGGGCTCTGAGCAAATTCTCACCTATAAATACCCCGTCTGGAGGCAAAGAAAAGGATCTTTTTCTGACACTTTGAGAGTTCAACCACCTTCATAACCCGAATTCCAGCACTCCCGGAAAATCCAAATCTTCTCTCATTATTTGTTTTTAGACAATTGAGTGATTGTAAGTGAGTTGTGAGAGAAATCAAGTGAATATTTCATTGTATTTGCAACTAAATCATTGAGAATAGTGAAAGACAAGCGGACGTAGGCATTTTTTTGCCGAACCACTATAAATCCTGTGTGTTCATTTTTATTTTTGATCTCATTTCATTTTGCTTTTAATCAATTTGGGTGTTAGAACCACTTTTTGGTCTAACAGATATATATCTGTTTGGCGGCAGAGAATTTATTCTCTTGCTTAATGCCCTTCTCTGAGAAGTACGAGCTCAGGGGTTATATATTGATGGATATCAATCGCATGGAGTGAATTGCCTGTGTGGCATGCCTAAGTGGCAGATGATCAAGGCTTTTGTTGAAAAGCAGAGTCTTGTAGTTGATGACCAAAGCACGGCCTATGTGGCATAGCTTTGTGTAGCGTTTATTCGCGAGCCTCACACCCTATTTGTGAACCAGAAACGAAAGAGGACATCAGGGAGGACATGCGTTTCTTTCTAGCTAGGGTGGTGTCAGTGACCTACCAGCCCTGACATTTATATTATTTTCACCTGTGTAGTTGTTGTTGTTGCGAGGCGCCTCAGATTTATTGGTGACTATGTGGAGCCGATGGAGTCATTTGGCACATTTACGCCCCAAAGGGTGGGGAAACGCAGTGTTCAGGCATTTTAATCCACATCGGTGGATCGGCCGTGACGATCCAAGGGCTTGACTGAGTACTTGTCCTAAGGCTCGAGCTAGAGAGTCTCGAATTCGGTGAGGACTATCTTTTGCCTCGGTACACAGATGGAAATCCAGCTTCCAATACGTGACCTTGGCGTTTTGATTGAAGAACCTATATATGGCGACATAGTGGTATGGGGCACTTATGCCGTCTATGATTGATACTTATGATTTGAAGTTGTTTTATACACTATGCACTTATAATAGAATCAAATGATTTGTTTTAAATGTACCAAGCATGGTTGGCTATTATAAGGAAAAAACCCTATCCCCCGGCTTGCGTTGCATTATGTGATAGGACTTGGGTCTTATAATAGCTTCATTTTTTCAAAAAAGCATTGCGCTATTTTGTTATATGCACTGGTATTCTTGGGAGGAAACCCGTTCCGTGTTATACGGCGTGGTCCCTTGATATATCTGATTTACAGTGAAGTTTTAAATAACTGTTTTAGTTCTCACACCAGTCACATGACTGACCTAGAGTTTATTGTTTAGAGATCGATACAGATCGAACTGAAAATACTGGAGGTCGAGTTGATTTGTGAAACAACTTTCGGCTTTGTTCCTTTTCAGGGACGAAAAGTTTAAGTGGGGGAGATTGTTATAACCCGGAATTCTGAGCCAATTAAATTTTTTTATTTTGGCAATTTTGATGAATTTTGAATATTTAAAATGAATTATTTTAAATAATAACGACGAGAACTTTATTTTGAATAGAACTAGAATGAATATATTTATTTGAATCGACGTTAGAATATAAATATTTTATTTTAATTATAAAAAGAATTGAAAATGGCGCGGTAGTTCAAAAATTCGATTTCAAAGTTCAAATGAGTGTACATGATTCAAAATAGACCGGATTTTGGCGAAACCAAAAATATTAGAATCTATATGAAAATATCTTTCCAACGAATCCGAAAAATTGAAATTTCATAGTGGAAATAAAAAGTGATGCCCAGTTGAAAATTCAGAATAGTCGATGTGGAATTCTAGCCCTTAAAATTGGAAATTTTGCAAACGACCTCGGTTTTCGACGAAACCACTTTTGTTGGATCCGGGATGTAGAATTATTGCTAGATTCCAAAATTCATAATTTTCTGAATCAATATGTGAGTGTGGCGAAGGAAAACGTGTTTTGACAGTTTTAGTCAATTTTGATCGACCAGAAAATGACCACTTTTCAAACGGTCTAGAATTTGATGAAATCAGTTTTGTTAGGACCGTATCGTCAATATGAAGCTAGAAAATATTTTTCGGGAATTTTTGGAGCCCGTATGTGGCCCCGGTAAATTTAAATGCGCGTTCAAATTCAATATACATTGAATTATACTTTAATTTAAATGAAAAATGATCGTAACGGCCGAATTGGCTTGCGATACATATCCCATTGTGTTCTGAATGGGGGTAATTAGCTATGGACGACAGTCGTTAGGTGTCATTTAGAGTTCGTATACAAAGTCAACATTTGTGGGTATAAAAAAAATAATAAAAAAATAAAATATATACATATACATAAACCCCCCACCCTCTTCTTTGTTCTCTCTCCACGCTCAGCAGAAAAAGAATAAAAAGGAAAAAAACGATCGTGATTAGCTCCAGGGGCGCCGCCACCACATCGTACCGCCCACCTGACCTCCGATGCCGCCGCCTCCTAACCTTCCCCCTCCTCCGCTCTTCTCCTTCTCCCCCCTTCAGACAAATCGAACGCAAGCCCCCCAATCCCCAAATCAACCATCCCCGCACCCTGTGGGGCATGCCACCACTGCTGAACGCCAGCGGCCACTGCTCCGGCGCAGCAGAGCCCGACGCCCTGTTCCCCCCTACGCAGTAAGTTTTTTTTGTGTATTTCGTTTAGTTTAGCAATTTAAAATTGTGATTTTATAAAAGCTTTGATTATTATTATATATAAAAAGGAATTGATTTTTACATATAAGAAGTAGCGATAAAAAATCGATTTTTATTGTTTATAAAGAAATGATTTTTGAAAAGATAAAGAAGCGATTTTAATATATAATCTAGCAAGATAAAGATTCAATTTTTATATATATCATGTCGAGATAAAAATGTGATTTTTATGTAGAGAATTGCGAGAGAATAAAAATATGATTTTTATTAACATAGAGAATAAAAATATGATTTTTATTAATGTAGAGTAATAAAAATATGATTTTTTTTAATGTAGAGTAATAAAAATATAATTTTTATTAAGGTAGAGTAGTAAAAATATAATTTTTATATAGTACAGAATATAAAAAGGCAATTTTTATATATGTTGTAATGAAATAAAAATTTGATTTTTATATGAGTACCGGATTAAAAATAGAATTTTTAGATAATAGTGAATATAAAAATTTGATTTTTATTATATATATATATATATATATAGTGAAATAAAATGTGATTTTTAACATGAGAAGCGTAGAGAAGACTGCGTTGGCATGTCAGGCAAATCCCGATTGTTCTGAAATTCAGAAGTAAAATTGGCGGAGTGGATCCCCAAGGTGAGAACTCCTCACTTTTATTCAAGTTTCTAGTTGAAATATATACTAGGATGTAGACGGTGCTTAGCAGCACCTGACACCCGTCATCACCATGGACGGCTTGTTTGTTTGATTGATGTGTTGTGAAAAGTGATTGTGTGATGCGGAATGAAAATTAATATTTTATAGTAAAAAATATAATTTTTAACGTGTATATAAAATAAATATTTATAAATAAATCGGACGATTTGTTTATATACACTGATTTGACTGATATTGATTGGGACGATAAATTTTACACATCGCCCAACTGCACAAATAAAATCTGTGTTTGTTGATTTAACCCACACGGGTATTGGGATGATATTTGACGTACACTAATCCCGATTGTTTAGTTGTACGTCAATCGATGGGTTGACAGACTGTGTAAGCGTTAATTATTTATATTTAATGCTTATGCAGTTGTGTGGTGCACTCTGGATGATAGTTGATGATTTATCGTTGCTGTTATATACATCTGTTGTAGGGAATCCATATAGTTAACGTTATATGGTAATTGATTGGGCCTCATTCCAATTTGGAAAATAAGAAATATAAATTCATGTGTTGAATAAAATAAATATTCATGTGTTGAATAGAAATATAATATTCATGTGTTGAATAGAAATATATATTTATGCGTTGAATAGAAAAATAAATATTCATGTGTTGAATATAAGTATAAATTCATGTGTTGAATAGAAATATATATTCATGTGTTGACTAGAAAAATAAATATTCATGTGTTGAATAGAAAAATAAATATTCATGTGTTGAATAGAAATATAAATTCATGTGTTGAATAGAAATATATATATTCATGTGTTGGATAGAAAATTAAATATTCATATGTTGAATAGAAATATAAATTCATGTGTTGAATAGAATAAATATTCATGTATTGAATAGAAGTATAAATTCATGTGTTGAATAGAAAAATAAATATTCATGTGTTGAAGAAAATATTCATTTGTTGAATAGAATAACGAAGTTATTGAAATATATAAAGTCGTGTTGGTTAGATATGCGCCATTTTGACACGAACGATATTTATATCGATTATATTCGTTTTTATAATAAATATAGAAAAGGAAGTGATTTCAAAATATAACATTTTGAAAATATTATCATTTGTATATCGATGATGTGGAATATTCAATTTTTATTCGAAATTGAATATAAAGTTGAAATCGTTTCGAAAACAAATTTAAAACGATTTATAAAATACGTTTTAAAAGGAAATCGATGAAATATATATATAATATATATTATATATATAGAATGGCCTGAATAGAACGCACCGCGGTAGTTCACAAATTTTGACCATTAACTTCGAATGGATATTACGGGAGATCCGACCGTCGGATTCTCCTAAAACCGGAACCGTTTGGTTCGTATCGAAAAGAGCTTTCTAACGGATATTAGAACTTAGAAATCTAATGATTGGATTTGGAATTATGTCCAAATCAAATTTGGAAAAGGTCGCTGTAAGTGCAGTTCGATGGCCGTTGGTGGAAATCGACTGTACGGGCCTTGATAAAATTATTAATAATAATAATAATTTGTGTAAGATCATAAGAAATGATTTGGAAAGAATTGGGATGAAAAAACTCCACATTTGAAAAGATAAAAATAAATTTTTATCGAAATGAACTAGTTTTGAACTAGAATTATAATTTCATTTATTTTTAAAATAAATAAAGTGGATTTGAAATGGTTTTGAAAATAACTAGAATTTCCAATAATTGAACTAGAATGGATTTGAATCGAAATTGTCTTTCGGATATTTCGATGTTGGATTTTGTGATTATACAGATATTGTTATGGAAATTTGAAAGATATATTAATATCGTTATTTCCAATACGATATTTGTTGGTAGTAGAGTTTGATATTGAATATAAACTGATATATTTTCTATTCAGAGCCTTGTATTTAATATCAAATGGGATTTGGGTTTGTCGTGAATGGTGTCTTCATTAACACTGTTCTTAAACCCAGTTGACAAAAAGATTAAATCTTTTTATTTAGATTTAATGAAGTGTACCAGTTAAATGGTATTTAATTGGAATTGAATTTGAATTGATTTTTGGGTTTATCGTGAACGATGTTTTAAATAACACTTGTTCTTTAACCTGATAATTAATGTAATGTGATTTTGGGTTTATAGTGAACCGTGTTTTAAATGACATTGGTTCTTTAACCCAGTTAAAGACGAGATATGATTTCCCAAGTTAAACAATCATTAATATTGATTTTTGGGAAACCAAGCGAAGTTTTAATGAATCTTTAATTAGATTGAAATGATTGAGAATGGAGTATCAACAGTTCTGCTCCAGGCGATAGTTAAATCTTTAATTAGATTTAAACGTGAAATGGTAATTGAATTTACTGATAACACCGTGGTGTTAGATATGAAGTATTACCAGTTTTACTTCGTGGGATGAATAGGTTGGGACTGGGAAACAAAATAAATGATTACTTCGGTGTGGTTCGCGAATCCCGACTAATTTGAATTGATATTCAAAGAAAGATTAAAGAATAAATTTAAAGAATTTAACTTTGATAAAATTAATGGGGACCTTTCCCAAAGTATAAGAATATTTGAATAAAAGAATATTCTGAATTGGAATAAGGCGTATGTTGTGTTTGTGTAACACTTGTTTATTATATACGCGAGTTATTCAGAAAGACCGGGTTTATCCCATTCCGAATAACTGATTCGACGTGGTGTCGAGGAGGAAGACGGTGGTTGACGACCAGAGGTCTTCACATCGTTTGGGTGATTACTGATGATCTTGATTGGGTTGTACACGCAAGAGGAGGAAATCAGTTGGTGATCGTCCAGATGTACTTGGAGATCGATGGATGTGCGAGGTACAAGGTGCCTCCGGTTTCGTTCAGACCCAGAACGGACTTGTAAATGGACTGTGTGTCTGACACAAAATCCAAACGACGTAAACGTTACACAAAATCCAATGTCAGACACACAGTCCATTTACAAGTCCGTTCTGGGTCTGAACGAAATCGGAGGCACCTAGTACCCCGCATATCCATCGATCTCCAAGTACGTCTGGACGATCACTAACTGTTTCCATCTTCTTGGGTGTACAGCCCAATCAAGATCATCAGTAATCACCCAAACGACGTGAAGACTTCCGGTCTTCGACCACCGTCTTCATCTTCGACTTATCGCCGTATCAGTTATTCAGAATGGGGTAAACCCGGTCTTTCTGAATAACTCACGTATATTTTTAAATAAGTGTTACACAAACACAACATACGCCTCATTCCAATTCATCAATCACTAACCGTAAATTAATCAAGATAATAATTCCCCAAATATTAACCCCGAAGGCCGAAACCAACATCAGATCAATATCCAGAAAACCATTCTGCTTAGCTAACCGACAGTTAGTTTCTGATTTCACATTCATAGGGAAAGGTTCCCATTAATTTTATCCCAGATAAATCATTAAAATTTATTCTCAAATCTTCTTTTGAATTTCGATTCAACTAGTCGGGATTAACGAAACTTGCCGAAGTAATCATTGGTTTTAATTTCCCAATCCCAACCTATTCATCCCATGAAGTAAAACTGGTAATACTTCATATCTAACACCACGGTGTTATCGGTAAATTCAATTACCATTTCACGTTCAAATCTAATTAAAGATTTAACTATCGCCTGGAGCAAAACTGGTGATACTCCATTTCGATTATTTCAATCTAATTAAAGATTCATTAAAACTCCACTTAGTTTTAATCTTTGACTGGGTTAAAGAATCAGTGTCATTTAAAAACACAGTTCACGATAAACCCAAAATCACGTTCCATTAATTATCGGGTTAAAGAACGAGTGTTATTTAAAACACCGTCCACGATAAACCCAAAGATCAATATCAATTCAATTCCAATTAAATATTATTTAATTGGTACACTTCATTAAATCTAAATAAAAAGATTTAATCTTTTCTCAACTGGGTTCAAGAACAGTGTTAGTGAAGACACCATTCACGACAAACCCAAATCACATTTGATATTCAATAAAAGGCTCTGAATAGAAAATATATCAGCTTATATTCAATATCAAATTCTACGATTAACAAATGTCGTATTGGAAATAACTATATAAATATATCTTTCAAATTTCCATAACAATATCTGTATAATCACAAAATCCAACATCGAAATATTCCGAAGACAATTTCGATTCAAATCCACTCCAATGCAATCATTGGAAATTTTGGTTATTTTCAAAACCATTTCAAATTCAATTTATTTGTTTAAAAATAAATAGAATTATAATTCTAGTTCAAAACTAGTTCATTTCGATAAAAATCTATTTTTATCTTTTCAAATATGGAGTTTTTCATCCCAATTCTTTCTAAATCATTTCTTATGATTTTACATAAATTATTACTATTTTTAATAATTTTATCAAGGCCCGTACAGTCGATTTCCAACAATTGCCATCGAACTGCACTTACAGCGACCTTTTTCGAATTTGATTTGGACGTATCTCCAAATCCAACCGTTAGATTTTGAATTTCTAATATTCGTTAGAAAGCTCTTTTCGATACGAACCCAACGGTTCTGGTTTTAGGAGAATCCGACGGTCGGATCTCCCGTAATGTCCTTTTGAAATAAATGGTCGAAATTCGCGAACTGCCGCGGCGCGGCGCGTTCTTTTCAGGCCATTATATTATATATATAATATATATATAATCGTTCTATTCAGGCCATTATATTATATATATAATATATATATATAATATATTTCATCGATTTCTATTTAAAACGAATTATATAAATAGTTTTAAATTCGTTTCAAAAGCAATTTCAACTTCCTTTTCAATTCAAATCAAAATTGAATTCTTCTTTATAAATTCGTTTTAAAATTCATTTCTATTCAATTCAAATTTCCATTCAAGTTGAATTCATTTCAATTCACTTTCAATTCAATTTGAATTCGTTTTCAATTCAATTCATTTCGAAATCGTTTTCAATTCAATTCATTTCGAAATCGTTTTCAATTCAATTCATTTCAAAATCGTTTTCAATTCAATTCATTTCGAAATCGTTTTCAATTCAATTCATTTCGAAATCGTTTTCAATTCAATTCATTTCGAAATTGTTTTCAATTCAATTCATTTCGAAATGAATAAAATCGATATAAATATCGTTTACGTCAAAATGGCGTCAATCTAATCAACGCGGCTTCATAAATTTCTATTTTCAAATATTCTATTTCAAATATTTCTTTTTTCAAAATATTTGTTATTATCAAAATATTTCGTTCAACACGTGACCAATCTCAATGGATGAGTACTGTCAACACATGAACCTTTATTTTATATTGATAAAGATGTAAATTTTATTACTAAAATATTTCGTTCAACACATGACCAATCTCAACGGATGAGTACTGTCAACACATGAACTTTTATTTTATAATATTCTTTATTTTTCAAATTGGAATGAGGCCCAATCAATTACCATATAAAGTTAATTATATGGATTTTCATACATTACACACATATAATAGCATTGAAAAATAATCAACCATCAACCAAAGTGCACTACACTGTATAAGCATCAAATATAGATATCTAACGCTTATAACAGCCTGTCAATCAATCGATCGACATATTTAATCAATCAGGATGAGTGAACTTCAAATTTCATCCCAACACCCGTGTGGGGTTTCAACCAATCAAACGCATATTTTATTTGTGCAGTTGGGCGATGTGTAAAATTTATCGACCCAATCTATATCAGTCAAATCAGTGTATATAAACAAATCGGCCGATTTGTTTATAAATATTTATTTATTTACTTTCACGTTAAAATTTATATTTTTAACGATAAAACATTTTATTTAACCTATGAATATTCTATTCGGTTCATTTATTTTATAAAATATTATTTTTATTTTTCTAACATATTTAGAAAATTTCGGCGGCATAACGACACGATACTAGAAATGGGACAAGGCCTAGCCTTATCCCCGGTCTAGTGAAGGCCCACGCCATTCACACATCAATCAAAATCACCAAACAACCAAATTCAAATCACCTCATATAACTAATCTATGCAACCAAACAAACAAGTCCATGGTCTGTGGACGATTGTGTCGGGTGCTACTAAGCACCGTCTGCATCCTAGTAAATGTATATAAATAGAAATGAAATTGAAAGGTGAGAAATTCTCACATATAGCTATCCTAGCTCCACGGCACTTCATTGAAAGAAATCTTCATCGCTACCGCATCTTCGTCATCTTCGTTGTCCGCTTTCACTACCTATGTAAAAATCGAATTTTTACTTCGCTATTCCATATATAAAAATCATATTTTTATTTCGAAGTTCAATATATAAAAATCATATTTTTATTTCGAAGTTCAATATATAAAAATCATATTTTTATTTCGAAGTTCAATATATAAAAATCATATTTTTATTTCGCTATTCAATATATAAAAATCGAATTTTTACTTCGAAGTTCAATATATAAAAATCCTATTTTTATTTCGAAGTTCAATATATAAAAATCATATTTTTATTCCGAAGTTCAATATATAAAAATCATATTTTTATTTCGAGGTTCAATATATAAAAATCATATTTTTATTCTTTCTATTAATTAAAAGAAATCTCGTCTTTTAACATTATAAAAATTCAATCTTTTATCTATTAAAAATCTAAACTTCTATCATAAAAAAAAAAACTAAACTTTTATCATTTAAAAATCTAAACTTTTCAGTTTTCATAACTAAGAAAAATCAGTTTTAAAACAAAGGAAAAATCAGTTGTCTAAGCTAACAAAATCAGTTTTCTAATTTAACAAAAATCAGTTTTCTAATTTAACAAAAATCAGTTTTCTATTTTAACAAAAATCAGATTTCTAATTTAACAAAAATCAGAGAAAGCTTACTGTTATTTGACCTGGGGGGGGTTTCTGTCGCCGCCGTCTGGACTGGGACGAGGTGCGCTCCCTCGCGGTGGTTGCTGCCCTTGGGTGGCGGAGCAGTGGAACTCGCCTGGGCTGAGGAGTTTGGGGCTATCGGGTTATCGCGAGGGCGTGGGGTTCGATGCGGGTTCGGCGGAGAGGAAGAAGGGAGGGGGAAGAGGGGGGGTCTCCGATGAGGCGCAGTGGCCCCTGGGGAGGGCGGCGGCTCATCTCCGACTTCGTCGCCTCCTTCTGCTTCGTCTCTTTTTTTTTTTTGTATTTCTAAAATGAAACGAACGTGGGGGGGGGGGGGGGGGCAGAAAGATAAAGGGAGGAGGTTTTTTTTTATTTTTTATTATTATTTAATTATTTAATTCAACCTAAAGTTGACTTTTTCATACGACCTCGAAACGAGGCCCACCGCCTGTCGTCCATAGCGTTTCGCCCCCATTCCGAACACAATGGGACATGTATCGCAAGCTGATTTGATCGTTTCGATCAGTTTCCGTCGGATTTACATTTAAATCACTATATTGAATTTTAAACGTACATTTCTAATTATCGGGGTCACATACTAACTCGAAAAATTCCAGAAAAATATTTTCTAGCTTCCTATTGACGATACGGTCCTAACAAAACTAGTTTCGTCGAATTCTGAGACCGTTTGAAAAATGGCCATTTTCCAGTCGATTAAAATCAACTGAAACCGGTCAAACGCGTTTTCCTTTGCCACGCTCACATATTGATTCGAAAAATTATGAAATTTGGAATCTAGCAATAACTTGACACTGCAGATCCAACAAAACTGGTTTCGTCGAAATCCGAGGTCATTTGCAAAATGTCCATTTTTAAGGGCCTGAATTCCATAGCGACTATTCAGAATTTTCAACTGGACAAACCTTTTGATTCCCGCTATGAAATTTCGATTTTTCGGATTCGTTGGAAAGATATCATCAATTAGATTCTATCATTTTTGGTTTCACTAAAATCCGGATTGTTTTGCACCCGGTACATTCAATTGAAGTTTGAAATCGAATTATCGAACTACCGCGCCATTTTCAATTCTATTTATAATTATATATAATTATTTATATTCTAACGACGACGCGTATAATATATACGTTCGAATTATATCCAAAATAAATTTCTCGTCGATATTATTTAAAATAATTCATTTTAAATAATCAAAATTCGCTAAAATGGCCAAAATAAAAATTTTAAACTGGCCCAGATTTTCGGGTTGTTACAACCTATATATGGCGACATAGTGGTATGGGGCACTTATGCCATCTATGATTGATACTTATGATTGAAATTGTTTTGACACTATACCAAATGTGACAATAAGGAATTTGGCTCGATCCGAATCGATCGCTAAACCGACTGAGACCGTTCGAAACCCCATATTGTTTTGAGAACACGACAAATTAGAACCCAGACAGAAGAACATTTCATTGCATATTACAACAATTCCATCAGAATACAAGAATATACAGAGTATGAATAAATATTACACAGAAAATATCAGAGATTACCATACATTACATAACAGCGGAAAATAATACAATACACAACTGAAAGAGATATACGGATACAGAGCTTTCCGGATATCATTCCAGCTGTAAACCAGGATCCTGTGAATATAAATCTGCAAAACCAAAACTACTAGCTGCCCATGCGGAAAATAGGGGCACCCAGAGTTTAGGTTAAAACAATAAACTCCAAGTCAGTCATGTGACTGTTGTGAGAACTAAAACAGTTATTAATCTTTATTTTAAAAGTTAGGTGAATCAAAGGACCGCGCCATATAACACGGAACGGGTTTCCTCCCAAGAATACCTGTGCATAAAACAACAGTGTAATGCTAAATAAAGAAAAATGAAGCTATTATAAGACCCAGGTCCCATCACACAATGCAACGCAAGCCGGAGGATAGGGTTTTTACCTTATAATAGCCAAATAATGCTTGATACACTAAATTTCATCTTTTATTATTACTATAAGTGAAGAAAACAATTTCAATCATAAGTATCAATCATAGACGACATTAGTGCCCCATACCACTATGTCGCCATATATGGGTTCTACAATCAAAACCGCAAAGTCATGTATTGAAAGTTGGATTTCCATCAGTAAACCGAGGCAAGGGATCGTCCTCTACCGATTCGAGACTGTCTAGCCTGAGCCTCAGGACCCATACACAGGTGAGCCCTTGGATCGTCAGAGCCGGTCCACCGATGTGGATTAAAATGCTTGAACACTGCGTTTTCCCGTCCTTTGGGGTGTAAATGAGCCCAATGGCTCCATTGGCTCCACATAGTCACCGATATATCCAAGGCGCCTTGCAACAGCAACAACCACACAGGTGAAAATAATATAAATGTCAGGGCTGGTAGGTCACTGACACCACCCTAGCTAGAAAGAAACGCATGCCCTCCCTGATGTCCTCTCCCATTTCTGGTTCACAACCGGGGTGTGAGGCTCGCGAATTAACGCTACACAAAGTTATGCCACACAGGCGGTGCTTTGATCATCAACCACAAGACTTTGCTTTTCAACAGAAACCTTGATCAATTGCCACTTAGGCATGCCACACAGGCAATTTACTCCATGCGATTGATATCCATCAATATATAACCTCTGAGCTCGTACGTCTCAGAGAAGGGCAAGAGAATAAATTCTCCGCTGCCAAACAGATATATATTTAATAGAAATCAATCACACAGAATAAAATCCAATGTTAGACACACAGTCCATTTACAAGTTCGTTCTGGATCTGAACGAAACCGGAGGCACCTTTACCTCGCATATCCATCGATCTCCAAGTACGTCTGGACGATCACCAACTGATTCCCTCCTCTTGGGTGTACAGCTCAATCAAGATCATCGATCTCCAAGTACGTCTGGACGATCACCAACTGATTCCCTCCTCTTGGGTGTACAGCCCAATCAAGATCATCAGTAATCACCCAAACGATGTGAAGACCTCCGGTCTTCGACCACCGTCTTCATCTTCGACACCACGTCGAATCAGTTATTCTAAATGGGATAAACCCGGTCTTTCTGAATAACTCGCGTATATAATAAACAAGTGTTATACAAACACAACATGCGCCTCATTCCAATTCAGAATATTCTTTCATTCAGATATTCTTATACTTTGGGAAAGGTTCCCATTAATTTTATCAAAGATAAATTCTTTAAATTTATTCTTTAATCTTCTTTTGAATATCAATTCAAACTAATCGAAATTAGTGAAACACACTGAAGTAATCATTTATTTTATTTCCCAATCCCAACCTATTCATCCCATGAAGTGAAACTGGTCATACTTCATATCTAACACCATAGTGTTATCAGTAAATTTAATTACCATTTAATGTTCAAATCTAATTAAAGATTTAACTATCGCCTGGAGCAAAACTGGTGATACACCCTTCTCGATCACTTCAATCTAACTAAAGATTCATTAAAACTCCACTTAGTTTTAATCTTCCCAAAAATTTATGTCTTGTCTTTAACTGGGTTAAAGAACCAATGTCATCTAAAACACGGTTCACGATAAACCTAAAATCACATTTCATTAATTATCGGGTTAAAGAACAAGTGTTATTTAAAACACCGTTCACGATAAACCCAAAAATCAGTTCAAATTCAATTCCAATTAAATACCATTTAATTGGTATACTTCATTAAATCTAAATAAAAGGATTTAGTCTTTTTCTCAACTGGGTTTAAGAACAGTGTTAATGAAGACACCATTCACGACAAACCCAAATCCCATTTGATATTAAATACAAGGCTCTAAATAGAAAATATACCGGCTTACATTCAATATCAAATTCTACGACCAACAAATATCGTATTGGAAATAACGATATAAATATATCTTTCAAATTTCCATAACAATATCTGTATAAACACGAAATCCAACATCGAAATATTCCAAAGACAATTTCGATACAAATCCATTCCAATTCAATTATTGGAAATTCTGTTTACTTTTAAAACCATTTCAAATCCAATTTATTTATTTTATAAATAAATGGAATTATAATTCTAGTTCAAAACTAGTTCATTTCGATAAAAATCTATTTTCAAATTTAGAATTTTTCATCCCAATTCTTCACAAATCATTTCTTATTATTTTACACAAATTATTACTATTTTTAATAATTTTATCAAGGCCCGTACGGTCGATTTCCATCAACGGCCATCGAACTGCACTTACAGCGACCTTTTCCAAATTTGATTTGGACATAATTCCTAATTCAACCATTAGATTTCAAATCTCTAATATTCGTTAGAATGCTCTTTTCAATACGAACCCAATGGTTCTGGGTTTAGGAGAATTCGATGGTCGGATCTCCCATAATGTCCATTCAAAGTCAATGGTCGAAATTCACGAACTGCCGCAGCGCTGCGCGTTCTATTCGGGCCATTATATATATATATATATATATATATTATGTTTCGTTGATTTCCTTTTAAAACGTATTTTATAAATTGATTTAAATTCGTTTTCAAAACGATTCCAACTTCATATTCAATTTTAAATCAAAATTGAATATTCCATACCATCGATATACAAATGATAATATTTTCAAAACGTTATATTTTGAAATCACTTCGTTTTCTATAATCATTATAAAAACGAATATAATCGATACAAATATCGTTCGCGTCAAAGTGGCACAAATCTAATCCACACGGCTATATATATACTTCAATAACTTCGTTATTCTATTCAAAAAATGAACATTTATTCTATTCAACACATGAATCTATATTTCTTTCAACACATGAATATTCTCAACACATGAGTATCGTCAACACATTACTATTTATTCTATTCCACACATGAATTTTCTTTCATTCAACACATGAATTTTCACTTTATAATATTCTTTATTTTCCAAATTGGAATGACGTTACGGGAGATCCGACCGTCGGGTTCTCCTAAAATCGGAACCGTTGGGTTCATATTGAAAAGAGCCTTTCCAATGAATGGTGTCTTCATGAACACTGTTCTTAAACCCAATTGAGAAAAAGATTAAATCTTTCTGTTTAGATTTAATGAAGTGTACTAATTAAATAATATTAATTGGAATTGAATTTAAATTAGTTTTGGGTTTATCGTGAGCGGTGTTTTGAATAACACCTGTTCTTTAACCCGATTAACAATGGAATGTGATTTTTGGTTTATCGTGAACCGTGTTTTAGATGGCACTGGTTCTTTGACCCAGTTAAAGATAAGATTAACTTCTTTTCTTTGAACAACCATTAATATTGATTTGTGGGAAGATTAAAACTAAGTGTAGTTTTAATGAATCTTTAATTAGATTGAGATGATTGAGAATGGAGTATCACCAGTTTTGCTCCAAAACGATAGTTAAATCTTTAATTAGATTTGAACGTGAAATGGTAATTAATTTTACGGATAGCACCGTGGTGTTAGATATGGGGTATTACCAGTTTTGCTCCATGGGATGAATAGGTTGGGATTGGGAAATAAAATAAATAATTACTTCGGTGTTGTTCGCTAATCCCAACTAGTTTGGAAAATTTTAACATGGTTTGAAATGATATCCAAAGGAACATTAAAGATTAAATTTAGAAGAATTTCTCTTTGATAAAATTAATGAGAACCTTTCCCTAAGAATGTGAAAATTTGAATGAAAGAACATTCTGAATTGGAATGAGGCGTATGTTGTGTTTGTGTAACACTTGTTTATTATATACGCGGGTTATTTAGAAAGGTCGGGTTTATACCCATTCTGAATAACCGACTCGATGATAAGTCGAAGATGAAGATGGTGGTTGAAGACCGGAAGTCTTCACATCGTTTGGATGATTATTGATGATCTTGATTGGGCTGTACACCCAAGAGGAGGGAATCAGTTGATGACTGTCCAGACGTACTTGGAGATCGACGAATATGCGAGGAAAGTGCCTCTGGTTTCGTTCAGACCCAAAACGAACTTGTAAATGGACTATGTGTCTGACAATGGATTTTATTCTGTGTTGATTGATCTCTATTAAATATACATCTGTTTGGAGGCGGAGAATTTATTCTCTTGCTTAACGCCCTTCTCTGAGACGTACGAGCTCAGAGGTTGTATATCGATGGGCATCAGTCGCATGGAGTGGATTGCCTGTGTGGCATGCCTTAGTGGCAAATGATCAAGGCTTCTGTTGAAAAGTAAAGTCTTGTGGTTGATGATCAAAGCACGACCTGTGTGGCATAGCTTTGTGTATAGCGTTAATTCGCGAGCCTCACACCTCGGTATGAGTCAAAAACGGGATAAGGACCCAAGGAGTGCACGACGTTTCTTTCTAGCTATGGGTGATGTCAGTGACCTACCAGCCCTGACATTTATATACTTTTTACCTGTCTGGTTGTTGGATGTGAGGCGCCTCGAATATATGGTCGATAACTGGCACTATGTGAGCCGACGTACAGACCATTATATAGGTCCTATAGGACCGGGAAACGTGTGTTCAAGAATTGCCAATCCTCAAAAGTAAGAGAGGACCGGCCTTGGAGGATCCAAGGATCGCTGTGTGTGGTCCTGAGACATTTGCTAGAGTGTCTCGAACGGAGAGGAGCTTGCCCCTTGCCTCGACTCATGACGGAAATCCAATTTCCAATACGTGACATTTCAGTTTTATTTGTAGAGCCTAGTATGGCGACATAGTGGTATGGGACACTTGTGCCGTCTATGATTGATACTTATGATTGAAGTTGTTTTCTTCACTTATAGTAATAATAAAAGATGAAATTTAGCGTATCAACCATTCTTTGGCTATTATAACGTAAAAATCCTATCCTCCGGCTTGCGTTGCATTGTGTGATGGGACCTAGGTCTTATAATAGCTTCATTTTTCTTTATTTAGCATTGCGCTATTTGTTTTATGCACTGGTAAGGAAAGCCCGGATACTTTGAGGACAAGACGAATCAGAACACAAACAGAAGAGCATTTCATTGTATATTACAACAATTCCATCAGAATACAAGAATATACAGAGAATGAATAAATATTACACAGAAAATATCAGAGATTTAAATTACATTTAAATACATCGCAGCGGAAAATAATACAAAACACAACTAGAAGTAATACATGGATATAGAGCTTTCCGAGTATCGTTCCAGCTGTAAATCAGGATCCTGTGAATATAAATCTGCAAAATCAAAACTACTATTTGCCCATGCCAAAAATAAGGGCACCCAGAGTTTAGGTTAGAACAATAAACTCCAGGTCAGTCATGTGACTGGTGTGAGAACTAAAACATTTATTTAAAGCTTTACTTTAAATCAGATATATCAAGGGACCACGCCATATAGCATGGAACGGGTTTCCTCCCAAGAATACGGGTGAATATAACAAAACAACGCAATGCTTTTTGGAAAAATGAAGCTATTATAAGACCCAGGTCCCATCACACAATGCAACACAAGCCGGAGGATAGGGTTTTCCCTTATAATAGCTAAACATGCTTGATACGTTAAAAACAAATCATTTGATACTGTTATAAGTTATAGTGTCAAAACAATTACAATCATAAATATCAATCATAGATGGCATGGGTACCATATATCATGTCGCCATACTATGCTCTACAATCAAAATCGCAAAGTCATGTATTTGGAAATTGGATTTCCGTCTATGAACCGAGGCAAATGATAGTCCTCTACCGATTTGAGACAATCTAGCCTACCATGTCGCAGGAACAGCCGCAACTGCACCTTGGGTCGTCAGTACCGGTCAATTGATGTGGATTAAAATGCCTGAACACTGCGTTTCCCCACCCTTTGGGGGCGTAAATGAGCCAAATGACTCCATCAGCTCCACACAGTCACCGATATATCCGAGGCGCCTCGTAATAGCAACAACCACACAGGTGAAAAGAATATAAATGTCAGGGCTGGTAGGTCACTGACACCACCCTAGCTAGAAAGAAACGCATGCCCTCCCTGATGTCCTCTCCTGTTTCTGGTTCACAACCTTGGTGTGAGGCACGCGAATCAACGTTACACAAAGCTATGCCACACAGGCCGTGCTTTGATTATCAACCACAAGATTTTGCTTTTCAACAGAAGCCTTGATCATTTGCCACTTAGGCATGCCACAGAGGCAATTCACTCCATGCGATTGATATACATCAATATATAACCTCTGAGCTCGTGCATCTCAGAGAAGGGCGTTAAGCAAGAGAATAAATTCTCTGCCGCCAAACAGATATATATTTAATAGAAATCAATCACATAAAATAAAATCCAATGTCAGACACACAGTCCATTTACAAGTCCGTTCTGGGTCTGAAAAAAACCAGAGGCACCTTGTACCTCGCATATCCATCAATCTCCAAGTACTTCTGGATGATCACCAACTGATTCCCTCCTCTCGGGTATACAACACAATCAAGATCAATGATCACCCAAACGATGTGAAGACCTCCGATCTTAGACCACCGTCTTCATCCTCGACACATCGACGAATCAGTTATTCATAATGGGTTAAACCAGGTCTTTCTGAATAACTCGCGTATATAATAAAAAAGTGTTACACAAACACAACATACACTTCTTTCCAATTCAGAATATTCCTTTATTCAAATATTCTCATACTTTGGGAAAGGTTCCCATTAATTTTACAAAGATAAATTCTTTAAATTTATTCTTCAATCTTCTTTTGAATATCAATTCAAACTAGTCGGGATTAGTGAAACACACCAAAGTAATCATTTATTTTATTTCCCAATCCCAACCTATTCATCCCATGAAGTAAAACTGGTCATACTTCATATCTAACACCACGGTGTTATCGGTAAATTCAATTACCATTTCACGTTCAAATCTAACTAAAGATTTAACTATCGTCTGGAGCAAAACTGGTGATACTCCATTCTTGATTATTTCAATCTAATTAAAAATTCATTAAAACCCCACTTGGTTTTAATCTTCCCAATAATCACTAACAATGATTATTTAACTTGGGAAATCACATCCTGTCTTTAACTGGGTTAACGAACCAGTGTAACTTAAAACACGGTTCACTATAAACCCAAAATCACATTCCATTAATTATCGGGTTAAAAAACAAGTGTTATTTAAAACAGAGTTCATGATAAACCCAAAAATCAATTCAAATTCAATTCCAATTAAATTCCATTTAATTGGTACACTTCATTAAATCTAAATAAAAAGATTTAATCTTTTTCTCAAATGGGCTTAAGAACAGTGTTAATGAAGACACCATTCACGGCAAACCCAAATCCCATTTGATGTTAAATACAAGGCTCTGAATAGAAAATATATCGACTTATATTCAATATCAAATTCTACGACGCACAAATATCGTATTGGAAATAACAATATAAATATATCTTTCAAATTTCCATAACAATATCTGTATAATCACGAAATCCAACATCGAAATATTCCAAAGAAAATTTTGATTCAAATGCATCCCAATACAATTATTGAAATTCTGGTTACTTTCAAAACCATTTCAAATACACTTTATTTATTTAAAAAAAAAGGATTCTAATTCTAGTTCAAAACTATTTCATTTCGATAAAAATCTATTTTTATCTTTTCAAATATAAGGTTTTTCATCCCAATTCTTCACAAATCATTTCTTATGATTTTACACAAATTATTACTATTTTTAATAATTTTATCAAGGCCCGTACAGTCGATTTCCTCAACGGCCATCGAACTACACTTACAGTGACCTTTTCCAAATTTGATTTGGACATAATTCCTAATCCAGCCATTAGATTTCAAATCTCTAATACTCGTTAGAAAGCTCTTTTCGATACAAACTCAACAGTACCGGTTTTAGGAGAATCCGACGGTCGGATCTCCCGTAATATCCATTCGAAGTCAATGGTAGAAATTCGCAAACTGCCGCGGCGAGGCGCATTCTATTCAAGCCATTATATTATATATATAATATATACTTCGTCGATTTCCTTTTAAAACATATTATATAAATCGTTTTAAATTCGTTTTCAAAACGATTTCAACTTCATATTCAATTTTGAATCAAAATTGAATATTCCACATCATCGATTTACAAATGATAATATTTTCAAAATGTTAAATTTTGAAATCACTTTCTTTTCTATATTCATTATAAAAATGAATAAAATCGATATAAATATCGTTCACGTCAAAATGGCGTCAATCTAATCAACACGGCTTTTATTCAACACATGAATATTTATTCTATTCAACTCATGAATGTTTATTCTATTCAACACATGAATTTATTTTCTATTCAATACTTGAATTTATTCTATTCAACACATGAATTTATTTTCAATTCAACACATGAATTTATTTTCAATTCAACACATGAATTTATTTTCTATTCAACACATGAATTTATTTTCTAAATTGGAATGAGGCCCAATCAATTACCATATAATGTTAATTATATGGATTTTCTACAACACATGTATATAATGGCAACGATAAATAATCAACCATCGTCCAGAGTGCACAACACAACTGCATAAGCATTAAATATAAATAATTAATGCTTACATAGTCTGTCAATCGATCGATTGACATAAAACTAAACAATCGGGATTAGTGTACGTCAAATATCATCCCAATACCCGTGTGGGGTTTCAAATCAACAAACACAGATTTTTATTTGTGCAGTTGGGCAATGTGTAAAATTTATCGTCCCAATCAATATCAGTCAAATCAGTGTATATAAACAAATCATCCGATTTGTTTATTACTATTTATTTTATATACACATTAAAAATCATATTTTTAACTATGAAATATTTTCCACTATAAAATATTTTATTTCATTCCACATCACACATTCGAATTTCACAACACAACAGTCAAACAAACAGGTCATCCATGGTCTGTGGACGACGGGTGTCGGGTGCTGCTAAGCACCGTCTGCATCCTAATATATATTTCAACTAGAAAATAAATTAAAAGTGATTAGTTCTCACCTTAGGGTTCCACTCCCCCATTCTTTCAAAATGAAGAAGACAAATGTCACACCGACCACTCAAGCGAACTCGATATCCTACACGATTGATTTTCATCAATAACATTCACACGATAAAAATTATATTTTTATCTAACTAGAAATCATATTTTTAATTCACTACATATATAAAAATCACATTTTTATATTCTCTATTATATAAAATTATATTTTTAATTTGCTACATATATAAAAATTATATTTTTATTGTCTCTACTATATAAAAATTATATTTTTATTGTATCTACCATATAAAAATTATACTTTTATGACATTACTATATATATAAAGATTATACTTTTATAACGCTACTATATATATATAAAGATCATACTTTTATAACACTACTATATATATAAAGATTATACTTTTATAAAGCTACTATATATGTAAAGATTATTTTTTTCACTATTATATATATAAAGATTACTTTATAACGCTACTATATATATAAAGATTACTTTTATAACGCTACTATACATATAAAGATTACTTTTTTTTGCTACTATATATATAAAGATTACTTTCTTTTTCGCTATTATATATATGAAGATTACTTTTTTTTCAATGACTTGAGAATTATATTTTTACCTAACCAAAAATCAATCCCTTATAAACCTAAAAATCTTACCTTTAGATAATTAAAAATCTTATCTTTCTTTAAACAAAAATCTTATTTTTATCCTTAAGCAAAAATCTCATTTTTCCTTAAAATGAAATTGAATATAAATTCTATGCTTTAAATTTTAAATAAGCAAGAAATAAAAAGGGAAAATAGAAAGCTTACTGCGTCCGACTGAAAGGGGCGATGGGAGGCGTCGGATCGACGGTTGGATCATGGGTGCGGAGGTGGGTGCAGTCAGCTAGGGTTTCCATCGATTTGGAGGAGAATGGCTCGCGTCATTAATTAGAAGAGGGAGGGGAGGTCGAAGGATAGAGAAGGGGGTCAGAGGAAGGTGGCGCCGGGATGGGGAGGTGGCGGTCGAGCTTCGGTGGGTGGTGGAAGTGGAGCGGTGACAGGAATGGGGAGGGCGACATTAGAACCAAACGAAAGAATTTTTGTTTTAATTATAAAAAATATAAATGAAATGTTCTAATTCATTTGTTGATTCAATTTGTGGGGGTAAGAGTCTCCCGTTCTCCACCAAACCGTGAAGTGAGAACCCCCCATCATGACTGAAACAAGAACTGGTGATACTTCATTCTCGATTATTTCAATCTAATTAAAGATTCATCAAAACTCCACTTGGTTTAAATCTTCCCAATAATCAATATCAATGATTATTTCAATAACTTTGTTATTCTATTCAACAAATGAATATTTTCTTCAACACATGAATTTTGGTTTTTCTATTCAACAAATGAATTTCTGTTTCTATTCAACACATAAATATATTCATACTCTGTATATTCTTGTATTCTGATGGAATTGTTGTAATATACAATGAAATGTACTTCTGTTTAAATTAATATTCATTTATTTAAGGTCAGTGAACAGTGTATTGATGGAAATATTCATATAAATGTTCGACTGATACTGGTTTGACTGATATTGATTGGGCTGATATTGATCACCAGTTCTTGTTGCAGTCATGATGGGGGTTCTCGCTTCGCGGTTTGGTGGCGAACGGGAGACTCTTACGACAACATGTCCCTTGCTGGGGTTGGTTAGGCAGTGGCCGGGAGGCTCGAGAGGGTCGCCGTAAAACAGGTGTACTGGGGGACCAATGTGAGCCACGGTGGGTTTTACCTGCTGCAATGAAGGGATGGTTGCAAAGCCTACCAGATTTCGCGTTGTTGTCACAGTTGGTATCAGAGCTTTGGTTTACAAAGCTCGAGAACAAGACACGTTAGAACCAAATGAAAGAATTCATCAGAGATTGGATTAGTAATATCCAATGAAAATGACTCACTAGAGATGGGATTAGTAATATCCTAGAACGAGTGCGAAGAGTATATTTTTAAAACGAAAACAATTTTTGTTTTCAAAATTTAAATTAATTATTCGTATTTGATTATTTATTTTATGTTGAATTTGGACAATGCAGTATATAAAGATTTTGCATATACGTCTGATCCGCATGTATTTGAAGTTTTAATATACTGGATAGATATAGAATCACACTCTAGTCGCCCGGAGATGGTACTGATGATAGCACGTGCATCATCAGTTTTTGTGTTCGAGTTTTGAAAGTGGAAATTTCTATATGATTCCAATTGACTGGTGTGATAACACAAATTAGGTAGGGCTTATTATTATGAATTGGCATCAAAAATCCGATTTTTGGACTTTGTATCAAAATTATGAATTTGAAAAGATAATCAACTAATTGATTGCTGGTTGTGTTGTTTGATTATTGTTTGATTAATTAAATGTTGAACCTTTAGCCAAATTGAACCAAAAAGTGAATTGTATTGAAAATTTGTCTCATTTGCATACATATACATGTACTTACATTGAACAGGTCATAGCAAGGAGGCTAGAGCAGAAGAATAAAATTGTTTGCCCGACAAATAGGTACATGTTTATTGTATTTCTTTGGGTTTGGATGATTTTATTAGACGATTGGCTAGCCGCTTGGCTGTTTCTTTTTCTTTTTGGATTGGTGAGGTCCATGGGAGGCTATTTGAAATATCCCGAAGCTCCCGGTGCAGGGGAGGTTATGGCAAAAAATTTCGAAAATTTAGGGTGTTAGCCAAATTTTTGAAAAATTTGAAAAGTTCTTAGAAGCTGAAAAGTTGAATAACTTAAGCCGTAATGAAAATAAGGAAAGTTGAGTTGATTTGTAAACCAACTTTCGGCTTCGTTCCTTTTCGAGGACGAAAAGTTTTAAGTGGGGGAGATTGTAATAACATGGAAATCTGAGCCAATTTAAAATTTTTATTTTGGCAATTTTAGTGAATTTTGAATATTTAAAATGGATTATTTTAAATAATAACGACGAGAAATTTATTTTGAATAGAATTAGAACGTATATATTTATATAGCTCGACATTAGAATATAAATATTTTATTTTAATTATAAAAGGAATTGAAAATGGCGCGGTAGTTTGAAATTTAGATTTTAAAGTTCAAATGAATGTACAGGATTCAAAATAAACAGGATTTTAGCGAAACCAAAAATATTTGAATATATTAGAAAATATCTTTCCAACGAATCCGAAAAATTGAAATTTTATAGCGGGAATCAAAAGATATGCCCAGTTGGAAATTCTGAATAGTCGCTATGGAATTCTGGCCCTTTAAAATGGAAATTTTGCAAACGACCTCGGTTTTCGACGAAACCACTTTTTTAGGATCCGTGATGTCATGTTATTGCTAGATTCCAAAATTCGTAATTTTCTGAATCAATATGTGAGTGTGGCGAAGTAAAACGTGTTTTGGCTAGTTTTAGTTGATTTTAATCGACTGGAAAATGGCCATTTTTCAAACGATCTTCAAATTTGACGAAATTAGTTTTGTTAGAACCGTATCGTCGATACAAAGCAAGAAAATATTTTTCGGGAATTTTTAGAGTCCGTATGTGGCCCCGGTAAATTGAAATGTGTGTTCAAATTCAATGTATATATTTATATTTTGATTTTGACGGAAACCGATCGAAACAACCGAACTGGCTTATGATACAAATCCCATTATGTTCGAAATGGGGGTATTTTGCTAGTGATGACAGTCGGTGGGTTCGATTTGGAGTTCGAATTAAAAAGTTGCTTTATGGAATTAAATGGATAAATAAATAATATATATTATACTCTCCCTCCCCTTCTCTCTTCAGGTGAACGCATTATTTTAAAAAAAAAACCGTAGCCCATTCGCCCTCCCCATTCCCGTCACCGCTCCACTTCCACCACCCACCGAAGCTCAACCGCCACCTCCCCATCCCGGCGCCACCTCCCTCTGACCCCCTCCTCTATCCTTCGACCTCCCCTCCCTCTTCTAATTTAAGCCGCGATCCATTCTCCCCCAAATCGATGGAAACCCTAGCCGACTGCACCTACCTCCGCACCCATAATCTAGCCGCCGATCCGACGCCACCCATCGCGGTGGCGCGCCATTCCCCCGCCCCTCTTCAGTCGGACGCAGTAAGCTTTCTATTTTCCTTTTTTATTTCTTGCTTATTTAAAATTTAAAGCATAGAATTTATATTTAGTTCTATTGTAAGGAAAAATGATATTTTATCTTAAGGATAAAAATAAGATTTTTGTTTAAAGAAAGATAAGATTTTTAATTATCTAAAGGTAAGATTTTTAGGTTTATAAGGGATTGATTTTTGGTTATGTGAAAATATAATTCTCAGGTCGTTGAAAAAAAAAGTAATCTTTATATATATGGTAGCATTATAAAAGTATAATTTTTATATAGCAGAGACAATAAAAGTATAATTTTTATATAGTAGAGACAATAAAAATACAATTTTTATATAGTTGAGACAATAAAAATATAATTTTTATATATGTAGCGAATTAAAAAAATAATTTTATATAATAGAGAATATAAAAATGTGATTTTTATATATGTAGCGAATTAAAAATATGATTTCTAGTTAGATAAAAATATAATTTTTATCGTGTGAATGTTATTGTTGAAAATCAATCGTGTAGGATATCGAGTTCGCTTGAGTGGTCGGTGTAAAATTTGTCTTCTTCATTTTGAAAGAATGGCGTAGTGGAACCCCAAGGTGAGAACACCTCACTTGTATTTCTATTTCTAGTTTGAAATATATACTAGGATGCAGACGGTGCTTAGTAGCACCCGACACCCATCGTCCACATACCATGGATGACTTGTTTGTTTGATTGCTGTGTTGTGAAATTTGATTGTGTGATGTGGAATGAAATAAAATATTTTATAGTGGAAAATATTTTATAGTTAAAAATATGATTTTTAACGTGTATATAAATTAAATAGTAATAAACAAATCGGACGATTTGTTTATATACACTGATTTGACTGATATTGATTGGGACGATAAATTTTACACATCACCCAACTGTACAAATAAAAATCAGTGCTTGTTGATTTGAAACCCCACACGGGTATTGGGATGGTATTTGACGTACACTAATCCCGATTGTTTAGTTGTATGTCAATCGATGGGATGATAGACTGTGTAAGCATTAATTATTTATATTTAATGCTTATGCAGTTGTGTGGTGCACTCTGGATGATGATAGATTATTTATCGTTGCTATTATATACATGTGTTGTAGAAAATCCATATAACTAACATTACATGGTAATTGATTGGGCCTCATTCCAATTTAGAAAATAAATTCATGTGTTGAATAGAAAACAAATTCATGTGTTGAATTGAAAATTAATTCATGTGTTGAATTGAAAATAAATTCATGTGTTGAATAGAATAAATTCATGTGTTGAAATTGAATAAACATTCATGTGTTGAATAGAATAAATATTCATGTGATAAATAAAAGCCGTGTTGATTAGATTGACGCCATTTTGACGTGAACGATATCGATTTTATTCATTTTTATAATGAATATAGAAAAGAAAGTGATTTTAAAATTTAAAGTTTTGAAAATATTATCATTTGTAAATCGATGATGTGGAATATTCAATTTTGATTCGAAATTGAATATGAAGTTGAAATCGTTTTGAAAACGAATTTTAAACGATTTATAAAATACGTTTTAAAAGGAAATCGATGAAGTATATATTATATATATTATATATATAATATAATGGTTTGAATAGAACGCGCCGCCCCGCGGTAGTTCGTGAATTTCGACCATTGACTTTGAATGGATATTACAGGAGATCCGACCGTCGGATTCTCCTAAAACTAGAACCGTTGGGTTCGTATTGAAAAGTGCTTTCTAACGAGTATTAGAGATTTGAAATCTAATGGCTGGATTTTGAATTATGTCCAAATCAAATTTGGAAAAAGTCGCTGTAAGTGCTGTTCGATGGACGTTGATGGAAATCGACTGTACGGGCCTTGATAAAATTATTAAAAATAGTAATAATTTGTGTAAAATCATAAGAAATGATTTGTGAAGAATTGGGATGAAAAACCCCGTATTTGAAAAGATAAAAATAGATTTTTATCAAAATGAACTAGTTTTGAACTAGAATTAGAATCCTTTTTTTTTTAATAAATAAAGTGGATTTGAAATGGTTTTGAAAGTAACCATAATTTCCAATAATTGTATTGGGATGGATTTGAATTGAAATTGTCTTTGGAATATTTTGATGTTAGATTTCGTGATTATACAGATATTGTTATGGAAATTTGAAAGACATATTTATATCGTTATTTCCAATACGATATTTGTGGGTCATAGAATTTGATATTGAATATAAGCCGATATATTTTCTATTCAGAGCCTTGTATTTAATATCAAATGGGATTTGGGTTTGTCGTGAATGGTGTCTTCATTAACACTGTTCTTAAGCCCAGTTGAGAAAAAGATTAAATCTTTTTATTTAGATTTAATGAAGTGTACCAATTAAATGGAATTTAATTGGAATTGAATTTGAATTGATTTTTGGGTTTATCGTGA